>CM041637.1:43827128-43838570 GCA_023333625.1 Bothriochloa decipiens
TGACCTTAGGTCATTAACCCTAATGACCTTTGGCACTTTAATTAATTGTTTGCGCTTATCTTAATCATGTCATTAGGGTTTAATTAATGTTATTTTATATGTTTAATTAACCTCTTAAATGACGTAGCTAACCCTAATAAGTTATTTAAGAGTTGCAACTTTATCATGAAGAAAGGTTGTACTCCAGCCCTTAATTTGATCATACACCCATCGAGCATCATATTTACTATTTCATCATGTAAAGCATATTAATTATCGAATAGTTTCCGTTAACGGAGAGTTAACGTTATCACTCAGATCTGAAGGACGAGCAGATCCAAGAATCGGGAGTTGATCCAGATTTCGAGACCATCTACCCCGAACATCAAGGCAAGCCCCGGATACATTTAAACCCTATTCTATTTATAAAAGTTTTACCGCTTCAGCTCTGATATGTTGCATTAAGTAATAGGAGTTGAGTGAAAACCCACAAATTGCATTACCTGTCTTATTTCCTTATTCCTTGTTACCTGCTCTGAAAGATAAGTAGTAATGCTTAGCCCTGCTTATTTATTTAATTGTTCAAAGAAAAAAGGAAACTTCGCCTATGTTGACTAGAAGACTTTCTTGAGTCGTCTCAACATAGCCGGTCCCAAGCCCGGGTAAAGGAGGAGGGTTGTGTTTAGGTGTGGCGAGCCAGATGTCAAAACCAGCCTTTCTTATGGAGATGAGACCAAATAGACTCCCGTTGGAGCGTAACCCTCTTAGCGACGCGCCATGCCAGATCCCGGGTATGGTGACAAATGAGCAAGGGCTGGGTCGTCACCCCCCTGATGCGTCGTGTCGTGATCTGGGCACGGTGTCAAGAGAGAAAGGATCAGGACATCGCATCCTTAGTGGCGCGCCACATCGGCGCCCGGGTGTGGTGAAAAATGAGCAAGGGTCTTCGCATCAGCGACGGGTGCGAAGGGTAAGGAAGCTAGTCGAACCCACTAGGATTCGTATAGGTAGCTGGAACGTAGGGTCCCTCACGGGTAAGTTAAGAGAGTTAGTTGATACAGCGGTTAGGAGGCGAGTAAATATCTTGTGTGTCCAAGAGACTAAATGGAAGGGGCAGAAGGCGAAGGAGGTGGACAACACCGGCTTCAAGCTTTGGTACACAGGGACATCTTCCAATAGAAATGGAGTAGGAGTTTTGATTGATAAGAGCCTTAAGGATGGTGTGGTGGAGGTGAGAAGACAAGGGGATAGGATCATCTTAGTTAAGCTCGTCATTAGCGATATGGTCTTAAACGTAATTAGTGCGTATGCCCCCCAAGTAGGCCAGGATGAGAGCGCTAAAAGGCTTTTCTGGGAAGATTTAGATGGCTTGGTTAGAGCTGTACCTAATAGCGAGAAGCTCTTTATAGGAGGGGATCTTAATGGTCATGTAGGTACGTCAAGGGTAGGTTATGAGGCAGTTCATGGAGGTTTCGGTTTTGGCAGTAGGAACCAGGAAGGAGAGGAAGTCTTAGACTTTGCTATAGCCTTTGATCTCATGTTAGCCAACACTTTCTTTAGGAAGAAGCAGTCTCATTTAGTGACCTTTAGTAGTGGCCATCACTCTAGCCAGATCGACTTTGTCCTTACAAGGAGGAGGGATAAACGGGCATGCTTCGATTGTAAGGTGTTACCTGGAGAGTGCGTAGTATCTCAACACAAGTTGTTGGTGGCTGATTTCCGCTTTCTAGTGCAAGCTTGTAGGGTTAAACAACCTAAGATTGCAAGAACAAAGTGGTGGAAATTAGAAGGTGAGACAGCAAAGGTCTTCAAGGAAAGAGTTATTGAAGAGGGCCCTTGGCAGGATGAAGGGGATGCAAACGACATGTGAGAGAAGATGGCAACTTGCGTTAGGAAGGTTGCTTCAGAGGTGCTTGGAGTGACCAAAGGGGGTAGAGGCGATTCAAAAGACACTTGGTGGTGGAATGAAGATGTGCAAAAGACTATTAAGGAAAAGAAGGAATGCTATAAGCGCTTGTACCATGACAGGTGTGCCGACAACATAGAGAAGTACAAGGTGGCAAAGAAGGCTGCAAAATGAGCAGTGAGCGAAGCAAAGGGACAGGCATACAAGGGTCTATACCAATGTTTGAGTACGAAGGAAGGAGAGAAGGACATCTATAGGATGGCTAGGGCTCGTGATAGGAAGACAAGAGACTTCAACCAAGTCAAGTGCATTAAGGATGAGAGGGAGCAGCTCTTGGTGAAGGAGGATGAGATTAGACATAGATGGCGAGAATACTTCGATAAGCTTTTCAATGGTGAGAGTGAGAACACCACCGTCCAGTTGGACGACTCGTTTGATGACACCAATAGGCGCTTCATGCAGCGGATCCAAGAATCGGAGATCAGAGAAGCCCTAAAAAGGATGAAAGGGGGTAAAGCAATGGGCCCTGATGGTATTCCAATCAAGGTGTGGAGATGTCTCAGGGATATAGCTATAGTATGGCTAACCAAGGTGTTCAACAATATTCTCCGATCGAACAAGATGCCTGAGGAGTGGAGAAGAAGCATATTGGTACCAATCTACAAGAACAAGGGAGACATCCAAAGTTGCACTAATTATCAGGGAATCAAGTTGATGAGCCACACCATGAAGCTATGGGAGAGAGTCATAGAGCGTCGCTTGCGAGGAACAACACGGATATCCATGAACCAATTTGGTTTCATGCCTGGAAGGTCAACCATAGAAGCAATCTTCTTAATAAGACAAGTTATGGAGCGGTTTAGAGAACAGAAGAAGGACCTACACATGGTTTTTATTGATTTGGAGAAGGCTTACGACAAGATACCAAGGAATGTTATGTGGTGGGCTTTGGACAAGCATAAAGTCCCAACAAAGTATGTTACCCTCATCAAGGACATGTATAACAACGCTGTGACTAGTGTTCGAACAAATGATGGTAACACAGACTACTTTCCGATTAAGATTGGGCTTCATCAAGGGTCTGCCTTGAGCCCATATCTCTTTGCCTTAGTAATGGATGAGGTTACAAGGGACATCCAAGGGGATATCCCTTGGTGTATGCTGTTCGCCGATGATGTAGTGTTAGTTGATGAAAGCCGAGCGGGGGTAAATAGGAAACTAGAGTTGTGGCGGCAGACCCTTGAGTCTAAAGGTTTTAGAGTAAGCAGAACTAAAACCAAATACATGAGATGCGACTTTGGCACTGCTGCACAGGAGGAGGGAGACGTGAGTCTGGGAGGTCAAGTAGTGCCTAGGAAAGATACCTTTTGGTATCTGAGATCGATGCTACAGAGGGATGGAGATATTGATACGGACGTCAGCCATAGAATCCAAGCTGGGTGGATAAAGTGGCGCCAAGCTTCTGGCATTCTCTGTGACAAGAGGATACCATAAAAGCTAAAAGGCAAGTTTTATAGAACAACGATTAGACCCGCTATGCTGTACGGAGCAGAATGCTGGCCCACAAAGAGAAGACATGTTCAACAACTGAGTGTTTCAGAAATGCGTATGTTGCGTTGGATTTGTGGTCACACGAGGATGGACCGAGTGCGGAATGATGATATTCGTGATCGCCTAGGGGTAGCACCTATCGAAGAGAAGCTTGTCCAGCATCGGTTGAGGTGGTTTGGCCATGTCCAAAGGAGACCTCCAGAGGCACCAGTGCATTATGGAGTTCTAAGTCAAGATAATAATGTGAGGAGAGGCAGAGGAAGGCCAAAGTTGACATGGGAGGAGGCAATAAAAAGAGATTTGAAAGAATGGGATATACCTAGAGATCTGTGTCTGAATAGGAGTGCTTGGAAATTGGCTATCGACGTGCCTGAACCATGACCGAGGGTGGTTTGTTGGGTCTCAAATCTAGCCTACCCCAACTTGCTTGGGACTGACAGGCTTGGTTGTTGGTTGGTTGGTTGGTTCAAAGGAAAAAGGAATGAAAAAGATGAGATTGGCTTTATTGTTGGAATCTTGATAATAGTAATAAATCGAGTCCGGACGGTGAACTTGCACTGGGAATGGAGTCCCTCTGTAGTGTTCTCGTCTGTTGATGCCCTAGGTCCCGTCCGTTGGTGAACTGGTGATATCGAGAATTTAGAAATCCACATGCATGAAGTGGTATACGGATGGTTGTAGCCGTGTATGCCATGGAGTGACCTAGAGTGGGGCCAGAGAATCCCATCTGTGTCAAAGTGTGTTTTACTGTGGGGTTTAAGTTCCCACGTATCTCGGTACGCTGGGCCGCAGAGCTCACGTGTATCATGTGGTGATATACGACTGAGGTTGTTATCCCGGTATATCGGTGTATCTGGGGTGCTTCGGAGTTAAAGTCTCCGGTATGCTCAGTCGCCTAGGTCCCAGCTGGGTATAAAAATGGATTCGAATCGCCGTTGCTTCTCGGAGAAGAAGACTCGATCGGTGTTCATCATCGTAGTAACAACTTGAACAAAAATTGAAGTTGGTTGGTAATTGGAAGTAGTACAAGCAACCTTCCCTTTTGTAAAGCTTTTCTGCAAAATTTCTTATCTACTACAGACCGTACCTTGTCCCTCTAGCCTGCATCTCTTAAGTCTCTACCCTTCTTTTTCGTCGGGTCAGTCTTGTTGAGTACTGTTGTACTCAGGGTATGTTTAACCCCTGTTGCAGGTGAGCCCCATAGGCAGGAGTGTTTTGCATCCTGCTGCATGACAGTCGTCGAGGAAAGCGACGACGAGTAAGCTGTTTAGCTCATTGGCAGAGCTTTTGTTTAATATTATAATCTACTGCTACTCCACTATTATTATGGTTTGTATAATTCAAACTTGTAGTTGTAAATATTTGAAACTCAGAAGTTTGTAAACTTATGTTATTGTAAGTCTTCCGCTGTTTTACTCCGTGGTATTTTATTTATATCAAACTGTTGTAATACTGCAATGTCTCTCTACAATGATTGATCCTGCTCGGAGAATCGTGGATGATTCGGGATTTACCCGACAGACTTTTTAAATCGTATGAGACACAGTCATGGTTATTTGAGTCTGTTTAGACAATAATCATGCGTGTAGGCCATATGATTTAGGAGGTTCTGTCACAGCTGGTATCAGAGCTGGATCGTTGTTGAAAAGAGTTATTGTAGTATTCTCTTGTGAAAACCTCAAAAGTTTTGAGTCAAATAATTTTAACTTGACTATTTTGGGTCCAAATTGCTTATTCCTTATCTATGATTCTTTCTATCGATTCTTATTCTGATTTTATAAAGTGTGGTGGAGAAATAGCATATTATATTGCCCTATGTTATATAGGTAAGTATTATATTACAAATTTTTTTTACGTTTAGACCGTAAGTTTGTTCATGCATCATGCTTAATTAATTTGTTTAATTACTTTCCCCTTTAAACTGGTTTGGGTTAAGTAGTATCAATCCTTTTCATGCTAACCATTAGAATTCTTCTCATCTATCCTATCCTTCTTCAGGATGGCCATTACCAAGCAAACACCTCGCAAGAGCACCGCACCAAAAGGAGTACCTCGACATCAGTTAGCTTCTAAATACGAGATCGGAGAAAGCAGTTGCAATCTGCATCAAGATCCACAGGTTGAGATAGCAAGGCTTAGATCCGAGTTAGAAAGGGCTGAAACCGACAGGATGCTAGAGGCCGCCGAAATCACTTCGTTGAGGCGATCCTGGAAGTATATGAAGCACCAAAGAAATGATGCTTGGGCAAGAGAAGATGCAGCAAATGTTCGTGTCCAAGAACTCGAAGATTATGTGGAAGATTTGGAGGAATATGCGGAGGAGGCTGACGATGAATGTGTGAGATTGAATAACTTATTGGATCCTGAATATCAAAAACAGGCAGTCCAGGATGACCTTGGTCTTGTAATGGGTCAGGACGAGGAAGAGGAAGATCCTGAAGAACTAGAATCCGTCGATGAGGACGTTATTGATGAAGAAGAGGAAAATCAGATGAATATAGAGAATGAAGGTGAAGAAGAAGATGTTATGGAAGAAGAAGATCCTGAGATAGTAGAGGAAGGGCCTGAAGGGGAGGAGGATCCTGAGGAAGATGAGTAAAGAGTTTGGAAAGTAAGATGTGTAATACATCCTTTCTTTGCTTTCTAAAGCCTAGTAGGTGTGGGAAGTCTTGCCGGAGTGCAGACTAATGTAATAAAAATAATGTAACATAAGTATGTTACGTCTTTGTAATATATCCTTATAAAATCCCATAAGGTTCTGTGAATAAAGTGAAGTTGTGTTTCAACAGATGCCTGCTCACACCGGTTCACGTGATGCTGCTGGTCCATCTCAGGATGGAGGTGATATCCCTAATCCTCCACCAGTTCCACCCACTCTGGCTGATGCAGTTGCAGCATTAGTCACTGCCACAACCATGATGGCTCAAAACCAGAATCAGAATGCCCGACAAGGAAATCATGGGCGAAACCATAGAGATGAAACCACATATGTGGATTTCACAGACACTCGACCTCCGGTTTTCAGCAAAGTAGATGAACCTATGGAGGCTGATGATTGGCTCCGCACTATGGAGCAGAAGTTTAGACTGATTGAATGCACAGAACATCAAAAGCCCATGTTTGCAGCCCAGCAGTTGAGAGGTACTGCAGGAGCTTGGTGGGTAAATTTCGTTGCTGCTCAGCCCGAAGGCCATCGCATTACTTGGACTGAGTTTCGAGAAGCCTTTCGAGCACATTTTATTCCCGAGGGAATAATGACTATAAAGCTTGAAGAATTTCTTTCCTTGAGGCAAGGTGATATGTCGGTCATGCAATATTTTGGCAAATTCAATCACTTGTCTCAATACACGTCAGACTATATTAGTACTGACCGTAAAAAGAAAGAATGTTTTCTGAGAGGCCTGAATAGTAAAATTCAGAGAATGATGACGGGAAATCCAAATGCCACTTTTCATGAGGCGGTGAATATCGCTATCTCTTATGAAGATAAGAACCGTCAACATTTAGAAACCAAAAAGAAGAAGGGTGTACCCTCTGGATTTTCTGGTGGCAATCCCAAGCGCCAGAAAATAATCTATCACCCTCAGAATCATTTTCGTCCACCTTATCGTCCACCACAATATCAAGCACCGCAACAGGCATTCGCTCGTCCTGTTGCTAATCTTTCATATCCACGACCGCCGAATGCCCCTGGTATTCGTAATCCCAATTCCCAGCCACCTATCTTTCCCTGTTATAACTGTGGCAAACCTGGTCATTTTGCGCGGAACTGCCCGCATCCGAGGCAGTATAACTCTTATGTTCCTAGAACTTTTGCACCACAACAACAACCACAAAGTCAGCCTAAAGTAGGAAATCAGAAAGTATCAAATAGTAAGAATGAAAAGAAGTCTGGCAGAGTGTTCTACACTCAAGTTGGAGAGATTCCGGAAGGAGAGCCTGTCATGATGGGTACGTTTCCTATTGCTGATCATCCTGCAATTATGCTATTTGATTCTGGTACATCACATACATTTATTAATGGTACATTTGTTAAGACACATGAAATTCCAATAAAGGATACAAAAGAATAGTTCTTTATACAATCGCCTGGAGGGCGTATGTGTACTAAAGAAATGGTACATGATGTGCCAGTAAGTTTGGGTGGGTATATTTTTCCCACTGATATGATAATATTAAAGGATCAAGATATAGATGTGATCCTGGGTATGAATTGGATGAAACGGCATGGCGCTGTGATAGATATCCTGAATAGAACTGTGAGATTGAACATACCCAATTGCAAAACTTCACTTCTTATCCAACTTCCGACACTTAAGAGGCATGTTCCAAAGGTATGTGCCACCTCTGTAAAAGAGATTGAGGAGATACCAGTGGTCTGTGAATTTCCTGATGTATTTCCCGATGAATTACCGGGTTTACCTCCTGACAGAAATGTCGAGTTTAGAATTGATTTAAAACCTGGTACTGCTCCTATATCCAGAAGAGCTTATCGGATGGCACCACCTGAGTTAGCAGAACTCAAGATTCAATTGCAAGAACTACGAGATAAAGGTTTTATTCAACCTAGCTCATCACCTTGGGGATGTCCTGCCCTATTTGTGAAAAAGAAAGATCAAAGCTTGAGGTTATGTGTGGATTATCGACCCCTGAATGAGGTAACCATCAAGAATAAGTATCCTCTACCCCGCATTGATCTGCTTTTTGATCAACTGGCAGAAGCGAAGGTGTTCTCTAAGATTGATCTTCGATCTGGGTATCATCAAATCAAAATTCGTCCAGAAGATGTTCCAAAGACCGCTTTTACCACTCGGTATGGTCTATATGAATATTTGGTTATGTCTTTTGGACTTACCAATGCACCGGCCTATTTCATGTATTTGATGAACTCAGTGTTCATGCCAGAACTGGATAAGTTCATGGTTGTCTTCATTGATGACATCTTGATATATTCCAAAAGTGAAGAGGAACATGCTAAACACCTCAGAGTTGTCTTGCAACGTTTGCGAGAGCATCAACTATATGCCAAGTTTAATAAGTGTGAGTTTTGGCTGAGAGAAGTGAAATTTCTTGGACATGTATTATCAGACAAGGGTGTTGCTGTTGATCCTAGTAAAGTAAAGGATATACTGGATTAGAAACCACCAAAGACTGGGCACCAAGTTCGAAGTTTTCTGAGAATGGCGGGTTATTACCGTCGTTTCATACCAGATTTCTCGAAGATATCCAAGCCAATAACTGAATTGTTAAAGAATGATGTTCAGTTTATTTGGTCACCTGCCTGTGAAGAAGCATTTCAGAAATTGAAGAAACTAATGACCACTGCACCTGTTCTAGCACAACCAAATATTGAGAAGCCGTTTGATGTCTATTGTGATGCTTCTGGTATTGGTATTGGATGTGCGTTGATGCAAGAAGGGAGAGTCATTGCATATGCTTCTAGACAGCTGAAGAAACATGAGGAGCATTATCCCACACATGATTTGGAATTGGCAGCTGTTGTGCATGCCTCAAAAATATGACGACATTATTTGTGGGGTAATAAATGTAATATTTACAGTGATCACAAGAGTTTGAAATACATATTCACTCAAGATGATTTGAATATGAGGCAAAGAAGATGGTTAGAGTTAATCAATGATTATGATTTAGAAATCTATTACCATCCTGGCAAAGCCAATGTAGTGGCTGATGCACTTAGTCGAAAAGGTCATTGTCATTGTTTAACAGTGAAACCTTTGGATGTCTCTATATGTCATGACATAGAAAAACTGGGTATAGAGATGGTGCAACAAGGTAGTTTGTCTAACATTGCTGTGGAGACCACCATCAGAGATCAGATTATTGCTGCTCAGAGAAGTAATAAGGGAATTCATTATATCAAAAAGAAAGTTAAAAGTGAAAAGAATTCTTGTTTCACAATTGATGAAGTGGATTTCCTATGGTATAAGAATCGTCTGGTCATACCAAAAGATTCTGAGTTAAAACAAAAGATCTTTGACGAAGCACATCTGTTAAAGTTTTCTATTCATCCAGGCAGTAATAAGATGTATCATGATCTGAAATAGAGATTTTGGTGGACCAAGATGAAAATAGAAATTGCTAAGTATGTGGCTCAGTGTGATACTTGTCAGAGAGTCAAAGCTGTTCATTTGAAGTCAGCAGGAGAACTTCAGCCATTACCTATTCCAGCCTGGAAATGGGAAGATATCAGTATGGACTTTATCGTGGGCCTACCCAGAACAACAAGAGGTTTTGATTCAATTTGGGTTATAGTAGATCGACTCACAAAGTCCGCACATTTTCTTCCAGTTCAAACTACAAATTCGGCTTCCCAGTATGCCAAACTGTATTTTGAGCGCATCATAAGTCTTCACGGGATACCAAAGACAATTATTTCTGATAGAAGCACGCAGTTTGTCTCTCAATTTTGGAAGCAATTACACAGGTCTTTAGGTACTGATCTTTTACAAAGTACAGCCTATCATCCCCAGACAGGAGGTCAGACTGAAAGGGTAAATCAAATACTTGAAGATATGCTGAGAGCATGTGTTCTAAATTTTTCAGAGAAATGGGATGAGTGTTTACCCTTAGCAGAATTCTCATATAATAATAGTCATCAAGAAAGCATTAAAATGGCACCATTTGAAGCATTGTATGGTCGCAGATGTAGAACTCCATTAAGTTGGTCTGAGCCCAGAGAAAGAAGATTTTTCAGAGTTGATTTGGTAAAGGAAACAGAAGCAAAAGTTAAACAGATACAATAAAATATAAAAATAGCACAATCCCGTCAGAAGAGTTATGCAGATCAAAGGCGTCGACCATTGTATTTCAATAATGGAGATCATGTATACCTAAAAGTGTCACCCATGAAAGGAGTTACCCGATTTGGAGTCAAGGGTAAGTTAGCACCTCGTTACATTGGACCATTTCCAATTATAGAAAGATGTGGACAGTCAGCATATCGTTTGCAATTACCTGAACAATTTTCGGCTGTGCACAATGTGTTCCATGTGTCTCAATTCAAAAAGTGCCTCCGTGTGCCAGATAAAGTCATTGATGTTGAGGGTATTGAACTTGAACCTGATTTGACTTACTCTGAGTCCCCAATTCGAGTTTTGGATCAGAAGGATCGCGTTACTAGAAGCAGAACAATCAAGTGGTACAAAATACAATGGAATCAACATTCCGAAGAAGAAGCCACTTGGGAATCAGAGGATTACCTGTTGGAGAATTTCCCGGAGTTTTATGCTTCTATCTAAAGTAATAATTCTTTCTACGAGTTGTAACTTCTCTATGAGTGGTACAATTCCTTTCCTTTATAAACTTAGAAGAAGTATATTTTCCTGACACCTTTCCTTTTCCATTACTTCACTCGAGGCTTTAAATCTCGGGACGAGATTTCCTTAAGGGGGAAAGGCTGTAACACCTCTGGTGTTAAATTAACTAAAACATGCCATGTCATCATATGCACTGTAAAGCATCCATGTTTAAGCCAACCTTAATGTGCATTAACTAAAACAAGTTTATATTTCATAGGTTGATTGAGTTTCTGTAATGTTTGTCACATGAAATAATAAAACCCTATTTTCGAATGTCATCGCAAATGCTTAGTTTATACTCTATGTACTTGAGATGTAAACTGTGTTTACACTAGTGTCAAGCATAGTGTATAAGTCTAAGTCCAACCCTAAAAATGATTTCCATATTTGAAATTAAAATTGGATTTCCAAGCTTATTTCTAAGTTTGGCTATTCAAGTTTAAATTCAAAATGGAAATGCTATAAAAGGTTTTTCGAAAGTCAACTTGGTCAACCAAGGGTGTCATTGGGTCAATGACCTAAAAATATCCTTGAATGATGTTTGTGATCACTAATAACCAACCAATTAAGTTAGAAACCAAATTGAGTTTAAACTCCATTTCAAAAACCCTTTATTTCCAACCCTAGTTTTATCCCCTTTTCTCTAATTCAAATTCTATAAGGAATTTGGAGATACTCTAAAAA
>CM041637.1:43838670-43854286 GCA_023333625.1 Bothriochloa decipiens
CGACATTATTTGTGGGGTAATAAATGTAATATTTACAGTGATCACAAGAGTTTGAAATACATATTCACTCAAGATGATTTGAATATGAGGCAAAGAAGATGGTTAGAGTTAATCAATGATTATGATTTAGAAATCTATTACCATCCTGGCAAAGCCAATGTAGTGGCTGATGCACTTAGTCGAAAAGGTCATTGTCATTGTTTAACAGTGAAACCTTTGGATGTCTCTATATGTCATGACATAGAAAAACTGGGTATAGAGATGGTGCAACAAGGTAGTTTGTCTAACATTGCTGTGGAGACCACCATCAGAGATCAGATTATTGCTGCTCAGAGAAGTAATAAGGGAATTCATTATATCAAAAAGAAAGTTAAAAGTGAAAAGAATTCTTGTTTCACAATTGATGAAGTGGATTTCCTATGGTATAAGAATCGTCTGGTCATACCAAAAGATTCTGAGTTAAAACAAAAGATCTTTGACGAAGCACATCTGTTAAAGTTTTCTATTCATCCAGGCAGTAATAAGATGTATCATGATCTGAAATAGAGATTTTGGTGGACCAAGATGAAAATAGAAATTGCTAAGTATGTGGCTCAGTGTGATACTTGTCAGAGAGTCAAAGCTGTTCATTTGAAGTCAGCAGGAGAACTTCAGCCATTACCTATTCCAGCCTGGAAATGGGAAGATATCAGTATGGACTTTATCGTGGGCCTACCCAGAACAACAAGAGGTTTTGATTCAATTTGGGTTATAGTAGATCGACTCACAAAGTCCGCACATTTTCTTCCAGTTCAAACTACAAATTCGGCTTCCCAGTATGCCAAACTGTATTTTGAGCGCATCATAAGTCTTCACGGGATACCAAAGACAATTATTTCTGATAGAAGCACGCAGTTTGTCTCTCAATTTTGGAAGCAATTACACAGGTCTTTAGGTACTGATCTTTTACAAAGTACAGCCTATCATCCCCAGACAGGAGGTCAGACTGAAAGGGTAAATCAAATACTTGAAGATATGCTGAGAGCATGTGTTCTAAATTTTTCAGAGAAATGGGATGAGTGTTTACCCTTAGCAGAATTCTCATATAATAATAGTCATCAAGAAAGCATTAAAATGGCACCATTTGAAGCATTGTATGGTCGCAGATGTAGAACTCCATTAAGTTGGTCTGAGCCCAGAGAAAGAAGATTTTTCAGAGTTGATTTGGTAAAGGAAACAGAAGCAAAAGTTAAACAGATACAATAAAATATAAAAATAGCACAATCCCGTCAGAAGAGTTATGCAGATCAAAGGCGTCGACCATTGTATTTCAATAATGGAGATCATGTATACCTAAAAGTGTCACCCATGAAAGGAGTTACCCGATTTGGAGTCAAGGGTAAGTTAGCACCTCGTTACATTGGACCATTTCCAATTATAGAAAGATGTGGACAGTCAGCATATCGTTTGCAATTACCTGAACAATTTTCGGCTGTGCACAATGTGTTCCATGTGTCTCAATTCAAAAAGTGCCTCCGTGTGCCAGATAAAGTCATTGATGTTGAGGGTATTGAACTTGAACCTGATTTGACTTACTCTGAGTCCCCAATTCGAGTTTTGGATCAGAAGGATCGCGTTACTAGAAGCAGAACAATCAAGTGGTACAAAATACAATGGAATCAACATTCCGAAGAAGAAGCCACTTGGGAATCAGAGGATTACCTGTTGGAGAATTTCCCGGAGTTTTATGCTTCTATCTAAAGTAATAATTCTTTCTACGAGTTGTAACTTCTCTATGAGTGGTACAATTCCTTTCCTTTATAAACTTAGAAGAAGTATATTTTCCTGACACCTTTCCTTTTCCATTACTTCACTCGAGGCTTTAAATCTCGGGACGAGATTTCCTTAAGGGGGAAAGGCTGTAACACCTCTGGTGTTAAATTAACTAAAACATGCCATGTCATCATATGCACTGTAAAGCATCCATGTTTAAGCCAACCTTAATGTGCATTAACTAAAACAAGTTTATATTTCATAGGTTGATTGAGTTTCTGTAATGTTTGTCACATGAAATAATAAAACCCTATTTTCGAATGTCATCGCAAATGCTTAGTTTATACTCTATGTACTTGAGATGTAAACTGTGTTTACACTAGTGTCAAGCATAGTGTATAAGTCTAAGTCCAACCCTAAAAATGATTTCCATATTTGAAATTAAAATTGGATTTCCAAGCTTATTTCTAAGTTTGGCTATTCAAGTTTAAATTCAAAATGGAAATGCTATAAAAGGTTTTTCGAAAGTTAACTTGATCAACCAAGGGTGTCATTGGGTCAATGACCTAAAAATATCCTTGAATGATGTTTGTGATCACTAATAACCAACCAATTAAGTTAGAAACCAAATTGAGTTTAAACTCCATTTCAAAAACCCTTTATTTCCAACCCTAGTTTTATCCCCTTTTCTCTAATTCAAATTCTATAAGGAATTTGGAGATACTCTAAAAAAACAGTTTGTAGATCTTGACAAGAGCTACAAAGTTGGTATAGAAAGTTTTTCAAGTTTCCAAAAGGAATTTCAAATTAATTTGAAAATACAGTTTCCAGCAATTATCCCCTTTTGATTTTAAAACTATAATTCAAAAATCATGCATATTTTGAGAAAACTTTGTACATGAAAAATGTTTGGTTTGACACACTAAACATTTCATAGTTTTGAAGATTTTCAAGTTTTATTGAAAAATCAAAAGTAATTTCAAATACTTATTTTTAGGGTTTTATCCCCTTTTCAAATCTGAATTCAAATTTCAAAATCTAGACAGAATTTGAGGATGCTAGTTAAAGGAAAAGTGTAGCTCTTGGAAAGTTATGTAAATGATATTTTTGGAGATTTTCAAGTTCTTATATAAATTTTGGAGTAATTTGTATTTTAAACCGAGTGGCAATTCTGTAAATAAACCGAACAGTACCTAATCCTATCGGCGAACGCCATGGCCGGCTTCTCATCGCGCGCCGCCGTCCACCGCCGCGCCTTCCCGGCCAACCGAGCGCTCTCGGACGCGAGAGACTTCACCGTCGTCGTGTCACCTGCTCCTTCATCATCTTCTTGCTATAAATAGCAGTCGGCCGACGCCGTTTTTCTTTCTTCTTCCTTCCGCCGCCGTCGCCAACGACCTCGCTCCGCCGTCAAAATTCGCCGCCGACGCTTCACCTCTGTCCAATTGCTCTCGTCCAAAGCTCCGCCACTTCCTCACGGTCCTTTTGAGCTAGTTCATGCCTGCTCTCCTCGCCTGAGCCACCCGCACGCCACCTTCTTCTCCACGGCCGGTCAGCCGAGCCGCCGCGCCATAGCCGCCGTTTGCCGCCGCCGGAGGTGATTATATTTTACCTTCGACCTCGTAATTGTGTTCTCCATGTCATCTTGCACCTGATGCGCACCTTGGTTTGAGCAGCGTATTACCAGAGGCCGCCGTGACGCCGTCGTGCCATCGGAGCGCCGCCGCCGCCATCACCGCCGTCGACCGACGCTCAACCCAGCCACTCCGGACCTTCATTGACGTGCGCATCAGCGCCGTGGTGAGCTCCTGCATCTATCCGTGCCATCAATTTCACTCATCCTGCACCGTAGCCGCCGGCCGCCGTAGCTCGCCGTCGGCACAGCCATGTCGCTCCGCCGCGCGCGATGTCGCCTTGTCCAGAGACCGAGACCGACCTTCATGTAGTATTCAAACCTGTCCGTTTAGGTGCCCTGCGTAAGTTCGTGAGGTCGCCGTCGCCGGAAATCGCTCCGGTGAGCGACTCCGCCGCACCGCCATGGCCGCCGGCGTGGGTGCCGCCGCCGCTCCCCAGCCCCGTTAGCCACCTCAATCGATGCGCTGTGTCAAGAGGAGCAAGTAGGAAGAAACCCCATCGTCGGAGACCTCGCCGATGGCGAGGAATCGGCGGCCAACCGCCGCGCCGCCGTCGGTCAGCGTGGAGTCACTGTGCTAAATTTCTTTTTCTATTTTCAGAAAATGATTTAAATGCTATTTTCTTTGAAAATTCATAGTAATTCATTTATAGCTCCAAAAATTCTAAAATTTTTTGTGAATGTTCCTTATGATGTCATCTACCTAGGAAAAATATGAAATGCCAAAATTGAGTACTTTTTACATATGTTAAAATTAGCCATTTTAATTGAAAAATAGACCTTCAATGATTTTTAATAATTAAAATAATTGGCTTTTAATCTTGAAAATTGTTTTGTCATCTAATTAGGCTAAGAGCTTTCTAAAATAAAATTTTGGGATTAATTTAATAACTTTAATTTTTATGCCTTTATTTAATGCTTTTAAATAATTAATTAACCCCTTTTAATTAACTTAATCATTATAGGAGTTGTGTGATTTTGGGATCGATTGATGACCTTAGGTCATTAACCCTAATGACCTTTGGCACTTTAATTAATTGTTTGCGCTTATCTTAATCATGTCATTAGGGTTTAATTAATGTTATTTTATATGTTTAATTAACCTCTTAAATGACGTAGCTAACCCTAATAAGTTATTTAAGAGTTGCAACTTTATCATGAAGAAAGGTTGTACTCCAGCCCTTAATTTGATCATACACCCATCGAGCATCATATTTACTATTTCATCATGTAAAGCATATTAATTATCGAATAGTTTCCGTTAACGGAGAGTTAACGTTATCACTCAGATCTGAAGGACGAGCAGATCCAAGAATCGGGAGTTGATCCAGATTTCGAGACCATCTACCCCGAACATCAAGGCAAGCCCCGGATACATTTAAACCCTATTCTATTTATAAAAGTTTTACCGCTTCAGCTCTGATATGTTGCATTAAGTAATAGGAGTTGAGTGAAAACCCACAAATTGCATTACCTGTCTTATTTCCTTATTCCTTGTTACCTGCTCTGAAAGATAAGTAGTAATGCTTAGCCCTGCTTATTTATTTAATTGTTCAAAGAAAAAAGGAAACTTCGCCTATGTTGACTAGAAGACTTTCTTGAGTCGTCTCAACATAGCCGGTCCCAAGCCCGGGTAAAGGAGGAGGGTTGTGTTTAGGTGTGGCGAGCCAGATGTCAAAACCAGCCTTTCTTATGGAGATGAGACCAAATAGACTCCCGTTGGGGCGTAACCCTCTTAGCGACGCGCCATGCCGGATCCCGGGTATGGTGACAAATGAGCAAGGGCTGGGTCGTCACCCCCGTGACGCGCCGTGTCGTGATCTGGGCACGGTGTCAAGAGAGCAAGGATCGGGACGTCGCATCCTTAGTGGCGCGCCACATCGGCGCCCGGGTGTGGTGAAAAATGAGCAAGGGTCTTCGCATCAGCGACGGGTGCGAAGGGTAAGGAAGCTAGTCGAACCCACTAGGATTCGTATAGGTAGCTGGAACGTAGGGTCCCTCACGGGTAAGTTAAGAGAGTTAGTTGATACAGCGGTTAGGAGACGAGTAAATATCTTGTGTGTCCAAGAGACTAAATGGAAGGGGCAGAAGGCGAAGGAGGTGGACAACACCGGCTTCAAGCTTTGGTACACAGGGACATCTTCCAATAGAAATGGAGTAGGAGTTTTGATTGATAAGAGCCTTAAGGATGGTGTGGTGGAGGTGAGAAGACAAGGGGATAGGATCATCTTAGTTAAGCTCGTCATTAGCGATATGGTCTTAAACGTAATTAGTGCGTATGCCCCCCAAGTAGGCCAGGATGAGAGCGCTAAAAGGCTTTTCTGGGAAGATTTAGATGGCTTGGTTAGAGCTGTACCTAATAGCGAGAAGCTCTTTATAGGAGGGGATCTTAATGGTCATGTAGGTACGTCAAGGGTAGGTTATGAGGCAGTTCATGGAGGTTTCGGTTTTGGCAGTAGGAACCAGGAAGGAGAGGAAGTCTTAGACTTTGCTATAGCCTTTGATCTCATGTTAGCCAACACTTTCTTTAGGAAGAAGCAGTCTCATTTAGTGACCTTTAGTAGTGGCCATCACTCTAGCCAGATCGACTTTGTCCTTACAAGGAGGAGGGATAAACGGGCATGCTTCGATTGTAAGGTGTTACCTGGAGAGTGCGTAGTATCTCAACACAAGTTGTTGGTGGCTGATTTCCGCTTTCTAGTGCAAGCTTGTAGGGTTAAACAACCTAAGATTGCAAGAACAAAGTGGTGGAAATTAGAAGGTGAGACAGCAAAGGTCTTCAAGGAAAGAGTTATTGAAGAGGGCCCTTGGCAGGATGAAGGGGATGCAAACGACATGTGGGAGAAGATGGCAACTTGCGTTAGGAAGGTTGCTTCAGAGGTGCTTGGAGTGACCAAAGGGGGTAGAGGCGATTCAAAAGACACTTGGTGGTGGAATGAAGATGTGCAAAAGACTATTAAGGAAAAGAAGGAATGCTATAAGCGCTTGTACCATGACAGGTGTGCCGACAACATAGAGAAGTACAAGGTGGCAAAGAAGGCTGCAAAACGAGCAGTGAGCGAAGCAAAGGGACAAGCATACGAGGGTCTATACCAACGTTTGAGTACGAAGGAAGGAGAGAAGGACATCTATAGGATGGCTAGGGCTCGTGATAGGAAGACAAGAGACTTCAACCAAGTCAAGTGCATTAAGGATGAGAGGGAGCAGCTCTTGGTGAAGGAGGATGAGATTAGACATAGATGGCGAGAGTATTTCGATAAGCTTTTCAATGGTGAGAGTGAGAACACCACCGTCCAGTTGGACGACTCGTTTGATGACACCAATAGGCGCTTCGTGCGGCGGATCCAAGAATCGGAGATCAGAGAAGCCCTAAAAAGGATGAAAGGGGGTAAAGCAATGGGCCCTGATGGTATTCCAATCAAGGTGTGGAGATGTCTCAGGGATATAGCTATAGTATGGCTAACCAAGGTGTTCAACAATATTCTCCGATCGAACAAGATGCCTGAGGAGTGGAGAAGAAGCATATTGGTACCAATCTACAAGAACAAGGGAGACATCCAAAGTTGTACTAATTATCGGGGAATCAAGTTGATGAGCCACACCATGAAGCTATGGGAGAGAGTCATAGAGCGTCGCTTGCGAGGAACAACGCGGATATCCATGAACCAATTTGGTTTCATGCCTGGAAGGTCAACCATAGAAGCAATCTTCTTAATAAGACAAGTTATGGAGCGGTTTAGAGAACAGAAGAAGGACCTACACATGGTTTTTATTGATTTGGAGAAGGCTTACGACAAGATACCAAGGAATGTTATGTGGTGGGCTTTGGACAAGCATAAAGTCCCAGCAAAGTATGTTACCCTCATCAAGGACATGTATAACAATGCTGTGACTAGTGTTCGAACAAATGATGGTAACACAGACTACTTCCCGATTAAGATTGGGCTTCATCAAGGGTCTGCCTTGAGCCCATATCTCTTTGCCTTAGTAATGGATGAGGTTACAAGGGACATCCAAGGGGATATCCCTTGGTGTATGCTATTCGCCGATAATGTAGTGTTAGTTGATGAAAGCCGAGCGGGGGTAAATAGGAAACTAGAGTTGTGGCGGCAGACCCTTGAGTCTAAAGGTTTTAGAGTAAGCAGAACTAAAACCAAATACATGAGATGCGACTTTGGCACTGCTGCACAGGAGGAGGGAGACGTGAGTCTGGGAGGTCAAGTAGTGCCTAGGAAAGATACCTTTTGGTATCTGAGATCGATGCTACAGAGGGATGGAGATATTGATACGGACGTCAGCCATAGAATCCAAGCTGGGTGGATAAAGTGGCGCCAAGCTTCTGGCATTCTCTGTGACAAGAGGATACCACAAAAGTTAAAAGGCAAGTTTTATAGATCAGCGATTAGACCCGCCATGCTGTACGGAGCAGAATGCTAGCCCACAAAGAGAAGACATGTTCAACAACTGAGTGTTTCAGAAATGCGTATGTTGCGTTGGATTTGTGGTCACACGAGGATGGACCGAGTGCGGAATGATGATATTCGTGATCGCCTAGGGGTAGCACCTATCGAAGAGAAGCTTGTCCAGCATCGGTTGAGGTGGTTTGGCCATGTCCAAAGGAGACCTCCAGAGGCACCAGTGCATTATGGAGTTCTAAGTCAAGATAATAATGTGAGGAGAGGCAGAGGAAGGCCAAAGTTGACATGGGAGGAGGCAATAAAAAGAGATTTGAAAGAATGGGATATACCTAGAGATCTGTGTCTGAATAGGAGTGCTTGGAAATTGGCTATCGACGTGCCTGAACCATGACCGAGGGTGGTTTGTTGGGTCTCAAATCTAGCCTACCCCAACTTGCTTGGGACTGACAGGCTTGGTTGTTGGTTGGTTGGTTGGTTCAAAGGAAAAAGGAATGAAAAAGATGAGATTGGCTTTATTGTTGGAATCTTGATAATAGTAATAAATCGAGTCCGGACGGTGAACTTGCACTGGGAATGGAGTCCCTCTGTAGTGTTCTCGTCTGTTGATGCCCTAGGTCCCGTCCGTTGGTGAACTGGTGATATCGAGAATTTAGAAATCCACATGCATGAAGTGGTATACGGATGGTTGTAGCCGTGTATGCCATGGAGTGACCTAGAGTGGGGCCAGAGAATCCCATCTGTGTCAAAGTGTGTTTTACTGTGGGGTTTAAGTTCCCACGTATCTCGGTACGCTGGGCCGCAGAGCTCACGTGTATCATGTGGTGATATACGACTGAGGTTGTTATCCCGGTATATCGGTGTATCTGGGGTGCTTCGGAGTTAAAGTCTCCGGTATGCTCAGTCGCCTAGGTCCCAGCTGGGTATAAAAATGGATTCGAATCGCCGTTGCTTCTCGGAGAAGAAGACTCGATCGGTGTTCATCATCGTAGTAACAACTTGAACAAAAATTGAAGTTGGTTGGTAATTGGAAGTAGTACAAGCAACCTTCCCTTTTGTAAAGCTTTTCTGCAAAATTTCTTATCTACTACAGACCGTACCTTGTCCCTCTAGCCTGCATCTCTTAAGTCTCTACCCTTCTTTTTCGTCGGGTCAGTCTTGTTGAGTACTGTTGTACTCAGGGTATGTTTAACCCCTGTTGCAGGTGAGCCCCATAGGCAGGAGTGTTTTGCATCCTGCTGCATGACAGTCGTCGAGGAAAGCGACGACGAGTAAGCTGTTTAGCTCATTGGCAGAGCTTTTGTTTAATATTATAATCTACTGCTACTCCACTATTATTATGGTTTGTATAATTCAAACTTGTAGTTGTAAATATTTGAAACTCAGAAGTTTGTAAACTTATGTTATTGTAAGTCTTCCGCTGTTTTACTCCGTGGTATTTTATTTATATCAAACTGTTGTAATACTGCAATGTCTCTCTACAATGATTGATCCTGCTCGGAGAATCGTGGATGATTCGGGATTTACCCGACAGACTTTTTAAATCGTATGAGACACAGTCATGGTTATTTGAGTCTGTTTAGACAATAATCATGCGTGTAGGCCATATGATTTAGGAGGTTCTGTCACAGCTGGTATCAGAGCTGGATCGTTGTTGAAAAGAGTTATTGTAGTATTCTCTTGTGAAAACCTCAAAAGTTTTGAGTCAAATAATTTTAACTTGACTATTTTGGGTCCAAATTGCTTATTCCTTATCTATGATTCTTTCTATCGATTCTTATTCTGATTTTATAAAGTGTGGTGGAGAAATAGCATATTATATTGCCCTATGTTATATAGGTAAGTATTATATTACAAATTTTTTTTACGTTTAGACCGTAAGTTTGTTCATGCATCATGCTTAATTAATTTGTTTAATTACTTTCCCCTTTAAACTGGTTTGGGTTAAGTAGTATCAATCCTTTTCATGCTAACCATTAGAATTCTTCTCATCTATCCTATCCTTCTTCAGGATGGCCATTACCAAGCAAACACCTCGCAAGAGCACCGCACCAAAAGGAGTACCTCGACATCAGTTAGCTTCTAAATACGAGATCGGAGAAAGCAGTTGCAATCTGCATCAAGATCCACAGGTTGAGATAGCAAGGCTTAGATCCGAGTTAGAAAGGGCTGAAACCGACAGGATGCTAGAGGCCGCCGAAATCACTTCGTTGAGGCGATCCTGGAAGTATATGAAGCACCAAAGAAATGATGCTTGGGCAAGAGAAGATGCAGCAAATGTTCGTGTCCAAGAACTCGAAGATTATGTGGAAGATTTGGAGGAATATGCGGAGGAGGCTGACGATGAATGTGTGAGATTGAATAACTTATTGGATCCTGAATATCAAAAACAGGCAGTCCAGGATGACCTTGGTCTTGTAATGGGTCAGGACGAGGAAGAGGAAGATCCTGAAGAACTAGAATCCGTCGATGAGGACGTTATTGATGAAGAAGAGGAAAATCAGATGAATATAGAGAATGAAGGTGAAGAAGAAGATGTTATGGAAGAAGAAGATCCTGAGATAGTAGAGGAAGGGCCTGAAGGGGAGGAGGATCCTGAGGAAGATGAGTAAAGAGTTTGGAAAGTAAGATGTGTAATACATCCTTTCTTTGCTTTCTAAAGCCTAGTAGGTGTGGGAAGTCTTGCCGGAGTGCAGACTAATGTAATAAAAATAATGTAACATAAGTATGTTACGTCTTTGTAATATATCCTTATAAAATCCCATAAGGTTCTGTGAATAAAGTGAAGTTGTGTTTCAACAGATGCCTGCTCACACCGGTTCACGTGATGCTGCTGGTCCATCTCAGGATGGAGGTGATATCCCTAATCCTCCACCAGTTCCACCCACTCTGGCTGATGCAGTTGCAGCATTAGTCACTGCCACAACCATGATGGCTCAAAACCAGAATCAGAATGCCCGACAAGGAAATCATGGGCGAAACCATAGAGATGAAACCACATATGTGGATTTCACAGACACTCGACCTCCGGTTTTCAGCAAAGTAGATGAACCTATGGAGGCTGATGATTGGCTCCGCACTATGGAGCAGAAGTTTAGACTGATTGAATGCACAGAACATCAAAAGCCCATGTTTGCAGCCCAGCAGTTGAGAGGTACTGCAGGAGCTTGGTGGGTAAATTTCGTTGCTGCTCAGCCCGAAGGCCATCGCATTACTTGGACTGAGTTTCGAGAAGCCTTTCGAGCACATTTTATTCCCGAGGGAATAATGACTATAAAGCTTGAAGAATTTCTTTCCTTGAGGCAAGGTGATATGTCGGTCATGCAATATTTTGGCAAATTCAATCACTTGTCTCAATACACGTCAGACTATATTAGTACTGACCGTAAAAAGAAAGAATGTTTTCTGAGAGGCCTGAATAGTAAAATTCAGAGAATGATGACGGGAAATCCAAATGCCACTTTTCATGAGGCGGTGAATATCGCTATCTCTTATGAAGATAAGAACCGTCAACATTTAGAAACCAAAAAGAAGAAGGGTGTACCCTCTGGATTTTCTGGTGGCAATCCCAAGCGCCAGAAAATAATCTATCACCCTCAGAATCATTTTCGTCCACCTTATCGTCCACCACAATATCAAGCACCGCAACAGGCATTCGCTCGTCCTGTTGCTAATCTTTCATATCCACGACCGCCGAATGCCCCTGGTATTCGTAATCCCAATTCCCAGCCACCTATCTTTCCCTGTTATAACTGTGGCAAACCTGGTCATTTTGCGCGGAACTGCCCGCATCCGAGGCAGTATAACTCTTATGTTCCTAGAACTTTTGCACCACAACAACAACCACAAAGTCAGCCTAAAGTAGGAAATCAGAAAGTATCAAATAGTAAGAATGAAAAGAAGTCTGGCAGAGTGTTCTACACTCAAGTTGGAGAGATTCCGGAAGGAGAGCCTGTCATGATGGGTACGTTTCCTATTGCTGATCATCCTGCAATTATGCTATTTGATTCTGGTACATCACATACATTTATTAATGGTACATTTGTTAAGACACATGAAATTCCAATAAAGGATACAAAAGAATAGTTCTTTATACAATCGCCTGGAGGGCGTATGTGTACTAAAGAAATGGTACATGATGTGCCAGTAAGTTTGGGTGGGTATATTTTTCCCACTGATATGATAATATTAAAGGATCAAGATATAGATGTGATCCTGGGTATGAATTGGATGAAACGGCATGGCGCTGTGATAGATATCCTGAATAGAACTGTGAGATTGAACATACCCAATTGCAAAACTTCACTT
This sequence comes from Bothriochloa decipiens, assembly GCA_023333625.1. Lineage (NCBI taxonomy): Eukaryota > Viridiplantae > Streptophyta > Magnoliopsida > Poales > Poaceae > Bothriochloa > Bothriochloa decipiens. Next base: position 43,850,779 of record CM041637.1, read on the forward strand.
CTTATCCAACTTCCGACACTTAAGAGGCATGTTCCAAAGGTATGTGCCACCTCTGTAAAAGAGATTGAGGAGATACCAGTGGTCTGTGAATTTCCTGATGTATTTCCCGATGAATTACCGGGTTTACCTCCTGACAGAAATGTCGAGTTTAGAATTGATTTAAAACCTGGTACTGCTCCTATATCCAGAAGAGCTTATCGGATGGCACCACCTGAGTTAGCAGAACTCAAGATTCAATTGCAAGAACTACGAGATAAAGGTTTTATTCAACCTAGCTCATCACCTTGGGGATGTCCTGCCCTATTTGTGAAAAAGAAAGATCAAAGCTTGAGGTTATGTGTGGATTATCGACCCCTGAATGAGGTAACCATCAAGAATAAGTATCCTCTACCCCGCATTGATCTGCTTTTTGATCAACTGGCAGAAGCGAAGGTGTTCTCTAAGATTGATCTTCGATCTGGGTATCATCAAATCAAAATTCGTCCAGAAGATGTTCCAAAGACCGCTTTTACCACTCGGTATGGTCTATATGAATATTTGGTTATGTCTTTTGGACTTACCAATGCACCGGCCTATTTCATGTATTTGATGAACTCAGTGTTCATGCCAGAACTGGATAAGTTCATGGTTGTCTTCATTGATGACATCTTGATATATTCCAAAAGTGAAGAGGAACATGCTAAACACCTCAGAGTTGTCTTGCAACGTTTGCGAGAGCATCAACTATATGCCAAGTTTAATAAGTGTGAGTTTTGGCTGAGAGAAGTGAAATTTCTTGGACATGTATTATCAGACAAGGGTGTTGCTGTTGATCCTAGTAAAGTAAAGGATATACTGGATTAGAAACCACCAAAGACTGGGCACCAAGTTCGAAGTTTTCTGAGAATGGCGGGTTATTACCGTCGTTTCATACCAGATTTCTCGAAGATATCCAAGCCAATAACTGAATTGTTAAAGAATGATGTTCAGTTTATTTGGTCACCTGCCTGTGAAGAAGCATTTCAGAAATTGAAGAAACTAATGACCACTGCACCTGTTCTAGCACAACCAAATATTGAGAAGCCGTTTGATGTCTATTGTGATGCTTCTGGTATTGGTATTGGATGTGCGTTGATGCAAGAAGGGAGAGTCATTGCATATGCTTCTAGACAGCTGAAGAAACATGAGGAGCATTATCCCACACATGATTTGGAATTGGCAGCTGTTGTGCATGCCTCAAAAATATGACGACATTATTTGTGGGGTAATAAATGTAATATTTACAGTGATCACAAGAGTTTGAAATACATATTCACTCAAGATGATTTGAATATGAGGCAAAGAAGATGGTTAGAGTTAATCAATGATTATGATTTAGAAATCTATTACCATCCTGGCAAAGCCAATGTAGTGGCTGATGCACTTAGTCGAAAAGGTCATTGTCATTGTTTAACAGTGAAACCTTTGGATGTCTCTATATGTCATGACATAGAAAAACTGGGTATAGAGATGGTGCAACAAGGTAGTTTGTCTAACATTGCTGTGGAGACCACCATCAGAGATCAGATTATTGCTGCTCAGAGAAGTAATAAGGGAATTCATTATATCAAAAAGAAAGTTAAAAGTGAAAAGAATTCTTGTTTCACAATTGATGAAGTGGATTTCCTATGGTATAAGAATCGTCTGGTCATACCAAAAGATTCTGAGTTAAAACAAAAGATCTTTGACGAAGCACATCTGTTAAAGTTTTCTATTCATCCAGGCAGTAATAAGATGTATCATGATCTGAAATAGAGATTTTGGTGGACCAAGATGAAAATAGAAATTGCTAAGTATGTGGCTCAGTGTGATACTTGTCAGAGAGTCAAAGCTGTTCATTTGAAGTCAGCAGGAGAACTTCAGCCATTACCTATTCCAGCCTGGAAATGGGAAGATATCAGTATGGACTTTATCGTGGGCCTACCCAGAACAACAAGAGGTTTTGATTCAATTTGGGTTATAGTAGATCGACTCACAAAGTCCGCACATTTTCTTCCAGTTCAAACTACAAATTCGGCTTCCCAGTATGCCAAACTGTATTTTGAGCGCATCATAAGTCTTCACGGGATACCAAAGACAATTATTTCTGATAGAAGCACGCAGTTTGTCTCTCAATTTTGGAAGCAATTACACAGGTCTTTAGGTACTGATCTTTTACAAAGTACAGCCTATCATCCCCAGACAGGAGGTCAGACTGAAAGGGTAAATCAAATACTTGAAGATATGCTGAGAGCATGTGTTCTAAATTTTTCAGAGAAATGGGATGAGTGTTTACCCTTAGCAGAATTCTCATATAATAATAGTCATCAAGAAAGCATTAAAATGGCACCATTTGAAGCATTGTATGGTCGCAGATGTAGAACTCCATTAAGTTGGTCTGAGCCCAGAGAAAGAAGATTTTTCAGAGTTGATTTGGTAAAGGAAACAGAAGCAAAAGTTAAACAGATACAATAAAATATAAAAATAGCACAATCCCGTCAGAAGAGTTATGCAGATCAAAGGCGTCGACCATTGTATTTCAATAATGGAGATCATGTATACCTAAAAGTGTCACCCATGAAAGGAGTTACCCGATTTGGAGTCAAGGGTAAGTTAGCACCTCGTTACATTGGACCATTTCCAATTATAGAAAGATGTGGACAGTCAGCATATCGTTTGCAATTACCTGAACAATTTTCGGCTGTGCACAATGTGTTCCATGTGTCTCAATTCAAAAAGTGCCTCCGTGTGCCAGATAAAGTCATTGATGTTGAGGGTATTGAACTTGAACCTGATTTGACTTACTCTGAGTCCCCAATTCGAGTTTTGGATCAGAAGGATCGCGTTACTAGAAGCAGAACAATCAAGTGGTACAAAATACAATGGAATCAACATTCCGAAGAAGAAGCCACTTGGGAATCAGAGGATTACCTGTTGGAGAATTTCCCGGAGTTTTATGCTTCTATCTAAAGTAATAATTCTTTCTACGAGTTGTAACTTCTCTATGAGTGGTACAATTCCTTTCCTTTATAAACTTAGAAGAAGTATATTTTCCTGACACCTTTCCTTTTCCATTACTTCACTCGAGGCTTTAAATCTCGGGACGAGATTTCCTTAAGGGGGAAAGGCTGTAACACCTCTGGTGTTAAATTAACTAAAACATGCCATGTCATCATATGCACTGTAAAGCATCCATGTTTAAGCCAACCTTAATGTGCATTAACTAAAACAAGTTTATATTTCATAGGTTGATTGAGTTTCTGTAATGTTTGTCACATGAAATAATAAAACCCTATTTTCGAATGTCATCGCAAATGCTTAGTTTATACTCTATGTACTTGAGATGTAAACTGTGTTTACACTAGTGTCAAGCATAGTGTATAAGTCTAAGTCCAACCCTAAAAATGATTTCCATATTTGAAATTAAAATTGGATTTCCAAGCTTATTTCTAAGTTTGGCTATTCAAGTTTAAATTCAAAATGGAAATGCTATAAAAGGTTTTTCGAAAGT
>CM041637.1:43867903-43881082 GCA_023333625.1 Bothriochloa decipiens
ATGCAAGAAAGAAGAGGACATAATCATAGTATCAAACATAACCATTCTAAAATAACAAACATAATCATAGTATCAAATATAGGCCAACACAACAAGATATATATCGAATAATCATAAGTGTTTAGCCTACAATCATCCATCACAAACATAGTTCATAGTTCACCACTTAGTTCACCACATAGAGAGAATTATTACATAACCAAATAGATAGCTATCCTATTACATCATGATAAAGCCTGACACTCCCTCTTTGGCATCAAATGCCAAAAAGGGTAGGCAATGTGAAGCTCCAAGGACAGCAGCAAGGACACTAAAAGGCATCGTAGTCGTACTCAGGTCGACGTAGTGGGAGTACCGGCTGCTGCCAAACGGCGCTGAAGAGGAAGTACCAGCCCAATCGGGTGCAATAGAGGTGGAAGTCTAAGTGATCTCATCTGCCTTATCAAAGATACCGCCAATGGTGCCACCCTGATCTGTGTCCTGAATAGAGTAGCCAATAGGAAGAGGAGGTGCGTAGGGAGCATCACCATAAGGGGCAAAACCCTCATGTGCAGCAAAGTCTGGCTCCTGTCCTGCAACATCCTCCTGTGGCACATAGCCCTGCTCTCCATCATAGTCATATCTGTAGTGATCATAATGACCAAACTGTGAAGCACCACCAGCAGAGGTCCCCTGCATAGCATCCCACTCCTCATATGGGTTTCGAAAGGTACGGGGCGGAGATGCAGGAGGAAGACCAGCCTTCTCCTCTAGACGGCGCATGCGGCGATCTTGCTTCCTCTGGCAGTAGCAAAAGAAGGACATGAACCTCTCAAGAACATAGCAAGTGGAATCACCAAAGCCACAACCACGTCCATGTCCACGACCACGACCAGCAGGAGAAGCATGGGCAAAAGGAGCAGTATCATCATCATGTTCAGTGCCGTCACCACCACCAAGAGCAGCAGCAACATCATCATCACCATGAGCAGTCCCACAGCCACTAGCCTCAGTTGCTTTGCCCTTGCCCTTCCCATATGAGGGCTCAAATGTTTCACATTGTAATCTAGATGAATAATATCATGCCCAAAAGAAAAGCCTGTGACTTGCTCAATGATATGCATGAGGTAGGGAGCATAGGGAAAATTCTTGTGGGAATCCATAGAAACATCTCTGATGTTGCACCAAAGGAGATCAGTCACACTGAATCTCTTATTAAGTCCAAAACATACAAGAATGGTTGGAGCATTATTGTGAAGATTGGTAGAATCACCAAACTTAGGATCAATTGTAGCATGAATCAAATTATTGAGAATATAGAATTGGGGCACCAAATTATGACTCTTTCCATCTGCTAGCATTGAATCCTTGTACAGTCCAGCTTGAATGAACTCATTTCTGCCAACACTCTGAGGAAAGTGATCTATAAGCTCAATGCCTCTCTGTCAAAGTGATCAAACCCAAGAAGCCTAGAGAACTGAAGATAGAAACATCGATAATGCAGTCCTTCAGACATCCAATGAAGAACCTTGTTCTTCTCATCCATCCATAGAGTAGCCCAGAACTGGCATATAATCTCAGTATTCCAATTATACTTGAAGGTCATAAGTGGCAGAATGCACCACTCCTGGAGCTTAGCAATCAAAGCATTAATCTGATGATTATTGTGACCTTCCAAGGAGGTAAGTGAAGGACCTTGTGCTGAATGATAGGGGTAGTGAGACCCCTGGGGTTGTCCTTCATGCAAACAGACGCATAATAATCTCTATGAAATTGAGACCAAAAGTGGTAGTCCACAGCTTCATATCGGGTCCACTAAAAAGGATTCTCTTTTCTCATTGTGCGAACATCCCTTGCTTGGTTCTTGTAATTGATAGCCCGCATTTGAACAACATTGTCAGGATCTTGAGGCCGATGAAGGCGAGCATTCCGATAGGTTGGATGATGGGTAAGCTGACGCCCGGCTGTGGCCAAACCAATACGCACAGGTGAGCGGCAAACAACCTCAGGATCAACTGCACGACCCTCCACATCAAGCAGTGACTACGAAACTGCATCATGGACCAAGTCTCGATGAGGGAGGGGTGGACAGGGTCTCGTAGAATGATCTGGGCAGACTCTTGGACCTTCGTCACCGTCATGCTGCTGCTGAGAGGACTCCCCATGGCTGCCACCACGACGACGAGCACGCTGAGCAGCAACACGATCGTCCTGTCCATCACCCAAGCTGGGAGGACGAGGACAGGGACGGGCATGGCGATGAGGATTATGACGTCGGTCAGTCATGCTACAAAAACATGTGCCAAAGGAAGGTCTTAGACATGGCAATGGAATGTGGCAAAGGAACGAACAAGCGGAGTTACGTGGAGGCACTACACAGGGGGACCGGAACTTCCGATCGGGCATGACCGAAACTTCCAGTCGGGTATGAACGGAACTTCCGGCCGTACCCATGTGCGGCGCCATCCACGTGGTTCCGCAAATCCGGCCATGAAATGTTCGCAAAACGCATCCCAAAAGCATGGAGACACTAAATCCAAGTAGGATGAATGAGGAAACGGTCTAGAACAAGGTACATTGAGAGATCGGGCAAGAACTCCATGATACCTTGCTACTCAGAGGGAAGAAGCTGATTTCACACCGTCCAAGTGCTCCCGGCGGTCACCAAGACGTTCCACGCGATCTCCACGGCGAGGGCAAGTCCCCCTCAAAGGAATTTTATTTTGGTCGAAGGGAGAGGGAGATCAAGAGGGAAGACGACAGGCGGTGGCGCTGTCGCCGAACAGGGCGGGCGGGTCAGGTGAGAGAGGTGGAAAAGAGGGGTGAAAGTGAAAAAAGGTAAGAAACTTGAATTTTTTTACCAGGAGGCCCCTTTACACCACAGTTATTTGGCTGACCGGAAGTTCCGGTGATGCAACCGGAAGTTCCGGTCTGGACAGGTCAGCGCGGAGTTAGGATGAAAATTGAAATAAAGGACGATCCGGGCTCCAGTCGGCAGTTCCATTAGGACCGGAACTTCCGATGGAGACGACCGGAACTTCCGGTGTAGGCGGAAGTTCCACCCAACGACTGGAACAAAAAAACAACAGGCGGTCACATCCAATGGGAAACAACCGGAACTTCCAGCCAGCGCCATCGGAACTTCCGTTAGGTCAATTTCCAGCCATAGCAGTTCTAAAAATGGTGAACATATAGTGAAACTAGAACTCACTCAAAAATATGTCCAGATTTCAGGAAATCATCACAAAGCAATGGACATATAATTGAGATGTAAAAATAGATTTTGAAATTAGCACATAATATTTTGGCAATGAAGTTTATACAATATACGAAAACAATCAAGGTGTGCAAGATGTCATTCCACGTTACGAGAATCAACGATATTGAGCTCATGCCTCAAAGCACAAAATTTTGACTCATCTAGAGGCTTTGTGAAGATATCGACTAATTATTTTTCGGTTCTCACATGTTGAACGGCGATATCTCCTTTGGCTTTGTGGTCTCTAAGAAAGTGATGACAAATGTCTATGTGCTTTGTACGGGAGTGGTTGACGGGGTTGTCGGCTAACTTGATTGCACCCTCATTGTCACATAAGAGTGGAATCTTGGATAGGTTGTAACCAAAATCTCTCAAAGTATGCTTCATCCAAACTAGTTGGGCACAACAAGAGCCGGCCGCCATATACTCGGCTTTCACGGTGGATAGGGCAATGGAGTTTTGCTTCTTAGAACTCCAAGACACCAAAGACCTACCAAGAAATTAGCAAGTCCCGGATGTACTTTTTCTCTCTACTTTGCAACCGGCATAATTCGAATCGGAATGACCAAGTAGAGTGAAAGATGAGCCCTTGGGATACCATAAGCCAAGATTAGGTGTGAGCACCAAATACCGAAAAATTCTCTTAACGGCCATGAGATGACATTCTTTCGGATTAGATTGAAATCTTGCACACATGCACACACTAAGCATAATATCGGGCCTACATGCACAAAGATAAAGCAATGATCCAATCATGGAGCGATATACCTTTTGATCAACCGCTTTACCACCTTGGTCAAGGTCAAGATGTCCCGTAGTTGGCATTGGTGTGTTGATGGGTTTAGCCTTGTCCATGCCAAACTTCTTCAACATGTCATTGGTATACTTGGTTTGGCAAATGAACGTTCCTTCCTTGAGTTGCTTGATTTGAAAACCGAGGAAGAAGGTCAACTCCCCCATCATGGACATCTCGTACCTCTTGGTCATAGTCCTACTAAATTGCTCATAAAGCTCCTTATTAGTACTACCAAATATTATGTCATCGACATATATTTGGCAAATGAAAATATCACCATTAACTTTGCGAGTAAATAAAGTAGGATCGGCTTTTCCAATCTCAAACCCTTGTTTGAGTAGGAAGTCCTTAAGACAATCATACCAAGCTCTAGGGGCTTGTTTGAGCCCATAGAGCATCTTGTGAAGCTTGTAGACGTGTTCGGGATGATGTGGATCTTCAAAATCCGGTGGTTGTTCAACATACACCACTTCAAAAAGAGGGCCATTGAGGAATGCACTTTTCACGTCCATTTGAAACAACTTGAAATCATGGTGAGCATCAAAGGCAAGTAATATACGAATGATTCAAGCCTAGCTACCGGTGCATAAGTTTCCCTAAAATCCAAACCTTCAATTGGTGTAACCTTGTGCAACCAACTGAGCCTTGTTCCTTTTGACCGCGCCATACTCATCTTCTTTGTTGTGGAAGACCCACTTGGTGCCTATCACATTTTGCTTGGGCCTTTCCACCAAGGACCAGACTTCATTCCGGGTGAAGTTGCCCAACTCCTCTTGCATAGCCATCACCCAATCTTCATCTTTCAAGGCTTCCTCCACCCTAAGAGGTAACATTGAAGAAACAAAAGAGTAATGCTCACAAAAAGATGCTAAACGAAAACGAATCATCACTCCTCTTCGTATGCTTCCTATCACATTTTCAACGGGATGGTCCCGTTCAATGGATTGGCGAACTCTTGGGTGAGGTTCCATTGTCCTTCTTTGAATTTGGCCATCATCATCACTATCAAGATCTTGATTGATTGGTGAATTTCCATCAAGGCCTCCCCCTTGATCATCATGTTGGTTGCTTTCTTCAACTTGTGGTGGATCTTGATTTGCTAGTTCTCTTGAGTCATGACCATCTCCTGATGTGCAGGCATCACCATGGGCATTGGTTGACCCAAGATGCATGTGTGGGTCACGATGGACTTGCACTTGTGCATCATCATCATCATCATGATCATCTTGTTCAACGGGTTTCACTTCACCGGTGGCAAGCTTCTTTATCACTTTATGAGAAGGCTCCTCTTCATCTACAATGTCCATATTGACTTGCTCCTTTTGAGAGCCATCGGATTCATCAAAGGTCACGTCTATCGTTATTTCAGTAAGACCGGTGGTCTTACTCAAAACACGATATCCATGTTCGTTAGTACCACAACCAAGTAGGAAACCTTCATCTACCTTCGGTTCAAACTTAGAGCTTTTGGATTTCTTTCTAAGTATGAAACACTTGCATCCAAAAACTCTAAAGTAATCAACCTTAGGCTTTTTACCGGTAAGTAGTTCATAGGCAGTTTTGTTCATGATCTTGTGGAGGTATAGGCGGTTGATTGCATGACATGTCGTGTTGACCGTCTCCGCCCAAAAATCTTTCTTAGAATCTTGTACTCATCCAACATTGCTCTTGTGGCTTCTATGAGTGTTCAGTTTTTCTCTCCATAACCCCATTTTCTTGGGGGAGTGTAAGGAACCGAAAACTCATGCTTGATCCCTTGTTCATCAAGGAATTGTTCAATGTTGGTGTTCCTAAACTCGGTCCCGTTGTCACTTCTCACTCTCTTGATCTTCATATCAAACTCATTTTGAGCTCTTCTTGAAAACTTCTTGAAGATCCCTTGGGTCTCACTTTTATCTTTCAAAAAGAACACCCAAGTGAAGCGAGAATAATCATCAACAATTACAAAACCATATTTGTTACCTCCAATGCTTATATAAGCATTGGGTCCACATGTGTAGTAACTCAAGTGGTCTTGAAGTTGACACGACGTTCCTTGCAGGATGTTTGGCTCCAACTTGTTTCCACGCTTGACACGCATTACAAATCCTATCTTTCTCAAAAGAAACATTTGTTAGTCCAAGAATGTGTTCACCTTTTTGAAGGTTGGCCAAGTTCCTCATCCCAACATGAGCTAGCCGGCGATGCCACAACCAACCCATGCTAGATTTTGCCACTAAACAAGTCTCGGACCCCACTCTACGAGCTGTGAAATCAACTAGATAGAGCTTGCCCTTTAGTTGACCCGTAAAGACAATAGAGGAATCCACCCTTCTAGAGACTTCCACACCCTTATCCGTAAAGAGACAATTGTAACCCATCTCACAAAGTTGTAAAATAGATAACAAGTTGTACCCACAAGTAATACATTTGAAATTGAATTATCATTTGATATAGCAATTTTACCCAAACCAAGAATATCTCCTTTACTATTGTCACCAAATGTGATTCTTTCACCCATGCCTTCATTTGGTTGAAAGGAGTCAAACATTTTCTTCGCTCCGGTCATATGATTGGTGCATCCACTATCTAGCACCCAACAAGGTCCACCGGAGGAATAGGCCTACAAAATAAAATTAAGCCTTTGTTTTAGGTACCCAATTTGACTGGGTCCAAGGGGGTTAGACACATAAGATTTGGGCACCCAAACACTCCTCAAGATTTGTCTCTTCTTGAGAGTGCCCACATATTTTACAATAATTTTACCATCCTTATTCCAACAACACAAATAATCATAAAACTTGTTCCTTGAGATAGGCATTTGTTGCTTGGGAACCTTCACTTCCTTCTTCTTGTTGTCGGAGCAAGAGTTAGGAGAAACCTCAATATTATTCACCTTGTTGATGAGATCAACAAGAGGCACGCTCTTGTTGAACTTTATGCAAGGCACACCACTTACCATGCTCCTCCCATTGGCCATACCATCATACCTATTGTATCCTAGACCATCCTTGATAAGTGGATGTCTTGATGCCTTGTAAATTATGGTTGGTTGCTTATCCTTGCTTTAACCAATCTCCACAATTGTCTTCAACCTAAGAATCTCCTTTTCTTTCTTCTCTAGCTCAACAAAGTTAGTAGCATATGCATTTATATCCATATTATAGCATTTTTCACATCCTTTACTAGTTGAACCTTTGGAGTCCTTAGAAGAAGTAGAAGTGCTCTTCCAAAGAGTGTCATAGTTTATCTCAAGCTCATGATATTTATTTGTCAAGCTTGTATGACTTTCTTGAGCTACACTATGATCATTCTTTAGACTAGTCAAAGAGTCATTAAGTGAGGAATATTCCTTAGTCAAGCGCTCAAATGAGTCCTTGGCCAAAGATAATTCTACACTTAACTTCTCAACCTTCTCCTTTTCCTTGATGAGACATGCTTCTAGCCCTTGGTTCTTCTCCCTTTCCACTAGGAGCATTTAACTTTGCGACTCTAAGCATGTCTCATGCTGCTTTATGGTGTACATCAATTTTAAGATTTTAGAGGCAGCTTATTTTCCATATAGCTTAATGATTTTGATAGCATAGTTCTCATCAAGTTCATCATCATCATCACATTCATCATTAGAGTGTGTGGGAGTGTGTGATGATACCTTCTCCTCCTTTGCCAGAAGGCAAGTAGGAGTGACATCGTTGTCGTCGTTGGAGAGGTTGGCAAAGAGCTTAGGTGATGAAGATGTGTTGGTGAAGAACGATGTCGATGAAGAGGATGTCTCATGTATAGCAATTGCAGCTATACTCTTCTTGTCATTGTCATTGTCTTCATCATTATCATCATCGGATTGCCATTCTTCACCTATATGAGCTTCACCCTTCTTCTTGCTCTTGTACTTCTTGTCACCTTCCTTGTTGTATCTTGATACTTTGCCTTTGTTAGGACAATCCGCAGCAAAGTGACTGGTGAGACCGCACTCATAGCAAAATCTCTTCTTATATTGCTTGTCTCCACCACTACTCCTCATCTTTTGCTTCTTCTTGATCAAGACCTTCGCATAATTTTTCACCATGAGAGCTTGTTGTTCATCAAGTTCTTCATCACTATCATTATGCTTGTGCTCACAACATCCTTTGTTACAATGACTTGATCCACTTGCTTGAGATGACGTAAGGGCAATGTTTCTCTTTTGATTAAGTGTTTCCTTGACCTCATCATCTAGAACTTCATGATGCATAATCTTTGCAAGCATCTCTTGAGTTGTCATGGTGGTGTAATTTTCTCTCTCCATTATCACGGAAGCTAGCATCTTGTTCTTTTCTCTATACACTCTACATAGCTTTCTTGATGCGGCTTCTTCATCCCATCATGTACATCCAAGTGCTCTAACTCTATTGATCAAGGTCATGAATCTATCATACATAGCTTTAGTGGTCTCTTCTTCAAGCATGGTAAACTTCTCAATCTTTCCTTGTAGAAGCTTAATGTTTCCAATTCTCACACTTTTGTCACCTTCAAAATATATTCTCAAGGTTTCCTAAATTTGCTTTACATTTACCATACCATTTACCTTGTTGTTGTCTTCCAGAGTGAGGCATTGCAAGATCAAGGTTGCAGCTGTAGCATTGAGTTGAAAATCCACCTCATCTTCTGGTGTCCATTCCTTAGGATTTTCAGGAATATTGACACCAACTTAAACGGCTCCCCGACATCTTGCGGCTATGAGATGCAACTTTATCCTATGAGCCCAATCAGTGTATCTTACTCCATCAAACGGAGGTGGCTTGCCAGGATTGACCATTGGCAAGTGAGCATTGATGTTCTTGCTTGTGGAGCTATACTCATAACCCACTCTAGAGTATCTTTTTAGTGTCTTGCTTGCATCTTCACTTTCAGACTCCTTCTCCTCACTTCTTCCTTCTTGACCTTTCTTGTCAATGATTTCTTTCATCTTGTCTAGTTGCTCTTGCATCTTGTTCATTTGCTCTTGTTGTTGCTTTTGTAATGTGACGGTGAGCTGTGACGTTATTTGAGCTGCCAACTCCTTCATTGTACCTTCATCCATTGTGGCCATTTTTACTCCTCACGTGGTGAAGCGTTGAACCGAGAGACCACGGTTCTGATACCACCTAAAAGGACCTAAATGGCCTAGAGGGGGGTGAATAAGCCTGTTTGAAAGTCCTGAAACTCACAAACTCAAAATACGGAAGTTAAATACCAACCGGAACTTCCGGTGCCCTACTGAGCTACGAAATCAGAGCGAAATGAGTTATGATTTTGATTGTTACCACACTCTCCTAGATGTTGTTGGTGATGATGTTGAACTCCACAGAGCTTGGCACCTCACCAAATCGTAAATCGGCTCCTCCAACCTATAAATTTCAGGGGTAAAAAGGAAGAACACGAAGAACACAAGAACAAGGATAGTCGATGCTACCTCCATAGTAAGACACGATATTTATACCGAGGTTCGGCAATCTCCACTTAGGAGTTCCACATCCTCGTTGTTGAGGTGACCTTGAAGGTCTTCTCCCTCAAGCAAAGGCTTGAGATATCCACTAAGAATCGGGGGTAATACAAACACTTCGGGATGCCCTCACAAATGAATCAACACGGGCAACCACGAAAAACGCCTAGCTGGCTAGGGTTCCAAGAACCCAAAAGTAACAAATGCAAACCAAACTGGCAAGACGAGAAAGACAAGTGCTCAAGTTGACAATCGATGCTCCCGCTCTCAAATCTCACATCCCTAGCTCAAAACAATCAAGGATTGAAGGTTGGAAGTAAAGGGGGAGAGAGAGTGGGCGAGCTCAGCTCAAGAGAGAGTTTAGCAAAGCTTGTGCGCAGTGGAATGAATGAGCAACCGTTAGAAATGGAGGTGAGAAACGCAGTGGAATGAATGAGCAACCGTTAGAAATGGAGGTGAGAAAGATTATATACTCGATGCTTAAATCAACTACCGAAACTTCTGGTGGAACCCACTGAAACTTTCGGTCTATTCGAGATCCGACCGTTGGGCTTGAGAAAGTCAACACTCAGATTGGGTCGACCGAAACTTTCGGTGGAACACACCGGAACTTCCAGTACCGACCGGAACTACCGGCCGGAGGCCGGAACCAAATACTCACACGCGGACGCTCGCGTGCTGAAGGCTGACATGGCTGACCGGAACTTCTGGTCCAGGTGACCAGAACTTCCGGTGGTCACCAGAACTTCAGGTGAGAGGCCGGAACCGATTTCTGGCACGCGGTTGTACGCGGGTTTGCTACTACCGGAAGTTCCGGTCACAGGACCAGAACTTTCGGTGCACCAGCTGAGAAAACATTCTAAGTGTGTGTGTGCACGGTGTCTCTCAATCGTGTAAAATAGACCAACATGAGCACTTGTACCCTCATCTAGCTAATCTAACTTGCATCCCTCTTGATAGTGCGGCGTTTCCTATAACTCAATATAAAAGGATAATCCAATTGAGTCGAAGCGCCTTTCATCCATAGAAAAATTAGGGGTGCTTGTATCACCAAATACAATCATTTAAATCTTTTAATGGACTAAGACCTGCGAATTCACTTGAATAAACTTGTTAGTCCCTAATTTGATTGTCATTAATTATCCAAAACCCACTTTGGAGGCGAATGCACTTACAGAAAGGTCTGTTTTCGGTCTGGTCAGTCGAAGCTCCTGTGTTAAGCACAAGAGGAGTATGGTCTGAAATATTCCTATCTCTAGGTTCGACCGTTGTCAATAGGAACTGATCTTCCCATTCCGTGCTGACGAGAACTCTATCTAACTTCTCGAAAGTTGGATTATCACCCGACCCCGCCCAAGTATATTGGCGGCCTGACATCACAATCTTCTTGAGGTCCAGAGACTCGATGACAGCATTAAAAAGATTTAGCCATTTAGGGTCGAATTCCCATGAGCTCTTATCCTCCGAAGTTCTCATTATGTTGAAATCCCCTCCTATCATATACGGAAGGGATTCTTTAGAGCAAGTGTTGGCTAGCTCTGAGAGGAATGCACTCTTGTTTTGAAATTGTGTTGGCCCGTATATCGAATATAGCACGAATTTAAAGCCATTTATTTTGCATCTTAGGGTAAATTTGACATAGAAATCTCCCTCATCAATGGCTCCAATATCAAATACATTCAGGTCGACTCCTATAAGGATGCCCCCTGATTTACCATGAGGCGCCATGGTATGCCAAAGGAATTCATGTCCACCACACAGATTTTTGAGGACATGATTCGAGAAAGAGTCTCGTCCAGTTTGAGAGAGAGCTATAAAATTAATTTACTCCTCCTTAACAAATTCAGCCAAGAACCTGTGTTTAGCCAAGTCTGCTAGACCTCTGCTATTCTAGAATACCCCCTTTATTTTAAAATATTTTTTTAGGGGGTCTTTGGCTTTTTGGGAAGTTTGCCTTTGTTAGTATTTTTGGTATTATTATATTTTTTCTTACGACGGAGAGGAGAGAGATCTATGATTTGATCATTCTCCGTGTCCAGCATATTCTCATTTAGATTTCCACAAGCGTGGCTGAGAACTGCTTCAAGTTGATCTTCCCTCTCATCATCACTGTTGAGGTTTGTGGTATTAGATTTTAAAATACTCTTTTTTTATTAGCACAGAGAACCAACCTATCAACCTCTAGTTTTTTAATGATAACTACATCCGAGGAACCTAGGTTTATGCCTACCCTACCAAGGTTTGAAATAATTTGCGAATCTAGAAAGCTTGAAAAATAAGTACCTAAGGATTTGAGGTTCTTTTTCACTGCCAACTGTTCGGCTTTGTGCAGAGTATGTTCATCTGCCATCGCCGCGGACCTCGTGCTTCGGCGCAGCTTTTTGATAGCCACCTCCTTTGCTTCAACAGCAGCTATTACCTCAAGTTCACCAGCAGCTGTTGGTGTGTCCCTTTTTCCTATTTATTAATTTCATAAATCTGTAAATATACATTTTATAATATTGGTGAAACTTGAGATGTTTAACCGTGCATTGAGCAAAAACAGGTGGGCGAGCATGGTGTCCAAATGTCTGGAGGACAGAAGCAAAGGATTGCTATTGCCAGAGCAGTCATAAAGTCACCTAAGATCCTCCTACTTGATGAAGCCACTAGTGCATTGGACACAAATTCAGAATGTGTTGTGCAAGAGGCGCTTGAATTGGCCTCCATGGGTCGAACTACTTTTGTCATTGCTCATCGGCTATCCACCATCCGAAACGTGCATATGATTGCTGTCATGCAGTCTGGTGAGGTCAAGGAGTCGGGTTCCCATGAAGATCTCATTGCCAATCAGAATGGCCTCTACTCATCTCTCGTAAACCTTCAGCAGAACAAAATGCCAATCGGTCCATCTGTTATGCATCAATCAATAAGCCATGGTATGAGCGGGACATCATCCACAACAAGCAAGTCAATATTGACACGCTCTATGGGCAATAATGAAGATGATGACAATATCGAGAAAATAAAGCTTCCAGTGCCGTCTTTCATGAGGCTACTAATGCTTAATGCACCAGAGTGGAAGCATGCGTTGATGGGAAGCTTTAGTGCAATTGTGTTGGGAGGCATACATCCTGTCTGTGCATATGCCATGGGGAGTATGTTCTCGATAAACTTCTCGACAGATCATGAAAAGATCAAGGATCAAACTATAATCTACACAATCTTATTTGTTGGTCTTACAGTGCTAACATTCCTGATGAATATTGTGCAACATTACAGCTTTGGTGCCATGGGGGAATACCTCACTAAAAGGATAAGAGAAAAGATGCTTTCAAAAATCCTCACTTTCGAGATTGGGTGGTTTGACCGTAATGAGAACTCTAGTGGTGCTATATGTGCACAACTTGCCAAGGATGCTAACATTGTAAGTTTTCAAATACAAATTAAAAAAAAAAGCTTATGAGAAATTCTGAAAGAATAATGCTTGACCAGAAATGGTATTTGTTTTGTCGGTGAGGTCACTTGTTGGTGATAGGATGTCCCTCGTCATCCAAACAGTTTCTGCAGTGTTGATTGCCTGCATCATGAGTCTAGTGATTGCTTGGCGTTTGGCACTTGTGATGATAGCAGTTCAACCCTTGATCATTATGAGCTTTTATGCTCGTCAATACAAGCACAATCTGAGTGTTGCAAGCTAGCTGTTGAGGCTGTCTCTAATCTTCG
>CM041637.1:43885025-43897108 GCA_023333625.1 Bothriochloa decipiens
TGGCTCAAGCAATTGATGGAGGATCTGCATCAACCTACGGACTACCAAGTAAGGATTTTCTGTGACAACCTATCCTCCATACGCCTAGCAGAAAATCCAGTTTTTCATGCAAGGACCAAGCACATAGAAGTTCATTACTACTACATAAGAGAAAAGGTCCTTGAGGGAGAGATTGAAATGGTGCCTACAAAGACTGATGAGCAGATTACCGACATCTTCACAAAAGGCTTGAACAAGGCAAAGTTTGAAAAGTTTCGAGAGGCACTCGGCATGATCTGCAAGACAACTCTAGAGAGAAGTTTGCATTGAGGGGGAGTATTAAAGGAAAGCAATACAAACTTTTAGAACCTTCTCCACAACTCATGATCTATGATATTTATCATGGAATTGTGTAGAATTGGTAGTAAAATAAATTAGTAAAAGTTGTAATATTTAGGAAAGTTCTAGAAAAGGGGACACTTGTCTCAACCTCATAATTCCCCTTGGCCTATAAATAGAGGCCTCCTTCCTTGCCATGCCATAGAACCATGAGCATGGTAAATGAGTGGTAGGAGGGTGAGTGCTAGGCTAGCCACTAAAGAGAGAGTGTTGTACACTCTTGTGTAATATTGTTGTGTTGTAATAAAGTTCCGTTTCATATAAGTGTTATAATAAAGTTCCGTTTCATATAATTGTTAGTCTCCCGGTTGAGCCATATAGTTTCTAAGTACTTAGTGCATAAGTTGCGATCCATCGAAGGTAGGCTCTGCCACCCGGGATCACAAGGGTCTGGACTTCATCGTAGGTTGGCGCTGCCACCCGGAAGTCAGCTTCATCTGTTGGTAGGCTCTGCCACCCGGAAGTGAGAAGGCGGCTCTGCCGTCGAAAGGACCCGTCGCACTAAGTAACTAGAAATTAAAAAGACCGACCGACTCCAGAGTGAGTTGGTGTCTTAGGTGTAGGTCCTCATAATAGTGGGTATTAGGGCCACCTCAATTTCTAACAGTTTATTTATGTGGTAGTAAATAAAGGCCTATTTCACAGGTACCCGTAAAAAACAGTTATGGGTGGTAATCTGCATAATAATGATGAATTACTGGTTTCTCAGCCATATGTGTTGCGCGCTACTGTGAAAAAGAAAATAACAAACAGGAATCACAACTTTATTAATTAGTTGGAAATTTGGCATGATGCTGATGATAGTATGAAGCTGCTGCATATAGTATAACTAAAGGTACCATCGCTCTACTTTCTAAGAAACTATGCAAGATTACTTCAGCATGTTTCTGATACGTGCCATTTGTTATATAGAGTTAATTAGATATACCAGGTGTTTGCCTTTTCTTTCCTATTTTTCTCAAAAGAAATCAAGTTAAATAGCAGCTGTTTGCTTTCTTAAAAAGAATTGAGAAAGTTAGATGTTGTGCCAACTGTTGATAACCATGCATGTATGAGAACAAAAGGTGATAGATATATCAGGTGTTGTGCACACAGCAGTTTGTATGTGCAATTATTTGAAACTCTCATATATAATGGGTAGCAAGGAACATCTTTTGCTCGAGAAAGAGAAATATCTGCAGACTGATCTGGGTAGGTAGATTGCTATCGATCATCAGTGGCGAATCATGATCTTCCAGCATATAGCTAGCGACTCGATCGGTAGCATGGCATAGGAGGACAGGAAAGGACTGATGATAGAAAGCACGAAATCACACATCTCCTTGGCTTTTTGCACAAGGTTGAAAGTTGAAAACTTGAAATGACTCATAATCAGCTCTAGGAATGAGATTTGTGAAAGGATTTGCATTGAACTGTCAGATGCATGTCGTGGAGCTTTCACTGCACAAGCAGCTAGCTAGCAGAGAGAACTGTGAAGGCATGCGTCGTCGTCATCACCGTGCTTCGTGGAAAGGAAAAGTGCTTGTTAGGAAGGCCACATGTAGCACACGTATGAAGTGGAATTATTATTGTATCATCATCATGATGATGATGTTTCGTTAATTAGACTTGCATGTTTGAGAATTCATGTCCTGGTCTGAAACACATATATAACATATATATATTCACAAGTGGAGTACCATGCAAGAACAAACATGTAGTAGGAGATTTGGAGATGAGAGTTGAGATGATTGTTTGAATTGGAGCAAGCTTTGCAAGAGAGAATTCAGAAAGCAAGCGCATATATATAGTCTCTTCACATATGTGTATATATGGAACAAATTTACATATATATATATATATATATGCATACTACACAATCTAGACTAATCCCTCGATATATATGATTATTCATTAGCAGCTAACAAGACTATCCTACACAAAGAAACCGGAGGGTGACGAAGAAGAAGAGAAGAAATAAGTGGAAGAAGCGATGGCAGGCAGGCATAACCGCGATTGGGTTTGGATCCGATCCACCAAAAACAAGACATCACTACTGAACTCCTTGATCGATCGATCTCGATCAGTCTCGTCAGCTCATGATATAGAGGCGGCCGGGCGGCCAGCTAGTCGTCTCGTCACTGGACGGCAGCCGGCGCCGGCGTCTGCTGCTGCTGGTCGGCGGCGCAGTCGGTGCAGACGACGCCGGAGTGGAGGCGGTGGAACTTGGCGATGAACATGGCGGCCCTGTTGTCGACGTCCCACTCGCCGCCGTCGTCGTCGCTAGGCCACACCCTCCTCGGCCTCCTCCCCTCGCCGGTGCAGTCGTCGCCACCCGACCCCGAAGAAGAGAAGCAGCTTCCCATCTCCTTGCGCTCTGGCTCGGGTTCTTGGCACGCCCTGCCTGCCTGGTGGTGTTGCTTGGTTTGGCTGGCTTCCGATCGATGTGATGCCGGGGGTGGGTTGGTGCGAGCGCTATTTATAGCGGGTGCAAGGGGCAAGGTGCGGTGCAGTGGCTACTGGCTCTGAGTGAGGCTGGGGTGGCGTGGCGTCCGAGCGAGCTCCGACGACGGAGGCACGGAGCGCGCGGAATGGAATCGCCCGCGCAAGTTGGCGGGCGGTTTGGACGGTGGGGATGGGCCGAGGCCCAGTGGCCCACTCCGCACCGCACGCGCCATGGGATGGGACTGTGGCGCACAGCTGCACCTGAGCACGCGTGCGGCCAGACTTTGCACTTCACTCAGACTCGCCGCTGGATTCTTCAGGACGACGTACGGCACGGGTGATGAGCAGCTGGGTGTCTGATCTCTGGTGCCTGGTGGTGGTGGAGAGCAGCAAGCAGCGTTGCTGTGGCTGTCGCAGACGTTCTTTTCTACTGGCGTGGCATGCATGAGTTGCGCTGTTTCCCTGCTGTTTGACCTTTTACATGCACAAGGATTTCTGCAGTGAAATCCCTTAAGTTTGCTGGTGCTGCTGAAATGATGATAGATAGCATCTTCATGATCCAGATCGAGTTTTCTGCATGTCTTGTGGTTCTGATGCTTTGCTCATTATTTTTATTTGATCTGAATCAAATCACACTAGAGGACCGGGAGGGCAGCCACACAGAGTCAGTTCAACCTGTTCACTCGGCCCCAGGTGTTCCGTTCCTTCCAACTTGTTCCTGAATCTTTTCCTGAACCTCTCAGCTCCAGCTCCAAGTGGGAGATTGGTTGGAGAGGAAAACGTTGGATGATCGAATCCATCCCTTACCTACTTGTACTAGCTTCCACAAAAGAGGGGAGGAATGCACACAGTATGATTGCCCATTCAGTGAAAAACAACCTCTTGCAGCCCCAACGGAAAATGTGATGCACGATGGTAGCCAGGTAGATAGACTACATACACTGTAAAATTAAATCTCAGTTGCCAAAAAGGCCGGATTCATTCTCCAGAGCTTCTTGTCCTCGGAACAAATCTACCTGTCCAGCAATGAACCCCTCTTAGTCCCTCAGATAAGAATTTCAATGAATATATTATTGCCAATCGTATGAGAACAATAATATATATTCTACAAGTTCATGGTACCTTTCTCGCCAAAAAAAAAAAAAAAGTTCATCGTACCTGGTTTGCACCGCTAGCGTGTTTTTCTTTTGCGTTCTTTGTACTTGTAATCAGGGCTCGGCTGCTAGCTCCTGATTCGTGCTTTGTGATCTGAACTCTCCTCTAATTCCTAATGAAGTCCAGGCGAGGAATCTCTCCCCTCTGTAGTTCCTTTTTCTTTTTTTTAAGAAAATATATACAAGTTGAGTTTTCACAGTGGTGCCTTCTGATATGCATCAGGTAGAACATTGTCTGAATGTAATAGCTTCACATAACGGAATGGGGAAGTAATAGAGGCTGGAGGCAAGGGACTGTTCAGATAAGGAAGCTTATGAGGATAAGCCAGCATCTCAGAGAGTCACTAATACGTTCAGCCACTTCATTCATCCACGGCCATTATTCTAAGCAAGACCCTCGCTAAGATCTTTTTGCCTCGTGATGCATTCATTCTATCCTACAGCTTCCTGTGCAAGAGAATGAAGCCCAGAGAAGCAAACCGTGATTTGCACGCAATTCCGTGATCTTGCATTGCATTGCGCCGGCCTTAATCAGAATTATTCCGCAATAACAATTCAGGTCATGACAAAAGTAGCGGGCATTCACACTGCTAGCTCCAATAATAATCTACCAATTTTCGGTGCCGAACAAGTAGACTCGCACGCCAACGCACAAGTTTCTTTCTTTCTTTCACCAGATCATTCCAAACCCCTTTTAGCTACAAAAAGCCTATACATACCACGCACGTATGTGTGCGCGTGTATCTAACTATCTATCTGTATATAGTATATAAACAATTCAAGATTATTGACTAATCAGGATCAGTCAAAAAGGGCATGCTATGCCCTGTAAAAGCGATTCTAATTCTACTCATGTAAAAGATCTCACAGTTCAAGCTGCACTGTGCTGCTCGCTACTGGCTACCCACAGCTGGGCTTGCCTTTGCTATTCTCTAGAGGAAGGGAAGCTGCTAGCTACAAGCTGCAAGATCTGTTCCTTTTTGTGCCCCTGCTTCCAGAACTTAGTTTAGTCCCTGCCGTACAGGTAATGCGCTCTTGCTGTAATCACAACGTGGCGTCGATCATAACAACGAATTTTAGGCGGAATCCTAATGATGGGCAATTGGGCAGAGGTTCAGGGCTCTTAGGCGAGGATCTACGAGTTTATTAGATGTAAAAGATATGTTTGGGTCCTAATCACTGCTAAACTAATTGCATTGATTCTCGGTGCAGTAAAGCTGCTTGTCAGTTCTTTTATATGTGTTTATTGTGTGTCCATCACCAATTTCTTTTTGTGTATGTTTTGTGTCCAAGTGTCATTGGGAGATTTTGCCAGAATACGAATCCTGGCACAGGAGGGGTGTATATGGCTTCTAAAGGAAGGCATCGGCCGTACATACAGAAAAGAGGTTGCGAGTAGATAATCCTAGCTCGACCTTGCGGCTGAGATTTTCATATGCTAAAGATTTATCTCTTTTGATCAAGCTAATGTTAGTTTATGACCTATTTCCCTTTCATGTGAGCCAAGCTAACAAATTAAGAGAATAACAGAATCCGACAAATGGTAACTACTTATATATAGAACCTAGCTGCTAGAAAGCATGTGATATATCCATTTAAAGAGATGTCTCGGCTTGATAGTGCGCGCAGAGGATAGTGATATGATCGATAAAGCAGAATATGATTAGCATGTTTTAGTTTGCTCAAGATTTCTTTGATCCGATCTGCTGCTACAGCATCAATGTGGTAGCGGTTCAAATGCAACCTAGTTATATAGAGAACACCTAAATGTGTAGGCAGGCAACATCAATGTTGAATTGTCATATAAATCATAAAAAGCAAAACATGGTAGTTTTTTTTCCCAACCTATATATATCATCAGTTGGTTTAATGGATAAATTCTTACTTAAGGCTATACATATGTGATTTGACACAAATGAATAAACTCTTGCCTTAGGCCATCTTACTGCTGCAAGAAGATTGCCTTTTGTAAAGATAGAGCACTCCTGAGATAAAAGAGTGTTTATTCAGTGAGCATTTTCCGGCTGGCCAGTTACGGGCTTCACTTGTGCTGTTCTTGCTCTTGTAAAGCCTCCTCTCTTTTTCCGTTTTATACCCTTCCATCAAATCAAGCATGGCAGCTTTTTTACACCAACTGCAAGTTTAACCTTGGGGCAGGCAGTATAGGGCCTAATATATTCCCCGTGCATAGCGTAGAGTTGGAACCGTTTTGGGTCTTTTTCTGCCCTGCTTTCTTAAAGGTAGGTCCGTGAATTTATTCTGCTGGGGGTCTGGTTAGAGGTTTAGAGCCATCAGACAGAAGAGTGCGGCCACCAAGAACTACGGCTGGAATTTCTGTTGGAGGTTTAGTGCCATCGACGTAGTAGTAGCTTAGTGCGGTCACCAAGAACGACGGCTATGGTGCGGCACCAACAACAAAAGGGCCCAAGCTGGAATTTCAGCGACTAATTTCTGTTAATCCATGACCACTGAAATGCAGATTCAGAAGACATCAATTCACCATGGATTTTTTTGGCACCTTTTGTTTTTTTTTTTTTCTCCCTGATACACTGCATGAAAACGTGCCCTTGTGTACTGTAAACAATCATGGGTGTAAATGATTTGATTTAGTCTGTCATTCTGTTGCGAATTCATGGATGGAAGGACATTATGCGCGCATTCAGGCTTCATCCGGCCAATTAGGTGGCCATGCTTTCAGGCAGGACGAAGGCATCTCCTGATCTTTTGCCAGCAGCTTCTTCCCAACTCTGATGCTTGCTACAAAGTTGCAGGAACAAGCTACAAGTTAGCAGAGTTTCAGCCAGGCAATGGGCATAAGTTGGTGAAGTCAGATATAAAACCAAGAGCACACAACTCAAATCTGAGTTCACAGCTAGCCTACTCTAGTAAACAAAAATGCATTAGACGCATCACGATATATGTTGTCAACGATAATCTTTTTTATCGACTGTAACAGATTCCTCTGGCATCTCCGAACAGTTAAACAAGGTTTCAGTACCTACAGAAAGGATTCAGACTCAGAGTACAAAGCTCTCTTTCAAAGTAGCCAAGCACTACAAATCTGGAGCAAATTTATTTACGTCCATGAGAAGCTTCATAATTGCCAGCATTAGCGCCCGCACGCCCAGATCCATAGGCTGGAGGCTGTGTAGCCAACCCATAGGGAGAGGACCCCTGTGCAGCAGTGAAGGGAGATTGTGACTGTGCTAGACTGAAGGATGATGGTTGCTGTGTATGCCCATAGGCAGATGGTGCCTGTGATTGCCCATATGATGGTTGCACCTGAGCTGAGCCATAGGGGTGTACTGCTGCTGCGCCGTAGGATGTGTTTGACCCAGATGCATAAGATGGTGGTACCTGTACTGATCCATAGGTCGATGCAGATTGTCCCCATGCATATGGAGCCGCTGTTGCCTGATTGGACCCGTAGTAACCAGCAAGGCCCCCATGAGCTGCTGTAGCTGATGCCTGTCCAATTACATGTGCCTTTGAAGCATCATACCCAGAACCCTTCAAAGAGTCAAAGCCAGTGGCACCCCTTGATGCATCATGGGTCCCAGTTTTTGAAGAACTCAAATTGGCAACATGAGAAACATCATATGCATTGCCTCTTGATGGATCAAATCCAGAATGAAGCCCAGTCCCTCCAAGGCTTCCACTTAAAGGGTCTGCCAGACCAGTAGGAGTTGTCCTTGCCTGAATTAACATCAAAATCATATTGTTATCACTAGATAAAGATGAATCCAAACAGAGTTGCAATAAACTGAAGGCAGAAATCATATTATGAGTGCTTCAAAATGGTAGACTAATTACTTTCCGATCCATTTTCTAGACAGCAAGATAGCATCCATTAACTTTAAAAGTAAGCCAGAAAAAAAAGGAAGAAAGAAAAGAGAGAATCAAGGGAGAAACTCAACAGTAACCAACTATATAGTCTAGTTTTTTTTTAACAAAAAACATATAATCTAGCATTAGTGCAAGTTATTCTGCATTTGTGATCAGCAACTGCTCAATGGCCCATGACGACCCAATATGAGAACAGGGGGGGGCATCCATATCACTGATTCAATCATTCAATAGTAGCAGTAACACGCTATGTACTATGCACACTAGAATCTTGACATGGCAGGTATGAGCCATCTTTAAACTATCTGGCATATTTTTGTATAGCTCTACAAAATGTTAGACATGCAAAGCAAGATGGTCAGATCAAGCAAATATAGCTGATTTAACGAACTATGACAGCTGAAAATTTTGAGCATCCTTCATATAAAGCATTGTCCATACAGAGCAAGTAACTGCATGTTAAGGTGACAAAATAATCTCTGTAAGAATTAGTAGGTTCTAGGTTGCCTCAGTGACATGTTGAGGTTGGCACTGGAGGGTGGTGTGTGTCACAGGAGGCACTGGCAGGAGCAAGACGCCCAGGAAATGGCGGGAGGATCTAGTATTGAGGCTGAATGCCTAAATGGGGAATGGGATGGCGTAAATTTAGTAATGAACAGAGAAATGAGGTACTGAAATCAGATGAGGCCATTCTTCATTTGTTGGAAAGTTGGCATTGTTAGACAACAAGGAAGAGAAGAATGAATGGGTGGACTGCTAGGTTGAGAATGAACCCTACTGAATTCATGTCCTGAAGTGTGGATCAGGACACCTCAACTTCAATTTGAGCATGCACCGTGATACTAATCCCATTAAGGTAGAAATTAAATTATGAAAGAATCCTTACAACAAAATGGCTCAATTGCAATTTGATGAACAAATTTTCTGATATTGAGAAAACACTCAAGTAAATGCTGTCTTGTAGTGGCAGATAATCACAAATTCATGATAACAACGGTAGGACATATTTATCGTTTGTTTGGTAGGGATCCAGATTCTCCAAGAAATGTTTCAGATTAGTTTCTCCTCAGAAACATTTCTCCATGAATCAAAATCACTTTTTAAATAGTTTGGCAGGCTGCCCAGTTCAGATTCTCTGAAGAGAGGATGATTAAATTGATCGATTTACCCCTTTACATATGCTTCCAATGATATGACAAATAAAAAATATATGCACACACTAACCAAACCCTATCAGATTAGATTAATCTGATCAACTGCCGAAGAAGTGAGAACTGGTGGAGTTTATTTTTCAGTGGAAAAAGGCAGTAAACATGAGTGAAGCTAAAGGGGGAGGTGGGAACAGAGGGACTGTTTCTCATGTGAAACCATCCTTGGTCTATTTCTTGGAGCTTTGTGAAATGAAACGTCCAGAAGAAAACCGTTTGGCAGAGATTCTGGCATTTCTAGAATGAAACGGGCTTCAGAATCGCTGCCAAATGGCCTCTTTAAGCAAACAGACATTTGACAACTTTTAAGGTAGGAAGTAAAGAACTAAAGATGCTCACGGCTCACCTGTGCATTTCCGTAGCCACTATCATAAGAAATTTGTCCAGCAGAAAGATGGCTAGATATACCATCAGCCTGTTGGGTGGTATTATTGTAGAAAAAACCTACACATACAAATGTTTCATGGTGAAAAAACCTGACAAAAAAAAATCTAGTCCCTACAGATGCTAACATATATAGAATAATAAAGGAAATAACTGACAAACGACAAAACTCCATACCACTTTTGTCAAGATTAGATGTGTCCCTCAACTCAGCACGAAGTTTTTCAAGCTCCGTAACCATGGAGTCATAATTCCTCTTCATCGTCTGCAAAGACTCTGAGTGATCCACCCTGAGTTTCCTTTCGTAATCATACGTATTCCTGAAATATAAACAGTACATGCAAAGGTGAAGCCAATCACATTGAACAATATACATACTAATGCTAAAGGATAAACACAGCACCCGCCACAGACCTGAAGTGCTGATTTTCTTGCCTAACAGCATCCCGTTTAGCTACGAGCGCCGGAAGCTGCTGCGCCTCACCGAGGTTCCTCTGCAGGTCCTTGCTCAGCTTCTGCACATTGGCCATCATGTTCTGCCTCACAGCCACAAGGTTCTGCGCCTCGGCGTGCGCCTGCTGCAGCTCCACCTTGACGTTCTCGCAGGCCTTAAGGTCGGCCTCCATCTTCCCAACCTTGTCAAGGAGGCCCCTCATCTCCTGCTCCTCGGCGGCCTTCGCGGCCTCCCCCTGCGCCTGCAGCCTCTGCAGCTCCTGCTGCGCCGCGGCCAGCTCCTTCCTCAGCGAGGCGTGGCTCGCAGAGAGCCGGTCGTTCTCCACGGCCAGCTTCTGCATCTCCCCGCGCTGCGCCACAAGCTTCTGCTCCAGGACCTCCGGCGGCGGGGGCAGCATGTCGAAGGGGAACGGACCGGGCCCGTGCCCCGACGGCGGTAGGTGCACCCCCGGCCCCGGCGGCCCGTACGGGTCAAGAACCTCCCGGTGCATCATCCCATGTGCCGTGGGAACTGGACCTGGACCCTGCCCATGGCCGGGGAGCGCCCGGTGGTGGTAAGGGGGCAGGCCGGCGGCGGCAGGGTTAAAGCGGGGCATAGTGTTCGACTCGATCCCCAAATCTTCTTCTGGAAAATAGTTCTGCGCGAACACCTAGGGCACCGATTCTCAACTCGGGTTGAGCTTCCGCGATGGAGAAGACGAACCTAGTGGAACCATGGATGGATGGATGGCTGGAATAGTAGCAAATAGGGCACGAATCCGCAAATGCAGAGTGAGATTTGGATTCCGCTGAGATCGAAACAAACTTGTAGAGCAAAAATCAGGGTTACTTACGAGCAAAGGAAGGAATAGACCAAGGTCCCCGGATGGATGCCCGCTCCACGGTGGTCCGGTACTCGCAGAGGCGGGGAGGAGGATGGGGATGGACAGATTCCGGCGAGAGGAGAACAGGCCTGCTGTGTCCCGTCGCCGGCGGTGATTTTTTGGGGGATAAATCAGGGACGAGGGAGAATAGTGAAGCGAAAACTGGAATTTCTTCTGTCAAAGTCTTTGAAACAGATGGTCAAGAAAGAATAACCAATTCTGAGCATAATCAGATGGTCAAACAAATCTTAATTATGATTTAAGTGAACATATAAAAGAAAATAAATAGCCAGATTGAAGTAACTATTTTTCAAAATAATATAAAAATAAGAAATAAAACAACAAAAATTCTCCAAACTATTCTATGGAAGCCACATTTAAAGATTTAAAGGGAACCTCATGAAACATACAAAAAAATTAAAAAGGAAAATAAAATCAGTAAAGTAATTCTGAACATTGATTTACCTACAATCATTTTACACCCATTGGTTAGTAAAATATACTGCAATTACCAATTAAAAAAGTAAATCAATTAAATTAGCTGGGCTGTTTGGAGCCTTAGAGGAGCGGTCCAAAATAAGGTGCAAGGGACGCCTACTTTTGGGCCCTCAATCAATTTTTTTTGAGGAAATGCCCTCAATCAATTTACACCAATCAGATAGTAAAATGAAATAATTAGGTATATGGTCGTGGAAAAATGCCTCTTAGGTGTATGTCTCTATTTTCTTTCGAATTTGGCTTTATGGCCCTGAATTTTTTCTTTTGTTCTATGGCCTTCCCATTCCGTCGATTTGGGGCTGCTAAGAGTGTTAAATCAAGAATAAAAAGACTGTTTTGCCCCTTGTGACAAAAAATATAAAATGAAAAAATTTATTTGTTTGTTGTATATTTGGAGTAATATTAAGGAAATAAATTCACTACAAACTGATGGCATGTGTGTAATATTCGGCAAAAAAAATTATATATGGTTATGTTTAGAATCAATTACATGTGCGAGATCAGCTTATAGATGGTTAGACTATATTTGGATAGAGATAACGCCGACCAAGTTTAGAGATATGTGTGATCACCTAAAAAGTTTAATGGCCCGGATAACACCATCGGTCAAGTTTAGAGACATATAATGATCATCTTGAAAGTTAAGCGACCTACGTGTACTATTTTTAGAAGTTCATGAAATAACGCCGGTCAAGTTTAGGGACCTATATATATCAATTTTTTAGAAATTAAGGGCCTAAATGACATTGTCGACTAAGTTCGAGGGACATACGCTGAATTTTTCTCAATTGCTTGAAGCCTCGTGTAACAGAACCGACCAATTTATTCGAGCTTAAGCACATAATTCGCTATTAACCAGCAAACTTACATGATTA
>CM041637.1:43906813-43921593 GCA_023333625.1 Bothriochloa decipiens
AAAAAAAAGACTGCTTCAACGTGACCAGGATCCTGCAGATGTGTATAATTGTGATTAAAAACGATAGTAGAAAAATAATATGCGAGAAATAGTTTATTACAATGTCATATCACATCCACGAAAAGGTTTAAGTTTGGAGATTATTGTAATGGCAATGTGTACTGTCTAATATATGCCAATTGTTAAGCAAACTTTTTTTGTATAAGAAGAAGGCACTAAAAATCAACTATAAAAAAACAAACTTGACTGTACATTATTGCTAGTCTATCTTCATAGAACACCTCACTCCAAATATTGGTTCACTAGCATCAAATAACCTGCCTTTGTCTGTTTAATTTGAGCAATAAATGCATTCTTCTAATTTCTGAAATCATTACTGTATCCACTTTTCCAGGACCGGTGATCAACTAGGCTCTTTACCCTTTGTCACTCATTGTACATTGACTTTTGTAATGAACAAACATGCAGAAAAAAACCCACATTACATTAAAACTATTTTAACCTATCTTTATTTCTGTGTGTCTATGTAATAATGAACAGGTAACCGTTTAAATTTTGAAGTGGCCAAGGGGAGGCTTGTCTCTAGGATTCTATATTTTGCTTATCATTGCTGCTACTGTCATGTCTGTTGTTTCTCTCTGTGGTCATAAGTCAGTTGGTGGATCTCATACGGTCTTGTTTCTAGTGACTAGAATACTTATAGCTGATTAGTGAGTCATGGTTTATTCCCACTAATTTGTATCTGTGACCATGACTGCAGATTTCAATCAAAGAATCTTCACTGAGCAGCATTTGTCGCTGCTCAACTAGAAGGTACATTCTAGATGCAACATATTCTTTTAGAAAACTGCTCTGATGCTACCCGAACAGTCAAACTGGTTCACCCGTTGTGGGAAGCTAAAATAGGAAAAATCTGAATTGACTTATTATCAATTAAATGAATGAAACCAAAGCCCGCTACTTAATATGCAGAATGTCATGGTGGAAACTCAACATGTTACTTAATTCTGCAGAAGCAAATCCATGTCATTTTTAACTTATGTTTACATGTTTTTCAGTACATCAGCTAGTTTGGTCCTTATGCACATTATATTTGTATCAAATAGAGGTCTAAGTTGCTACTTCTAGTGCCTACTTCCTATTATCTTTGAATGTCTATTGAAAACATAATCTCGTGACTTAGGTATGGGAGTTGATGATATGAATAACTAGGCTTTAGTCTATATATTTGTTCTGAGCTAATTTCTAAATATTTACTAAACTACAGCTCTGAATTTAGGCCGGGTTGGGTTTTCTAGGTGCCTGCTAATACGGGTTTTCCAGTTGATGCAGTGATGTGCTGTTTCATTGTTTTGTTATCATCACATCAGTGTTCTTTTTCTTGGCACCTTTACTCGTGTCCTCATTTGGATGCTGAATCAGTGGGAGGGACGTAGTTGTCATCTGCTGGTGGATTTGGTTTTACCATGGTGTAATTTTCGTAGGCCATTTATCGATTCTTGCGTTACAGTCACTGAATGCTTTATGAATGATGAGCGATTTCTGTTAGATGATGTCTACAAAAAAAACTGTAAGTCTGCATAGTTACGATGGAATGCTTCAATTGATAGCTGGTTCTGGGCACTTAAAAAATTAAAATCGTGCACACTTCAATAGAAGTGGATTCCACTTTGCCACTCCAGTAGAATTCTTCTGCTTAGGCCTTTCTGAAAGTAAAGGTACTTCCATTTTCAAATAACAGTGGCCATGATTAACTGGCGGAGCATTCTAGAGTCTTGAAATTTGTAACTTGAAACAACAGAATTGCACAGTTTAAGCTCTACCGCGTGCATCAAGGCCGCCCTTCACAGTTTATCCACTGATGTTTGGTTAATTAGTAGCAACATCATAGTTAGCTTTTGAGGTGACTAAATTTGGTTGATCAGTTTATCCAATGAATTCAGTAATATATACCTGGTACATGACCATAGCTGTAGAAGTTTCTTGTTTGCATTACACAGGCAAATATGCAGCAGGTTCTTTTTTTTTCCCAGGAAACTATACCTTGTGCCGAGATGTGCATTTTTCGGCTATTTAAATTTACGTGTACATTTCTTCTCTCCTTGAAATTAGATGCTCTGTTATAACAATCTGATAGCTGCTCACGTTCTTCTTCTGCTTGTGCTTTACTGAATCGAGATTTACTTGATCAACAGTGGATTGTGTGCTTGCTTGGAAAGACTAGTAGCTTCACATTGTCTCTGATTCAGATCAGCCCCATGTTCAGGCTATATATATAAATATTATCCAATTATTACTAATTGTGTCATAGATCATGAATGGTAATGCTGAAATGGTCATTTGGTATCTATTGACATGTCTAATTATCTTTATTGTGCTTTTCTCAAATTGTAACGTCGACTGAGTCCAATCCGGATTTGAAAGTCTGCGCTAAGTCACTTTTCATGCCGCAAGGGGTTTCAGCTTTAAAGTAGACTACAATTTTATCATAAGAAAAACTATTACCATGCTAGAGATTTGAGGTTCAAATAAAATTAAAGTCACCTCCTGGAACTTTCACCGATGCAAGAACGGTTGGGTTACTTCAGTCACCAGCAGCGAGATTACGTAACAAATAAAAAACAATATAAATAAACCTCCACAGTTGGTGTCCAACAAATCCTAGACAGCACGGAATAACAAGACGACCAAATAATTACTAACAACGGCGGTCGATGAAAACACCAAACCCATTTCCATTTCACTACCAAGCCGATGCTGCATTGCAGCACGCCAGCACTGCAAACTACAGGATGCAAGTGGGGGAAAGAAATTACATGCAACAGCGAGCCAGAGATGGCACTTACACTCGTTTCAGGCATTACAAGAGATGATACAAGGGCGTGCTTTCTCAGCTTTCGAGCATCCTGGCATGCTACATTGCGGTCACGTAGCATATATTCACCTAGGGTTATATAGGTTACAGTGTGGTAATGAGTAGGTCAGAATAAGGGAGAATCGGCGGGTCAAGTAGACTTGTCAGGGCTACGAAGTTGTAATCCCTCCAGACGATCTATTCCTCTTGTGCCGCGGAGATTGCCCCAGGCACATCTTCAAACGCGAAGATAGGCTATCCCCCATCTCCACCTTCTCGCGCTTAATCTTCTTCCACAGCGCTTGAACCTTCTTCTGCTTAGCTTTCTCGATCGGTTTCCTCGGGCTCTGGCTTTGTCTCTGGTTGTGTCTTAGAGGCGTAGCCAAAGCCTTGACCGTCAAATTCTATAATGCACAGATCAATAACAAGATCAGATAATCTTTTTTCATTGATCATATCAAAGTGCTAAATGCCAAGAGTTAGAAAGAAGCCAACTAGTACAAACAATAGTAGCTTTGATTAAGATACACCAGCCACTGGATAACTAAATTGTCAAGCAATTGAAGCAATGTCCCACCTTCTTATCATTATTATTGCCTGATAATGATTCATCACTGGGTGCTCCTAAAGATGAACATCTGCCCCAACTTTCTCTGTTAGAGCTTGTGAATGAACATGACTCATTGCGCCTAATTGTTTTATCCTATAAGAAAGGAAGCTTCTGATCAGACAATTTGCAAGCATATGAGCCTCAGCTCTCAACACCTATAGTGTGTTTCTTAGGACCCTCACTGATTGGACATCTCTGTATCACGCCTACAAAATAAACAATATAACACAATGGACAATCCAGTGGAAGCAAGAGAATGCATTGCATG
This sequence comes from Bothriochloa decipiens, assembly GCA_023333625.1. Taxonomy (NCBI): domain Eukaryota; kingdom Viridiplantae; phylum Streptophyta; class Magnoliopsida; order Poales; family Poaceae; genus Bothriochloa; species Bothriochloa decipiens. The sequence continues at coordinate 43,910,546 of CM041637.1, forward strand.
GATAAAATTGTTCAACTTGACTAAAAAATATATAGGGTCCAAATTGCGTGTAAGCTTACTTGAAGTTATACAACGAACTTTACCTGCAAACGGGATCCAACACTATCCCCATCAATCTCTGACAGGCTGCGGTTTTCATCCAAAAGAAAGTCCTGCAGCTAATGGAATACGGATAAGGAAACAAGCAAGCAAAAAAGTCTTTACATCAGACAGACAAAATATCAAGAAAATTACCAAGTCACTCTCATTCTTAATGGACAGTTGATTGATGCTATTAGACAACAATTCAACTACAGATGTGCTATCTGAAACAAAATAAAGTAAAATAATCAATATAAAACCAGTTGTTATTATAATATTACAATTTACAAGGAAGTAGCTCAGGGACCTGAGACCACACCATGTGGGATGCTAGGTGCAAGTGTTGATGAACCGCACGCTGCATTGTTTGCTGACCGTAGACCATTGATGATTTCGAAGAAGAAACTCTGCAAGAATTTTTTTTTTTGGGGGGGGGGGGGGGGGGGATTGCTCCTTAGAAGCCAAACCATAAGATACTTTTCAGGTTGAAATGGATTTTTGCAATGGGTATTCTGTAAATTTACCTCATTGGTTATGTTACCAACTTTAAATGCTCCCATATTTGATCGTGCTGCAGGCAGAATAGAAGGGCGCAAAGTTTTATAGAAGAATATAGAAACTGAATCATAATATGATTGAGGTCTTGGGGAATTATGATCGCCCTCAAATTTAATTATATTTTTATCCCCCTGCACACAAACATGCAATGAGGCAATAGTTAATGAATGGCTACCATCATGTGCAGCAGGAATAGTCAACTACCATCTCCATGTTATTTGTTATAAATAGGATCTGCGATCTATATGCCAGTTAACTTTTATGAAGGAAGCTGAGTAAACATTTACCCCATATGCCTGGTGAATACGATCACAATGGTGAGGCTGAATAAACATATCATTCAAACCATGTCCAAATAATGCAGGGATAAACATCTTGGGAGCCAACTGGTTATGAACAAGAAAACAGTAAATTAGATTGACTTGAAGTATAAGCAGGTTCTTTCAAAGTTGCAGGAATTACAACATACAGAGATCTCAACAATAGATGACTAAGACAAATAAAGGACCAGTGCAAAATTGTCAATCATGGCAATATTCAGATGGACACTTGGTCAGTTAGTCACTATTGGCAACCTAGACAGTAGAAACACTCAAATCAAGCAGTCTTTAGGTTTAAAAAAAAGGAACAGATAGTGCAAAACTTCAACACTAAAATTGCTCAGACCTATTTAAGGAGTTTCTCAGTAAATACATGCCAAATACAGACAAAGAAAGAAACAAAATTTTCCGTAATTTTGTGAGAAATTCTATAATTATAAAACATCCTACATGGAAAATGCTAATCTACAATCTGAAGAAGTGGCTCTAACTGCATAAAAGATCTACAGAAGGAATTTATTATGACACTGCCATATTAAAAGCAATTAAACAAATAGCTTATTGTTATCATTTATCAGGTCTATTATATTCAATTTTACAGCAGCATGACATGGATAATGCAATGCAAAATATAAACATGACTTGCACAAGACAAAAGGCAGTTTTGCGACCATCAAGAGTTGAACTCTTCTTTGTTTTGCATTAAAGCTTCAATGTGTCAAATTATGTTACAGAAAGATAATGTTTTCGGAAGTATACCTTTAAAACATTAAGATCCATTATGTCAAACTTAGCTCTTTTCTGAATGATTCGCCGCATGTACTGTACAGCCATTTTAACCTGAAAGGACAGATTTCAGAAAAGAAAAAAAAAACCAGTAGAACTTTACAATTACAGCAATGATCCCTAGGATTGCATAGACTCTTGTGCTAGCAAGGATGCAAGAGAGTATGGAACTTTCACTAGATCTAACAACTACATTATCCTTTTACACATTCCACAAATTTATTCCAATAATGAGAATGTGGATTCATATATGAATTCAATAACCTAAGGGAAAGCTCAATACAAAGGAAAAGAAAGCAAGTCCTACTGGTTTATGCTTCAAAGTTAGCAATTGTAAATCATATAAGACACAAGTCCCCATGTGTTATGGCAATGCACCTTCCCACCATTCCCATAATATACATTTCAACACAAAGTAATGCATGCAGAGGGGTCATACCGTGAATTTTGGTATTCGGATTTTGTAAACGTCAACAAGTTCCATCATCAAGTCATACAAGTTAGTGAAGGCACTATCCAATACCATGCCAGCAATAGAGGGGTCCTCTGCTCCATAGAGTAGGCTGTATTTACATTTGTATACCGCCATCAAACGGTGATGAAATATTTGAGCCTTGACATAAACTTAAAAGACTGAAAACAATCTTAAGCACATCAACTGAAAAGTGCTATAGAAGAACTAGCAAACTGCCCCTCAAGATAATGAATCACATGAAATGAAACAGAGAAATCTTGCACCAAGTAAAAAGAGCACAAACTTTATTCAAAACTACCAATTACCATGTAACAGCACCCATTGATCGCCCCCAAAGGCCTATACTGGAAACTTGTTTATTGTCCCGAAGACATGACACTGCACATTTGAGGTCCTCTTTCTAGAAGTAAATCGTTGAAAGTTTCAGAAAGGTGTGATCACCCAAAATACGAATGTAGAATAAGCGAAGAACAACGTCGATACTGATTATATACCTCATGCCAACCCAAGCTGACATAGTCCCCACCCGATAGACCTGACCCAGAAAAGTCAAGTGTGAAAACAGTGATATTTGAAGGAAGAAGTATTACAGCGGCTTCATTTGCGTCTGCTCGGCATCCGCTGCATTAAGTCAAAGCAAAATCCTGTTTAATATTCCAAAAGATACCAGTGATTGTTTGAGCTTCTGAATCATATAAATAAAGGAGTGCAAACAGATTGTAACTAAATCTTAAAAATGTTAAAAGAAGGAAGCACACTATGTCCCTATGAATTGCCAAACATATGCAAACATGGAGCAAAAATGTTAAGTACCTATTTCCGTGGCAGTAGACCACACATGGGAGGGCAGTGTTCTCTGGGATAGAAGCAGGAACATAGTGGCTGCATTTTAAGATACAGCCTCTTGCATTTGTAAGCTGCCAGGTGCAAGTTACAATAAGGTTATCAACAAAGATGCTCATAATTGCCATAAAACTTGCCATCAGCAAATAAAAGACAGAAGAAACCTCGATAAATGGTCTCCGTACTTGCCTCCAAGTCTAGTCGTTTGTATTTACGTCCTGCGACGACAAACTCGTTCTCCCATAGATACTGATCTGGATTATATTCTGACCTGCAAATTAACATTCATTTAGTTCCAATACACCGGATACATATGGATGAATACTTACTCGTTTAATGAATTTCACTTTCTTGTTAGCTCAGTAAAATTCATGTTTTTTTCTACGACAGGAAACCTGAATTTCATTACTTAAAGCAACGAAATTACAGCCACAGAAAGTTCAAAGTATCAATGTCACAATGCCTGCCTAACTAGCATCCATACTTATCATCGCAGAGGGACCAGAACGTATGGAACCACCTCAAATCCCCAAAAAATGAAGTTAACTGCCTCCCCAACAGGTATAAGCAGCAGAAATTTATCAAATTATACATGGCCCATGGCCAAGATCACAGCATGCAGGCTGACAACTACTCACGATGAGCAACATGATTATGTAAAAGGTACAAAACATACCAATGGGAACATGAAAGGTGCAAAGGCATTTATCAGTTAATTTTATCATTACATTAAATCATCTTTGCAACCAAACGTAGGGAACAAAGAAGCATTCCATGTTCCAATTAATGCTCCAGAAAAAAGCATACGCAACCATCCTCAACAAAGCAACACTTTACAGCTGTGTTCCAAAAAGGCACATAAAGCATGAACATTGCAACCAAAACAAAAAGGTACAATATCAAGGGGTAGCAGCCAACAAATCCCACATGATCCCGCCTCCCAGTGAGGATCTCAAATTGGAAATTCAAGCAGAAGGTGACACTAAAAAGAGTTAAAATTTACCCTCGAATCATTTTCTGAAACAAATAATGCTATATGCATACATTAACACGAAAGTAGCCCCTGACAGCTATGATCGCCTACCACATGATTATAGAAATTCAGGTACACATGACATGATAAATGGACAACTTCAATGAATATTGCAATTTTACCTAACCCTACCTTTAATTGCACATGGTACAGATTCGTAATAACATAACCAAGAGTTTTGTACCATTATACAGACTATCTGAAACCGGTAACTATCTATCCTGAATCTCATCATGATCACAGCCTCAATTGGAAATTCTAAATTGTTCATTTACAGGTATCGCTTCGTCCTAAATGCCTCTTGACAGCGTTAGATAAACAGCTAATACGCCGGCATTTCAACAACGCTTGCGGACATGCCGTGGCCAGAGAACTAACGGTACCATGGATCCCAATCCTTGGTTGGTCACATTCAATACAGCATCGTAATCGATGCCTAATACGACACAAGCAGCAAATGCAACTATGGTCAGGATATCTGGCGTACCGGGGCGGCCGGATGACGAAATTAACGAACTGCTCGATCATGGCGCCTCCCGGCGGCGCGCGGTGGTGCTCCTACGCTGCGCGCCCGCGCCGTGGACCCGTGGTCCAGCAGCGCTCATGCACATGCACCACCACCCGGCTCCGTCGTCCTCCTCTCAGAATTTCACGCCCCCCGCCTGTCTGTCAGGTTGAGCCCACCGAAACCGGACGAGTCCCCGGCGGAGCCGGCCGCCTCGGATCCACAGGAGCCGCGCCCTCTGCCTCCTCGCCGGATCCGGCAGCCCGAGGGAAGGGGATCCGGGAGGGGGAGGCGATGGTTGGGGAGGCGTGGGAAGAGGAGCGAGAGGAAGGAGGGAGAGGGAGGTGATGACCGTGGACGAGCGGACAGATGATTAGAACGTTAATGAAGCGGAGGTAATCGTGGGGAATTTTAATTTTGAATTCTTTTTGTCGTGTTTATTTCGGGCCTTTGTCATTGATGGTCGGTCAGAGTCAAAATGGCAACGGGTACGCGATAGCCGAGTACTCGACGGGTTTTACCCGATAAAGAGGCGGGTATGAAAGTCATCTTATATCCGTGGGTATGTTATTGGGTGAAATATTATACACATCGGGTATGACAGGTATGAATGTGGAAATATACTACCCATATCCATATACCTGCGGGTAAAAAATACCCGTACAAATATATAGCCAGTCCTGCAAATTTAGTCCATATAAATATGTAGCTCATGAATTTGGCCCATATAAACCCATGATTTTTTATATGAATGTTGAACTCGGGTATATTGTCGGGTATGAAATACCTGTCGGGTAAAAATTACTCGTCGGGTACGGGTATAGAATGAATTCCTTACCCGTCTGTTTTCACGGATAACCCGACGGAATAGATGTTGACATGATTGGTACGAGTATGGGTGGCCAATAGCCGTCGGGTACGTATCCGTTACCACGTTGAGTCAGGAGTTGCACGTGTGGGCCAGGTGCAGCGTATCTTCTGTGGTCGTCTGGTACGACAGTGTTTCTAGATGTGGACTTTTCTAGGATCTTTGTGCTATCCACGGTGAAGTTATTTGTGAAAAACATTCGTATTGATTTTACAGCATCTCGGTTTTGTATTCGATACGGAGTAAAGTACTTGCTCATTTTGAATAGTTAATGTTTTATATTATTCTAGGTCAGACCTTTTCAAATTTAAGTAAATTATAATAACTAATGTTTTAGATTTGTTCTATTTAAACCATTTTAAGTTTAGCTAGATTTATATAAAACTATCAATGCCTATCACATCAACTAGGATTATTTATGTTTTATCACAAAATATATTTTTATTTTTTCCATGTTTGGACTTAATGATGAGGTGGATAAAAGAGGAGAGAAAAGAAAAGTAGGTTAGCCATCTTATACACAAAATCAACTAGCTTTGTGGGAGGAAAAAACTTATCATATCAAAGTGAAGAACTATTTGGCTAAAGAAAAAGAGGTGCAAAGATCCATAAACTATTATTAGCCATGCTCACGTAGCTATATGGATGAAAACAGTTAGGAGATGCTAAGGAAAAGGTCCTAACCACTTTTAAGTACAAAAATATTTTTTTAGCATTGTGTAAATAGAGTAACATTTTTCTCCCTCGCAAATAAAAAACTGTGCTAATCTATGACGGTATTTTTCTTTTGAGGAAAAAGGTTTTTCTTGAGCATTTTTAGGAAAAAACAAAGTAAGATGTCATGACCGTTGGCAGGCCTAGAAGGCTAACATAGGCCCACCTTCTTGGCCCAAAAGGCCTGTTCACTGGGAATTTTTTTATTAATAAATTTATTTTTAAAAAAAATTACAAAATTAGTCTCCATTTTTAAAAAATTGCAGGAATAGGCCACCAGTCGCCCGTTGGAAGGGCGAAGATGGGCCTTGTCGCCCAACTGGCGGGCTACCTGGGCCATGTCGCCCGACCAGTGGGCGACTTGCCCGTGCACGTGGCATGGCGGGCCCCACGTCGCCCATCGGCCGGGCGACGTGGCCCATGTCGCCCGACCAGTGGGTGACTTGGCCGTGCACTGCCATGGGCGGGCCCCACGTCGCCCGGCCGATGGGCGACGTGGCCCATGTCGCCCGACCAGTGGGCGACCTGGCCCATGTCGCCCGGCCACGGGGCGACGTGGCGAGGAGGAGGAGGAAGAAGAGGAGGAGGAAGAAGGAGAAGAGAGGAAGAGGAAAATTTTCGGTAAGTAAAAAAATAATTTTATATATAATTATTTAATGTGTGTTATATTAATTGTTAGATAATGTAATGAGCAGTTAAGCGATTAATATTATATTTCGGTAGTATTATTTATATTCTTATTTTATATATATTGTTAAATTAAATAGTTATAGTTGAAATAATATTAGTAATATATTACTGAAAAGGTATTTTAGCTGAAATTTTTAGGTTACACAGATGTCGGAGAAGTTAGGATTTCAAATTTATTATGGAGAAGGAGAAATTATTCAAGGTATACACGGGGTTGATCTGTCAGGATTTGCCTCAGTAACTAGATGAGTGTCTAGGGCAAATGACAGAACAATTAGTGGTGTGCAGAATTGGTTGATGCGAATATTTAGGCTTGACAGCAACCAACATGACGTTAAGGTCATGGGTATCGTTAGTCGTGCTCGGGAGGGCACTTTTTGGGAGTTAGTACCGCTTAATGCAACATCAACATGGAGAAAATACGTCAACAAAGCTGTAGAACGTGGGTGGCCTCTAGTCCTTCTTGTTCAGGCATATACGAAGGAGGTTCATGAGGTACACGGTGTAGAAGAAGAAGGAGGTCCGAGCCATGACAATTACAATGATAATGAGGAAGATAATGAAGAGGGTGATCATCACCTGTCATCTATGGTACCGACGGGTGAAGCGGACGAAGGAGAGCGCATAGAGCATATAGTTGAAGAGATGGCGATGGAAGATATGGAGAATGAGAATATATCTGAAACTGAGTCATCTGAAGATGAGAATGAAATTCCTGTCCCACTGGAGTGGAAGAGTAACAGTTCGAAGAATTTGATGATCAACGAAGGAAATTCTGTGCCGTGGGAATATCATGAGAATGAACTAGTAGAGGGAGCTATGTACAAAGGCAAAGATGAAGTGATGAGTGCCGTGAAGTACTGGTCTCTGTCAATGAAGCGGTCTTTTGTAGTTGTGAAGTCCAACAAGAAACTATATGATGTTAAATGTGTGTTTTCAGACTGTCCATTTAGGGTACATGCTTATGAGCAAAAATGGAGTACAATTTGGAAGTGCTCTATAGTAACAGAACATACATGTGAGTTATAAGAATTAGAGAAGTCCAATACTGCTCTTACATCGAGCTTCATTGCAGAGTACATGTATAATCGAATTGTTGATAATTTAAGGTATGAGCCGAAATCTATAGTGACTACTATAGAGGAAGATTTTAAATACACCATCAGCTATTCGAAGGCGTGGCGAGCGAAACAGAAGGTCATTGAGAAGAGATTTGGCTCGTACGAAGCATCTTATGAGAACCTACCAAGATTGTTAGAAACCATCAGACAAAGAAATATTGGTACATATTATGATATCATGGATGTGTCTGATCCAAAAGAGGCCGGAAAGTTAATACTTCGTCGAGCCTTTTTTGCACTAGGTCAATGTATAATGGCATTTCATCATTGCAGACCTGTTTTATGCATGGATGGTACATTTCTAACAGGAAAGTATAAAGGTCAGATTCTAACTGCTATTGGTGTTGATGGGAATAATCAAGTACTACCAGTTGCTTTTGCTTTTGTGGAAAGTGAGAACACAGATAGTTGGTATTGGTTTCTGGAGCGTGTGAAGTTAGCAGTGGTGCAAGGACGACCTAATGTTTGTGTCATACATGACCGACATGCCGGTTTGTTGAAGGCGATAACGGATATGCAATATGGTTCAGTGGAGCGTGATCTTCCTCCTCGATGGTCGGACATACAATCAAGATGGTGCATGAGGCACTTGGGTGCAAATTTTTTCAGCCATTTCAAAAATAAACACCTTATGAATATGTTTAAGAGGTTGTGCAATCAGAACCAACAAAGAAAATTCAATGCAATGTGGAAACGTCTTGATGAATTAACAACAAAGCAAACAGAAGAGTTAGCGACTCGTACGAATCAAGACCCGAATGATATGTCTGTTCCTCTTTCAGGCCTTCCAACGGATGCCTTGAGGAACGTGGTTCGGAGGTCGGGGTCATCAATCAGGTGCTTCTCAGATTGGATTGAGTACGAGCCAAAGGAGAAGTGGTCATTATTATATGACACAGATGGGGCGAGGTTTGGAATAATGACAACAAATTTGGCGGAGGTGTACAATTGGGTCATTCGAGGCATGAGAGGATTACCTCTTGTAGCAATCGTAGAGGGTATTTTGCATGGAACATGCAAGTACTTCCGTGAAAGATATATGGTTGCTTTTAATGCGATGTCAGATAATACATTGATTTTTTCAACATTCATGACAAATTACATGAAAAAAAAGGTGGAGAAGGCAAGCTTGCATCGTGCACGTCCTATGGGCACAGCAGAGAATCGCTTTGAAGTTCTGTGTAGGGATCGGGGCCGTCGTGCTGGCAATCGAGAGAGAATTGCACAAGAGTGTGTTATTCGTTATAACTCATGCAGCTGTTCGTGCATGAAACCGAAACTTCTACACAGGCCGTGCTCACATGTTATAGCAGCTTGTTCACTTACTAATTTGTCCCCGAAGCCGTATGTCTCATATTATTTTACGAAGGAGGTAGTCATGACAACCTGGAATGCAGAGATTTATGGTTTCACAATATTTGGTAGTTTTACAAACAATCCTGGAAGTAATTACCTGCGGGGGCCCGATAAGGACAAATTAAGACAGAAGCCTGGTCGTCGTAAGACACGGCGCATTAGAAATGATATGGATGACTCAGAAGGGGGAAGACTGGAGCATCGGTGCACCAAGTGCAATGGCACAGGATATACTTACAAAAAGTGCACGCGTGCAACCACCACAGAGGGAGCTGCAGAAGCAGGACCTTCAGGGAATCCGCAAGACGGCCGGCGCCCTCGTGCACGTCGTGGATTCTGGAATCAAGGCGAAAATGCTCTTTAAAAATAATAGTATGTCTGCTTTTTTTGATTTTTTTGTTTCATAGTAGTAATTATATTTGTGCATTATTTTTTTATATTATTAAGATATTTTAGGTATGGCGATGGATGAGGGACACTTGGAGTTGTTGGACGCACAGTTGGACCAGCGCCACCGGTCCTACTTGAGTGCTGTGACAGCTGCTGAGCTACCTGTTCTACGGCCTAGGGTACCTCAGGAGTTGTGGCGGCTCGACGAGCGATGGATACCGAGGTATGCATGATAACACGCTCACTTATTTGTTTTACTCATACAGACGATTTGGTAATATATATTTATATATAAATGTTGTATTTGCTACAGGCTACGAGCAGCTGGTCTACTGCCTCTGTGTAGGCTTGTGCAGGCTAGTGCTGTTGAGGCCCCGGCCGATGCGGTGACACGGTTCAACTTTGACCGTTCCTTACTTGCGGCATTGGTGGACCGCTGGAGGCCTGAGACGCACACGTTCCACTTTCCTTGCGGGGAGATGACTCCCACACTTGAGGACGTCTCCTACTTACTTGGTGTCACCACTGCTGGGCAGGCCGTCAGCCGTCCAGACGTGGAGGCCACTTGGCGTGAGGACCTTCTAGTCCGTTTCGAGGGTGTTGTGCGTCGACCAGACGCTCCAGAGTATCAAACTCTTGCTGAAAACCAGCATCACGGGCCTACGAAGACCTGGCTCTTGCAGTTTCAGGTAAATAGATAACACTGTGATATAGTTCATTAACATCAAATATTCATATGTATGTTAAATGAAATTTGAACTTCTGTTTTCTAATTCAGGCCGAGTATATCCACCCTGCGGCGGATGAGGCCACTGTGTCGAGGCACTTGGAGGCCTATCTGTTGTGGTTGTTTGGTTGGATAATGTTCACATCGTCGCATGGGAACTCTATCGCGAAGCACTTGATCCACTTCGCGCGCGAGATAGCGGACGCACCGCTCGACGCCGTGCCGCAGTACAGTTGGGCGTCCGCTATCTTGGTAGCCACGTACCGAGGTCTTTGTGATGCTTGCACAAAGACCGACCCGTCAGCTATCCTCTCTGGTTGTCCACTATTACTTCAACTCTGGTCGTACGAGCGGTTTAGTATTGGACGACCAGTCATGGATTTCTCGACTTACGGAGCAGGGTTGTACGGGGAGACGGAGGAGGACGGCCCTACGATGGGTTCGTTGTGGGTCCGGCGGCGGGTAAGTCTTCTATATCGCGGTTGAACCTGTTTCTATTTATTTTTGAATAAATTGCACCTTACTATTATTTTCTATACAGCCTACTTGGGCAAACATTCAGGTTCACAGAGCCTATCCTG
>CM041637.1:43965755-43976427 GCA_023333625.1 Bothriochloa decipiens
GCACTTAGTTCAAATACAGTGCCAGTCCCTTGGTCAACATCCAGCAAAAGCATCAAGTAGAGAAGAGTGACCATGCCCAAGGTCTAGTCATCTCCCAAAGCGGGATAGAAGCAGTTCTGACAATAGCCATAAAACATCTCACCATCTGCAAAAACATGGGAAATGAAACCCTGAGTACGAGAATGTACTCAGCTAGACTTACCCGTCATAAACTAAAATAAAGTGACTCCAAGGAGTATGCAAGGCTGTATAAGTAGGATAGCTGACTCATTTAATTGTGGAAAAGCTTGCATTAAGAAACAATTAATAAGAACCTTCTAGCAATGTATTTTAATCTGATTAACCTTATCCTACTACATTAGCACCTGTACTAAACAAGCATGGTAATAATTATTCAACAAGAAAGTAACCATTTCCGATTGAGTATCTTCAATCTCAACAGCTCAACCATCTCATCTCTTGTTCAAGTTCTTACTACGATGCCGCTGCTCAAGTCAAGTGTTCACTGTCTAGGAACGATGGCGATTATAATCGATTACTAACCAGCTGGCGGGTATTCCTCACACAAACCACGCTCACCCGCTAAGGTGAGCTACAGATCACCGACATTCAATTCAGGAAAAGCGCGGGATCAACAGGTACCATCGTATCCAGGAACCGCCCGGCTGCCTTATTCAGGGCGACCCTGACCTCGGACTTACTCTCCGTGTATCCTGTGGTCCCCCATCTTCACCAATACGATGCGTACAGCAGGTCGACTCCCGGCCCAAATCAAAATTAGGCTTCGCAGTCGGAACGACTTATCCTTCCAGCTAAATGTGAGGCATAAATTCAATATGACTTGAGGACGTACAACGGACGGAGTCCTAGTTCGACACAGACGGGATAACCACACCAAACCTCCAGTTCAGTCTCAACACCAATCTCGCCTGGTCTCGATTTATTATCTCCACATGGTTATCCAAGATAATAATGTATTCAACCATTCCAAGTCACCACCTATAACTCGCGGATGACAGGAAATCACCCGACTTCTACCGATCTAGTTAAGCAGGGCTAAGCATATATTCGTACCTGAACCTAACAGGGTTGAAGTATAAACAGTGGCAAGGAATATAAGTAATGCAGCAACGGTATAAAACAACGCCTATAACTTAATGCAGCAAACAAGTAAAGGACTCAAGTTAGATATTTTGCAAACCACAGGGAGAATGCTCCGGGGCTTGCTTTTCAGGAAAGAGCTGGGCTGGTGGTCGGGACACTTCGGAAGATCAGCTTTGGGATCCTCTTCTGCTGCTACTTCCCGAACCAAAGCTTCCTGCTGGCCTTCCTCTCCTTGTGCTCCGGGAACTACCGTTTCGAGCTCTGACGATCCTGTATGATGCATAGTGCGTATGAATACCATGTATATATATATATAGAAATACAATGCTCATGCTGATGGTGAATGAATGCTCAGCTAAGATGAATGACATGATATTTGAAAACATGTTTGATAAGCACATGTCATCTGCATTCTCTTCTACCGATAACTTTCCAAACAAGCCTCGCATTATAATTTACTTGCACACTATAGGAAATTATAAACAACCATTGTTTCACACACTACACTCTACTGAACCACAACCAATAGCAGATCACACATATTACAAATAGCACAAAAAGCATTTTTACACACATGAAATGATAACTCTAAAGCATTATTTATAATTAAAAGAAATCAGGGTATAACTATAACATGACTTTAGACTACTCAAAAAATACTGTAAAAATTACAGAAGCTTAATCATACCAAATAAAGACTACCGTAAAAATTTCAAGTCAAAACAGTAAGTACTTTATCCTACACAAAAATGCCAAGGCAGCACAATTTCAGAGGCATAAAATACTTTGTAAATAAAAGTATGTCAAACAACAGATCTCAGAATATAATTAGCTCTAGATTGACATAAAAACACTCTCCAAAAAGTTTCATGCATAAATTCCTTATATATTATTTATTATGAATTATTTATCATCACATAGAAATGGGCACCATAACTAGACAGATCAAACTTTCCACATGACATAACCTCATAACATTTTTCACAGATAGAGCATGACATAAGAAGACTAACAAACTTAGTCTCACATTTTTCTGAGCAACAGAGAATTACTTATGCATTTCCTAAGATAAAAGCAATTAATAGAGATAAATAAAGCTATACAGAAAAGTTTCACAAATTCTACATTTCATATTTTTCATGCATAGATCATCTCATAAGAAAAATACTACAAGTTGAACCAACTCATTTGGATGAAAAATGAGCAAGTTATGAATTTTTAAAGTTCAAACAGAAATCTGAAATCATTTCTAGAAAAGAAAAAGGAAAAACACTTTGCACCGGGGACCCTGAGGTTTTCAGAAACTAACCGAGCCCGAAAAAGAAATACTCTGTGTCTGGCAATCTTGCACCAAGGCCCTTAGGGTTTCCTACATTCTAACCCGATGGCCCTCGACGGCGGCGAGGTTCGGCCAGTCGTCCTGGCGGCGCTCCGGCGACACCAACCGGCGGGGAAGAGAGAGGAGGGCCGTGCGCATCGATCAAGGGTATTAAAGCGGGAGGGGAGCAGCTGCGGCGAGGTCAGGGCACGAGCACGGCGGAGCGGCGGAACTCCGCGCGGCGGCCCAACGAAATTCGGCCCCACGGAACCCTAATCGCTCCCATGGACTAGCGTCCTAGCACCTACACACCACGGCGCGTTTGAGGCGCACCAGAATGACGAGAGAGGATGGCCAGAGCGGCGGAACCATGGTGAGGTCGAGGTGCGGCCATGGCGGCCGGGGAGAAAACGAGTCGATTCGGGTATACCTTGATGCAATAGGCCGAGGCGAGGGTGGAGGATGGTGGAGCGAGCTCAGGCGCGCTCGATTGTGGGGTCAATTGAGAGGACGCACGGCCAACGGCGATGAATTTTGAACGGCGGCGAGGCGAGCTCGGTGATGCGTGGCGGCGACGAAGGGCTCGCGGCGCTGCGGGAAAGAGCAGCGAGAGTGAAATAGAGAGGGGGACAGCGAGAGAAGGAGCAGGCGCGGCGTTTTAACGCTGTCCGAACGGCCGCTGCCGCCCTGGACTGCCAGTGGACGCGCGCCACGCGGAGCGCGCGGGCTGGGCGACATGGGCGGTGGCCGGACATTTCCCTGACGGCCAGGAAACAGCCGTCACCAAAAAGCTATTTTCATGAATATAAAACAAACTTTGCTGCTTTATAACTCTTGAACTAGGCTGAATTAGCAAAAACTCCAAATAGATGAAATGTAGCTTTTGAAGAGTAGAACATTTCATCTGTACAAAGTTTGGCCAGATTATGCATAGATTTTGAAATACAAAAATCCAAAGAAAATACCCCTTAAAATTCCCTAAAAAGGAAAAACATCCTCCAATTCTGCCCTTTTTCAACATTTTTGAACACCTTCCAGGCATTTTCATGAAAAGTGGTAATTACAACTTTTGTTCCTTATAAAATTCTCTACAAACTTTATTTAGGGTGCACATACATGCAAGCACTCTAGCTATCACTTTCAATTTAGTCAAACAAAACTACTTTAAAGGTCCACCTTGGTCAACCATGACAACAAAGCTTAATTAGCCAAAACCATGAACATAAACCTAGGTTCATTTGGTGTCCTAATCATGTCTAGGTTACCTTAGAGGTCATCAAACACCAAACACTCATACCACTTATTCAATTTATGTGAAAGGCAAGCATAATTTGAATAATCAAGCATGATACATGAAATGACAATCAATCTTTTCATTAATGCCATGCATAAAGATGCTTATGCTTAAGAATGCAAATGATTATGCATGCTTAACACCAGAGTGTTACATCCCTTCCCCCCTTAAAGAAATCTCATCCCGAGATTTGAGTAGACTAACCATTCTTTATGAAAATCGGGATATACTTCTTTTAAATAGTCCTCCGTTTCCCAAGTGGCATCGTTATCATCATGATTGCTCCAAGAAACCTTGTATTGCCTGACCACACAATTCTTGGTTACTCTGTCTTTGACATCCAGGAGTCTCATAGGTTTCTCTTCATAAGTTATATCTAAACTCAGCTGAACGTCTTTAACTTTAACGGCCTCTTCGGTTGGAACACGTATTGAGTTGGGATACATGGAAAACAGGAAACACTGCACTCATCTCTTCAGGCAGTTTGAGCTTATAGGCCCACAATCCTTTTCTTTCCACTATCTGATATGGACCGACATAACGAGGTGCTAGTTTTCTTTTAACACCAAAATGTTGCACTTTCTTCATAGGAGAGACCTTCAGATATACATAATCATCAACATTAAAAGTTAGAGGTCTTCTTCTCTTGTCAGCATAACTTTTCTGACGAGATTGTGCAGCTGCTATGTGTTGTCGAATTGTTCGAACCTGCTCTTCAGCTTCTTTAACAAAGTCAATACCATAATATCTTCTTTCTCCAGGTCCTACCCAATTCATAGGCGTTCTACACTTTCGGCCATACAATGCCTCAAAAGGAGCCATCTGTATACTCTCTTGGTAACTATTGTTATAAGAGAATTCTGCCAGAGGTAACCACTTCTCCCATGAACCCTTGGATGATAAAACACAAGCTCTCAAAAGATCCTCCAGAACTTGATTCACCCTTTCTGTGTGGCCTGAAGTTTGAGGATGATAAGCCGTACTATGATTCAGCTTTGTCCCCAAATCCTTCTGCAAGTGTTCCCAGAAATGAGCAGTAAACTGAGATCCTCGGTCAGATACAATTGTCTTGGGAATTCCATGCAAACGGATAATCTCCCTGAGATAAATATCAGCATATTGAGGTGGTCGATAATCTGTACGAACTAGAATAAATTGCGCACTCTTGGTAAGTCGATCAACGATTACCCAAATAGAGTCATGCCCTTTTTGAGTGGTGGGAAGTCCGGTAATGAAATCCATACTGATATCTTCCCATTTCCATTAAGGAATCGGCAATGGTTGAAGCATTCCGGCCGGCTTCAAATGAATAGCCTTTATGCGACAACAGATGTCACACCGTGCGACATAAGCTGCAATCTCCTTTCTCATTTTGGTCCACCAATAGCGAACCTTCAGATCATGAAACATTTTACTACCGCCAGGATGAATAGATAACTTTGATAAGTGAGCTTCATCCATGATTTGATTTCTGAGTTCTCTATCTTTTGGTACGACCAGACGATCGTCAAACCATAAGATTCCCTTCTCATCCACTCGGAAATGCTTGAGCGGCTGTTTCAACATTTTCTCCTTGATATGACCTATACCCTTGTCAGTTTTCTGACCTTCAATAATCTTGCTTTCAAGTGAGCAACTAATTTGGATGTTACGTAGCACAACAGGATGCATGAGGCTAAAACCATCTGCTAACAAAGGTTGAATAGCATGACAATGTGATTTTTGACTCAGCGCATCTGCGACTACGTTTGCCTTGCCTGGATGATACAAGATCTCCATATTGAAGTCCTTAATAAACTCCATCCATCGATGTTGTCTCATGTTCAACTCGAGTTGAGTGAAGATATACTTCAGACTTTTATGATCAGTATAGACTTTACAGAAGTTACCCAACAAGTAATGCCTCCAGATTTTTAGAGCATGCACAACAGCTGCTAGCTCCAAATCATGTGTTGGATAATTCACTTCATGCTTCTTTAACTGACGTGAGGCATAAGCTATGACTCTTCCTTCTTGCATAAGCACACATCCTAAGCCTGTTTTTGATGCATCACAATATACATCAAAAGGTTTCCCTAAATCTGGTTGCGCAAGAACAGGAGCAGTGGTCAATAATTCCCGCAAGGTACGGAAAGCTGTTTCACACTCCTCTGTCCAGACAAACTTCTTCTCTTTCTACAACAGATTTGTCATAGGTTTGGCAATCTTCGAGAAATCCGGAATGAAACGACGATAATATCCGGCTAGACCAAGAAAACTCCGAACTTCATGCACAGAAGTTGGTGCTTCCCAGTTCATAACCTCTTGTACTTTGCTCGGATCTACTGAGATTCCCTCATCAGATAGGACATGGCCAAGGAATTGAACTTTCTTGAGCCAAAACTCACACTTGCTAAACTTAGCATACAGCTTATGTTCCCTAAGCCTTTCTAAAACAATCCTCAGATGCTCGGCATGATCGTCTTCGTTTTCTGAGTACACCAAGATGTCATCAATAAACACCACCACAAATTTGTCTAACTCCGGCATAAAGACCGAATTCATCAGATACATGAAGTATGCAGGCACATTTGTTAAGCCAAAGGACATAACAAGATACTCATACAATCCATATCTGGTAGAAAAAGCGGTCTTAAGCACATCTTCTGGTCTAATCTTGATCTGATGGTAACCAGACCTAAGATCAATCTTGGAAAACACTCTCGCCTTGGACAACTGGTCAAAAAGAATATCAATTCGGGGTAACGGATACTTGTTCTTAACGGTGACAGCATTGAGTGGATGATAATCCACGCACATCCATAGAGATTTGTCCTTCTTCTTCACAAAGATAGCAGGACAACCCCATTCTGACACACTAGGGCGAATAAGACCCTTGTCCAACAATTCTTTCAACTGATTTTTGAGTTCTGCCAATTCATTTGGCGGCATCCGATATGGCCTCCTAGAAATTGGGGCGGTGCCAGGTAATAACTCTATGCAAAACTCAACATCCCTATCGGGTGGAAGACCGGGAAGCTCTTCAGGAAAAACATCCGAAAACTCACACATGACAGAAATTTCGGGAAGAGGGGTCACACGAGTAGAATAGGATACGCTCTCCAGCTTAAACTTTCAGGGTAATGGCACTTGAAAGGTACCCTCCCCAAGAGGATTTCTGATAGATATCCTATTACCTGTATCGATTATAGCACTCCAGAATTTCATCCAACTCATTCCCACTATGACATCCACTCCTAAGCCAGGTAGAACTATCAAGTTCAGCTGAAACCTCCACTTATCTAGGTCTAGGGTTGCACCCTGAACTATCTGCTTAGTAGTTATATCAGCCCCAGCTGAACTAACCTTGAATTCAATGCTCAATTCAAGTATCTTTTGATCATGCTTCTGTGCAAATGCTTGACTCATGAAAGAATGCGATGATCCAGAATCAAACAAAACAGTGGCAGGGATTTGATTCACAGAAAACATTCCCGCAGTCACTGGTTCACCAGCAAGAATCTCCTCAATCGAGGTGCTGTGCACACGAGCTTGATATGGGCCCTGCTGCTTCTTGGGAAAAGGGCAATAACGAGCAAAGTGCCCTGTCTGGTTGCAGTTGAAGCAAGGTCCATTGATAGGTGTCTTGTTAGCATCGGTCAAGCTGCTCTGTACTGGTTTCCCCCGTGGAGCAGGAACTTTGAATGCTCTGTGCTGCTTCTGCGGATTCTGAGCTGGATAATTGTTATGCCTTTTCTGCTGCGAGGGTCTGAATCTCGCACCAGACATTGGTGGACGAAACGGCGTACGGAAAGCAGTTGGGGCTCTTGACTGAGAAGAACCACCTCCTTCATGAGCTCTCTTACGATTCTTGATGGCAGCATGAACATTGTTACTGTTTTCTTGCATAATACAATCATTCAAGAAATCATTAAAAGTAACACGGGCAGAAGTGCTCATGGTCTTCATCAACTTGGAACTCAAGCCTCTCTTGAAACTAGCTATCTTGTTCTCATCAGTATTGACAAACTCAGGAGCATAGCGACTCAAAGTATTGAAGGCATGCAGATACTCCTTCACATTGCGAGTTCCCATAGTGAGCGACAGAAACTCAGTCTTCTTCATAGCCATCAGACTGGGAGGAATGAAATTCCCCCGAAAAGCATGTGCAAAGCGGTCCCAAGTAATAGGAACAACCTGCGGAAAGGTGGTGCGATGTTGCTTCCACCACGTCCTGGCTTGTCCCTTAAGCTGATGGGCTGCATACTCCGCTTTCAGCTCTTCTGTCAACCTTAGAAGACGAAATTTATCTTCCATGGTGTTGAGCCATTCATCTGCTTCAAGTGGCTCAGGAGCATCCTTAAACACAGGAGGTTTAGTGTCCTGAAACTCCTTGAAGCTGCTGTATTGATTGTGCTGAGGACCCTGACGAACATCACGGGCCAAGATCTCACGAAGAAGCTGCTCCACATTGCGCTGGCTGCCCAAGAACTGAGCAAACAGCTGCTCCGCATTGGTCAGAGGTGGGGGTGGCACACCACGTGCAGTGTTATCGGCACCCTCTTCAGATCCACCATTGCCATTAGCACCTGAACCACTACGGGTAACCGGCATCTGCATATTTCAGCAATAAGTATGTATCAGGTGAATGTTGTCATAATGAGAGGTGAATGTAAAAATCATGCCACATTGAATTTATCGAGGGAAATAAATTCGCACAATAAATAGAGGCACAATAATTCCAATTTTTTTCACATCACAACATCACTAATAATATTACTGTGAACCATCGCAAAGTGTCTTACAACATCCATAATTTTGCCAGCATACATACACTGGACTTTTTAAAGTTGTACGGATATCCCCACATCAAACCCATGTTCCAACGTTACATCAAAGTCTCGATAGCGAGCAAAAGGGTTACATGACCACCTGACAGGAACGCAAAAGAACAACTAGAGACTAACGATCCTCAGCAAGGCTACTCTCCATTGTTGCTACTCTCACTAGAAGCACTGTTCATAGCCCTCCTAGCTGCTACTAAGGCTGCTCTCAGCTGACGGATCTCCTCCTGCTTCTTGTGCACCTCCTCGTGAAGACTAGCATTGTAAGCACGAACCTCCTCCACGTCCTCTAGCACCTGCTGCTGGCGGATGCTAAGACGATGGAACTCGGACCAGGCTTCATCCCTAGCCTGAGCCATCTTCTGGCTCTCCAGCACAACCTTGTCTCGATGCTGAGATACACGGGCTACCTCCTCTCGGGAGCGCTGAAGCTCACGAGTCAACTCACGCTTCTCCTTGAGTGCATCAGCTCGAGCCTCCTTGAACTCCTCATTCAGACGAAGTACCTTAGTCTCCATGTTGACATAGGCCCTCATCACTGCAAACATAGCACTCATGGCAGGCGTGCTGCTGCCCTGTGCCTCCTCAGGACCGGCCTCTAATGGGTTTCCCTCAGCATGTGGCCACCTAGAAAAGCGGTGAGCAATGGGGAACACTCTAGAAAAAACCTCGGCAAGCTGCTGAGGTATCTCCTCCATCAGGTGCTCCACCACGTCAAAAGCTGCAAACGTGGCACCTGTCTTGGTAGTCCTGCCCACACCAAAACAGCGCCACCCAATCCAGTGGGGGTCACCGTCCAAAGGTGGGACTACTACCTCCACACGAGCCTCTCCATAGTTCACCAAATCATCCTTGTCCCAATAGTAGTGAGGCTCCATGCCCACCGTGTACCCAGCATTGGAGAGAATCCTCTAAAGAAGGCTAGGCATGGCGTGCTCCTCAAGAAAAGTGTCCACCTCCCTTGGTGCCGACTCACGGACAGCCAAAGGACCATGGGGCGCTCTTCCTCCAGTGGACTTATGAGCAGTCTACTTGGTTCTTGCCATCTGTTCAAAAGTTGTATATCCTATAAGTTATAATTTTAAAGAAAAGAGACAAATTATTTATAAGGGAAGGAACCATGAATGTATGAATGAGCAATTTTAACCATGATGCATGCACGTTTCATACGTCCTCACGAACTAATAATCTAACGCTCTATGCGGTGGCATACATCGTTCTCTCATTATACGTAACTACTTCGTTCTACCGTTCGCGGTTAGTGTACCTGCAGAAAATTTATTTCAGCCCATATCCCATATGAATGTAATTCGACGTAAAAATTCATGCACCTTCCGAACAAGGTGAAAACACCGATTACTTACTACCCCAACAAGTCGCGCAGAAGACGACACCGCCAGAAGACGGTCCCAACATGGGATACCTTCATATAAACATGTGTGCAACATGTGAATAATCCAGCATCAATAAGCACTCCCCTAGACTGGCATTTTTATCCAATCATGCTCTCACAACTCACACTTCATACATTACCATTCAAAAGAATGGCACCCATACGACTCCGCCATTGTATGGGCAACGGCAAAATAACAAATATGATGCAATTTCCCCCAAGTCAGTACTTAATTAAGCCACCTGAATCCTATTGGGCATAAAGGATATGACCACTGGCACACTCTAGTTTTTCAAAACCATAGATTTGAACACCTATATACACCTATACTTTTTGTAAATACTTTTCGCAAACCAAAAACTCTTTTATTTTAAATACTTGTGAACAGTAACACGCTAAACCTTGCTCCGATACCAGCTGTGACAGAACCGACCAATTTATTAGAGCACAAGCACATAATTCACCATTAGGACGGCAAACTACATGATTGAGACTAATAAACCCGGTAGTCATACCGAAATCTCGAAGGATTTCAAACTTTTCCGGCATCAACCAAGATCGTAATAGTTTAGCGTTCCCATTCACAAGTACATAGTTCGCACATAGTTTAAATCATCGGAGTACGAATAAAGTTATTACAACCCAAGTTCAATTTTAAAATAAGCGGAAGCAATTTAGTTCAAATCCACACAAGCACTTAGTTCAAATACAGTGCCAGTCCCTTGGTCAACATCCAGCAA
>CM041637.1:43976527-44034282 GCA_023333625.1 Bothriochloa decipiens
ATAATGCAGCCTTTTCCAGCTACACGATACGATCGAGGTGAACCGGTAAACCCCATTTGAATCGTAGAGCGACACTGACTGAAGACACAATCAGCAGCAGATATATAATACTAAGTCCTTCTAGGCAACTTGTATGAACAAGCAAGAAATGAGAAATGAGTATGGCGCAACTCCACGCACTCTGTTAAAAAAAATATGTAGTTGTGAGAGCACCTAAAAATTATGCTCCATAAACTTTAGGTTTTTGTGTAGCTGCTTCTTATATAATCCCTCCGTCATAAAATAAGTGTCATTCTCACTTTCTGAAAAACAAATATCGATAATTATATATTAAAATATATTAATATCATTATAAAGATCTTTTTATCTAGTTTTTGAATAAATTTATTTAAAAATATAAATATTGCACATATTTTGTATAAATCGAGTCAAACTTGTGACACGAACACCCAAAACGACACTTATTTTAGAACAGAGGAAGTAAGGAGCAGAATTTGTGCAGGAATCTTAATCCCCCCTTTATATGTCTTTTTCATTTTGCCCCACTACCTCCATGCTCCCATCTTGTCATCCACACCCCACACCATCGCCCATTTGCCATGATAAAGTGTCCGACCGTGTCGCCTTCACCTCGCTCAGCTTTGTCCCGTACCACTACAATGAAGCCATTGCTTTCAACCTTCGCTATCCACCGCAAATTATGATGTCCTTGCAAAATATATACTAGTCCCACCAAACTATTTTCCTTCATCACTGCAGCCCCAAATGTTAACCGGTCTTACTTTCTCGGTATCAAATAAATGAACCTGAATCAGCCATAGCAAAACTATTTAAAACTTTACCAGATTTATAAGAACAATATTTAAAATATATATATATAAGAAAAAACTACTAATGTTCATAACATCACAATAGTACCATAATGTAACTATTTGGTATCTTGGTACTCTTCTTTGTAATTAATGTTCGTCAAAAAACCAATATGTCTGTCTTCTTTCACTCGTTCGTGTTGCCCATTAGAGTTTGAAAAATCACATAGAATAGGTAGCAAGAGAAATGGTCACATGAAAACACTCTCGCCAAAGGCCGGTTTTGAGCATCCCCAAAGCCACTTGCCAGCGAGGAGAGCAACTCTCTCAAAAGAAAGCCACTTGCCAACAAATAGAAAGAAAATCATCAGCTAGGTCACCCTAAGAAATACGTACAAACTTACAATCCTTCACTAGTATAATTGCCTGGCCATGTCGTATTTCGTATTTCCCTATCGGTTTCGCACACCAACATGGAAATTTCATTTTCTACTGTATGTGAAAAAACCAAAATGACATATAATTTATATGACGGAGGGAGTATAAATTGTATGGAGTGAATTCCAATACCAAAAATAACAAAATATGTTGCCTAAGGTTTAGCCAAAGTCCTCATCTGGACACATCAACGATGACGGCGCTACATGTTGTCACACATATATAGATCAATATATAATTGCACCGGCGGACTGTACAGCGCTCTTGCTGCAGAAATTTTGCAGTATCTAGTTTGGAGCTTTGTAGTGGCCGCGGTGGAAAGAACAAGATGACCACATGCATGGCGCCAAGCGAGAGCTGCTTACGATGCAAATTTTCCTGCCATTTGTTAAGCACCGAAGCAAACCCCCAATGTTATAAGTGCCTTGCCCAAACCAGAATTCACATATACCACTGCAAAGTTCAGAGATTGTCTATTGCATCCAAGAGGCCACCATATGGACTCGCTCACGTACTACCTGCGCCTCTTCTTGTTGGCTCTCCTCCCTCTCTTCCTCCTCAAGCTCAAGAAGCGTGACAACAATGGCCTCAGGCTGCCGCCGGGCCCATGGCGGCTGCCGGTCATTGGCAGCCTCCACCACCTGCTTAGCAGCCCGCTCCCCCACTATGCCATGGCTGACATCGCGCGCCGGCTCAAGGCGCCCCTCATCTACCTTAAGCTCGGGGAGGTTCCTGTCGTTGTTGCGTCGTCGCCAGATGCCGCTGCCGAGATTATGAAGACGCACGACGTCAACTTCGCCACGCGCCCGTTGAGCACGACGATGAAGGTATATTTTGGAGATGGTGAAGGCTTGGTGTTCATGCCCTACGGCGCTCTGTGGCGGCAGCTCCGCAAGATCAGCATCCTGGAGCTGCTCAGCGCCCGCCGCGTGCAGTCGTTCCGCGGCGTGCGGGAGGAGGAGCTCGGCCGCTTCGTGGCTGCCATTGCAGCGTCGCCGCCAGGTGAGGTCGTGAACCTTAGCCAGAGGATCTCCGAGCTCACGACTGACATGGCCGTGCGCTCCATGATCGGCGACCGGTTTGAGAGGCGGGAGGAATTCCTGGAGAATATGGCGGAGGGAGTAAAGATCACTACCGGGTTCAGCCTCGGTGATTTGTTCCCGTCATCGAGGTTGGCGAGCCTCATCGGTGGCACGACTCGTCGGGCGGTGGTAAATCACCGTAAGATGCTCGAACTGATGGACTACGCCATCAAAAAACACGAGGAGCGGAGGGCAGCCATGGCCACATCTGCAGAGGGAGAGGACATCGTGAAGGAGGATCTGCTGGATGTGCTTCTGAGGATACAGAAGGAAGGTGGCCTGGAGGTGCCACTCACCATGGGATTGATCAAGGGCATCATCCAGGTATGGACGTACTACTGCTACTGCAGCAGTGCAGCATGTATGTCTAATGAAGGTTTTGGTTCAAAGCTATGTGATTCATGTGTTCATGGATATTGTGTTCTCTTGTTACTTGCTTATTTGTCTGTAGGACCTTTTTGGAGCCGGGAGTGAGACCTCTGGAAGTACACTTCAGTGGGCCATGTCAGAACTTCTTCGTAACCCAAAAGTGATGGAAAGGGCACAAGCCGAGGTACGCGAAAAGCTCCAAGGGAAGCCAATAGTGACGGAAGATGACTTGGTTGAGTTGAGGTACATAAAGCTCATCATCAAAGAGACCCTAAGGATGCATCCGGTGGTGCCATTGCTTCTCCCAAGGGAGTGTCGAGAGTCATGCAAAGTCATGGGGTATGATATACCTAAGGGAACTACTGTGTTTGTGAATGTTTGGGCGATCAGTAGGGATCCCAAGTATTGGGACGATGCTGCAACATTTAAACCGGAACGATTTGAAGCTTGTAAAATTGATTTTAAGGGTACAGACTTTGAATTCACACCCTTTGGAGCTGGTCGGAGGATGTGCCCTGGCTTGGCATTTGCGCAAGCAGGTATGGAGCTCGTGCTCGCAGCACTCCTGTACCATTTTGACTGGAAGCTACCTGATGGGATGCTGCCAAGTGAATTGGACATGACGGAGGAGATGAGCATCACTGCCCGAAGGAAACACGATCTTTACGTACAGCCAATTGTCAGTGTGCCGCCACATGTATGATTTTAGCTATTTTACATGCTATTTTACCCTAGAAAAATATGCTTTACACATCTATTTGCATGTGTGCCTGGATTGTCTGAATTTACAAATAAGTACATGAAGCACATTGTTTTTCTTTGGTGAAATGTTGAAGTTCTCTATGTAAAGGTGAATATGAATGGTTTAGAACCTCACAGTCAATGATATGTTGAAATCCATATCCTTCACCAGGTCATTGCAAAGCTCTTCACTAGCTAGGTATGGGCAGTTGGACTGCTTGGTTTGGCTAGGATGTGGAGACACCTCAAAATACATTTTATGAGTTAAGTTCGATGATAATTCTGCTTCTCGTGCTCATATGGTACTATGATCGTGTGTACACATCATTTACAAGCTCATAGACTAGACAGATAGTCTACGAAAATTGATCGAGGCGTTGTTTAGATGTTAGAAAGTTAGAATTTTTCTAAATGTAGCACTTTTATTTATATTTGACAAATATTGTCCAATCATGGATTAACTAGGTTCAAAAGATTCGTCTCATGATTTACAATCAAATTATGCAAGTTATTTTTACCTATATTTAATTCTGCATACAAGTGGCTAAACATCGATGTGATGAAGAGAGCAAAAAAATTTCAACTTTTGGAGTGCATCTAAACAAGGCCCGAGTTGCATTGGCGCTTGGCGGTGAGTTTCGGAGTCCTCCAATGAGTGAGGTGCCTGTCTATATGACGGGGCTTTCCATAAGAGCAACTCGAGCCCAGCATGCAAATTAAGGCACT
This sequence comes from Bothriochloa decipiens, assembly GCA_023333625.1. NCBI lineage: Eukaryota > Viridiplantae > Streptophyta > Magnoliopsida > Poales > Poaceae > Bothriochloa > Bothriochloa decipiens. Next base: position 43,980,693 of record CM041637.1, read on the forward strand.
ATTTTTTTTATTTGCGCGCTGGCCTGCATACAATAGGGGCCTAAAATTGACTCCAACTCTAGCCCAACACCCTATCCTATCACTACAGTCCAACTCCTCCTATTCCTAGAGCAACTAAATTTTAGGAGTCCTCCTAAAATGAGAGTTCAAATAGGATACCGACTGGAGTTGTTTTTTTTACTTAAGATCATAAAAATTAGAATAGGGGTTTGTTTAGTCACTCCACTAGAGTTGCTCTAAGCAGCAAATTAAAGCTGAGGTGCATTTGTAACAATGGTTCATCCACCAATTAAGTGAGGAGACAGGAGTGGGCAAGTCATCTAGACACATGTCGCACAGTGATAGGTTTGGTGTTGAAGCACAAAGTTGTTAGAATGTGTTTCTGGTTCGACTTAGGAATTACACACGTCGGTGTGCTTTCAGCGGCTTCGCCAGTGGAAAAAGTGAATTACGAACATCTTCAGTGAATAAAAAATAATAGAAAAATAAAAATTAAAACTAACGAAATCAATGTGGCTTAATAAGGATGAAGATAAAACATGACCCGTTGCACCGATGGTGAGCGCGTGACACTAGCTGGCCTTCTTCCTCCTCGTCCTCGTGCCTTCCCTTCCCTTCCATAGCCTTATCCTCCGCTGTCCCTAGCCAGCAGCTGCGTGCCTCTCCGCCCCACACAGCGATGACCCTAGGGCGCTGACAAACCCTTCAGCCGTATCCTTGCCCTCTGCCCCTGCCCCCGCCAAGTGGTGAGCCGCCTTGCTGCACAGCCCGTAACCCACTGCCACCTAGGCCCGAGCATTCAAGTTACCCGATTTTTGGGTTGTGTAATTTGGGTAATACAGAATTCAAATAATGAAAACTCAGTATTACCCTCGAAAAACATGACCCGTGGTTTTGGGTATCCTTTGGGTTCAAGTATACCGGATGTACCCGAGAATCACACAACTAGCAATTTAGGATTAGGCATAGATTGTAGGATTGATCGAAATTAGGTGCTACCTGTGTGGGCATGACGAAGTGATATCACCAGGTGTAGAGAGCCGTAGAGATGGCGTGCGCCAGGTAGCGGCAAGGGGTGAAGGGCAAGTATGGAGTAGTGTGCGTGAAGCGAGTGCGACAGCGGCTCGTGGTTGGCGGGTGTGGCGGTGGTGCTCCATATGCATCCGTCCAGAATGGTAGAGTCGTAAACCTCGGCATTTGAATACTTGTCTATTAGAACAAGTATTTATAATACATCTAGCAAGCCGCAAGTCAGCTGTAAGGTTTTTACAAATCTTCTCACAACCCACTCATATAGTTGTTACCTCTTCACAATTAATAAAGGACCCAATTGTTTCTCTCATAAAGTTCCTTGGTTCTTGTACCCAAGACGGTTATAAGCTTACAACTCGCTTCTCTCTCTCCTCCCTTCTCTCCTTCACCTCAGCATTTATCCGGCTTGCAGCCTACTATAATACTTGCCCTCTCAGGGTATTGCCGTATGGGCTGATGGGCCATGATGAATGGAGTAGCCTAGTGAAAATTGGGGCTATGTTGTTAGGTTTTTATTTGGGTAGAATTGGTTGTTTAGGTACCTGGAGACATTGCATGAATTAGCCAAACTAGTTTTAGAGCTATCCGAATTCAGGATCAACTGAAACGACCTCGATTTCCACGAAGGGAAATCCACAGAGTCAAAGTGTAATATGACCATTTAAATCACATTACCCGATAACAGTTGAATATCATAATCCATACATCTAACAAAATAGTGCAATAGAGATGTTTACAATAACTTATTGCATTGCCACTTGGCGGAATCAGAGTTCATGTAGCATAAAGTAAAAGCTTGAAGGTGCAAAAGCTATCATCGTCTCCAACTCGAGCGTAGGTACGAAACCCTCAATCATCATACTCCTCAGATGAGTACTCACTCCTGGAACCTGTGTGCCAAATATCAGTACGATATATACTGGCCACTCCCACCCTATGCATTGCTTTGTGGAAATTGGATGCAAATCATGGATATATCAAAAGAACCTATAAAGGCTGGGGTTTTCTATGCAAGCGATCAGGTATATAAGTAATATAATAATCAGGTTTTATACACATTCCCATTCCCACACCATCCATCACCATCCATCTCTGAATCACCATCCCAAATCCTCCAAAACCATCTCAGACTCTTGTCGACAGGCCAACTCCCTCTCGGCCTGCCTCAGCAGCCCGCAGCCCTCGACCTGGCTCACGGCCGAAAATCATACTCAGGGGGAAGGTAGAACACTCCACTCACTAGTCCGGTGCAAGCAGAACACAGGAAAGGTCCATAGCCGACAAGTTGGCATATGTATCGATGGATCAACCATACACTCTGCAGAGGTTTCACTAATCCACTAGATAACCATCATCGATGTTGATCACCACCTAGGCAGATTCCGGGTGCCTACTGCCATAGAACGATGCCACCCTACCTCTTAGCCCTAGAACACCCTTAGAGTGGCTGATACTATGAGGGGACCCATGATCCTATTCCCGCAGAGCATCATGACCGTCTCGAAAGGGTGTGAGACACATGCTCCTACCTCCCTATCACATGCTCGCCTGATAGTAATGGCATTGATCTATCCAGCGGTTCGGCCGTCCCCCCCATGGGAAGCGAGTGGATAGCAAGAGATTCTTATGATCCGGTTACCAACGCAGCAGTTCCTAGGTGTGACCAAGCCAGGATGTCTTCATCAAGGTTGTTCTTTAACGTGCTACCACGACACCTTCATCCTAGGTTCCACCCCTCAGAGGCTCACACCCAAAGACCACCATCGCATCTAGGTTAGTCCGCCACAGACTTCTCTTCATGGGAATGTCCAGATCCATTCTCCGGCAAGACTTGCTCCAAAAGCTCATCGTAGATCCTGGCTCGATTGACTCAACCCTCACCCTACACCCTGCCATAAATTCCACCCCAAACCCAGATACAGCACCATCAGCTCACTTGTCCATCTGATCGATCAACACACACATCAAGCCTGACACCCCACCAGGCCCTTCCAGGGTTCATCTCATCTCATCAAAAAGTAAGCTAGTGAAGTATATATATAAAAATATAACAGATAAGCATGTGGCTAACATAACAACGGGTAAGTAGGTGATAGGTTACAACAAGGTAGGGCTTACAAGTAAAATTCTACCATGCAATCCTAGCACAGGTGAACCATTATATTGCAATGGAAGTAAAGCACTAGCAAACTAAATTAGCCATGCATAATGGGATCTGTGAGGTTGGGTGGGACGTGGCACCTTCGCTGTCATTGTCTCCTGACCTTCCCTGGTACTCACTGTCATCATCAGACCGATCCTCGCTCGACTCTGTAACCGGGCAGTAATGGTCGTAGGGGCGACCCTACAGATTAGCACAAAGAACAAATAATAGAATAAAGATCCAAATGCACTCAAACATAGCAAAAATAGATAGGGCTCAGTTTACAGAAAATTTGGATACTTGGATCGTAATTTTCTGAGCTCGTATAAATTAGTTATGATTTTTCAAAGATTAAACCATATTCTAAAAAAGAAAAGGACTGGATTAATCTGGGGCCAACACGTGGCAGCACGGGATTGGGCCACGTGTCGCACATGGGTCCAACAGCAACAACACATAAGCTAACATGGATGATGATGTCATGCTGATGTCAGCTATGATAGGTGGGACCAGGGTGACGTCACCTGCTGACGTTAGCGTCGACTCGGTCAATGGTCAACGGTCAAGTGGGCCCTTATTGGGCCATTAACAGGCTGGATGGGCCAGACATGGGCTAGGCTTGGCCTGCCACGTGGCACACTCTGGTGCTGCCACATCATGCGTCTGGATCCAAGAATGGGCTCAGCTCACAGCTCTGGTTCGCGGTGCTCCGCTGCTCGCTGGGTTCACTATCAGCGGCTCTGGTCCACGTGAGCTGGGTGCATGGTTCTGTCTTCAAGTCCATGCGGTCCGTAGTCTGGTCTGCGGTGCACCGACGCTCTCTGGCCCCACTTGCAGCGACTCTGGTCCACGTACACCATGTCCATCGCCTTCAGGTCAAGTCGATCCCCTCCTGTTTCTTTTTCCCCTGACAACAGGGCTCGCCGGTGATGGGGATCCGTCGATTCCCAGTGATCCGCTGCTTCATTGACTCCATCTTCTTGCGCTTGTGCTTCGGGACAGTATGGCGAACACGATGATGGGTCTCAAGGTAGCAGCTTGGCCTCCAGCGAGGTTGTCCATGGCGCACGGCGGCTCGACGGCGACGGCGCATGGCAGCTGCTCAACTGCGTTTGAATCCAAACCAAAGCAGGGCACGGGAATGCGATTGGGGTCACCCAACGCCCTCCTGACGCGGTGGCGGTGACCATCTTCCTCGACGGAGTCCGCGTGGGCAGCAACTCCCACAGCGGAGCTCTGACGTGGCCATGGTGCGCAGCACAGCACCAAGGGAGGTTCCCCGGCCTTCCTCTTCTCCACGGCTCGATGCAGTGCTTCACGGTGGAGCTCAACATCTTCAGGTCCTTCGAGGTTGTCGGAGGCGATGGGAGATGGTGCGGCATGGCGGCGCTCTAGAGCGGCATGACGGTGACATGGCGGTGCATAGATGGTCCTCCGATGTAGCATCCAAATAGTTAGCATGCACATGGGGTGCTCCTTGACAAGGCAGTCGTAGATCTTGAGTCGATGAAGCTCGAACACCATCGGCTAGCCGGCAAGATGGCTTCGCCATGGCGGCGCTCAGTGCGTGGTGACAGGCAGTGTGGTAAGTCCGTTCTGGCGTCCTCCTGACGTCATGGAGTCCAGGGACCTGGCTAGTCGGTGTGTGCATGTGTGCAGGTGTCCAAGATGGCCGGCTATGGCCCCGACCTATGCGCTCACGGTGTGGAGCGCCGTGGCCATAGCAAAAGACGGGGTTGTAAGAGGGGCTCATGGCGGCGCTCATCGGTGTTTGACGAGGAAGGGGAGTTGTGGTACACGTCCAAGCAGCAGCGGCTCATGGTACAGCTCTGGCTCCTCGATCCCTATGCACAGCATAGCAGCTGCTCTGGCACGACAGTGATCTCCTTCTTCTCCGGCAGCGGCGACTTCTTCCCCGCCCCTTCTTCTCCTTCCTCCCCTTTCTCCTCCAAATTGTGGTGGCTGGTGATGAATTGAGAAGCCACCAAGTGGCGGCAACGAGTGATGGAAACCTAGAGTGCCGGGGTCTTGCTTATATAGAGGGGCAGCAGGGCGGTTGGCTGGCGGATGGTGCTTGGTCGATGGAGCTCGATCAGGTGGCTAGGAAGAGGTCCAGGTCAGCGGTGGGGGCTTGACTGGGTCCAGGGTGTCAGCGAGAGGGGGCTAACTGGGTCTAGATGCTGTTAAGCATTACAACGACAGAATTCCACCGCGGCGGCAGCGCATGTGCGCACGTGCGCGAGAGGAGTTCACCCATGCCGTGGGTGTTTTGCTGCCAGTTGGTCGGCCCAGGTGGCAAGCCGGTGCGCATTGATGAGGTGGAGGGCTAGATCGAGAGGTCGTGGATCCTTACACAACGGCGATGGTGGGGACAGGGCTTGACACCGGTGACGTCAGGCGTGAATGGCTTGGTGGGGGACCTGGGGGAGAGGTATGATAGGTGGGTCCCACAGTGGGGCCCTTCGGTCAGTGGCTTAAAGTGAGGGCATCAGGTCCATGTTGGGCCACGACCGTTGGGCCGGCTGGTGCAGGAAAGAATGGAAGAGAAAGGAGAGGTGGGCTTGGGCCGACTTCGGTTCATAGGCCAGATAGCTTTTCCTTTTATCTTTTTTATACTTCCTCCTTTCTATTTCTTTTTTTTTCAAATACTTGTATAAGTATATATGATATAGCAATGGTGTGTTGCAAAGTAATCCTTTGGTGGACATACATGGTCCTTGCTAGGTTGGGTATTATTCCCATACTTTTGATATTTATTTATTATATAAATAAATATTATTAGTATTTTATTTAGCACACATAAATCCAATAAAATCCAAATCGCAAATTAAATTAAAATGCAACATGATGCATGACTCATGAACTATGGATTTGCAAGGTAAGAACATGTGATACTTGTGCAACATGTGTGGGTATTTTTCTATATGACACAACATCACTCATAGGTTTTGAGAAAATTTTTTGGGTTTTTGGGTTGTTACAGTCCTCCCCCTCATTGGAATCTCGACCTCGAGATTAAGATGTGACGTACCCTTCGAAGAGATAAGGATACTATAGCAGCAACTGATTCTCATCTTCCCACGTTGCTTCACGTTCGGTGTGATTACTCCATTGAACCTTACACATGGGAATAGTCTTGCTTCTGGTCTCTTTGGTGTCATAACCCAAAATCTTGATAGGGTGCTCTTTGTACTCCAGAGTATCTTGAATATCAAGCACATTAGTGGTGACTGTTTCTTCCTCGGGTACCCTCAAGCACTTGCGTAACTGTGATACATGGAATATGGGATGTACTCCTGCCAACTGTGGAGGTAGTTCAAGCTTGTAGTGCAAGCTTCCCAACTCTCTAAAAAATGTGATAAGGGCCAACATATCTTGGGGCTATCTTCCCTTTCATGTGGAATCTAACGGTACCAAGAAGTGGAGACACTTTGAGATATATAGAGTCCCCAACTTTGAATTCAAGGCCTCGATGCCTTTTGTCGGCATAGCTCTTTTGTCGGCTTTGAGCGATCCTCAAGTTCTCTCTAACTTGAGCAACTCCTTCTTCGGCTTCCTTGATCTTGGCAGGGCTAAAGACTGCTCTCACCTGGATGGTCCCACATCAATGGGGTTCTACATGGCTTGCCATACAGAGCTTGGAAAGGAGACATCTTGATACTTGCCTGATAATTGTTGTTGTAAGAGAACTCAGCATAAGATAGACATTTCTCCGAATCTGTTCCATATTTGAGGACACTAGCGCGAAGCATATCTTCAAGAAACTAATTTACTCTCTCTGTCTGACCATCTGTCTGAGGGTGGTAGGTAGTGCTGTAGTCGAGGTTAGTCCCAATGGACTCGTGCAGAGCTTACCAGAATCAGGACATATATTGGGGTCCACGATCTGATATGATACTCTTTGGAGATCCATGGAGCCTAAGTATCTCCTTGATGTACAAGTCTGCCAACTGTTCTGCACATATCATGGTCTTGACTGGTACAAAGTGTGCTACCTTCATCAGACGATCAACTATTACCCAGATGGAGTCATGGCCTTGCGGGGATCAAGGTAATCCCATGATAAAGTCCATGGATATGCTCTCCCCGTTCCATTCAGGAACATTAAGTGGTTTGAATAATCCAACGGGTCTTCTGTGCTCAGCCTTGACTCTATTACAGATGTCACATTTTTCCACATGTCTAGCAATCTCTATCTTCATGCCTTTCCACCAGAAGTGCTTCTTCACATCTTGATACATTTTTGCACCACCAGGATGGATGCAATATTTGGAGTCATGTGCTTCTAACAGAATCTCTTTACACAAAGCAGGATCACTGGGTATGCAGATTCTGTCCTTGAACTAGATTGTTCCGTGCTCATCTTCTCTGAATTCTAGACTGTAGCCTAACTTCATCAATCCATGAATGTACACCATTTCCTCGCAATTCTTCTGAGCCTCATGAATTCGATCAGTGAGATTATACTCGATACAAAGTTCGTGCAACAGGCCATGGGGTACTATCTCAAGCTAGAGATTTTCAATTTCTTCCTTTAATTTAGGTGGCAAGGATGAGGTAAATAGAGCATGGCAGTAGGTCTTGCGACTAAGAGCATCTGCGACTAAGTTCGCTTTCCCTAGATGATAGTGAATCCCTATGTCATAGTCCTTGATTAACTCTAGCCATCTACGTTGCCTCATATTCAGATCTTCCTGAGTGAAGAAGTACTTCATGTTCTTGTGATCAGTGTAGATATCGCACTTGTTGCCAATGAGATAATGCCTCCAGATCTTAAAGTGTGCACAACAGCAGCTAACTCAAGATCATGAGTGGGGTATCGTTGCTCATGCTCTTTCAGCTGTCGGAAAGCATAAGCAATAACTTTCCCATTCTGCATTAACACACAACCTAGTCCTTGGCGAGAGGCATCATAATAGACAACAAAGTCTTTAGTGATATCAGGTAAGGCTAGGACAGTTGTGGTAGTGAGCTGCTCCTTTAGAGTTTGGAAGCTTTGTTCACACTCAGGTGTCCATTCAAACTCATTGGTCTTCTTTAGGAGATTTGTCATAGGATGAGCTATCTTCGAGAAGTTCTCAATGAATCAGTGATAATAACCTGCCAAACCCAAGAAACTCCTAATCTCGAACACATTGCGAGGCTACTCCCATTCTTTCATGGCTTCAATCTTTGTAGGATCTACAGCAACACCATTAGCTGAGAGTACATGGGAAAGGAAAGCAACTTCTTCAAGCCAGAACTCACATTTGCTGAGCTTGGCATAGAGTTGATCTTGAGATAGCTTCTCGAGCACTATTCTTAGATGTGCTTCATGTTCTTTGACAGTGGCTAAATAGATCAGAACGTCATCGATGAAGACTACCACAAACCGATCAAGATCATCCATAAACACCTTGTTCATCATGTTCATGAAGAAGGCAGGGGCATTCGTGAGACTGAAGGATACAATGATAAACTCATACTGCCCATAGTGGGTGACAAAGGCTGTCTTGGGAATGTCTTCCTATTGTATCTTCATCTGATGGTAGCCAGATCTAGGATCAATCTTTGAGAAGTACTTAGCACCATGAAGCTGATCAAGCAGGTCATCGATCCTTGGTAGAGGATACTTGTTCTTGATGGTGATAGCGTTGAGGCTTCGGTAGTCAACACACATCCTCATTGAGCCATCCTTCTTCTTCACAAACAAAATGGGAGATCCCCAGGGAGAGGCACTAGGGCTAATAAAGCCCTTGTCAGAAAGATCCTTAAGCTACTTCTTGAGCTCTTCGAGTTCATCCACTGACATGCGATACGGTCACTTAGCAATGGGACTGGTACTCGGCACAAGGTCAATTATGAAGTCCACATCACAGTCAGGTGGCATGCCTGGTAACTCTTCTGGAAACACATCCTCATATTCTCTGACAATAGGAACATCAGCAAGAGTCTTCTCCTTTGCCTGAGATTCTGCCTGAGACTTGAGTGCATTTCGGGCACATAGAACAGATACAGACTTATCCTTCTGAGGTGCACATCTAACTGCTTGGCCAGAGGGGTAGGTTATCTGAACATATCTGGGTGAACAAAAGATCAAACCCCTATGCTTGTTAAGCCAATCCATGCCTAGGATAACATGTAGGCCATTTGAAGGTAGAAGGGTAAGGTTAGCTCAAAAGGTTAGACCCTCAATAGAAAGTTTCACTCCCTTACAGACATGGGTGCTTCTCATCTCACCTAGGGGATAACTGGTGACTATAGGCTCCAGATGTGGAGTGGTAGGTATATTGCTCTCTTGTGCAAACTTAGATGAGATGTATGGACATGTAGCTCCAGAATCAAACAAAACTGATGCTTTAAAGCCATTAACTAAAAACATACCGTACAACACATCCAGGGTAGCTTGAGCTTCTTTCGCATTCATATGAGTGAGGCGATCGTGGCTAGCAGATCCACGGTACTATGACTTGGGTGCGGTAGGAGCAGTCATCTTCTTAGGACAATCCACAACCTTGTGTACAGGTTTGCCACAACCATAGCAAGTGAACGGCACACCGCCTGTGAGGGTTGGTGTGGCAGCCTTCCAGTTGCCAGGGTTCAGCGCAGAACAAGCAGGAGCGGAGTGGTCAGACCTGTGATGCGGCTGAGAAGAGTGCTCCCGAGAGTAGTGATCTTTCCCAGAGCGGTGGTCACAGGAGCGATGGTCACGGGAAGAGCGGGGGTCGTCAGCAGAGTAGGCACCACCACTCTTACCTGACCCATAGGCAGGGTCCTTTCTGTAGCGGGGACGGCTCGACGACCTATCCCGACGGAACCTCTTGCGCTCATGGTCATGGTAGAAGCCCTCTGACTTCCTCTTCTCCCTTCTGTAGTCTTCACCTGCCTCCTTCTAGTCCTTCTCGATCTGTATGCAGCGATCGATCATGTCATGAAGGGTGTGACTCTTGGTGCCTCCCAGGGCCACCTTGATCTTGGGGTTCAGACCCTTCCTGTACTAGGTGATCTTTTCTTTCTTAGATGCTGCAACATGCAGGGGTGCATAGCACAGCAAGTTGGTGAAGTTGTTGGTGTACTCGCAGATGCCACACCCCTTCTGAGTGAGGTTGCGGAATTCTTCTTCCTTCAACTCCATGACTCCCTCAGGAACGTGGTACTCAATGAATTCATCCATCGCAGGAGATATGGTCAGGTCCTCATGGGCTTGGCAGTAGCTATCCCACCAGGAGTGTGCAGCTCCAGTGAGATGGTGAGTGGTGATCCCAACCACTCTTCAGGGGTACAAGTGGTCAGCTCCAGCTTCTAATCGATCTCCCGAAGCCAATCATCAACTTCTAGTGGTTCCTTGTATGTGCCATCAAAGGTGGGTGGCCTAAGCTTTAGAAAACCTTCAAGTTTCCTCTAGAAATCACTCTAAATGCCTCCATTGTGGCGGTTGTTCCCTTCGACCAGTGCGGTGAGAAGCTGGGTCTGCTGCGCCATCACTTCCGCTAGGTTCGGCGGCGGTGGTGATGGCGGAGGGTTCGGCGAAGGTCCATCACCATTGGCATTACCTTCTCCAGGGGCACCACCTCCAGGGACACCTCCTCCAGGGGCACCACCTCCAAGTGCGTTTGCAGGTGATGTCTGCTCACGGTGGTCGTCCCCTCCCAAGTTGAGGTCAATGGGTGGAACGTGACCACCCTTGCGTCCACGACGCCTACCAGGCCCAAGTTCAGGCACGGGTGGAGGCGGGCAGTTGCCCAGACGAGCGGAGCGACATGCAGACATCTGTGACACGGGTCGACAAGAGTTTAGTACTTATTGATTAAATATAATTAAATGATTTCAATGATTTAAGGAAAAATATTTAATCTATCCAACACTCATTCAAAGAAGCAATAAGAGCCATAAAATGCGATAAAATTTGAACATTCATCACATGGTTTGCATTACATGGCACCACCTCTAGCAGCTACACTAGATGATGTGCGAGACTCACACTGCGGTAACTCATGGAGGTACATCAGGGATAGTACATCATGACTCATGGACATCAACTAGCTCAGCCTAACTCATGATGTGGCCATGCATGGTCCACACTACTCTGACTCATACACTGGAGTGTTGTACACAGCTGGGGGAATGCGGTTTCCAAGGATCATTAGTTCCTCTTGTGACATGTGAAGACGCTTCATGTAAGACTGGGCTTCTCCGAACTCTCTGGTTAGCGGGAGGTGGGTAGGAGTTGGACAGTAGTCGTGCTTCAGAAGAGTCTGACCAATCTGGAAAGTTTCCTTGAAGGGGTTCTTGCTCTTGACTGACAAAGGAAGTCAGTCTCACTGGTCAGTGTACTCCTTGCAACGCCTCTCATCAGCATTCTTCCAAGCTACCTTGGTTCTCTTGTACCTATCAAGTAGAGTCTCGTTCTGGATCATCTGTGCAATTAGGTGACCTTGGTTGCACAGGGCTTCCTCCCCTGCCTTCTTCAAGGCTTTGACCAACATCGACTTCTCACATTGTAGGGTGAGGTTGTTCTTGCCATCCTCCTGCCTCTTCTTCAGAAGTTCTCCAATCTCCTTGTCCTTGTTGTCTTTCTCTCTCTCTCCAGTTGGAGGACCCTTGCGTCAAGAGAGTAGTTTTATAGCCTGATGTTCTCCACCTTATCTCACAGGTCAATAACTTCGACCCTGTGGGCTCTCTCCTGCTGGGCAAGCTTGTCTTTCAACTGAGTGATTGTTGCCTTGAGACCTTCCTTCTCCTCGGCTTTCTTCTTGCAGAACTCCTGGTACTCCATCAAAGTGTTGTGATTGAGGCGTCACTTCCTCTCAAGGTGCTCCATGTACCTGTCCTGCTGAAAGAGGTGAGTAGCGAAGCCACGATTGCAGAGGCTTGTGTCAGCAAGGATGACCTTTTGGGCCATCTCATCTTGCTGCTCAGGTGTGAGGGTAAGGTTCAAGGCCTGGGGGCGAAGATGAAACTCCATAGCTCAAAGGTGCTCATACGCGGTCTTCATCACCATGCGTAGAGCCTTGAGTGACACAGACTGGATTCCTTCTTCGATAGAGTCCTCCACTATCATTGTTGTGAGAGCGGGCACGGAAGGAAGGGTTGAACTTGTAGGGATCTCTATGTGCGTGACCACATAGCCCTTGATTCCTCCTTCTCGCTATGTACGGGAAGCCTACGAACTCCTGTCCCTTGAAGGTGTACTCTGCGGTGTTGAGCCTCAGCGGTCCAAGCAGGGGTCCCAAGCTTGTCATCTACACGTTTTAGAGGGAAAAGGTCAGCAAGTCAGTAACAATGGAGAAGCCTTGCATAAAAGAAATGCAGGGTCGGTATATAACCAAAAGAAAAGTTGTTTTGTCCTATACTAATGGCCATTTCTAGGGTCTCATCCTAGGGTCAAGTATGGCTCTGATACTATGGGGGTATAGACCCCGTATACCCTCGCAGCCAAACTTTAGGCTTCTCGGTCTAGATGGCCCAGACCAGAAGAGGAAGGCTGGTCCATCATCATCCTGATCGGTGGGCCGAATGATAAGATGAAGCCTGTGGTTTGCTACCGACTAGGTCGGTGGGCCGCGCAGGCGCTGAAGACTGCTTGGCATACAAGAAGTCTTAGTCAGTTAGATCTCTTCATGTACTCCAAGGATATGGCGCAATGTAACTGATCATAGGAAAACCTTAGATATGTAACCTTGTCCCCCGACTATATAAGGCAGAAAAGGACCCCCTAGAACATGTCATCTAACCTTCTAGTCTTTCCTTTCTTTCTGATCTCATCTAATCGGAACCCTTGTGCTCCAGTACTCATCAATACAGTAGCAGAGACATAAGACATAGTGTATTACGCTTTCGAGCGGCCTGAACCTAGATAAACCCTTGTTTTCCTAGTTGTTTGTCTTGTGTCTCACGTCTGGATCGTAGATTTGAGCGTGCCCTCACCACAATCTACTACCTCGGGGTATCCTGTGGTAGACTGCCGAGGAGGTTTCATCGACAGTGGCGCACCAGGTAGGGGGTGCGTGATCTGATCTTCCGACGATCCAGATGGTTTCGTTCCCGCTTCCATGGCTTTGAGGTGGGCATCTTCCTCACCATCGGTTCACTCACATGGACCACCGGCGTGACAACATCCCTCACATTCGCGGGAGCAGCGCAGCCGGTCCCAGCTCCGGTTGTGATGCAGTCGATCCTAACACCAACCGCGCCAACCACGTCTCCAACGACCCAGATCTTATGCCACCCCCGGGACTGTTCCAGCCGCCCATGACGAGGGTGGAGTTGATGGCACGCCAGTGGTGAACTGGCGGCTCCCTCGCTACCAGAGGAGGCACATCGATGAGTCTGATCTGATCAACATGATTGATCAACACGGGGCTGGTCTGGCTGAGCTCCTTGAGTATGTGGAGTCCGCCCCTACGCGGCTTCATCCTGGTCCGACCACGCCGCCACAATCACGCCAACCGACCATGCCACGTGGATCCAGATCCGTCCATGGTTGGCCGTCCGCCACCTGTCCACCAGGTGGGCAATGCTCAGCACCAGCAAGGACGTACGGGCTGAACTGGTGGCCCGCGCCGACCAGATCCGGATCTGTTCCCGGCCCAAGCATCGCCTACTGACCACAGAGGACCATCGGCTACTCACCGAGCCGAGCCTCCTACCATGGTGGAGCGCCATCAACAACAGCCTGCGCCCGACCAGGGGCACCATCTGCAGCGCCCTACGCGCAATCAGGCTCGTCACCCACGCCGACCAGATCCAACTCTGGCCGATGCCTGGGCTCCGCCTCTAGTTAGGCTAGACGAGTTCATCAACGTGCATCAGGACCAGTGCACACCCAGCTATGCCAATTGCCATGCCCGAGCAGAGCGGAGGCAGCTGCGCTAGGCGCAGCAGATGCAACCTGCACCGGGGCCGACAGATCCAAACACCCCTGGCACAAATCACGTGCTCATCTTATCGCACGGGTTGAGCAACATAGCCGCGTCATACGCAAGAGACTTGTGGAACGCTCCTCAGTGATGTGATGGCAACCTCCTAGACCTAGATCTTGATCTGGTCCTAGTCCTAGAAGATCCAACGCCCATGGTAGGCATGGTGGCTTTGCAGCAAATCCCTTCCGGATCAGACGCTATGATACCAGAAGATGATGTCCCATCAGATCCACTCTCTAGGCTCGACGAGACGCCCTCCATCTCCTTTGACCTTACCGAGTACCTCCTCTCCGACGAAGAGAGTCCTAAGGTCCGGGGTCAGGAGAATGTCGAGGAGTAGAGCCCGGCCATGCCAGACCACCGGATCTGTTCTACCGACCAGGCACCCCTAAGATCCCACTTGGCTTCGATGCCTCGATGTTCATGGTTAGCATGGATGAGCCTCCCGTTCCAAATGAAGTCGAGTAGGAGGCGCAAGCAAGGGAAGAACGCAATGGTGATCGAGAACGCCGATGCCTCCTGGAGGCACAAGAAGCGAACGCTGCCAACAACAGGGGCAATGGTGGTAACGGTGCAGGCCCTCAGCTGCGCCGCCTCCAACACAACCTCAACGGCGTGTTCAACATGGTGGGTGATCAGTTCATCCAAAAAACTCCCACGGCCAACAACACCGTGGCCATGGACCGGCTCAACAACCTTCACCCGAACACACCCGGGGTCGAAGCGATCCGTGATTTTCTGATCGCCACCGAAGCACTGGTGATTTATCTGCGCTCCGTGAGTTCACTGACCACGTCACATCGGTCGTGATGATCCCAGCGTAGTTGTTGTCGCCAGCCCATAGAAAGTGGCACCGACAACGAGTCTAACCAAGGAGGACCTCTGTCCAAACAGTCCTGGCAGGCCAACGCCGATGACACCCCACTAGAGGCACCACGCGATGATCAGTGCCAACGTGGTAATCGCCAACGCGCCAACAGGCAACAGGCCAATCACCACGCCAAGCGCAACCAAGAAGTCGAGCAACCCCAAGATCACGATCTTCGTGGCCACCTCGATGAGCGTTACCGTGCTCGGAGGAATTCAAGGCCGTCCTGTGGCCAAAGAACTTTCGGATTGGGCGATGTCAAGATGTACGATGGGCATGACGATCCTGAGCACTGGATTATGCTGTACGAAGTAGCAATCCGAGAAGTAGGCGATGACCAGTTTGTCATGGCAAACTACCTCCTGGTTGTCTTGAGCAACGTTGCCACTTCCTGGTTGCTCTGCCAATGTGTCGGTAGCATCCACAGTTGGTGCCAGCTCAAGCAGATGTTCATCGACAACTTCAAGCCCACCTACGTGCAGCCCAACACCAAATACACTTTGGCGCAGCTGCGGCATCGCTCAAGGGAGTCACTGCGACAGTACATCCAATGATTCTTCGATGCATGGAATCACGTGATCGACGTCACCCCGACAGAAGGGATCGACCTCTTCATTGCCGGTCTGGTCCAACCACGTAGTCTAGACCTCAAGAATGAGTTGCTCCTCGAGCGACCAAGAATCATGGATGAGCTCCTCTGCATCGCCCACACATTTGGTCATCTCGACGATGGACTGAACGAGGGGGACTCCCTTCCCCCCAATCGCATCTACCATCATGATGACAACTACGACTACGATAGCAACCAAGACTGTCAGCCAGATCGGTGAGACGATCGCCGCAACCGTCATAACAATCATGACCCCGACCATCGTGGCAACGATTGTCCTTTCAAGCGTCATGGTCGGGATGCTTACAACGGTGGTCGGCAACTGCAACGACCCCTCTGTTAGCGTGGTAAAGGGACTGAAGAGGGTGAACGATGACAAGCTCAACAAAGTCCTTAGTCAGGATTGCCCTCATCATCCTAGCAAGGGCCACATACTGGGCGAGTGCCGGGTCCTAAAAGAGGCACTGGAGAAGACGGCCAAAAAGAAACCGCGTCTAGCTCCCAAGGCCAAGGCCAAGAACCCTGCCCAGCAAGAGGATGCATATGAGGAAGAAGCTCAAGATGTGAACCCACGGCACGCCTACAGGGATCCCGTGAAGAATGTGACTGCTGTCATCTTTGGTGGCAAGGTCATGGCTATCTGGGAGACTGATGACTTTGTTGTGGATGTTAAGGTGCCCACCTAGTCTGAGCAGCCCATATCGTTTAGTCGAAACAATATGTGGGCCAAAATCCCTAACGTCGATCGTTTCCCGCTGGTCCTTGACCCGGTAATAGACGACGTCCGGTTTGAGAAAGTGCTCATTGAAGGTGGCAGTTCCCTAAACATTCTATTCTATCTAGCCTTCAAGGAGCTAGGGTTGAAGGAGGAACACCTCAAGCCATACAAATCTCCATTTTGGGGCATCATTCCGGGCAAACCCTCATACCCTCTCGGGCAGATCACATTGCCCGTTCAGTTTGGGACGAAGCAACACTTCCGCATTGACCACATCACCTTCATTGTGGCCGACTTTGAGGGCATCTACCATGCCATCCTTGGCTGACTAGGGATCACCAAATTCATGGCGGTTCCTCATTATGGGTACCTCGTGTTGAATCTCCCAACCGAGCAGGGTGTCCTGTCCCTGCACGGTAACATCTTCATGGCGTGTGTATGCGAGTCCGATGCCTATGTAGCTACGGAGGTCAAGGAGTTGAAGTACGCCATGGAGCACACCAGCTTGGGTGTCAAGGAGGTGCCCCTGCGGAGCTTGAGGTTCCGGTCGGGTCTACTTAGCGACCTTCTAACAAGGTCAAGCAGCACAAGTCGATCCAACTCAACCCGAACGACCCTTCAAAGACCACCAAGATCGGGGCTACCCTTCCCCCCAAATAGGAAGACGAGCTCGTCCAATTCCTTCGAGAGCACATCAGCATGTTCACGTGGAAACCCGCCGATATGCAAGGTGTCCTGAGGGAAAAGGCCGAGCACTACCTTGACGTCTCGAAGACCACCAAACCGATCAAGCAGAAGATGCGACGGTTCACTCATGATCACAAGGAAGTCATTAGGGTAGAAGTAGCCAAGCTTCTGGCAGCTGGCTTTATCAAAGAGGTGTATCACTCGGAGTGGTTAGCCAATCCGATTCTCGTACTCAAAAAGAATAATGAATGGAGAATGTGCGTTGATTACACCGATCTCAACAAACACTGCCCTAAACAGGCTTTCAATCTCCCTCAAATTGACGAGGTTGTAGATTCTACTATAGGTTGGAAGTTTCTCTCTTTTCTAGATTGCTACTCGGGCTATCATCAAATAGCCCTCAAAAAGGAGGACCAGGAGAAGACCGCCTTCATCACCCCCTTCGGTGCTTTCTGCTACACGACCATGTCATTTGGCCTCAAGAACGCCGAAGCTACTTACTAGCGGGCCATCCAAGCCTGTCTTGAGCACAAGATCACCGGTGACCTTGTTGAGGCATATGTAGATGACGTGGTGGTGAAGACCTGGGAGTCACACACACTGGTTGCTGATCTCCAGCGGACCTTCGTGGCCATCAACAACTTTCAGTGGAAGCTGAATCCCAACAAGTGCATCTTTGGTGTTCCTTCTGGGATCCTGCTGGACAACATTGTTAGCCAGAACGGCATACGCCCAAATCCTAAGAAGGTTCAAATTGTACTGGACTTACAACCACCAAGAAGCGTCAAAGATATTCAAAAACTTACCGGCTGCATGGCAGCTCTGAGCCACTACATCTCCCGCTTGCGTGAAAAAGGACTTCCCTTCTTCAAACTGCTTAAGGCTAAAGAGAAATTTGAGTGGATGGAGGAGGCTGACAATGCCTTCCAACAGCTCAAGGAGTACCTTGTGACTCCCCCAGTACTCATAGTCCCATGAGAGGGCGAGGAGCTTCTCCTCTATATTGCTGCCACAACCAACGTGGTCAGCACCGTGATGGTGGTCAAGCGCGAGGAACCCGGGCATGTCTACCGGGTGCAGCGCCCAATTTACTACGTTAGCAAGGTTCTTAACGAAACCAAGCAATGGTACAATCACGTGCAGAAGCTACTATACGCGCTCCTGATCACCAAACGGAAGCTCCTCCGTTACTTCCAAGCCTACAAGGTCATGGTGGTCACGGAAGCTGCACTTGGAGACATTCTCCACAACAGAGATGCTAGTGGCCGTACTGTCAAATATGCGTTAGAGCTCTCTGAGTTCACTCTAAACTTTCACAGTCGCAATACTGTGAAGTCTCAGTCCCTGGCCGATTTCATCGTGGAGTGGTCGGTCGGACCTCAACCTGCCCCTGGCTGATACATCTATCGACCACTGGAAGATGTATTTCGATGGTTCCCTAAACATTGATGGCGCCAGGGCAGGGGTCTACTTCATATCTCCTTCCAAGGACACACTCTGTTATGTCTTGTGCATACACTTCAAGGCATCTAATAATGTGGTCGAGTACGAGGCGACCCTACATGGCCTTCGCATTGCAGTCGAGCTAGGCATCAAACAGCTCCTGGTTTATGGCAATTCTACTCTGGTCATCCATCAGGTCAACAAAGACTGGGACGTGGTCAATGAAAAGATGGACGCCTATGTTGCTGAAATTCGCAAGCTAAAGAATAAGTCCTATGGACTGGAATTCACCCACGTACCTCATACTGAGAACACAGGTGCTAATGAGTTATCTAAGCTCGGATCATCTCAAGCCAAGGTACCACCTGGTGTTTTCGTTGAAGATCTGATTAAGCCTTTGATCCTCGATCAGGCTTACGAAGCACCTATGCCTAGTACCGCTACCGACCAGCTCATAGTGACACTGAGCGGCAAGGCAAAAGAGGTAGAAGATAGATACCTCAGCCAGCAGGGATTTGAGATGGTAGTGAGCAGCCGTCGGTTGTCGAATCAACTGAGTAGGCAGCGCCTCCCCAAACTGATTGGAGAGAGCCCTTTGTCAGATACCTGAATGACCACCTTATTCTGGAGGATAAGATCGAAGCTCAACAGCTGATCCACAGAGCCCATGCCTACCTCATGGTTAATGGCGAGCTGATGCGCAAGGCCCTAAGATCTGTGATTTACCAGAAATGTATCACCCAGGCAGAAGGTTTGAAACTTCTAAAGAATATTCATGTAGGAACTTGTGGTAACCACGCATCATGGACGCTGGTCGGCAAAGCCTACTGAGCAGGGTTCTACTGGCCGATTGCCGTTTCTGATGCAGAAGATTATGTTCGCTGGTGCAAAAACTACCAGATGTTTGCCAAGCAGATTCATGTCCTTGCACATGAACTTTAGACCATCCCGGTTGCTTGGTCGTTCTCCTGTTGGGGACTTGACATGATTGGTCCCTTGAAGAAGGCTCCTGGCGGATGTTGGCATTTCTTAACATTACTACTAAAGATAGACTCATAAGTCCGTCCTTAATAATAATACTAGAA
Source organism: Bothriochloa decipiens (assembly GCA_023333625.1). Classification (NCBI taxonomy): domain Eukaryota; kingdom Viridiplantae; phylum Streptophyta; class Magnoliopsida; order Poales; family Poaceae; genus Bothriochloa; species Bothriochloa decipiens. Next base: position 44,000,180 of record CM041637.1, read on the forward strand.
ACATGTGTTGACATTCGTAACCACCATTACTTCAGAAAGGTAACCCTTGGCCCTCAATGGCACCAGCCTAGGTAATGCAGTCTAGTAATAACAGTTAGAAGTGCCAGATTGGCCTTCCTAACCATCATTACTTACGATATACAAAACTATGGCATGACGCCGTGGGGTGCAACAAGAATTACAATCCTTAAGTAATGGTACTTAGGTAAGCCAATCGATAGCTCAGTAAGAAATTAGAATAAATCTGCAAGCACATAGAACTATCATTATAGAATTTCAACCCGTGAGTATTCAGGGGTGTCGTATTTATAATTTCCTGTAGGAGGGCAATATGCATCAAGCATGGTGTAAACATGATTACTTATTAAGTGTAATGGTAGGCGTAGAGTAAACAGGAATAAGACATGATATTCAAGATAGTGGACACACATCGGGGTCAACCTCAAGGATAAAAGAGAAATAAAGAATAAAAGAATATAACTAAATAGAGCAGGCATTGGTCACATATAAATATGCAAAGAACTGTTAGCAAAATATCTAATTAGTAAGTCTAGCATCAGGACTAAGTCTGGGATGATAGGGAGATCCCCGTAGATGGTCTGCCAGCCGATAGAGACTTTATGAACTCCTACTCAATATCCAAAAGTGGGGGAATGCTAGGGATGGACAGGGCTGTCACCACCTGCCCACCTACCCCTCTACCCGTGGGATACCGACATATTCGCCGATCTCCGCATACCCGAGCACCATGCCCGTGTAATTGGAAACAACTCCTAACCCCCGCGGACCCCAACCCTTCGGCTTGACAAGCTAGGTTAAGAGCAACCAAGAAGGCACGATGAACCATCACCTCATCCCTAGTTCTTCCTCTATTCATACTAATTCGATGAACGATGAAGAATGATGATGAACAAGTCAAGAACATAATACATAAACTATATACTAGATCATATATTATGCTCATAACATGATCATAACTATACTCTAGTTCATATGCATGATTATATAAGTATGATAAGAACTTGCTTATGGAGGAAAACCAAATTGTGTTCATACTAAGATGATCCTTTTCCTCCAAGGAGACAAGCTCTCCTTGATAGCTCTTGCCTAGATCACAAATTACTAATACTACTCTAAAGATACAAGTGAGAGGTGTGAGGTGAATGAATCCAAAATGATGTGTGTGTTTAGAATAAAGGAGATCCCTCTCTTTTATAGCTAAACTAGGATGGTTCGGCTTCCACAAATATGGAAGGAGGTGAAACCGCCTTGAGGGAACCGCCTTGAGCACCGCCCTAAGAAGGCTAGGGCCGGAAGGGCCCACTAGGGGTGCGACCGTCCCAGGACCGGCCGCCTCCCTGGTGGGGCCATCTGGCCACCGCCTTTGGGTGGTCGGTTCCTCCCTGGGCCTGGACCTCTCTGTGGTTATGATCAATCCCATGTATGTACTGAAGGTGGGCACTTTTGTATTTCTTGTTTGCGCATTTGCTGAATTTGACTTTTGCTTTTTTGCGCTTTCTCCATTATGTTGCGTATTTCCACTTGTTGCACCTTAAACCTGTAAAACATGAATACTAGAGGTACAAGTGGAACTTGTTAGTAATAAAGGCATATGTGCTAGAATATATTTGTCTTTCTTCTTTTTAGTCTAAATTAGCGGTTTAGAAATAATCCCTAAGGACTGCCAACAAGACCCCCAAGCTTAACCTTTGCTCATCCCGAGCAAATAGCTAAGTATGGTTGTTGATCAGGAGTTGCTACAATGCTGATATAAATCATAAGTGCCATGCCTATAACAAAGCATTCATTCGCAATTTAAATAAGTTGGCATTCTATCCACTCCTTACCTTGATTTCTCATGGGGCTTGTAGCTTCTCCAAGTTCTTGGACGGTTGCAAGACAGAATGGTTATAACAGACTCACCAATCATTCATTCTTTGATAGACCGTCTATCTGAAAGTTTTATGAATTTTTGCAAAATAAAACAAGTTCCTCGAATGATTCTCTTAATCGCTCAATGTGTATGATTACCTCAACAAAGGCATTGTAGTGCTGCTTTTATATCCTACCACTAAGGCTGAGAGTGGAGTTCTGGGCAGGTATGAAGGTGGGCATACTTACATCACTTGTGTTGCTAAGTCAAAGACCGGACCACAAGGAGATACAAGTCATACACCTTGATTGAGATGTGCAAGTGTGTGGAAAATGAGTATGGTGGAAACCTATCTCTACTTTTTTTGGCACTCCATGCATCATGACTCTCTTTTATTAGATGAAACAAACTTTTTGGAGAGATATGGGCTATAAAATCATCATAACACATTTTTTTGAACGGGTATTTGGATTTTCTTTCCTTTTTGTTTTCTCATGCCTCTTGGCTTTTTTTAGCATAGCTCATATCTTTTTATTGACATATGAAGATTCTAGATGGAGAGATGTCATGATGGCGAATGCGAGGAGTGAAAATTTTGTATGAGGAATGCGCGGCTCTCAGGGTGAGCGTCAGCATTTTTATTTGGTGGAAATTGGAGTGCAACTCTTAGGGTAAGAGTCTGCGTATTTTTTTGGTGGATGGAAGGTTGCATGGGTGCATGTGAATCCCAATCATGGGTATATGACCATAATCTCACTAGGTCACAGGTATTTGACCCAACTCAAAGTTTTGCAAGCAGCATATGACTAAGAGTTTATAAAAGTAGAGTATGTCATATGGCCTTGGTAGGTGTTTCGTAATCATTGAGGAACTTTTGATTTTTGAATTTTTTTTGAAAAAAAACTCTGGATGTCAAGTTTCTCTTAGAACAAAGTCATAGCAAAGTCTATATGTACCATCTCATATCTCTCAACAACTTAGAAAAGGATCATGCAATTGCAACCCATAAGATTTCAAGTTCTCAGAATGAGACATTTTTAGCCAACAAACTTAAATCTTGAGGAATAATAAGTTATAACTTAGGCACAAATAAATTATAGATAGAGCAGCTATTCATTATTTCAACAGAAGAAAAACTAACATATATTAGCACACATGGGAGTGGAATGTTTTTTATCATAGTAAAATTAAAATAACGAAATTAAAATGCAAGAAATAAAGTGCAAGAATTTAAAGATACATGTTACCTCTGTGGGGTCTCCTCCCCCAAGCTAGCTCAAGGCCTAGGTCCAGGGAACTGTCCCATGGAGCGAAGGCAGGCCATGTGTGTCTCGTGCCATCGGCAGTTTGCATCTTTAGGTCCATGAAATGCTGTTGGTACTGCTCGTGCCACTGAGTGGCGGTCTGAATGTGAGCGTTAAGCGTACCTTGGATTTGTCTATTTTGCAGCTCTAGACCTCCTATGCGTGTGTTGAGGAGGTGGCATGCCTTTTGAATCTGAGGAATGTGCATGCTCATGTTGCCTTGATCCTCCTGCCTCGTGTGACTGCTGCCACCCTAATTCTCCAGCCTCATGAGGGTGAGGAATGTGTCCCATACCATATCCATACCCGAGGGTGAACCTGGGTGTAGACATGACAGGGGACCATTCCGTCCCTAGTGTCATGGTGGGCATGGCTGGTGGTGGTGTAGGCTGTGCGGGCTGTGCAGGCTCCTCCTCCTGTACTCCTCTCCTCCGTGATTTCCTGCGGGAAACAAAACTCCTGCGTGCTTCTTCCTTTTCAACAAGGTCAAAGGTGAGAGATGGGGAATTATATAAACCGAGATCCGGGTTAGGTAACGGAATCTCATTTATATATCCCGAAAAATAAAACACCAATTTCCTTCCCAATTCATCACGTTTTAGACTGTGGGCTTGCCCAAAATAAAACTCATTGAGCATAATGCGAGGAGTATAAAGATAAACAATGGTATTAGCACCATGAGGATCAACACTAGCAGCAAGACAAGTGATGAGTGAAGTGCACATGATAGGTGTGGAAGTTTTGAAAGAATTAAGCCAATGCTTAACAAGATCATAAATAGGAGCAACTTTAATCTTTTTAAGCATGGCATAAAGCAACTTCAACTCAACATCATAAGCATGATGTGTATCCTCTCTAGGAAAGAAAGAATAAGCAATCCACTTGTTCATAAGCCTCAGAGTGGGATGATGGATGTTGTCGACATTGGGTTAGAATTTGCCAGTCACATTCTGTCCAGTCATCAAATGCCAAAAAGTTTGGCCATGATAACCCGAGAGAGAAAAACCCAAGTCAACAGAGCATCGCTCATGAAAGCCTAAGTGTGTAGCAAGATCCTTCCAAAAGAGGCTATGCTCTCTCGCAAAGCAGTAAAAAGTAATACCATAATCGACAATTTGTAAAGTGCCCAAGACTTGGATAGTCAAAAGATGAGATCCAAGTTCATGCACAGGGGCAACTTGGCTCCAACCAATATTTTCAAAAATGGTATTGAATTCAACATCCATACCTGTCTACTTTAGAAGGATCGGGTTGAAGGCCGGTGTGTGCAGAAACTCGTGTTCCTTGAGGAGGTTGTACGCTTGCATCTCCCGCTCGTTCTCCAAGTCGATGAAGGAGGCGTTGGCCTCGTCGATGGCGTGGCCTCTTGGTGCCTTCTCTCTTCCTCCTTGCAGCGAATTCTCCTCATGTGAGGGGGTGTCTTGGCTTGATCCCTTGCAAAAACAATGGCCTAACCGAAACATGCCGGATACCCAATTCCCGATCCCACTCATGGTGAGTGAGCTTAGCACGAGAGCTTGAGCTTGCTTTGTGGTGGAAATGCAAGAGGTTCTTGTAGAATTTTCTTGCACTTTGAGCTTTGTGGAAAATATTTAGAGAGTGCTGGAGCAAGAGAATGATGGAGGGAGTGAAGAAATGTGAGTGCGAGAGGGGTGAGGAGCTCAACCCCGAGATCATGGTATTTATAGAGTTGATCGTAGGCGAGGGAGCTCTCCTTGCAACGGCTAGTAGCCGTTGGCAAAAGGCCAGGCTGTCAGGCCTTTGCACAGGGGGTGGCTGCCCCTGGGACCGGCCGGTCCCCTGGTGGGGCCGGTTCTATCCCGCCTTTTGGCAGTTGTCGTTACCGAGGAAATGGGTACCCCAAAACCCTAGGTTTACCGAATTAAACCCCGCAAAAATGATAACTCGACCCCTCCTGTGACCTCCCGCGCGAACGTACAAAGTCCCGCAGGCTAAGACACTTCGGGCCGACCCACAGACGACGACGGCCCAAAGCCAAAGCCTGCTCGAGAGGCTACCGAACGGACTAGTACTGTACACCCGAGAGGATACCGAATGGACTAGTACTGTACACCCGAGAGGCTACCGAACGGACTAGTACTGTACACCCGAGAGGCTACCGAACGGACTAGTACTGTACACGCGAGGGTACAATTCGAGCAACCCCTCGAGGACGGAACTTCATCCTCCAAACGAGCCTGCCCTCGAGGACGTAACTTCGCCCGAGCGAATGCGCAGCCCTCGAGGACGGTGCACCCCTCGGCTACCAACTCCCCCGTACGGATCCGAGCGCATTTAATGCGATCTATCTACCCCCGCCTAACTGCATGGCCACAGTTACGGTAACAGTTGCAGGCGTGGCGGTCAAATCTGCTTTTACCGCCCATACCCTGGAATCCCGCAAGTCATATTACGCTGTTGCGCCATACCGAGCGCTGTGCCATGACCCGCACCGTCTCGAGACGTATAAACTAACGTGTTTTCCGTGTTTTCCGGGATTCGGTCTTATCCAGCGAAGCTCAACCTCCTCGGCACGACCCCCTCGACTCCGGCCAAGACCCTCGACCGTCGCCCCTCGACTTCACCGAGCGAACCCTCGAGCTGAACTTCAACAACTCCCGACGCGACGGCTGCAGGGCCTCCCATACCGACGTACATCACTACAGCGGCACCGACGTGATCGGCCTCAACGTCGTACATCATCAACGTCATGCGAACTCGAAATACATGTACACCTGTGCCCCTCCTTCATCTATAAAAGGAGGCGCCAGGGCGTTAGAGAAAGGGACCAGAAAAAAACCGAGAGAATCTAGAGCATAGAAACATTAAGGCTTTAGATCACAGAGCGACACCGTGAGCCTGTGCAAGGTCGAGAGCAAGGCGTCCAAACTCCCAAACTCCACCTCACACTCCTCACACCTGCTTGTATTTTCCCCTGTACTAGCACTTCGGTGCAAGATAACACGAATCATCCTCCCTCCGCTGGACGTAGGGCCTTCTTTGCCCGAACCAGGATAAATCATTGTGTCCTTCTTGCATCACCCACCGGATTAGGGAGCATGCGAATACAATATTACTCGTTGGTGTTAACCCCTCGAGGGTCAGAACGCCGACAGCAGTGTCCTCCAACGGCTACCCCCATGTGGTAGCCGGTTACGAATGACTCCCATTCAAACTTTGCTCCAGCTTTTGATTTTCCATAAATTTATTTAAAACTTTTTAATTTTCAAAAATTATTTAAAAAATAAGATTTGGAAAGAATAAAAACTAAACTTTCAGAAAATAATTTTTATAATATTTTTGGAGAAAATTTATTTTGGACTAAAAATAGAGTTTTTTTGAAACTAGAAAGAGGGAAACTCTTTCTTTTTGAATGCGAGAAAATAATTTTATGAAACATATATATAAAAAATATATAAGTATATATATTTATTATTTTTTTCAAAAGGAGAGGATACAATACCTGAGTGGGGGCGCCTCCCCAAGCTTGAATAATGGTGTGGGCCCCTTCAGATAATTATTAGAAAGGTATATATATTATTATATATATTTTTTTAGATAACTACCGATGACCTTCTACAAGGGCTCAACGTTTATAGTCCATTGGCATGACTCTTCTTCCTTTATTGCTCTGCAGCTGTATGAACAAACTCGGGAGAAGTCTCGGGTTGCCCCGGGATTTTTCCCGTATTGTTGACAGGGATAGAAGCAGCTATTTCAGCCATCTGAGTTTCTATCATTTTGTTAAAACTTGCTTGATTTTTAACAGAAGAAGACAGAGTTTCAAGCTTTGTGTTTATATTTTCAAACATTTTATCATTGAAGGACAGCTTTTTGGCATGATTCTCATTGATCTTAGCCTGTCCTACAATGAGGTCTCTTAAGGAAGGTTGGTTTGAATTGAAATTTGAATTAAAATCATTACCCTGCGGGTGGCGCTGGTTGTTCCAGCTGTTATTACCTTGTTGTGGTTGGTGATACCCATTGTTGATGTACGAAGCTTCTTCTTGGGTTTCAAGGTAGTTGTTCCCTGAATGGCCAACATTCCCACAGACTTCACACGTCATGTGTGAGTCCATGGCCTGGGCTGTGCTCATGGTAGAGTTGGTGGCACGATCGTCCAGCTTCTGCATCAGCAAGTCTATTTTTGCGGTCAGCAAATCCATCTCCTTCATGGTATGCGTGTCTTTTTGTTTTTTCTCCCTTCTCCCCAACTCTGATTGGCCACCGTCTTCTCAATGAGCGCAGTTGCATCCGCGATGGTGAGGGAGAGGAATGCTCCTCCAGCTATGGCATCTACATGCCCCTTTGACATGGTCGTGAGGCCTTCGTAGAAGTTTTGGAGCACGAGCCAATCTTCCATTCCATGAAGAGGACAGGCCCGGATGTATTCCTGCAGCCTTTCCCATGCTTCGGGGATTGACTCTAGAGAAGATTGCTAGAAGTTTGAAAACTTCCCTCTCAGAGCACTGGTCCCGCTCATGGGGAACTTGGCGAGGAACACTGCGGAACATTTGTCCCACGTGTTGACAGCTTCCTTGTTTTGATAGAACCATTATTTCGCTTTCCCTGTGAGGGAGAAAGGAAAAAAGCGGAGCCTGATACTGTCCTGTGCGACGTTTTTGATGACGATGGTGTCGCACAGCTCAAGGAAGTGTTGCAAGTGAGCATTTGTGTCCTCACTTGGCAAGCCACAGAACTGACTTGCATGCACCATCGAGATAAGGCCCGTACGGATATCAAAGTTTCCATCTCCAACATTGACAGCGGGCCCAATGGGCACATTGGCAACAGCGGGAGTGGAGTAGTCATGGAGTGTCTTGGCCATGGCAGTAGTAGTGGATGGTGCAGGGATGACCGATTCGTCTGCCGGCGGAGTAGCAGAAGAAGAAATGGCTCGAGACCTTTTCTTCCATAGGAGTGCTTCTGGATTGTTAAGGAAGTTGTCCGGCAGAGCAAAATTGCTCATACACTATCCTGTTTTCATTCTAATAAAAAGAGGAAGAAAACAACGAAGTTAACCTGCTTAAACTATGGTTACCAATGCTTATTATGTAATCGATGTTTATGCCAGCTAGATTCTTTTGCCCTCCCGGGCAACGGTGCTAGAAATGCTTGTTGGCGTTTTTTAACATTACTACTAAAGATAGACTCATAAGTCCGCCCTTAATAATAATAATACTAGAAATGTGTGTTGACATTCCTAACCACCATTACTTCAGAAAGGTAACCCTTGGCCCTTAATGGCGTCGGCCTAGTTAATGCAGTCTGGTAATAACAATTAGAAGTGCCAGATTGGCCTTCCTAACCATCATTACTTACGATATGCAAAACTGTGGCACGACATCGCGGGGTGCAACAAGAATTACAATCCTTAAGTAACGGTACTTAGGTACACCAATCGATAGCTCAGTAAGAAATTAGAATAAATCTGCAAGCGCATAGAACTATCATTGTAGTATTTCAACCCGTGAGTATTCAGGGGTGTCGTATTTATAATTTCCCATAGGAGGGCAATATGCATCAAGTGTGGTGTAAACATGATTACTTATTAAGTTCAATGGTAGGCATAGAGTAAACAGAAATAAGACATGATATTCAAGATAGTGGACACACATCAGGGTCAACCTCAAGGATAAAAGAGAAATAAAGAATAAAAGAATATAACTAAACAGAGCAGGCATTGGTCACATATAACTATGCAAAGAACTGTTAGCAAAACATCTAATTAGTAAGTCTAGCATCAGGACTAAGTCTGGGATGATAGGGAGATCCCCGCAGCTGGTCTGTCAGCCGATAGAGACTTTACGAACTCCTACTCAATATCCGAATGTGGGGGAATGCTAGGGATGGACAGGGCTGTCACCACCTGCCCAGCTACCCCTCTGCCCGTGGGATACCGACATATTCGTCGATCTCCGCATACCCGAGCACCATGCCCGTGTAATTGGAAACAACTCCTAACACCCATGGACCCCAACCCTTCGAATTGACAGGCTAGGTTAAGAGCAACCAAGAAGGTATGACAAACCATCACCTCATCCCTAGTTCTTCCTCTATTCATACTAATTCGATGAATGATGAAGAACGATGATGAACAAGTCAAGAACATAATACATAAACTATATACTAGATCATATATTATGCTCATAACATGATCATAACTATACTCTAGTTCATATGCATGATTATATAAGTATGATAAGAATTTGCTCATGGAGGAAAACCAAATTGTATTCATACCAAGATGATCCTTTTCCTCCAAGGAGACAAGCTCTCCTTGATAGCTCTTGCCTTGCTCACAAACTACTAATACTACTCTAAAGATACAAGTGAGAGGTGTGAAGTGAATGACTCCAAAATGATGTATGTGTTTAGAATGAAGGAGATCCCTCTCTTTTATAGCTAAACTAGGATGGTTCGGCCTCCACAAATATGGAAGAAGGTGAAACCGCCTTGAGCACTGCCCTGAGAAGGCTCGGGCCGGGAGGGCCCACTGGGGGTACGACCGCCCCCGGGATCGGCCATCCCCCTTGTGGGGCCATCTGGCCACCGCCTTCGGGTGGTCGGTTCCTCCCTGGGCCTGGACCTCTCCCGTAGTTATGATCAGGCCCAGGTATGTACCGAAGGTGGGCTCCTTTCTATTTCTTGTTTGCGCATTTGCTGAATTCGACATTTGCTTTTTTGCGCTTTCTCCATTATGTTGCGTATTTCCACCTGTTGCACCTTAAACTTGTAAAATATGAATACTAGAAGTACAAATGGAACTTGTTAGTAGTAAAGGCATATGTGCTAGAATATGTTTGTCTTTCTTCTTTTTAGTCTAAATTGGCAATTTTGAAATGATCCATAAGGACCGCCAACAGCGGACACACGTGTGTATTCGTACTTATTAACAAATTCTCCAAATGGATTGAGTACAAAGCCATCAAAAAAGCCTCGTTCAAGATAGCGGTATAGTTCCTTGATGATGTTATCCACCGGTTTGGCATACCCAATACCATCATCACCGATTTAGGCTCTTAGTTCACCAGCGATGGGTTTTTTGACTTTTGCGATGATAATGGCATCAAGGTTAAATACGTCTCCATCGCTCATCCTCGAGCAAATGGGTAGGTGGAACAAGCTAACAGTATGATTATCAATGCCCTGTGTAAACGGGTATACCGAGATGACAAGGACCTTAAACCCAGTCGGTGGCTCAAGAAATTACCTATCGTGGTCTGGGGACTGCGTACCCAGCCCAGTCGTAACACTGGAGTTTCCCCGTACTTCATGGTGTTTGGATCCAAGATTGTCCTACCAACCGAGGTCGCACTCCTTTCACCGTGTGTCCAGCATTACAATGAAGCAGCCTCGAATGAAGCTAGGGAAATCGACATTATCGCCAAAGAAGAGATAGCACTCGAGTCATGTGCTCGGACAGCTAAATACCTAACTTCAGTGCGATGTTACTATAACCGCAACATCAAAGGCCGGCTATTCGTGGTCGGCGACATGGTGTTATGATGAATCTAGAACATAGATGGTCTGCACAAGTTGTCATCCAGATGGTAAGGGCCGTTTAGGATCAAAGATGTCACACGCCCGACGTCCTATCGACTGGAGACGATGAAGGGTGTCGAGGAATCCAATTCATGGCACATTGACCACCTCATATGCTTCTATCCATAAAATAAGATATGTACCTAGATCTTTGTTATTCAGATATTTAATACAGTTTCCTTCATTGTTTTCTTTTCCTATCACAATTCTATATTTGTGCACACATCTATCAAACATGCACCCTGCATAAGTCTCAGTTAAACTTTGTTTTCTACCCGACGAGAATGTCTTGACAAGGCACTATCTAGAAAACTCTTATGATGTCTTATAGCTCCGCGCTACATGGCACTAGGAGATTTCAGCAGTCGCTCTCTAACGGTGCTAGGTACCTAGTGATCTAGGCGGTCCTACGTTGTTCACTAGTGCATCCCTAGTTACCTGACAGAGTTAGCTTGCTTTGAGGGTTTAGCTTGCTTTGAGGATGGGGGCAAAACTTGATTGATAACATCTTTTTGAAAAAATGAACTACGCATAAAAATATGCATCTAAAAAAGCAAATGGAAAATGTTTACCACCTGCTTAAACATGCCTAACTTGTCTGCATTTAAGAGGCTAAAATAGTTTCCGAGCACCACCTGCTCGGTACAACTTACAAACAGTGTTTTCTTTACGTACAAATATTGTTTACAGCCTACTGACCACCATCACCTTGTGCAGGATCTTCAATAAGAATCATATCATCAACAAGGGCAGTAGCAGTAGGCATTAACGAAGCCTGAAGGTCTTCGGCCATGGCTTTCGATAGCTCCGGTGCGATCCCGAGTGCGACTTCTGCCGGCTCTACCTCGGATATCTGGAGCAGACCACGGCAAGCGCAGTTGCAACCACGTAGAGGCAAGCTTCTATGACAAAAACCTAGACCACTGGCCAAAGCCTCTTGCACTGGTTGGCGATGACAACCGCTTTACCCATGGGATCGGCAGGGTACCGTTCTCCTCGGAAGATGGCCCTTAATACGGGCTTGATGTGGTCTGTCATGGCCCGCATCTTTCCTTGGAGAACGGAGATGGAGCCCTCCAGCACCTGGAACTAGGCCAGATAGCATTCCCACAGGCCTACAACAACAAAGCAATGGTGGTTAGCATATCCTGGTCCATCCAGTATGCGGCAGACTACACACAATAATTCTATATTATTCTACTTACCAATTAGCTCAGCGATCTATGCCTGGTTAGCCATGGCCTGCTTCTCAGCGGCCTCTTTTGGTCCAGTAGGCTAGCTAGCTCTTGAGCCATGGCTTCTTCTGGCCATTTAGTCCTACAAGAAGCACCCATAAATACACAGCAATGATCAGTCTGTGTGACAGAGTTCTACTTACTCTTATTGTCCTCCTCCAGGGCTTCCACCCTACGGCGCAGAATGGCAATCTCCTCCTCGTGATAGATCTCACGCTCCTGGTAGACTTGGGCCTGTGCCTCTAGATTGGCTTTGGCTACCCGGAGGGTCTTGCATTCCTCCTTGGTCGCCACAAACCGATCTATGGTTTTGCCAAGCTGAGCGTTGGTCTCCTGCGGTGACTATATACAACACGGGTTGCTCAGCGAGTTTGCGTCTAAGCGACAAGCTTAAAACATATGAGCAAATCTCGATTAGACTTTACCTTGATCCTATCCAGCAGCACTTCCACCGTGTCCTGGACACTCATATTGATGTCATTGTCCAAAATCTCCTCATACGACATGAAGCTATCCTCCCCCAGCTTGCGTGACGTGTAGACGCGTTGCGTGGGCAGGTCAGTGCGCGGCATCTTCAGCACCCTCGGCACCTCCTCGACCTCAGGAGGTGCGGGTGTGCTCGGCTCCTCCTGGTCCGGCGTACACTTTGGCAGATGACCTGTCACGGAGGTAACCAGCCTGAATGGTACCACCTGCCCCTCTGGATGCGGAGCCAGTGTTGGGATCGGCCTGGTTGGTGTCGAAGTCCTGCTGGCACCCTCCCCTTGCATAGAGGACTGTGCCGCATCGCCATTCCTCACCTGCTCGGTGGATGGTGTGGTGGTCTCGCTGGGTGGCGGTGTCGGTGTCGTTGCCAGAGGAACACGGCTGTAGGCCACATTACAGTTATATTTTGTTCACAACAAATACAAAATCAAGTAAATGCAAGATATGCAAACTCGGTGAAACTTGGAGTGCCTGGGGCCCCGCTGCCATGCCCGGGGACTTGGTCCGATGCCTCACCAGTTCGGCTTGTTCTGATGGAGTTCACCAGAGAAGTTGGCTCCCTTGCCTCCTCTCAGTGCCGCAAAGACGAAGCCAATCTGGCTGGAGACGTGGCTGTCGTGTGTGGCGCAGGTGGCAATGATGGTGGTGGTGGTGCTGACGCCCCGGCCTGTTATGGCCGAGTGGTTGAAATAGTATTTCCCCGCTGAGGGGGAGGAGTGGGTGGCGGTCCGGCCCACACAGACCTCCTGGGTGTCGTCATGGACAGGGGACCTGGTGTCCTCCCCGTTGAAGACGTCTAGACTTGACGTTTCCTTTGACGCTGGTTCAGCATCAGCAGGTCATCATCCAATGACTCCGGGGTGGCCCGGGCATCCCTTTTCTTGCCCCTTTTTTCTCTGCCGTCCAGGCTCAACTTGCCCCCAAACAGCAGAGTAGAGGGTTTCTTTGGCTTGGTGGCCTCTGCCATAGGCTGCTTACCCGCTTCTCGGCACCTGGCCTGAGCAGCGGGGACTTCATCATCATCAGAGCTGGAGACATCAGTCATCTCTCACCCAGCTCGAGCCCTGCTTCGGTAGCGGGACTCATCAGTTCTGCGTCAGTTGGCCTGTGCCTCACCCTGAGGCCATGGCTCTACCGACACAATAGAAACGAAGACCTTCCAATCCTGTCCAAGCAATGTTTGATAGTCAGACGATCCATGTGTACAAACATCATCATATACCAGTATACACTAATAAAATCAATGTGTGGAACTGGCCGGCTTACCTCTAGTGGTGGTCAGGAAAGGTCATACGATAGTGCACGTGTTTCTGGGAAGCCGGTGGTCGGGTCGAATTTCTCAAAAAACGAGGACATACACCAGGCCACCGCCTCTGGCGTCGTCCTCTCTCAGGTCTCCCATGAAGGGTAAGCCTGGCCATCATACTCATACAAGCGGTTCACCCGCTCCTCGCACGGCTGGACCCGGCATGTCAACCATGTCCCCGCCACCAGTGCTCCATTGACAATCTTGTTGTCAATTAAGGTCAGTAGCTCACTTCCACCAGGCTCAACTTGCATCTCATCTGGAGTTGGTGGATCAGACCACTTTGAGTTGAACTCCGACACCTGCATCACGTCGCAGGGCACTCTTCTCCCTTCCACATCTTGGCTCATGTAGAACCAGTGAGTGTTCCATCCTTTGGTAGCAGATTGGTACCGGCTCCCTAGCCAGTGTGCCTTTATTCCATCGCAAAGACGCACGTAGCACCCACCAGCGACTTGGGACCCTCCCGATTCAGCTTCCTTCTTCCTCAACAGAAAGAAGTGGCAAAAAAGGTTAAAATGGGGGTCGATGCCTAGGAACAACTCACGGTAGGCAATGAAGATGGAAATGGAAAGAATGGAGTTGGGATCCAGATTGCAGATCGAAATCATCCAATAGATGCACAGGTCATGGAGGAACCCATTCATGGGTACCCCTAATCCCTGCATTACCATATCCTCAAAACTACAAATTCCCCATCTTGGGGATGAGGGGAATCCTCACCTCGCAGCTCACACCACGCCTCCATCTCGTACGGCGGCAGCAACCCCTCCTCGGTGAGCGCTTGCAGCGACTCCCGTGTGGAGGTCGACTGCTACCATTGTGACCCTGGCGCATCGGACCTGGTCACCTTCCCTATCTTCTTGGCTCTCTTCCTCGCCATCTCCTTCGAGGGTGGTTGGTTGCAGGGATGAGTAGAAAGCGGCGATGGTGCGAATGCGTTAGATCCACTCGGTTGCCAAGCGGTGGCGGGTGGATTTGGGGCGATGGATTGAGAACCACGGCAGTTGTCTTGGAGTAGGCAGATGGACTGCTCGAGAAGATGGAGAGAGTGGGAGTCAGAGTGAATGCGATGCGGAATCCATTCCCCCTGGCGACGCCCGCTATTTATACTAACCGGGTGACGTCGTTTTGACTTCTAGGGTTGGACCCCACTTGACTCGTGTGGACGAGGCTTGGTGGGCCATCTTGGTCCCGTGTGCGCGCGTGGGCTGGGATACTTTAGTCCCCCCATGTGCACGATTGCGTATCCAACCCCGGTTGTTGTGCATGTGTCCGGTGATCTGGGGATTTAATCTCAGATTTGCTTTAGATTATATATTCCTTTCTACGTTTATCCTAGATTTTTTCCTAAAATCTAGGGACTAACTTTGGCAGTTCTTCACCAAGTGTTGCTTGCGAACCATGAGTTCTCGGTGTCCTTGACCCGATCGATCCTGTGACCTGTTTCGAGCACGCCTGGGGACTGCGCAGCAGTTTCTCACCCAGTGCTGGTTGCGAACCACGGGCTCTCATTGTCCTTGGACCGGTCGAGCCTGCAGCTTGTTCTAACCACACCTGGGGACTGCAAGGCAGGAGGAACAAATCTAGTCCTGGGATACTGGTCTCGGTTAAGTTAGTGTTGTTTTGGACTTTTTTCCCTAAAAAGCTCAATACAACATATCCTATCTTCTATCGAGCTTGGGGACTACGTGGGCCCACGTCACCTCATAGTGACTTGTGCCTATTTTCTGTCCTTAGGTTCTAGAAAGGGTATTTAGCATTGACTACACTTGGCTGGTATTTTTGACTTTTTCTTAAAAAGCTCAATAAAACATTTTCTATCTTCTATCGAGCTCAGGGACTACATGGGCCCACATCACCTCACGGTGACTTCAGCTTATCCTTTATCTTTGGTTCGATGCTCTTAACTCTACGGATTGTTCATGTTAGCATTCCAGTGATACTTTGTGTCACGTGTTAACGTGGGCCCATGTCTCAGGATGTGAAAAGATTTTTTTCTTTTTCTTGGAACACCATGCATCTTTCAACAGATCACCTTCCTTGACAGAAGCTGTGGTTGGGAGCAGACATATGAACTGTTTGGGATAGCACTACGTGGTCGGTGTCCTTACTGGTCGATACTACGTGGTTGACGTCTTTGCTGGTCGGTACTATGTGGTCAGCGTCCATGCTGGTTAGCACTACGTGGTCGGCGTCCTAGCTGGTCAGCACTACATGGTCAGCATCTTCGCTGGTCAGTTCTACGAGGATTACATCTTCGCTGGTCAGCACTACATGGTTTGCATCTACACTGCTCGACATAGGTCAAGATGGTGATTCCCTCAAGATACATGGTGCTCGGGGACTATCTGTGGGGGTATAGACCCCGTATACCCTCGCAGCCAGACTTTGGGCTGCCCGGTCCAGACGGTCCAGACGGCCCAGACAAGAAGACGAAGGCTGGTCCATCATCATCCTAATCGGTGGGCCGCATGACAAGACGAAGCCCGTGGTCTGCTACCGACCAGGTCGGTGGGCCATGTGGGCACTAAAGACTGCTTGGCATGCAAGAAGTCTTAGTCTGTTAGATCTGTTCATGTACTCCAAGGATATGACACAATGTAACAGACCATAAGGAAACCTTAGATATGTAACCTTGTCCCCCGACTATATAAGGCGGACAAGGACCCCTAGAATGCATCATCTAACCTTCTAGTCTTTCCCTTCTTTCTGATCTCATCTGATCAGAACCCTTGTACTCCGGTACTCATCAATACAGCAGCAGAGACATAGGACGTAGGGTATTACGCTTCTGAGCAGCCTGAACCTGGATAAACCCTTATTGTCCTGGCTGTTTGTCTTGTGTCTCACATCTGGATCGTAGATCTGAGCGCGCCCTCACCATAATCTACTACCTCGGGGTATCCCGTGGAAGACTGTCGAGGAGGTTTCATCGACAGATACCAACTGAAATGACCTTGATTTCCACAAAGGTAAATACACAGAGTCGAAGTGTAATATGACCATTTAAATCACATTACTCGATAATAGTTGAATATCATAATCCATACATCGAACAAAAGAGTGCAATAGAGAGGTTTATAATAACTTATTGCATCGCCACTTGGCAGAATCAGAGTTCATGTAGCATAAAGTAAAACCTTGAAGGTGCAGAAGCTATCATCGTCCCTCCAACTCGAGCGTAGGTACGAAACCCTCAATCATCATACTCCTCAGACGAGTACTCACTCCTGGAACCTGTGTGCCAAAGTATCAGTATGATATATACTGGCCACTCTCACACTATGCATTGCTTTGTCAAAATTGGATACAAATCATGGATATATCAAAAGAACCTATAAAGCCTGGGGTTTCCTATGCAAGTGATCAAGTATATAAGTAATATAATAATCAGGTTTTATACACATTCCCATTCCCACACCATCCATCATCATCCATCTCTGAATCACCATCCCAAATTCTCCAACACCATCTCAGACTCTTGTCGACATGCCAACTCCCTCTCGGCCTGCCTCAGCGGCCCGCAGCCCTCAACCTGGCTCACGGTCAAAAATCACACTCAGGGGAAAGGTAGAACACTCCCTCACTAGTCCGGTGCAAGCAGAACACAGGAAAGGTCCATAGCCGACAAATTGGCATATGTCTCGATCGATCAACCATACACTCTGCAGAGGTTTCACTAATCCACTAGATAACCATCATCGGTGCTGATCACCACCTCGTCAGATTCCGGGCGCCTACTGCCATAGAATGATGCCACCCTATAGCTCAGCCCTGGAACACCCTTAGAGTGGCTGATACTGTGAGGGGACCCATGATCCCATTCCCGTAGAGCATCATGACCGTCTCAAAAGGGTGTGAGACACATGCTCCTACCTCCCTATCACATGCTCGCCTGATAGTAATGGCATCAATCTATCCAGCGGTTCGGCCGTCCCTCCATGGGAAGCGAGTGGATAGCAAGAGATTCCTATGATCTGGTTACCAGCGTAGCAGTTCCTAGGTGTGACCAAGCCAGGATGTCTTCATTAGGGTTGTTCTTTAATGTGCTACAATGGCACCTTCGTCCTGGGTTCCACCCCTCATAGTCTCACACCCGAAGACCACCATCGCATCCAAGTTAGTGCGCCATAGACTTCTCTTCATAGGAATGTCTAGATCCATTCCCCGACAAGACTTGCTCCAAAAGCTCGTCATAGATCCTGGCTCGATCGACTCAACCCTCACCCTACACCCTGCCATAAATTCCACCCCAAACCCAGATACAGCACCATCAGCTCACTTGTTCATCTGATCTGTCAACACACACATCAAGCCTGTCACCCCACTAGGCCCTTCTAGGGTCATTACATCTCATCAAAAAGTAAACGAGTGAAGTATATATATAAATATAGCAGATAACCATGTGGCTAACATAACAGTGGGTAAGCAGGTGATAGGTTACAACAAGGTAGGGCTTAACAAGTAAAATTCTACCATGCAGTCCTAGCATAGGTGAACCATTATATTGCAATGAAAGTAAAGCACTAGCAAACTAAAGTAGCCATGTGTAATGAGATCTATGAGGTTGGATGGGACGTGGCACCTTTGCTATCATTGTCTCCTGACCTTCCCTGGTACTCGTTGTTCTCGTCAGACCGATCCTCGCTCGACTCTGTAACCGAGAAGTAATGGACGCAGGGACGACCCTATAGATTAGCACAAAGAACAAATAATAGAATAAAGATCCAAATGCACTCAAACATAGAGAAAATAGATAGGGCTTGATTTATAGAAAATTTGGATACTTGGATCGCAATTTTCTGAGCTTATGTGAATTAGTTATGATTTTTCAAAGATTAAACCATATTCTGAAAAAGAAAAGGACTGGATTAATCTGGGGCCGACACGTGGCAGCACGGGATTGGGCCACGTGTCACGCGTGGGTCCAACAGCGACAACACAGAAGCGGACGTGGATGATGATGTCATGCTGATGTCAGCTATGATAGGTGGGACCAGGGTGACTTTACCTGCTGATGTTAGCGTCGACTCGGTTAACGGCCCTTATTGGGCCGTTAACGGGACGGATGGGCCGAACATGGGCTGGGCTTGGCCTGTCACGTGGCATGATCTAGTGCTGCCATGTCATGCGTCTGGATCCAAGAACGGGCTCAGCTCACAGCTCTGGTTCACGGTGCTCCGTTGCTCGCTGGGTCCACTGTCAGCGGCTCTGGTCCACGTGAGCCGGGTGCATGGTTCTGTCTTCAAGTCCACGCGGTCCATAGTTCTATCTACGGTGCACCGGCACTCTCTGGCCCCACTTGTAGTGACTCTGGTCCATGTAGACCGCGTCCATTGCCTTCAGGTCAAGTCGATCCCCTCCTCTGTTTCTTTCCCCCCCCCCCGACGGCAGGGCTCGCCGACGGCAGGGATCCGTCGATTCCCAGCGATCCATTGACTCCACCTTCTTGCGCTTGTGCTTCGGGACGGTATGGCGAGCACGATGATGGGTTTCAAGGTAGCAGCTTGGCCTTCGGTGAGGCTGTCCATGGCGCACGGTGGCTCGACGGCGACGGGGCACGGCAGCAGCTCAACTGCTCCGAATCCAAACCAAAGCAGGGCACAGGAATGCGTTGGGGTCACCCAACGTCCTCCCGACGCGCCGGCGGCGACCATCTTCCACGGCGGAGTCCGTGTGGGCAGTAACTCCCACGGCAGAGCTCTAACATGGCCGCGGTGCGTGGCATAGCACCAAGGGAGGTTCCCTGGCCTTCCTCTTCTCCACAGCTCAATTCAGTGCTTCACGGTGGAGCTGTTCGACATCTTCAGGTCCTTCGAGGCAGTCAGAGGCGAGGGAGATGGTGCGGCACGGCGGCGCTCCAGAGCGGCATGACGGCGACATGGCGGCACGTAGATGGTCCTCCGGTGCAGCGTCCAAATAGTTAGCGTGCGCATGGGGTGCTCCTTGACGAGGCGGTCGCACATCTTGAGTTGATGAAGCTCGGACACCATCGGCTGGCCGTCAAGATGGCTTCGCCACGTCGGCGCTCGACACGCGACGACAGGCAGTGTGGTAAGTCCGTTCCGGCGTCCTCCTGGCGCCATGGAGTCCAGGGGCCTGGCTAGTCAGTGTTGCGCGTGTGCAGGTGTCCAAGATGGTCGGCTATGGACCCGGCCTACGCGCTCACAGTGTGGAGCGCCATGGCCGTAGCAAAAGACGGGGTTGGAAGAGGGGCTCATGGCGGCGCTCACTGGTGTTTGACGAGGAAGGGGAGTTGCGGTACACGTCCAAGCAGCAGCGGCTCACGATACAGCTCCGGCTCCTCGATCCCGACGCACAGCACAGCAGCACCTCCGGCACGGCAGCGATATCCTTCTTCTCTGGCGACGGCGACTCCTTCCCCGCCCTCTTCTTCTCCTTCCTCCCCTTTCTCTTTCGTGAAGCATACATGGTCCTTGCTAGGTTGGGTATTATTCCCATACTTTTGATATTTATTTATTATATAAATAAATATTGTTGGTATTTTATTTACCACACATAAATCCAATAAAATCCAAATCGCAAATTAAAATAAAATGCAACATGATGCATGACTCATGACCTATGGATTTGCAAGGTAAGAACATGTGATACTTGTGCAACATGTGTGGGGATTTTTCTATATGACACAACATCACTCATAGGTTTTGAGAAAAAAATTTGTAGCTCGGATTTTCGGTTGTTACATCAAGTCTCTTAGGGGTCTAGGTTCAGATAAATCGGATACGGGCAATGGATAGCGGGTAATTTTTCTAGGCCTACAAGGGCAAGGCACCAGAGAGCCCTGCTATGATGCAACCACTGTTGGCCCCATGCAATCAACTATCCTCCATCATCTGCTCAATGGCACCCTCTATGCCTCGCTTGCCGCTGTCAACCAGCTGAAAGTCCTATGTTTGGTGTTGGTAATTAGTGACAATGCCTAGATCTAATCACCTTGGTCTAGCATGCTTGTAGCTATATGGTGATTGGCTTAGGAGACATGGTGGAGCAAGGATCAAGAAGGATGAATGTGATCAAGTGCTCATCATGATCAAGGTGGATGAAGGTGCAATGAAATGCCGATACTCGACACTCAAGGCAAAGGTATATGGTAGGGCTATTCAGTTTGCATCAAAGACACCATAGAGGGTGTGGATGACTTAGGATACATTGCCGTACTATAAAGAGGGGATTTCACATTGCAATTGAAACCCAAATGTGCCTCTAGGTGTCATACTTTGAGCATATGCATTTGTATAGAGTGCATCTTCTTTACCTTCTTTACTTAACTTGAAAATGAGCTAAAACATATGCTTGAATGTTACACATACTTGGAATAGCTCATACATGATCAAGACAATCAAGAAGTTTCGATGAACTCTTGTGTGGAAAAGAGAGTTAATGGCTCTTGAATTTGAAAACTGCTTTGATCCTTTGTGTTTTGGATCAAATGCCTATGTGGGTTGTGTAGTCCTCTGAGTAAGCTTTCCAATGAGTCCAAGAACAACAAAAACAGAGTTCAGAGCTAAGAGATATGCCCATGTTAGCGTGAAATTTCAACAGTGTGGACGCTGAGCTCTGGACGCATCCTGAGAGCTCCGGACACGACTTAGAGAAGGCAAAATTTCAAGTGGAGCTATAGACACTGGCTTTGGGAGCTACAGACACGTCCAGATAGTTCATGTTTTCGAAAGCATTCACGGTTGCTGGTGGCCCAATTTTTCAACGGTGCGGACGCGAAGCTCCGGACGCCTCCGGAGAGCCCCGAATGCAACTCAGAGCACACCGTGTCATGCCCTGAGTGTCGGACACTGGGCCAGAGCGCCGGATGCGTCTGGGGCTTGCTCCCAACGATCGACTTCGAGCTGAACAAGATATCAACAGTGCGGACATTGAATAGTGTTTCGGGGGCATCCGGAGGTGACCAGCGGATGCGTCCGGAGGTTCATTTTTTAATCAACTTTCTCCCGCCCGATGACTTGAACACTGTGGACGTGTCCAGAGATGGTCTACTGACGCGTCCGGCGACCCCGTGCGTGGTGAATTGAATGAGCAACGGCTCTATTTGAAGGGGTACGCCTATATATATGTGTTGGCTGGCTCTTGGATGTCTCTCTCACATTCTAACACTCTTGTGACTCTCTTGAGCTGAGCCAACATCCTCACATTCATCCCAACTCATCTCCTTGCTTTCGATTGCGACATTCGATTGAGATTGAGTGATTCAAGTGCATTGATTATTGTTTTGCATCTAGAGGCACTTGGGGTATTGTTTTGCTGCGGGTTTTCTTGTTACTCTTGGTGGTTGTCGCCACCTAGACGGCTTGGAGCAGTAGCGGAGGTTCAGCACGTGTTGGTGATTGTTCATGGCCGGCTCTGGTGATCTTGTGAGGGGTTTGCACCTTCCCGGTAGAGCGCCTAAGGTAGCACTAGTGGATTGCTCGTGTCATTGCAACTTCTTACCATTTTGGTAGGTTCTTATGGCGCCTTTGAGAGGCTCAGTGTGTCATACCGATTAGCCACCGAACCACGTGATGTTGAGGGACACAACGGGGACTAGCGTGCCGGCAAGCATGTGAACCTCGGGTGAAAAATTGGATTGTCTCATATTATGATTGATATTGATATTCACCCAGTGATTGGTATTCATCGTCATTCATCATCTTGATTGGTTCTCTCTTCTCGTCAACATCGATATAACAAGTTCATCCCCCTTCTAGCATTTCTTGCTTTACATTCTTGTTTTAGTTTGCTAGCTTGTTGTGGTAGTTTGTTTAGTTTTAGTAGAACTAGCTTTGTATCTTGTTGGTGGTTGTGTGAATTAGTAGAATTATGAATTGAATAGGTGGCTGGCTTTCACCCCTTGTAGGCTAAACAAAACCGCATATCACCTCCTTTTATATTTATCAAATTATTTTAGTGGCTCTTGAAGGAAATTTTATTAGGTTATTCACCCCCCTCTAGCCATCTAGACCTTTCACCAGCCACAAACATCGTGTCGTGGCCGCGTCTTTATTGGTATTTGTTAGCATAAGCAGATAATTCTGGAAGTGCACAGAAGTACCATTGTAGTTTTCACCTAGAGTGTTCCTAGGCATCCATTTCCACGAGGAATACAAAGTGTACTAGAAAGGATGAAGACTGTCCAAAATAAAAGTAAAAAAGATATTTTTGTAGATAGAGAGGGTTTTCTAAGGTTTTCTCAAGATCTCTAGATAATCAAGGTTCAGGCTTACTAAACTTTACTTAATTCATAGCAGCAGTACCTTTCTGATCCTCGAAGAGACTGGCAAGGGGTGATCAGGTTAGGCTGCCAAAAGCTCTACGAAAACACCAATCCATACGTGGTGGATTACAAAGACCTGGTCAGAGCTGTCACCTCTGGGGATAGCACAACTATTTGTAGGCTTGGGCACAAACTCAGGTAATCACTAGCCTAGACATTACGTCTACGCTAATAATTACTAAACTAGCCCGGATCCTTAGACTAGAGCACTCAGTCAAACGGAGTTCCCATAAGTAAAATGTAGCAATATTGAATTTAATTAGATAGAAAGCATGGAATATACCAAAGGAAAACTTGGATATTACTCAAGTCAAGTCGGCTTCGTAGAGGTACAAAGTTGAGGAGGACCCGACAAGCCTGGCTCCTGCTTAGCTCTATTCCTCTCGTCCCTTCCTCTTTTCTCTAATACAACTAGGTGTGAAGCACCTAGTGGGACACTACTACTGCAAATGTGTCGAAATTGAAGCTCAAAGTGTAGAATGTAGAGTGTGTGGTGTGTGGTGAAGGAGGCATGAATTTATAGGAGGGAGAAGTTTGGTTTCCCCTTTATTCTAAGCAAAACCATCCGAGAGCAGCGCGGGAACCGCCTTAGGTTGTCAGCATGCAATCGCCTGAAAAGGATAGTCGTCAACGGGGCCACGTGGGGAGCGCCCGCCCCCATGGAGCAGTCAATGACCACGTCGTCCCCACAGGAGGGGATCTATTTGGATAGGTGGCGGATCTGGAATCGGCCTACGGGAGGGGCTAAACACATAGAGAGGCGAATTTGGGCTAAAATTTATCTTGTATTTCTCGCCCACGAGAGGTTTTGGGCATATTTAAAGACGGGTTAGGTTAAAATCTCCCTTGCATTTCAAGCCCCACAGAAAGTTTTAGACTAAGTTTAAGACGAATTGGTGCAAGCGGTAGAGCTTTACCGCCTGTGACCAAGAGGTCCAGGGTTCAAGCCCCAGCCTCTGCACATTTGTGCAGGAATGGTAGCTGGTTATTTTTTTTTTACCCAGACCCCGCAGTGCGGGAGCCTACGGCACTGGATACGTCTTTTTTTTAAGACGAATTGGATTGAGTTAGGCTAAACTATCCTTTGTATTTCTGAGCCACGGGCCCTGATTGCCCCAATGATCTCTAATAACCTGCTACATCTGATTTAACCGCGCAGCTCTTGGGGACACCCATCCCTTACACTGCTCTGCCTTCGAATTCACCTGAGTTTGGCGTTGGTGACCACCGAGTCTCTATGGCAACCTGAAAACAGCTTAACATATGGCTGGTACTCGGAGAACTTATTCTATTATAATATTTGGTGGATGCTGTGAGACACGTTATAGGAGTATTGTAGAGTTGCAGGACATGAATTGAAACTCTTATGCTCAAGTTGCTATTTATTAAGTGACCAATTGGGATCTGATATATCAATTACTCTTACTACTCTAAACTACAATGTACGCCAGAGGAAGTGCCCATATTTGTCAGACGCAAAAATCAAACCTCACGGACGATCCGAACCAAGAGGTTTAATAATGTTTGCTGCGCGGACGGTAAGAAGTTGCATATGCCGCCACCCCACTGCCAAACCGTGAACACTAGTGGACGGGAAGACTATTTCTGTGTACATGAACTCCATAATCGATGGCCATGCTGTTACAGTCCTCAAACCAAACTTCGACCAAACCATAACCATACCGTTTGATCCAACAATGGAGTGCCCTTACGATGCAACTTTCTTGGCACTTGTTAAGCGCTGACGCAAACTCTCACAAACCCATTCCCACCGGAATTGAACGATCCGACAGGAGCTCAGAGGTAACTGGTGTTGTCATCCTAGAAAAACATAAAATATATATTTCAGATTATTATAACATCCGAACCATGTGTCTATTTTAAATTCTATCTGCACAGACGTATGTATTCTACGTGACAAAATGAACAAATCTTCCACTTGATATGTTAAAAAAAAAATTGGTAACAATGTATATGTACGAAAAAAACTAGACCCTACCTGCACACGAAATTGATAATAGATATACAGTTTAGAAGTTATAACATTTTAAAAAATATTTTGTGTTTTCCTACCGACAAGAGAAATTTAAGGATATCGAAATATTGATCGTCACTTTCGAATCCGCCTAGCAAAACCCCGATATTATAACATTTTTTAACAAGACCCCGATATATAACTTATATAAGTGCCTCGCCCAAACTTTATAATTTGCATACCTACCACTCCAAAGTCCAGTGATCAGTCCACTCAGTTCTCGGTTAGCCATAGCATCCTAGATCAGGCCATGGATTCGCTCACGTACTACATGTGCCTCTTCTTGGCTGTCCTAACTCTCTTGCTCCTCAAGATCAAGAAGCCTCAAGATCAAGAAGCGTGACAGCAATGGCCTCAGGTTGCCGCCAGGCCCATGGCGGCTGCCGGTCATTGGCAACCTCCACCACCTGCTTGGCAGTCTGCTCCCCCACCAAGCCATGGCTGACATCGCGCACCGGCTCTCAAGGCGCCCCTCATATACCTCAAGCTCGGGGATGTTCCTGTCGTCGTTGCGTCGTCACCAGACGCCGCTCGCGAAATCATGAAGACGCACGACGTCAATTTCGCCACCCGCCCGTGGAGCACGACGATGAAGGTCTATTTGGTGCATGGGGAAGGTCTGGTGTTCGCGCGCTACGGCTCTCTATGGCGGCAGCTCCGCAACATCAGCATCCTGGAGCTGCTCAGTGCCCGACGCGTGCAGTCCTTCCGCAGCATCCGGGAGGAGGTCGGCTGCCATCGCGGCGTCCCCGACGGGCGAGGCCGTGAACCTCAGCCAGAGGATCGCCGAGTTCATGAATGACACGGCTGTGCGCTCCATGATCGGAGACCAGTTTGAGAGGCGGGAGGAATTCCTAGAGAATATGGCGGAGGGACTAAAGACCGTCACTGGGTTCAGCCTCGGCGATCTATTCCCGTCGTCGAGGCTGGCCAGCGCCATCGGTGGCACGGCTCGTCGGGCAGCGGTAAACCACCGTAAGATGTTTGAGCTAATGGACCACGCCATCAAACAACACGAGGAGCGGAGGACAGCCATGACCACATCTGCAGAGGGAGAGGGCATTGTGAAGAAGGATCTTGTGGACGTGCTTCTGCGGATACAGAAGGAAGGTGGCCTGGAGGTGCCAATCACCATGGGAATGATCAAGGCCATCATCCTGGTAAGTACAGTACTTTTTTTGAGTAAGTACAGTACTTATTGTGCATGCATGTTTATGGAAGGTTTTGGTTCACATCTATGTTTGATTCATGAGTTCATGGATGTTGCGTTCTCTTGTTGTCGGTGTTATGAAACCACAAACTAGTAAATATCTGTATGAAAGTCGGGTTTGGATGGAGAGACAATGAGACACAAGATGTATACTGGTTCGGGCCGAACGATCCCTATGTCCAGTGAGCGGTGGTACTCGTGTTCCTTATCTCTTACACTTGCATGGGGGTGTACAAGCCGGTTGAGAGAGGGAGGTGGGCTCCCAAGTCCCTGTGAATGGGTGAGTGCATGTGCGACTGAATGCTCTAGCGTTCAGTCTCTTGGTCGATGGCTGACCTCCCCTTTTATAGTTCAAGGAGGGGGCCATGTACACGAGGGAGCGGCGAGAAAAGGAAAAGAGAGGATGTCTAAATGGTGACCCTTTGACAATCTTGAAGATCATGCGTTTTGCCAATGCCTTCCGCCCTCGTTGTGGCACGGTTCCGGTGGGGTCTGGTAGCTCCATACTCGTCATGTCGCGCCTGCCTTGTGGTCTCATGGAGGGGGGTCACGTCGCCTTGCTTCAGTAGAAGATTGGCTCTGTCGTACAGCATGCACTGGCTCATGTAGGGGCCGGGCTAGCGCATGTCTGTTTCGGCATGATCAACCGTTCCAAGATATTTCTGGCCTTTCATCGAGTTGAATCCCTATGTACCTTCCTTTCTAGGTCCTGTCCCTTTTCGGGACTATGACCTTAGTCCTCAAATGGCAGGATTGGATCCTTGATTGGAAATCGTGACCCCTACGATGATGCTCCTACGCCATGCCCTGTTCATGACGTAGGAGCACAGTAGCAGGAACGGTGGCCAGAGATTCTTCGCGTGCCGGTACGAAGCTGTCGGGCCCTGGTTGCATCGTACCCCCGTGCATGTCCCATGATGGCTTCTCCGTACGATGCCAGGTACAGCGGCGTGCTGTAGCATTGAAACGGGGCGCTGCCCATCCACGCGTCATGGTTGACGCCTGGTGTCGAGCAAGATGGGTCGATGTTGGATGCCTTTCCATGTTGTACGAGGCGGACTGACGTCATATGCCTTCCCACATTGAGCGGGTTGGGGCTCACGTCGTTCGTACTCCTTGTGTTGGCCAAGGTGTCCTTAGAATCAGACCCATGTAGAACGGGGTGGGTTTTGTGCTTGCCTACTCATCGTACGAGCCGATCGCTTTGTGGGCCTCACAGGTTGGTCAAATCCTTGGGCTTGGCTCGTGTCGTCGTTTTAGATGGGCTTGATTACTTGTCCGTTGGGATCTCCTCGTTTTAGGTATCCAACACTTGTTGCTTGCTTGCATTTGTGTGTAGGACCTTTTTGGTGCTGGGAGTGAGACCTCTGCAAGTACGGTTCAATGGGCCATGTCAGAGCTTATACGCAACCCAAAAGTGATGGAAAGGGCACAAGCTGAGGTACGCGAAAAGCTTGAGGGGAAGCGAACGGTGACTGAAGATGACTTGTTTGAGTCGAGGTACATAAAGCTCATCATCAAAGAGACCCTAAGGATGCATCCGGTGGTGCCATTGCTTGTCCCAAGGGAGTGCTGAGAGTCATGTAAGGTCATGGGGTATGATGTACCCAAAGGAACTACTATTTTTGTGAATGTTTGGGCGATCAGCAGGGATCCCAAATACTGGGATGATGCGGCGACATTTAAACCAGAACGATTTGAGGCTGGTACAATTGATTTCAAGGGCAGAGACTTTGAATACACACCATTCGGGGCAGGTCGGAGGATGTGCCCCGGCATGGCATTTGCACAGGCAAGCATGGAGCTCATGCTTACAGCACTCTTGTACCATTTCGACTGGAAGCTTCCTGGTGGCATGTTGCCAAGTGAATTGGACATGATGGAGGAGATGGGCATCGCCGCCCGAAGGAAGCACGATCTGTGCCTACATCCAGTTGTCAATGTGCCGCCACATGTATGATACATCATAGCTGCTTTATTATTTGCTACTTTACCGTACCTATATGCTTTACACATCCAGTTGTATGCGTGCTGAGTCTGAATTTACAAATAAGTACATGGAACACATTGTTTTGGTTTGGTGAAACGTTGACGTTCTATGTGTAAAGATGAACATGAATGGTTTAGAACCTCACAGTACAATGATATGTTGGCTTACTGTCATCGCAGAACTCTTGACTAGCTTGGTATGTGCTGCTTAGTTTGGCTAGGATGTGGAGACACCTAAAAAAACGTGTTTATGAGTTAAATATTATTTGATGATAGTCCTGGTTCTGTTGCTCATATGGTACTATATATGGTCGTGTACAGTAACAATCACAAAATTCTGAAACTCGACCGATAGTCGATGAAATTGATGGCTTGTCTATGGTTTGCTTGAATCCAATGGCTGGGAACAACAATAAGAGATGACAGATGTAGCACCAACTTTCGCCATGCTCGCTGATCTGCTGCCAGCCTGATGTGTGCTGTTGGCTCCTGAGGTGAACGATAAAACTTCAATTTCTCGCGGATGCATGTGTCATGGCCATGCAGGAACAATGTACATTACATCATCACACAAACAAATGCATTCGCGCATTGACCGTGTACTCTCGTTACTTCGTATTAATCGCCATACCTTG
The DNA here is from genome assembly GCA_023333625.1 of Bothriochloa decipiens. Classification (NCBI taxonomy): domain Eukaryota; kingdom Viridiplantae; phylum Streptophyta; class Magnoliopsida; order Poales; family Poaceae; genus Bothriochloa; species Bothriochloa decipiens. The sequence goes on from CM041637.1 coordinate 44,029,090, forward strand.
TTGTGTCCTCGTGTGTGTCGCTATTCTCCATGATTCGTCCATTCCAAACTTGATACCATCCTCGGATCACGGACCAGCTAGCAGTCCATTGAATTCAAGCTCTGTTCGCCGGCCACCGTACCGAACCACCCATGGGGCAGCTCGGGTACTCCATGTGGTTCTTGTTGGCGGCTCTCCTCTTCCCCCTCGTACTCGTCAAGCTCAAGAAGCGTGACCACAATGGCCTGAAATTGCCGCCAGGTCCATGGCAGCTGCCGGTCATCGGCAGCCTCCACCACCTCCTCCTCCGCAGCCCGCTCGCTCACCGCGCCATGGCCGACATCGCGCGCCAGCTCAACAACGCGCCCCTCATCTACCTACGGCTCGGCGAGGCCCTTGTGGTGGTGGCATCGTCGCCGGACGCCGCTCGGGAGCTCATGAAGACGCACGACGTCAACTTCGCCACGCGGCCATGGAGCCCCACCATCACGGCCATGAAGGCCGACGGGGAAGGGCTGGTGTTCGCGCGTTACGGCGCCCTGTGGCGGCAGCTCCGCAGGATCAGCGTCCTGGAGCTGCTCAGCGCCCGCCGCGTCCAGTCGTTCCGGCGCGTCCGGGAGGAGGAAGTCGCCCGCCTCGTGTCCGCCGTCGCGGCGTCGGCGTCGACGTCGGCGGCTCCGCCCGGCGAGGCAGCGGCTGTCGTCAACGTCAGCGAGCGGATCGCCGTGCTCGTCGCAGACTCGGCGGTCCGCGCCATGATCGGCGACCGGTTCGACAGGCGGCACGACTTCCTGGAGAACCTCGCGGATGGGCTCAAGATCGCAGCGGGCTTCGGCCTCGGTGACCTGTTCCCGTCGAGGCTCGCGCGCTTGCTTGCTGGCACCACGCGTCGCCGGGCGGTGTCGATCCATCGCAGGCAGTTCGAGCTGATGGACCTTGCCATCAGACAGCACGAGGAGCGGAGGGCAGCCATGGCCGCCGCGGCTGCAGACGGCGCCGGTGCCGTACATAAGGATCTAGTGGACGTGCTCCTGAGGATTCAGAGAGAAGGTGGCCTCGACGTGCCTCTCACCATGGGGCTCATCAAGGCTGTCATCCTCGTAAGTAACTACTGGTACTAGTACATGTTCTTCAGTTCTTGCGTAACTTACATGACAGATCATGCTACATATTGTAAATAATGTGCACATGACGTACCTAGGACCTTTTTGGTGCCGGGAGCGAGACATCGGCGAACACACTGCAATGGGCCATGTCAGAGCTCGTCAAGAACCCTAGAGTGATGCAGAAGGCACAAGCCGAGGTGCGTGACCACCTGCAAGGAAAGCCAACCGTGAACGAAGACGACCTAGCCAATCTAAAGTACATCAAGCTCGTCATCAAAGAGACCCTAAGGATGCATCCGGTGGTGCCATTGCTCATCCCAAGAGAGAGCCGAGAGTCATGTAAGGTCATGGGGTATGACATACCCAAAGGGACCGTGGTCTTTGTGAACGTCTGGGCGATCAGCAGGGATACCAGGTACTGGGAGGACGCCGAGACATTCAAACCGGAGAGGTTTGAGGCTGGCATGGTAGATTTCAAGGGCACCGACTTTAAATTCACACCGTTTGGAGCGGATCGCAGAATGTGCCCTGGCATGGCGTTTGCACAGGCCGGCATGGAACTGGCACTCGCGGCGCTACTGTACCACTTTGACTGGGAGCTCCCGGGTGGGCAAATGCCGAGCGAACTAGACATGACGGAGGAGATGGGCATCACCATCCGGAGGAAGCATGATTTTTACCTGCACCCAATTGTTCGTGTTGCTCCCCCACAACAAGATGCAGCGTAGCTACTAGAGCTGCGTATATATGAAAATGTGATGGGAGTTGCATGTCTGGTGTCTGGAGAACTTACATGCGTAACGCAATATAGTGTTTCCTTGTGAAACTGAAGTTACTATTACCAAAAGGGCAGCCGATCTTCCTACTGATTTATGAAGCCGCAGAGACATGATAAAGTTCTTCCACTAAGACCCCTCAAAAAAAAGTTCTTCCACCAAGAGGGAAACTGGAAACATTTGACCGGCATGAGGATTGTGTTGACACCTTAAACTTTTGTGCCAATTTATTCTGAAATTTCTTATTTTTAAACCTTAATTTATATGTCGAATCATTCACGTACTAACCCTTGGAGAGTAGAAAATACAGTAATATTCAATGTGCGAAAACAGCACAAATATGACACTAAACTCAAAGACCTTGTAATAAAACATGTCTATAATGTGAGACTAGAGCCGGGGCAAGTGTTTGATGTGTTAGTTTTAATTAGCAAAACATGCCTCTAAGACAAATATCAGAGACGGCCTCAACGATACATGTATATACATGAGCCAGGGAATGTTGACATTTTTTTCCTCAACCGTGCCTCTTGGTACGCTTTTCATTGGCACGTTTTTCATTGAGAGGAAGTAATTTGGGAAAAACACATAAACAACAAAGAACAAATAGGTAGTAATAGGGGGTTACCACAGAAGGAGAAAGACAACAGCTGCTGATCAAAACAGAGAATGAAACTCAGCAGCCCCTGCCTAGAAAGGTTTCACCCGACTTTAAGGGCGGAGATTTTGTGCTTACAACACTTTGATCCGTCTCCGGGGTTTGACATTTGAGAACATATATACTTGCTGCACTCCAATACATGAGGAAAAAATCAGCAAGTGTGCTACCATTGAGAAACATACATGAGACTAGAAAGAATCCACACCAACATAACAGACCAGAGAAGGGGAAGACGTTTTTAACCTCTGTGCCATTTCTTTGCTGCTGACAGTAATGATCCACAATACAATGGCCAGCTGATGACGCACTTCTTCAAGCACTCAAAAAGAAAAAGAAATATTTCCATGATTTACAGAAATATATGATGTAAACCCAACATCTAACAACACAACCATCATCCTTTTAATCAAAGCTGCCATCCATGAACCAAAAGAACATAAAGAAATCCTGAGCCTCAAAAGGAAAAAAGAAATGAAGGTATCAGTTTCAGTTGTCATTCCAGTTGACATGCATAATATTCATGATGCAGACATATGTTCAGTTATGATGCTATGGTTCCTCAGCATCCTTCATTTGAGCACCAGCGACGAGCTCTTCTGTTTAAGAAAATAGCCCAACAATCTCCTTTTTAGCTTCAAGAATCACATTAATTTTCCTTTGTGGATCCATTTTAGAAGCACCATCACTAATGTTTGAATTTTGAGATGCTACCAAATTGGTGCCAGAATCAGTTCTACCACTTCTCAAGAATTCCTTAGTCACATTCGCAAGCTTCTTCAACATAGTACTAGCAGCTAGTGCCTCGACCTCCACAGATTCCATTTCATGCTTTTGGAGCTCCAATTCTCCCACAATGCTGTCTTTGGTTGCCTCATCAGAAACGCTAGACAGTCTCCTGATGTCATAGGGGTCTATGGATAACTCTTCCAACTTGTCTAGTTCCTTGTCCCTGACATCTGACCTTCCAACTACTGCCTTCAACTCTCGATCTTCGGCGTCAAGCGCTTTATAAGAAGCACTCAGATCCATGTCCTTTTGTCGTAAGGATTCTTTTAACATGTCTATGTCAGCCTTCAATTGGCTATGTTTATGCAAATTGGACTCAAGTGCTGTACTTGTGCTTAAAATTTCATCATCCAGCAAGTTATAAATGTCCAATTCTTCACCTTCAACAGAACCTATAAGATTGCCAGTAAGCTCAACTATCTTTTGCACCACAGATTCAGCTTGTGAGCGTCCTAATCTCATCTTATCCAATTCATCTTGCATTAATTGTATGCATTGCTCTTTATCCTGTAATTCAGTTCTAACTTGAACCAGTTGATCCTCCTTGCTATTTATCAGCTGCTGAAGTTCAAGAACCTCACTGTTAACTTCATCAAGTTTTCTTTGTGTCTCCAGAAGCTCCAAATCCTTTTCTTGAACAGCAAATTGTATAGAATCCACCTTCAATTTCATATCTTCAACTTCATGTCTGGCCTCTAACAACTCAGTCTCTTTTGTTTCAACAAGCTTTTGTGAATTGAAGTAATCCTTCTCCTTCTGAACTAGCTCCTCTTGAAGCAAGTCTACTTCCTTAGTTTTCTGTTCCAAGCTCTCCCTTCCTTTGGTTAACATATCCTCTAGGGACTCAACCTTCTTCATTTCCTTAAGTAACTGAGATTCAAGTTCACTAAAGCGAGATTGTACAGCACTGAGCTCATTTGTCTTTCCTTGAATCTCCAGCTGAGCAGCTTCCAAATTCCGGGTATAAGAAACAATCAATGCCTTTTGGTCTGTGAGTTCCTGCACTTGGTTACTCAACTGTGCTGCTTGATCTTCTACTTGCTTGCGTGAGAAGGTGAAAGCCTCTTGCGAAGCTATTAGTTCAGAACGCACAGCATCTAGCAAAGACCTCACCCGTTTGAAGTCATTGATTGTATTCTTGATATTATCCTTATCCTTCGATGCCATTTGTGCCAGTTCCTTCAACTCTTGCTGTGCAGCAATCCATCCTGAATTCTGCTTCTCAAGTTCCTGTTCTGCAACTTTCAGTTTCTCTTCATTAGCTTTCGTCAGTTCATTTAATCTCTCAATGTCAGTTTCCTTTCTTTTAATTTCACTTTGAAGCTCCCTAATTGTTGCTTCTTGACGTGCAATGGCCTGATTAGCTACAAGAAGCTCTTGTTCCTTGGACTTGATCTCTGAACGCAGCAAGGCTGCTTCATCATTCTTCTTCAGCATCTCTTGTTTAAGCTTATCCACTTCAATAACCTTCTTAGAAAGTGCATGTTGTGAACTAACAATTTTGTTGTCTTGTTCCTCGACCATAACCTTCAGATTATTGATCTGTCTGACTTGTAGAGACAAATCCCTACTCGCCTTCATCAGTGCTTTCTCCATTTCATGTTGCCTCGAATATGCTTTGATGATGTCTTCCTCCCTCTGATCAAGGTCCTGCTTCGTCTGGTTCAACCTTGACCTGTCCACAGAGACTTTCTTCTCCGCATCACGAAGATCCCTCTCTTTCTTCTTTAGGATTGATAAGGCAGCCTCAAATTCAGTCTTCAGGACCTCAATGCTCATGCTCAGCTCCCTATCCTGAGAAGCAGCTGGATCTAGGCTCTTTGTCTTGGCGAACAGATGCTCCAATAGTTCTCTCGCGGGCTCAGTTGTCCCATTGTCACCGTCA
>CM041637.1:44034292-44112198 GCA_023333625.1 Bothriochloa decipiens
ATCTGATCAAATGAGGTGAGCGTTTCGCACGTTGGGCCTGGAATGCCGCCAGAAAGCCCAGCTTCTGCCTGAACAAAACCTGAGATGTTGCAGGAAACAACGCAGCATGGGAGGACTGTTAAGATAATAATGCACATGAATTGCCCTTTAAGTAGAAGAAGTTCAAATGGACTACAAAAATCCAACTACCTTTACTCGAAGAATTTTGATAATGGATTTGATTAATCTGAAATGCACACGAACCTAGGTACCACCATAAAATCGACTCCGGCAAAGATAAAGATAGCAACAGAATACGAGTTAGCAATCCGAAATCCATCTTTTATCTTCAGTTAAACATAACTAAACAAGTACTACACGAGACCGCAATTTGGTAGGCATCCAAGAACACAATCGCCACTGAACTCAGCTACCCGACACCACATGAATACATCTTGATAATTGATAAGAAACAGAGAAGGCAAACGAATGCTCACGTGGGTGGCGGCGCGGAGAGGCGGCGAAGCGGTGCGGACTGTGGCGGCGGCCGCCGCCCCCGCCGCCGGCGAGGAGGTGGGGGAGAGGGGCATGGCAGCGGAACATGGGCGGAGGGGGGTCGCGGCCGCCCGGGCTCGATCAGACGGGTGGCGACGCGCGCGCGCTCTCCCGGACGGCGGGCGAGGCGAGAGCGGCGCGTGCAGAGCAGAGGGATGAGGTGGTGGAACCGGGGGAGCTCCCGGCCGCTTGTCAGCTTGTGGTTGTGGAGGGCAGCACCGGAGCCGCGTGGCGTGGATGCGATCACGCGAGGGAGCACGTGGGAAATTATTTTTTTCTCCTTTTTCATGAGAAAAGAAAATAGCCTTTTGACGTCCATCAGCTGTAAAACGTATTTTGGTCCATTAACCTAAACCATCAGACTTTTGACAACTTTAGGACGTTTAATTGCTAGCCACACTTCACCTTATGTAAGTTTGATCGAATTATTAGTGAGTGCTTGGTTGAAAACTAAATTTAGCTGAACTTCACATGCCATAGAGTTAAAAAGGGTGACAAGGTTCTCTTAAACTTAGACATGGTAAAGTGTACAAATTAATTTGTTTGCCATATTTTTGCGACACACATGCCTAAAACTAGTTGTGGACAACAAGCCGTCACGTTAACGTGAGAGAACAGTTAAATCATGTTTACACAATAAAATCAGACGTCTCATACCAAGGGATGGAACGTGGATAGAGAGCCATGTGAAAGTGAGACATAAAGTCACTCGGGTGCTGCATCGTTACTCTCGTGACGTTTTGAATTTTTTTCTGAAATACCCCTTGTAATATAATGTAAGGCATCTAAGCTAAGATCGCACCTATGGAGCTTTAGAAAATTTGTTTCTTATCTCAAAACATATAAAATCGGTTTCGGTTTTCCTAAAATCGTGTAGATAAAATTGAGTGATGCTATCATGTATGATCAAGTGAAGTTACCATTTTCACGTATTTTCGTCAAAGTCACTCCAACTTCTACGTAGTACCCCTCCTGAATACATATGAGGAAAAAAACATTCTTTTTATTATACGTCGTTTTAGCTTTTCGAAGCATATAGCTTTTGCTATACACCTGGAGATATATAATATGTCTATATATATAATAAAATTGTGTTTAGGTAGCATGATTAGTGAGTAATAGCATTTGATCTCTTTTTTTACGGAGGACAGCACCAATTGTGTCATTCCTACCACATCGTTGTACTCTTCACTGTTTCTTGATTTTAATATAAAAGATGCACAAACTATTTGTATATTTAAAAAAAATTGTGTATAGTCATTATTAGGATGTAGTCAAACTTTGCACACAACTTCTGGTGAGTTTGACTTCTCACAAGGCTTTCTATTTTTCAAATTGATCTTTTTATTTATGTCCAATCAATACTTCAAGAGACACAAGGTGCCCAACAACTTTAGAACATGATGTGTGCTACTGCTAATCCTAGTCATGCAAGCATCCGCTAGTCTCAATTGGCTAGCTGGAGCGCGTTGCACTCTCTTGGTGGTGGACTTGCTGCGTTTGAACCCCCACTAGAGCACTCACTAGAGGGAAGCACTCGTGGGTGCGTTTGGCCGCCCTACCGGAGGTGAAAAAAATCTCCTCGTCCGCCCATATCAAAGCACAAGTATGTGGCCAGTCTAGTCTCACGTGAGCTACAGTGCTGCTGTGTATGTATGGTGTAGAGGTTTAGGGATTTTTCTCGACCTGTGTGAGAAGGTCTCTTTAAGCACAATGTCTGGGGCTGCCTTACCCCTGTGGGTCGAGTTTTTTTTTAAATCCTAGTCACACTGGTATAGCTTGGTATTCCAAGGCTTCAGCATTCCAAGGAATCCAAGGAGTAGCAACCAGCCTGGAATCAATGAATGCGCAGCATCAGATTAAGCATTTTCACGCAACAAAATTATTGAAAAAAGTCTAAATACCCCCTAAAATATCAGCGCCGGTGCACATAATCCCCCCACTATAAACCCGTCTGTTTGGCACTCTAAAGTTTGGTCCTCGGTCTAAATGACCCCTGGGCAGTATGGGATGGTGGTTTTGCCCACCTAGCACGCTGGCGTGGCAAGCCGTGTCCTGGTGAGCACCTCGTGGACCATCAGCTCTAGCGGCGCTCATCAGGGAGCTCCGGCTCGGTGCCAAGCTCCAACCATGGCCCAGGTCCGCCCCGCCCACGCGCGCATAGGCACTCCTCGGACGTGAGCCCCACGGTGAAGTGCGCCACTGCGTGTCCTCCGTGGTGGGGTCCCGCCACAGCGCCTCGTCCACAAGCAGCGCCTCCACGTCCACCTTGTGGCCGTCGTCCACCACGGCGTCTCGTACTCGGCCACCACGTCCTCGGCTATGGCCTCCGCGGGCACCCACGACGGCGAGGTCATGTCCTCGGCTATGGCCTCTGCGGGCACTCACGACGGTGAGGTCATGGCGGCTGCTGCGGCGGCAACCAGCGCCGGGGATGACTCCGACAGCGAGGGCTGACGCGAGCAGGCTCCTGAGACACGCAAGGGCATGGCGCCGCTGCAAGTGTGAGCTATTGGGCGGAGGCAGACCAACCACGGCGAATTGCGCCGGCGACTGGTGGAGCACGGCGGCGGAAGCTCAACGATGGCAGAGATGGGAACCTCCGCCTTCTCCTGATGGGCCGCCGAGGTCCCCGTCGGCCAAGCGCCGAAGCTCGAGGCCATCGAGCCGGAGCAGCGTGCGTTCCCGGACAGGTGGAGCTGCGTGCCTGGCTGCGTTCGTGGACGCCCGCGCTTTGCGCGTGCTGGCTGCCCTAGGCGACCGGGCCACGTCCGTCGACCTGCTGGGGGAGATGGCCAAGTCCGTGGGCAGCCTCCGTGGCCAGCCTCTCACGGCGGCGACCTCCCACAGGCGGACAGGGAACTCGACAACGCCGGTGGCCCTCGCGCTGCTGCTCTGCGGCCTCGCGCCAATGGTCCGTGGGTGCGGCCCCGTGCTACGCCCGGCCACCGCACGGCCTCACGACGCCCGCTCGCTCACGGACCTGCAGCTCAGGCTAACCAGGCAGCTCGACGGCGCGGAAGGTCCTCGTTCGGCTCCCCGCGGCCCTGCGCCGGTCTCCCGCGGCCTCGCGCTGCGCCTTCGGCCCGGCGCGACTGCGCACGCATCATGGCCATACTGTTGGTCGACGCATCATGGAACAAGTTGCTTCTCGATGACCGAAAAGTCATGCATCATGGCCACCACGAGCCTCTACTACACCATGTCAAGCGCCGCCCCTGGGATGGCTTTTTGGTCCTCGCCTGTGCTGGCGCGGTGGTTGGAGTCGCCGGTGGAGCAAGAGCCGCACCCGCCCGCGACGTCGCGTCCGCAAGAGCCATGGATGCCAACGCTGCGCAGGAGGTTATCGAGCTGGAGCTCGACGCGCCGCCGCCACCGCTGTCCTCGTCCTCTCCCTCGCTAGCGTCGTAGTTGCTGTACCTGGATTCTCCGGCGGCGCGAGGCCATGCCCATCGCGTCGGGCAGCAGGGAGGCCAAGGAGAGAGAGGGAGATGGAAAGGAAGGGCACGGAGGTGTATTGCCACTGGAGGGCCGCTGATCGGTGGGACAGGGTGCCACCGTGGCTTGTCTGCCATGTTGGAGAGCTACATCAGCAAAACTCTCAGTTAAACCGCTCCAGGGGATAAATTAGGCGGTTTGTCATACTTTAAAGGGTTAAATATTTGGTTTTATTCTGGGTGGTACTAACTGTTTCAGCGTCAATAGTCCAAGGGTTATTTAGACTTTTTTGACAAAATTATTGAATGTAGACGGGTAGCACGTAGAACGCAGACTCAGAGATCTCTCCATGTAGGGGCTTTCCAGATTTTTTTTGAGGGGAGGATGGGCTTTCCAGATTCACGGCTGGAAATCATCTGAAAGGACATTTGGGCTTCGGATCCAGCCTGCTTGTTGTTCAGCTCCGGCCCATGGATCGGGCTATTAGCCCATTACTTCCTCATTCTCCTCGGCAGACGGCAAAGCAGTGAGCGGCCGCCGCCTAATCGAAGGATTCGAAGCCCTACACCTCGCGGCGGCGCCGGCATGGCGTTTCGCATCCCCGCGCAGTTTTTCTGGCCGCCGCCGGGCAGCTCTGTCAGCACGGACGACACAACGCCGGCGTTGATGCGACACGGGCTGGAGGGCACGATGAGCCCCTACCAGAACATCGTGCTCGGGCTCATCTACGCCTACCTCCCTAAACCGCCGGTCTCCGTCGCCCCCACACTCTCCTGCGCCGCCGCCGCCGATGAAGACGAAGGAATCGATCGCATCAGCGCCCTCCCCGACGAGCTCCTCCGCTGCATCGTCGGCCGCCTCCCCGCCAAGGACGGCGCCCGCACCGCCGTACTCTCCACGCGCTGGCGCGGGCTCTGGCGCTCGGCGCCGCTCGTCCTCGTCGACACCCACTTCCTCCCGTGCGGGGGCGCGGATGGCCGGTCCCCGCGACCCGGCGTCGTCACGCGCGCCCTGCGCCGCGCCGTCTCTGCCGCTTTCCGCTCGCACCCCGGGCCGTTCCCCTTCGTCGGCCTCACCTGCCAGTTCATCGAAGTCGTCGATGCGGACCGCGCCGTGCTCGGTCGCTGGTTCCGGCTCCTCGCCACCAAGGGCGTAGAGGAGCTCGCCTTCGTCAACCGCCCCTCGCCCTTTGAGGGCCTGCGCCTCCCTCCGCCGCCTGTACCTCGGCGCTTGGAGGTTCGTCGACACCGCCACCCTCCCGTGCGGTGCCTCCTTCCCCAGGCTTCAGGAGCTAGTCCTCGGTGCCATCGCACTGGAGGACCGTGACCTCGACTTCCTGCTCGCCGCTAGCCCAGTGCTTGAGGTCCTCGCCATTGTTGGGAGCGTGGGAAAGTTGTGCGCCCGTCTCACTAGCCAGAACCTGCGCTGCGCACAGTTCTGCTTAGCCTATGTCGAAGAAATGGCGATAGTGGATTGCCAATCCCTTGAGCGCTGCTTTATCTGGAGGTGCCCTACCCTGCGGTACAGAGTTAAGATTGGCCACGTGCCGCAGTTGAGTATGCTGTGTTACTTAGAGCCTGGTGTACAAGTGCTGGAGATTGGCAACACTGTCATCGAGGTCCTACTTTCTTTTCTTTCTTTCTGTCAATAGTTGACATACAATATCTACTGATCGGTGCCTAACATGGTCTTTGATTCTGTTTTGTTCGCTGCAGCCTGGAACAAAGCCAAGTCTGAGAACTACAGTTCCAAGTGTGCAGACGTTGGCGCTCCATCTGCATTTCGGAGTTGAAAATGAAGTTAAGATGCTGCCAAGCTTCCTCAAGTGCTTTCCCAACGTGGAGACACTATGTATCGAGGTAAGCTTGAACCCTTTCCAGCAAACTACTAAATCATTCCAATCTTGATGATCACCTGCGATTCATCTCCCTCCTACTGGACTTGTTAATGAAAGTGTAAAGCCACTGACTTCAGAGTTGCCGCCCCATGTTCCATCTGTGTCGCGATCTCTGGCTTTTCAAGCCCTGCCCAATGAATCAGCATAGAACAAATCAAACATATAATCTCAGTAGACACTTTGACCCTTTTACTCTCAAAGCATATAGAGTTTCTTGTTCTCCAAATGGCCTAGCAAACTGCAGCCAAACCAACTGCAACCATGTGAACCTGTTTCCCTTTTGGGAGGAGCCATTTCGCCTACCTCCAATATTGTTTGAAAGAGGAAGGTCTAACAGACACCCCAAAAATAAAGGCCAGTGTAGTCCACATATTTTCGGTATTTAGGATCGATGCTACAAAAGGATGGCGACATTGATGAAGATGTTAGGCATAGAATTTCAGCCGGTTGGTTGAAATGGCGTCAGGCTTTAGGCGTCCTCCGTGACAAAAGGGTGCCTCAGAAGTTAAAAGGTAAGTTTATAGTACAACGATTCGTCCGGTGATGTTATACGGTGCTGAATGTTGGCCTACAAAAAGGCGACATATCCAGCAATTGAGTGTAGCAGAGATGCGTATATTACGATGGTGTTGTGGGCACACAAGAAGGGATAGAGTCCGGAACAACGATATTCGGGATAGGGTTGGGGTGGCACCAATTGAGGAGAAATTGATTCAACACCGGTTGAGATGATTTGGCCATGTCCAACGGAGGCCTCCTAAGGCGCCGGTGCGTAGTGGGGTTCTAAAGCGGGTCGATAATGTTAAGCGCGGTAGAGGTCGACCTAAACTGACTTGGAACGAGTCAGTTAAGAGAGACCTTAAGGAGTGGAACACCCCTAAGGATTTAGTTATGGATAGGAGCGCTTGGAGAATAGCAATTAACGTGCCTGAACCGTAATCTTTTTTCTTATACACTTTATGTGTTCTTTGTTTCCATGTCTCTTTTGGGTTTCATCTCTAGCCTACCTCAACTTGCTTAGGACAAAAGGCTATGTTGTTGTTGTTGTAGTCCACACATTTGATAACAGGGCACTCAAAGAAATGATGCACAACAGATTCTTAGTGCAAAAGGCACGAGAATCATCACCTTTAAATTTTCTTTCTATGAGATTATCTTTTGTCAGAATTTTTGTTTTGTAAAGTTAGCCATATGAATATTTTTATTTTTATCGGCAACTTGGCCTTCCAGATCTGTTTATTGTTTTGACCATAACTATTGTGACATAAGTGCTTTGACACTAAAATTCCCCGTTTTCTCCCAGTATAAATATCTCACTAGAAATCAATGATATGACCATTTTCTACTTTCATATATTTGATCATGTCATTCCACACAGGGGAATTATTAGCCTTGTAAACAACTTGTTGTAAACATTTACGTTTCAAATATTTCTTCCTTACGATCTCCTGCCATAAACCATCTTCATTTTCAAGTTTCCACCACAATATGCAAAGGCTATTGTTCATTTTCCTTAAGTCTTTTATCCCTAAACCCCTTTATCTTTGGGCTTAGTTATGATCTCCCACTTTACTAAGTGGTATTTCCTTCTCATCCCATCACCTTGCGAAAAGAACTTTTTCCTGGTTTCGTCCAACTTGTCAATAGTAGTTAGGGGGAGGAGGTACATAGACATAGCATAAGGTTGGCATGTTACTTAAGGAAGAATCCAAAAAAAGAGGTTCCCCCACCAATGGATAGTGAAGTTACCTTGGCACCGATCCAGTCTTTGTAGCATTTTCTCTTCAAGAGGGAGCCAGTCAACTATGTAAAGCCTGGATCCAGACATAGGGACCCCATGGTATCATATAGGCCATTTTCCAATCGTGCAGCTAAAAGTGTCTATGTACTCCATAGATTTATTAGTATCTTGGCTAATCATTATTGCTTAAATTTTTGAAAAAATAATTTTAAGACCAGACATGGATTCATACAGACGCAGCAGGAACTTGAGATTAGTTGCTTGTTCTTTGCTATCTAGCATGCACAAAATTGTGCCATCTGTGTATTGCAGAATTACAACACCATTATTCACATATGCTGGCACTAGGCCTGTCTAAAGCTTGTTTTGCTGTGCAGAAATGATCATTTTTGCAAGGGTGTCCACCACTCTATTGAGCAAAAAGGGTGAAGACAGTCTCCTTGTCTCACCCCTTTCCCAGTAGTAAAGTACTGCTGTTCCAAATTATAGTAAGTTGTTTTGGCTTTTCTAGGTATATAGCTTTTGCTATGTATCTAGACATAGCGTAGTATCTAGGTACATAGCAAAAGTAACACCAAGAGTTCCTGAGGTCATGACTGTTGCAATCCAGTAACACCAATGATTGTGAAAACCCCTTTGCCTGAGACAAGAAAGAAGTCCTAGTTAATTTTGTCATACACTTTTTTTCGAAAATCAATTTAAGCACAAGACCCTCTCTCTCTCTCTCTCTCTCTCTCTCTCTCTCTCTGTGTGTGTTTTTGTATCATGTAGGATTTCATGGAAGACCATCACTCCATCCATGACGTGTCTTTCTTTCATAAACCCGTTTGACATTTATCAATTAGTTTGTTCATGACTTTCTCCAACATTTTCTTTCATAAGGGTTTTGGTGAAGATTTTGTAAGTGACATTGAGCAGACATGTAGGTCAGTATTGTTGGATTTTGTTTGCATTCTTGATTTGGGGAAGTAGGGTAATTACCCCGTAGTTTATTCTCACGATGTCCAATTTATTTTCATCAAACTCCATGAATGTTGAATGTATGTGATCTTTAATGAAATCCCAACAGTGGTGATAAAATTAAATAGGCATATGATCAGGGCCAGGGGGGTGGTGCTTTTATCCATAGATAAGATGGCTTCTTTAATGTCCTACATTGTAAAAGGTTCAATGAATTCATTTTCAGTTTCAGTGATCTTAGTAGGTGCCCAACAATTAGGGTCCATGAGGACCTTGGGCTTGCTGGTAGATCCAAACAAGTTTTTCATAATATTCTGTCGCATGGTCAATTATTATTTTATCATTCCCCACAATGTCACCAATTCACCATTGTTTTTGTTTTGTTTGGATTTGTTGTTGCATATATATTATATGGCTAAACTATGAATTTAAATTGCAGTGGGCACAAACAAAAGGACCTACCAGCAACTTAAGTCTCAAGTTCTGGCAGGAGGCTGGGCCTATCAAGTGTGTCCAGTCATGTCTCAAGACGCTGGTGTTTCGTGACTTCCATGGGGATGAAAGTGAATTTGCTTTCCTTATGTTTATCGCCGAAAATGCTCAGGTACTGGAGAGGATGAATATTGTGATGGAACTTTGAACGCCCTCTAACCCTGAGGAGCTGGCCTCGAAGATGATGGCTTTGGACAATGCAAGATGGGCATGCGGAAGCAACAAGGTGGGGTACAGGTTTTCTCGGCTTGGTGAGGCAGGAGGCAGTGTCTGGGATGTGAGATTAGCATTTGATTTTAGTTGCAACGATCCTTTTCTCTGCCTTTGAGTTTAGAACTCAGATATACTAGTAAATAAACAATTAAATTAGACGCTACATGCTAATGTCCTTCAGCTGGATGCTAACTGAGTGCTCTAAGCTGCTACCACATTTGAACTGTTTCTTGCATTTTCTGTGACGATCTTTGCTGATGAAGCGCTTAACAATAAAAATTCATGTGGAAGTACTGATAATTATACATGATGAAAACCTAAGAAAATGACATATTATGGACTTGCACACAAATCATTAATGGACTGAAGTAGCGAAACGCTTAACAGCAGTGCAGTGAACAGCTTGCTACAGATGGAATCAGGCCCAGATTTACAGAATTTTACAAGCCAATAGAACCATGCCAAGTTGCCAACACGAAGAGCACATAGGAGAACTAGGCAAGGAAGCTCCCAAACTAACTTGCTAATAGCAAGGAATAACCACAAAAATACACTGATAAACACATTTCTTCCAGGCAGGGAGCTCAGGGCACCTACTGACAATACCACTATGCATCACATTACCTTGTTGAGGGAACTGTCTCACTTGAATCAACTGCCTCCTCTATAGCATCAGCTTTGGGACTCCTCTCCTCAGTGACGCAATCTGAGCTATAAGGTCCGGATGAGCTCTGGAATGAGCTATCAGGCTTGAACAGATCATCGTTCTCCAGGTTGGAAAGCTTCTCAGTAGATTCTCCTTTGAGCAGCTCAACGACTTCTGACATTATGGGTCTCTGATCTGGCTTGTCCTGAGAACAGGCGAGCCCAACAAGCACCATTCGCTTCAGCTCGTCCTCGACGAAGCTATCCTTGAGCTTTGGATCCGCAATTTCCTTGAACTTTTTGTCCCGAGCTAGGGGAAGAGCCCACTCGGTTATGGTTTTCTTTGTGGTGGGGTTAAGTTTCTCAACTGGCTTCTTCCCGCTGGCAAGCTCTAGGAGCATAATTCCGAAACTGAAGACATCACAGCTTTCAGAGGCCTTTCCAAGCATTGCATACTCTGGTGCGAGATAACCGAGTGTGCCTTTCACCTTTGTGGTGACATGTGTTGCACCATCTGGAATTAGCTTGGCAAACCCAAAGTCTGCAACCCGAGCTTGGAAATTCGAATCCAGAAGAACATTGCTCGCCTTGACGTCTCTATGGATGATATGCGGCGTCGCATAGTGATGCAGATAACTACAAGATGAAAGAATTTTAAATAATAAGATTGCTTATGTTTGTTAAGCATGAATGATGTTGTGAGCATAAACATGAACAATAATTTTGTGTGGCTTACGCGATCCCTTCTGCAGAATCGACAGCGATCTTCATTCTTCTTTCCCAACTGAGATTGCACTCTGCTGCGTGCTGTCCATGAAGTTGAGAGTGTATGCTCAGGTTTGGCATATAATCATAGACTATCAAGCGTTCCTGGCCTTCAGCACAATATCCGCGCAAGCTTAAAAGGCTCTTATGCCTCACTCGTGCCAAAATCTCCACTTCGACAGCAAATTCTCTTTCAGCTTTGTTGCTCCAACTCTTGAGCCTCTTCACGGCAATCTGTTTGTGTCATTAAAGAGTGAGATGGTAAGTTCCAGAGGATATGAAAGCACATTCATGGAATAAAGAGTAAATAAAACATATGGGGTCCCTTAAGAAACTGGAATTGAAACAATAACTCAAAGTGTGCAGCAAAAGCATATCAATGAGCCCACAAGGTTGCTTATAAATTAGGCAGATTGTTGCAACATAGCATGCCCTCCTTTTTATCTAGCCACAATATATATAGGTATAGCATGATACGAGCATAAGTTTACCCTAGTAGAGTAAAAACAATCAGCTGAAGTGGTCCAATTTGCCAGGACTCTGTGATTGGCTGATCCTTAACCTGCCTTTTCCCCCTCTCAACTGTATTCGCACCAAAAAATTTCTCCATCTAGTCATATGCTCATGTGATCGTGGTAGTAATAGACTATGAGACCGAAAAGTTTGTGGTTGACATGGCCTCAAGCTAAGGTATAATCTGGATGGCCATGACATCATCTTGAAAAGGATATTCAAAGGACAGTATGAAAACTACCATTTTAGATTTCAGATACTACTAGAACTAGAAATAGTACTCCAAGATGAGATCAAATCAGTTAAGATACAGTCATCACACATCAGGAGGTTCGTTGATGGTTGCCCTGTTCTTACAAAAAGTACAAACAATGCTAGTTGCTTTAGTTGAAAAAAAACAGTCACCAGAAGCTAACAATACAGCAACAACAACAACAACAACGAAAAGGAGTGGTGCATGCAGTGACACAGTAGAACACAAAGATCCTTTCGGTTGTTCAAGAGAAAGACTGCACCTGTGATCCATCCCACAGCTGGCCCCAATACACACTGCCAAACCCACCCTCGCCGAGCTTGTTATCATAATTGAAATTGTTCGTTGCTGACTGAAGCTCCTTCAGCGAGAAGATCCGCCATGCCATGCCCTTCTTCTTCTTCCTCCTACCAGGTTCAGCCCTAAGAACACAACATACCAAAAATGGTTCAATCAAGTGACTGGCAGCAGTTACTAGAATACTAGAAGAATGTATGGTACAAAAAGGAAATGTACTAATTGAGCCCCCAAAGGTCATCACTTCACCCAACTCATCCCCAGAATGCAGCACATTTTGAACAAACTACTTAAAGTGAACTTTATGTCCTCTTCAACCTGATTGCATATCGCGGAGCTAAACTGCCCGCGATTCAAGACTAATATTTGCAGTGGAAACAGTGAAATTTGAGACGATACAGAAGTTCAGATGTTCAATCTTTTCTCCTTCCGTTCGGTCCAAACAAGGCGTGATTACTGATCATATTTATCATTCAGTGAAGTATTGTACTAACCAAACGAACCCACAGAAATATACATCAAGCTCACACGATTATCTCGCATCTCTCATCCTTTCTCGTCTACCAAATCAATTGGCACTGAAGACATCACGCAAATAAACCAATTATTGTGTGCACTGTACACAGGTGAAGTGAATCACACAATCCGCACCCCCAAAAATCCAGCCTACAACAGTAAGTCAGTGACACAAAAACAAAATAAGGAGGAGAAAAAAAAAGCTTCTACCATTTGACCATCCCCTTCTCCGATTCTCCCCAAAACCGAGCACAACCCAAACTCATAACCCCAAACCCGCACCGAGACCTCAATTGCAAGACAAAAATCGCCGGGCACGGCTAGCCGGCAACCGAACAACTCACCCGTCCGACCACCTGCAGCAGGAGAAAGCCCACCCCATCGCCCGCCGAGCCGCTTCCAGCGCCTCGAGAGCTAGCTTCCGCGTCAGCACAGCACGAGCCGGCGCGTCCCCAGCTAGCTAGCTCACCGGACACACCCCGCAACCAGGCGCTCGCTCACCCGCCTCCGCCTCCTCTGGAGCCTCGACGCCGGCGCGGCGGGACAGCAACGGGGAGGACCGGAGGAGAGCCGGAGCGGGCGCAGCGGATCTTCTCGTGGGGTAGCTTGGTGTCTGTCGGCTGACTGAGCGCACCACCACCACTTCCCCACCAGCATACGCAAAGCCGCCAGGCCAGGCCAGGTAGTACAGGTAGCCGGGGCCCGCGGTCCGCTCACCCGCGGGCTCCCGGGCCGCCGGGGCCGCCGCGTGGCGCGGGTTAGCTTGTTTTGAACCGGCCGCGGTAACGGTCGGTTCTGGACCGGCGGAGACTGACGTGCGGGGCCACGCGGGGTGAACTGGCACGGGCCAGTGGCTGGCGTGTGGGTCCCGCGAAGGGGGTTAGATTAGTTTAGAAAATCCTGCTTGCTGATGATGCTGTTCGTTGGGCTGTTGGCATGGGGCGATGGCTACGTTTGACCAAAAAAAATAAAAGAAAAAGAAAAGGATCCCCAGGGAAGGAAGACTTGGCTGAGATGAGTACAAATTGGTACGGGGTGGTATACTGTAAGTATTATACTGATCGTATGCAACGAACGAAATGCATGTGAGTTCTCGATGGATTGTTGAACAGCTTGATGTTCTTGACCGTCTCAACGAGCCACCTCATTGGAATTTTTGCAGAGCGACTTGTTCACGGCCTCAAGAGGAGTCGCCGCACTTACAAGTCATATATAATGCTATAATTCATGGGTGTTCAGGTCTTTTTCTCGGTATATTTATGTATATAATATATATATATAGGAAAATCTTCAAATTACCCTCTAAGTTTGTCATACATCTACATAACCCGTAAAACTAATGTGACTTACTATATTAGTTATTTTAGTTGATCCAATGTACTCCCTCCGTTTTAAATTATAGTTTACTTTAAATTTTTGGTACATGCATTTTGCTATGTACTTAGATAAATAATATGTCTAGATACATAGCAAAGTGTATGTACCAAAAAAGTCAAAGTGAACTATAATTTAGAACGGAGAAAATATTCCTTAAAGATTATTTATTGTATTTCTCTACTATGTGGAAGTTAGTTTTAACTTGTATGTGGGAAAAAAGGAAAAGGCAAAAGTTGTTAATGGGAAAATTGTAGTACATGCTCATATCATTAGCAGGAGAAATAAATCAAACTCAATGTTAGTTACGGAGTTATCTAAACATAAACTAAATTTAATAAGATGAGTAATTTAGGCCTTTTCCTTATGTAAACCAAATACTTATATTCATTCGGGAGTAATAACACAACTTACCTTGTGTCGTTTTTTCAATTTACATCTACATTTTTTAACTCATGATAACGTGCAGAGCAAACAAAACCTAACATAGGTAAAATAGTGAGTTAATATCACCTTTGCTTGTTAATCCGCCTTTGCCCACGCAAAGCAAAAAGGGTAAAGCGAAAAAAACAACAAAAAGAAGCAAGTGTCAGCAAGTGTCCCGCACTAAATCCAGCCTTCGGCATCACTGTCAGCGATAATAATAATAACAATGAGTACAAAGAGCTTTTGTCGGCCCCATTTATTAGCTAGGCGCTACACACAAATACATCCAGCAAAGCGATCAAGAAATGATTTGCACGCTCGACGCTCCCTATCACGGGCCCAGGTGTCGATTTGTATAATTATTATTGTTCTGGTGCTTGGTTGGAAAAGGCCAAAAAAAAGCATGGAGCAATCGAGCGGGGGTTCCGTCAGTTTCGCCGCCTGGAGCTCCGGCTGCATGTGTTGACCTGTTCTAACCTCTGATCCTGCTCATGAATGAAATCGCAGATTACACGGCACATAGCAGTACAGAACATGACAGCTGATGTTTGGATCGATGGTGACGTGGTGAATTTTGTCGTTAGACAGACGCCTTGTTTGCTGATTGGAATTCAGTTCATCCCGTGAACCTTACCTCATGTGTGTATGTATTTGCATGACCTTGCTGCGTCTATTGTTGACCTAAAGCGCTGGGGGTTTTTTTTTTCCATGAATACGTTCCAGAGTTTAATGACTGATAGTAACAGAAGGATCCGGACGGGTTGCGCTATCCATGTTAGGCGGATTTTTTAAAAAAGAAAAAGTTTCCATGGTTTGATTGAATCTTAATTATTTGGGTGTATGCCAAGCCATAAATATGATAATTACAACGAAATGCCCTAGTGGTAGCCTTTTTGAAGTCTGTTTCTGAAAGTTAATTGGCAAGCAACTTTTTATGCACTGGTTTGGTTTTTTTACGGGATATATAAGGGCATTTATAATACAAGACTCTATCACAGAGTTCAAAACTATTTACCTCTTATTTATAGTATTTTGCTGATGTGATGATATATTTATTAAAGAAAGAGGAAGAAAAAATAAAATTTTAAGTCTTATTTAGGACTATCCCAATAATAAAAACTGTGCACGATATTAAAATAGACATGTCAGCAAAAATTTATTTATTTGTAGAAACTATCCTCTACAGTGGTGATTTCTTTCCATAATAAATGTTCCCTTCTTTTCCCTTCTTTTTCTCTCTCAACTCTGTCTTCTTCCTCTGACTGCCTTTTCTTCTATCTTCTTCATCGTGAGAAACTCGGAGCATGTGAGATGGGGAGAGGCCGCTGCTCGGCGGTGAGGCAAGAGGTGGACGGCGCGCAGCGGCTGCGGCGGCCGGCGAGAGCGAGTCCCGCGGCGCGAGCGCGCGCAGCCGCGGCGGCGGCCGGCGAGCGCGATGCCCCCGACGCGAGCCCGCGCAGCAGCGGCGTGGGGGCGGCGCAAGAAGGGCGGCCGCGACCGGGCGGCACGGGACGAGCGGCGTGGCACTGCCGGGGCGAGCGGGTCTGGCGCGTCGCGGCGGGGCGAGCAGGCGGGCGCGGCGGTGCCGGCACGAGCAAGATGGACCAAGAAACCGGCGGTTTCTTCCCAACGGCGATTTTGCCGTTTCTTCGTGCTTTGGGGCGAGCGTCGACGTCGTTTCTTGGTGAAGAAACGATTTCTACGTTTTCACTTCTCATTCCTCATTAACTGATCTGCCATGTCTCTACTTTTGCTTAGGTGGCACCTCATCTAAGAGAGATATAAACTACAATTAATGCCCATTAGGACTGACCTATTAATGCCCATTAGACTCTAAGTCCATGATATTTAAGGTAATAAATAGCATTAGACTCTTTGATGAATATTTATGAACACTTGGCTCGTCAAATTATAACTCAAAAGCTTATTGAAAATTTATATATGGTAACCGGTAATTCTTTAATATCTCCTGGCCTTCAATTCGGATCTGTTATTTTTAACGAGAAATATATCGTGGACATGGATAAATTTACTACTGCTGGCTTGACGGCACTGTAGGTACCCTAATTACTGACAATCCTCAGATCTGTCCTTAGCTACATCTACGTTGGTAAACATGCAAAAGCACATGTATAAACTTACTGACCCCTTGGATTCATAAGCGAATCCTAAGTCCAAATCTGTTTAGGTGGCGTTTGGTTTGGAGGTGGGAAAGTATGGTGTCAAAGACCTATTATTGTGTCTCCAAAAGGAATACTGTCTATTTCGTGGATTATGGGCAACTAACTACACAGAACAAGTTAACCTTAATTAGGGTCATGATCATAGTAGAGATATGACAATGCTGAGGCGTCTTTCATGCCACCACCGTATCGTGTGAAACGCGAGTGTCAGCAACAGCACACCGCCCATCAAATATGTGTACTACTTTTAGAGATTGTTCTGCAGCCTGTCAAATATGTGTACTACTTTTAGAGATTGTTCTGCAGCCTGGAGACAAGGAATAGAAAGCTTTGAGCGGTTTAGCCTTTGACTACTTGATAGTTGCAACGCCAGGACAATTATTTAGCAGAACAAATGGAAGTATATCAGACTCATTAAAACAGTGTGAAAATAAAATAGCAGAGGAGACTGCATCCATGCAGTACATAGCCAATGCTGTAATGCTGCACCGTTCAATCTCTCTAGTCTGCCATAGAACATCAAATGCTCGCGGCCAGTTAGTGTTTCCCACAGTAAGCTGCATGGAGAAAATAAAAACTACTAGTGATCACAAGTAAGAAAAACATTCCAAATTAGACCGTAAGACAAGAACATAGTTCCAAATCTTGAAAGGAATTTTCTCTCATTTTGAAAAAAGTGGGGAGAATAATGTGTGAAGAGCTGCAATTATTCAAATTCTGGAACTTGTATAAATCTCGCTCGTGTCCGTGTGTATGTCCCATTCTATCCATAATACCAAATGTAGGTTTGGTAAATCTAGTGAGATGTGTCAGGTTAAGAAAATTTGGTAATGTAAAGTGACAATAAAAAATCAGTCCTATTTGCACATGAACAAAGGCTAAAAGATAAACATATGCAAAAAAAGGTGCAAAATCATGGATTTTAAATAAATTCCTATATGAACCTCTGAATTTATGTCCCCTTATTTAAACAAATGTATGGCTGCACTCTTAAAATTGTTCAAAATTTCTTGAAAAGGGGATATTTGAATTTCATTTTCCTCCCAAGCACCAAGAGATTAAAATACTACTGTAGATAGCAAACATAACATTAACATGCTACTTCTGAAGGTTCAATAAAAGTCTCAACAAATTTACTATACAAAACATGATATACACAACACGCTAATGAGAGAGGTTTTCCAGCACCATTTACAACAAGAAGTCCAAAACATTGCCCTTGATGGATGGAAAGTGAGAAGCCTTTGAAGTAAATTTCTCAGCATTTCCATCTTTTGGAGGGCAAACTTTCCTAATGTTGTCAAATATGACCGAATAACTACAATCTGGTGATTGCAGCCCTCCCTCCCTCATGAAAAAGAGGGGAAACCACATCATAATGCAACGGATTTAGTGAAAAGACATTCATGCAGGAGTAATTTCAAACAATGCAATAAGTAACAAAATTTAGTTTACATAATCGCACACTATATACAGCACCCAAGCTTGAATGTGTGCATCTGCTGGGGAGGGGGACTAAAGTGTTAAATAGATCAAGTTAAGCATAACATTTAAATGCATATTGTTATGTGTTGAGGATTATTACTGGAGGGATTAAAAGAACCATTGGAGCTCTTGCTTAGTTCTTTGTTGATAGATTGCATCTTTTTATATATAAGGGATTACTTGAACCCTATGGAACTAATGAATTGAGATTAATATACTCTTAAAACCATATCTAAAAGACAAAAGAGGAAAAAAAACTTTCAAATGATCAAACTTAATAGCTAGGTCACTTATGGGCACACAACTGTGTCTTATGGATGTGGGTGAATCCTGAACAGTATCTGCAGCCGTTCTTCTAAGCCTTATGGCCCACAGAACAGAACATATGCAGATAGAAAGATCTGGGCCATGCCTCTCTCAAAACATATACCCTGTCTATTTCAATTGAAGCTTGAAACTCTTGAAGCTGTGGGTCTGATGGCTCCTGTCTGGGCAAAGAGCTATGGACAACTTTCTAATTCCATTTTGGAGGCAACCAAATTCATCCAAATATGATGTCAACAAAAGAAGCATAGCCTAGTCATGTACCATTGTGATTAGCAGGACTCGATGTGAGGCTCGGACTTGAGGCAGTCCTTGCAAGTTATCAAATAAACTTATAAGGATGCAATCACATCAAAAGTTCTTTTTCAGAAGGGAGGCAGCAAGATAGAACCTAGTGAAAGAAATATAGCACTAATTGAACATTTAATAACAGTTAAGCCAGTCGTCAATAGGCAATAGCAAAAATGCTAGAAGATTAGATTTCAAAACGACTGACCATGGGGATGAAAAACAAAGCTTGCAACAGGTTTCTAATAGTACTTCCCAGAACAAGTGTCAGCTCTCTATATTTTTGCCTGTCATCTTATATAGCCGTTCCCATTGGTTTTCTCCAGCACAGCTCGAAGCAAAAGCAGCAGCAAGGCCTGGAAAATTCTCCTCATAAGGATGCACATACTGACGTCGAAATCTCTCATCGCTTATAGAGGCAACGGACAAGAAGGAAAGCTTGACATTCAACAGCCCCTTTGCCCTGAGAAAATTCATCAGACAGTTCCTTGGTACCAACCGCCGGTCAACGCTATAATATATCAGCGTTGGCCTTTGTGCGATGTATGGTACCTCCAATCCAACAATCCCGATCAAGAATTCCATGCTTCTTCGAACCCTTTCCTCGGTGAAACCCAGTATACCCGGATCACTCTTCACTGCTGATACTATATGATGCTTTGACCATCCAAGCTTCTCAAACAGCTCTATATTCTTGTTTATCTTCTCACTGCCAAGGATTGCAAATGTATAAAGCCCGCAGAAGAACGACTGCGAGCCCGGCTGCGGCTGGATTCTAAACTCCTGAAGGCGAGCCAAAGCTTCCTGCAGGTTCTTAGGGTGCACAGTGAGCACCCGGGACATGAAGCTGTTGGGGAGATCAGAAACATTTATACCACATTCGTGAAGAAGCGCCATGTTGGGCTTGCAAACCTCAATCCTTGAGCTGAGGAGTGAGGTGTTAACTTTGAGCGCCCGCATGAGCTCGTCGAGGGAGCCAAAGACCGAGATCCAAAACTCAAGATTGGGACGAAGCGAGCCGTGGCGGAAGTGGTGCGTGCCAACGATGAGGAGGCGGATGATCTCCGGACGTGAGAGCCCGAGGTCGGTGAGCTCGGCGACGCGGGAGCTCAGGGTTCGCTCCACGTCGGAGCAGAGGACTCTGGGGTCCCTGGTGACGACGGCGGTGACCTCGGCGCTGCAGAGCCCGAGGTCGGAGAGGAAGGCAACGACCGCGTCGGGCTTCGAGGCGTCCTTCAGATGGGAGATGCTCTTTGACGCCTTGAGGGCCTGGGCTCGGGTGAGGCCGCAGGTGGCGGCGAGGTAGTCCTCGACGGCAAACGGGCTTGTAGCGGCGCATTTGGCGGCTGAGAGCAGGCGATGGGGGCAGAAGAGCGGGGAGGTGTGGGGGCAAGGCCCGCGGGATGGTGTCCCGGGGAGGAGGAGGGAGATGATGCGCTTCCGAAGGTGGATCATGGCGCCCGGCGGCGGCGTGCCGGCGCGAGGGTTACCGGTGTCCGGCGGCGGCGGATGGAGCTAGACTTCGGTCTCCTCTGTTCCACTGTGTGTCAATTGTCAAAAGGCCGAAGGTGGGCTTTGAGTCGAGGCATCTAGAATTGGCCCATCAAGCCCAAATGTGCAGGTGCTCAGAGCCGACAAGATTACCAAAGCCCAGGCCCAGCACATATACCCAGCTAAGGCTTCTTCAGTTTCCTCTCTCCGCTGTGTCTGTGTGTTCGAAACGCCTTGACACCCTCCCGGCGGCGGCGGCGGCGGCGGGTACCGCCAGCGGAAGCTCCCGGCGCTCTCATCCGGTGAAAGAATAGAGGGGGAAGAGAAAGGAACCGGCTCAAATGGACAGCGGAAGCGATTCCGACGGCGCCCCCGAGGAGCTCACCGCCGTCCAGGTACGTCGTCCTCTCCCCTTGAGGACCCGAGAGTAGATTCACTATTACGTTGTGTATTCCGCTCAAGCAGAAGATGGATATATGCGCAGATAGTGCCTTAAGAGGATTGTACAGCTCTGTGCCGTCGATTTGGTTGGTCTAGAACTTTTTTTTTGGTTGGCTTTAGGGTTGTTAGCTCCTTAACCTTGCTGCTTGCTGGTCAAAATGTTTCTTCTTCACGCTTCAAGCTCCATGTTGATGTATGTGGAAAATGCTGAGCGCTGTGACTTTTTATTGTCTTTTAGGGTGTTGAGAAGCACGAAGAGGTCACTAAAGTTGAGAAGGACAGTGCTATCAGGTTTGTTTCACATGCTTACTTGCAGCTGATGACTGGATGGACCTTCTGCTGCCCAATGTGCTACTTTGATCTGTTCTTGTTTCTGTTGTTGGCGAGCAGTTGCCACTTGATGCTTGCTATAGAGACTAGTTCAGCTTGTCTTCGTGGACTATGCTAGATTCCTTATTCTCTGCTGTAACTACACCTATTCGTTCTCTTGGTTTCAGTAGATGCAAATTGCCATTACAAACTTTGTTTTGGACCATAACCAAATGACTTTGAGATGCTCAATAATCAGAAAAACTATTATCCTTGTACATATTTGTTTGTCATGTTTATGCCTGAATGTAGAGCTTTTAACATTACGGTTACTTTGTCTTACATGTTTATATAATTACGTGATTATGTGTATGATTCATGTTTTGTTCTGTGGCCATCCAATGTAATGGTATAACTGTTATGGATTTGTGGGTATCCTTTTCGTGTAACTCATATGAATTACCTATCTGAATCTTGTTTTCTTGAGGTCATCAGGGTGCTACAACTTTTTTATTATCTGGATTTTGCATAGCAGCGATAATGATGTCATATGGTCATGTGGGATGTGTCCTTGCAGAGTAATACGGGAAGGAAAGGAGCGGAGAAAACGTTGGGCCCAACGAAGAACATCCTCTAAACCAGATAAGAAGGCACCAAAGGAAGTAGAAGATGAAGATACCAAACAAAGTGAGGAGAATGAGGAGACAAATACTATGCCTGGCATGCTCCCCACTAGTGTAATTGAAATTCTATCTGCTCGTGAGAAGTATGTGCATTAATCTTGCTCAGACAATTTTTATTAAAATCTTTGTTTTTGACTTGGACATCATTGGTTACTTGTCTTCATCTCACACTCTCAGGCAAACCTTCGCATCAGATTCTGAGGAAGAAAATGTAAAGCAGAAGGTTCAGAAAAGGAAGAAGAGAATGAAAACTGATGGGTATGTTTAATGTTCCTGTGATCAAATATAAAGTTTCTGAAAGATATTTATGCCAGTGGTTGCTGTGTTTATCAGGCCTGAAACTGTTCTGTTGAAAGATGTCCGGTCAACACAACGCGTGAAGAATGCCCTAGATTTTTTAGAGCAGAGGAAAAATCGGGTTCCACGATCAAATGCAGTTTTGAAGAATGCCAGTAAGGCTTTGCGTCTCCTGTCTTCAAAAGGCAATTTTCTGAGTTAAGCGTGTGGTAGAATAGCACATTTTCTGAATCTGTGTTTAGACCGTCATCTCAACAGCAGATATGGTCAAGAGACTTTGGACCAATGTGTTTGAATGGTATCAATCTGGCATGTGAGATATGATGCAGTATATCCTTTGGTGTAGAGATGTGATGAGTAGCACACATGTGAGGTTTTAGTTATCTATTTTTATGGATTTGTGCTGCAAATTTCCAAAGAAAATTCTGAAAGATTTCTAAATTTTGATGGTAATGTATCAGACTACCAGAGGGTTGTCGTATTGACTTACTGTATTACTTTAGCTATCGGACTACCAGAGGGCTGTCGTATTGACTTACTGTATTACTTTAGCTGTCAGACTATCAGAGGGTTCGTCTGGAAATGTTATGTTGGTGCTCTGTTGGGTGGCATTTCTTTTAGCATGGTGATAGCACTTCGTCTTTTTCTTAACAAGGATAGAACTCCTGCTTATTATATTCTTCCTCATCACAACGTTTTGTTCTGTTTGTAGGACGTATCAAAGAGGATTTCATTAAAGTATTCGAAAAAATATAGTACGTGTTACTAAGATATTTTGGTTGATCAGAACAATGCAGAGCTCCAACATTGAAAATGAAATATGGTAAAATAAATAAGATTAGGACAATAGATCAGTGGAGTGATTGCGTATGAACTCAAGCATGAGGGTATACAGTAAGTCATAAAAAAGAGCATGAGGGTATACAAGAAAATGGACAGCGTGTATGTGTCCTTTAATCCTGACTGACTCGACACCTGACATCAGAACTCGAGCTTGACACATCAATTTCCATGGCAAAGACACAAGCTAAGGGTTCACTAAGTATATGTCAAACAAATAGCCCAAAAATACTTAATGTTTTAGGATTTTGACAGATAAATAAAGCGTTTAGTTGAAATTATTCATGTACTTCTATATCTCCTAGAACTATCTAGCTTAGCACATGTTGGTGTTGGTGAATTGCTGCACAAAGCCGACATACAAAGTATCGTAGCTTCAACACTGAAGAGTTATGCAACTGATAGTTATTAGTACAGGGTCTAAGCCATCATTAGACCATAAAACCAAAAACAAGCAACAACGATCACAATAAAAAACAACAAAACCATCACTGATACATCGTTAAGTACGAAAACATGTCTTATTAGTCCATCATATCAACACGGGTACGCAACAGGGAGCAACACTAGACCAGATCGCGGGGGTGCCGTGATTGCAACCGCCTCAGCCATGTCCATCTCCTCGGCGACCATCCCTTCCGGCAGCTTCCAGTCGAAACCAACTTTGAAACACTGTATTTATCGATTCATTACATTACACTGGACTGAATAAGACGAAGAAGATAAACAGGACCATCAGCTACTCATCTCTGGTGACTGGTGATTGCCCGAGGAATGAAAGCCAGTCGTCGTAAACGCTCCTCCTCCTCCTGGACCTCCTCCTCTGTTCCTCTTGGTCTTCTTCTACCTCCTCTGTGGAAAGGGAAACGGGCAGCTGGTGTCGACAGACAGGACAGGCGGCCTTGAGGCGGAGCCACTGCAAGATGCAGTGCTGGTGGAAGGCGTGGGAGCAGTCGGGCATGGCCCTGAGCGTGAGAGGGGCGGGCGCAGCATCGAAATCCTCGAGGCAGATGGCGCAGCAGTCGTCGGAGCGCCTCCACCTCGCGCGGCAGGCGCAGGACGGCGGCCTCGCCGACGCGACCACGCTTGCCTTGCTGCTGCTGCCCAGGGCCGTGGGATCCGTACGCGGCGGCGGTGGTGGCACTGACAGGTCCTTGGAATCCCACTTCCCCTGCTTCATCTGGATCTGGATGCCTGGTGGGGAGTATGTGCGCCCACACCTGCTGCTGACTGGTGGTGTATGTCCGGCTGCCATAGAAAAAGGAGCCATGGGTGAAGAAACTCTCTGCCGGAAGGTCCCCAGATCCCCAACCCTCACCTTGTGGTGCCTGTTCCATTGTTGGGAAAGGAGAACTGAAAGCGCACGACGGCCGGACGGACGGAGCGACCGATAGATAGATAGATAGATAGGCGGTGGCGGCAGTCGAGATGGGGGCCGGATCGGCTTTGAGTCGGAGACGGCAATCCAATCCCAAACGCGGTTTCGATTGGATTGGGGCAGTCCGATCGGACCAGAGGCCAACAACTGCTACCGGTCGGTCCCTGCGGCGTGTGAGAGTGACGAGCTTTTTTTTTTTTTTTTTAGAATTGTGTGAGAGTGACGAGCTGAGTTGAGAGAGTGACGAGAGACGGGAAGGGAACGGCGGGAGGCGTATTTCAGCCCGCGGGACACCAGGGGCGTGTTTTTTTTATAAAAAAAAAAAAAAACCATATCTGTATTAATAGATAAGGAAAATGTACACGTACACGCTGAAATACAGATACGGAACAAAACGATACAGATACAGCTGTCCCGACAAACTTGCACACAGGCCCCTAAAGAAAATAGAAATGACAACTATGTCCATAGGCACGGTGCACACCATCCGCATCGGAGGACTCCGCCGCCAACCATCGCCAACGATGAAATCAACCGAAATCGCCAAGATCTGGAGAAGCCCCATCGCTGAAAAGCTTTGAAAAGAGCCTCAATGGACAACCGTGCACGGATTGAAGACTTCGATGAAAGAACATCGGCCGGGGATACACCTCTAGCTTCTCCGACCATGGACCAGAGCTCGCCACCGCCCAACGCCGAGGAAGATTGAGCTCGATCCACTCACCGTCTTGCTGCAACACCCAAAGCTATCACCGCATCCTTGACGAAACGCACCGCCAGGACCGCCGTCGACACGACACGGCACCAGCCAGCGCAGACTCCTGTACACGAGCCGGTGAAGCCGGATTCCACCTCCACGTACTCTCGGACGGCGTCGGAGAAGAACACCGCCGAGGCGGGGAAGAGGACGGGAGGACCTTATTCCATGGTGACGACGCCGCCGCCACCGCCTCGACCACGTCGCCGGAAACCTAACCCTAACTCTACAGGGACCCTCACCACTGACCGGCAAGGGAGCAGCAGTCTCCACCGCCTCACAAAGCCCCAAGGGCCATCGAAGGCGAGGAAGACCGCCGGCCCCGCCAGCGAAGACCGGAGCGCTCGCTTCCACCTTGCTCAACAGTAGATGGACAAGAGGGTTCGAGAGAGACGGAGACTCCTATTACTGGGAAGTTCCTCGCCGTTACCAGGGGCGCGTTTGATATAGAGCGCATGGGGTGGCCGGAGCCCCTGGGATGCAGCCCGGCCTGTTTGATTCACTTGGCCCATTTGTGAGCCTAGCTCTCGGTGTGCAAAATGTACTCTCTCTCCTGTCTCCCTGGAAACGCTCCTAGGGTTCGTGGCATTTTGGCTCGGCGCGTTCGCGGCCGCAGGCGGGCGATTTGGGCGCGGTGGCGGCGGCTCACGCGGGCTTCGGTGGTTGCGCGCGGGAAGCATGAAACTTCCTCCTGTGCTCTTCCATGCTGAAATCCGCTGTCTATAAATCCTCTCTCCCCACTCCTGCACTCCTCTCCTCCCTCACACCTCCATTCGCGTTGAGTGACCGGCGGGTTGTGTGCGGTGGTGTTGTGCGGCGGTCTTCTTCCTCGTCGTTCGTCATCTCCGTTTCGGCGGACCGGATCCACCGTTGTGTGGTGCCGCTGCTCCGTCACTCGTCGGGCTCCGTGGACGGGGTCATCTTTCTCCTTCGTCTTTTTCTTCAACTGCTACTGTAGTCGGCTTGTTTCGTGTAGATCTGCATCCTGTGGTTGCGGATCTGCTTCTTCTTGCACTCTTCGTCGACTTCCCCGAGGTGAAACCCCCCTAATCTACTGCTCATCTGTTCTAGGGTTTCATGTTTTGCTAGTTCTTTGTCGATTTGTTCCTGTTGGACGATTCGAGTTGTTTTCTGATGTATTTGTTGCTGCTTTTAATAAAGACTTGCCTGATGTATACATTTTCTTATGGATCTGATATGGTCAATGATGATTGTGTCCACTGTATGATGCATGTTTACTTATTCTTATTTGGTCGATGATGAATCTGTCCACTGCACTGGAGGCATACTTTTTTGCAGCCGTGCTCATTGATTGAATTAATTAGAACTTCAATTGCATGTTGAGGCCAGCCAGGGTCTACACATACTGAATTGATGTTTGCATGCATGTAGATGGCTCCTTCTGAACATCGTCAATTGATGGTTAGGCAAGCATCTGCTCTGGTTGTGGTCATGTTTTTCTTTGTTGTCAGTAGACTTCGAAGGATTAGGTTCCACCTTGAGCCCTCCCCTTATGGTCCTAGATCCCTAGCCCAGCACCACAGACTGTGAACCCTCCAAATGATCTTCAACAACACTGATGGTGAGTGCCTGGCCATGCTTAGGATGAAAAGAGCACCTTTTTTTTGCTCTTTGCAATATTTTTAGAAATAGAGGCCTTGTCAAAGAAACTAGTGGTTACTCTGTTGAGGAGCAAGTCGCCATATTTCTTCATGTTGTGGGACATAACCAGAGGTTCAGGGTCATTCACCAAAGCTTTAGGAGGTCACTTGAGACTGTCAGCAGAGTGTTCCACCAAGTACTTTATGTTGTTGGTGAGCTTAGGAGTGAAATGATCAGGCCACCAAGCTCCACCACCGACCCCAAAATTTTGGGTAGCCCAAGATGGTATCCCTATCTGAAGGTACAATTACAACATGCTATTATGTAATATAGCAGCAAGTAAATCATTGCAATTAACTTACACCCTATCATAACTAATTTCTAGGATTGTGTTGGTGCTGGTGATGGCACCCATATCTTGGCAAGGGTGCCCACATACATGCTATCTTGCTGCTCGCTTTGTGGCTGTTCTTGCATCTAAGCTTGTGATGACTGGAAGTAGATGATGGAAGAGCTGTTGTTATTCTTGACTTGTGCTTGGTGTTTTCTTATGTTGAACTTGTGCTTCAGTTAATCTCGAAATGTTGTTCGCACTGTTTGTTGTCAAATTTGGTTTGTTGGCTGTACATTTTAAGCAACAATGACTCCATGTTTAATGAACTTATTAGTCTGAGGCTTATTTGAAATAACTACATCAAATTTAACTCATGGTAAGGCTGGTGAATGTGTTGTTATTCTTATGCTGTTGAGTTGCTTGTGTGCTGGCAGTTGGCCGACTAGCCTGAAATCAAACAACATCTCCTTGTGGTAGTTGAAGTTAGTTGGGTGTTGGGCCAGGCTCAGCCATTGAAATCAAACACTGGTCTCGTCGGGCCACCTGGCCGTCGTACATGAATCAAACAAGGCCGTTTTTTGGCCACGACCTAGCCGTGTTCGCCGGGGGCCGGGTTGGTGGTACGAGCCACCCTTGCGCCCCACATCAAACACGCCCTAGGTGGCTACGGCCTGACACCCAGGCATGTCAGGTCCACAAAACCAAAAATAATAATGAACAAATTCGACTTGGAGAACAAGTGAATGGGCCAAGCCCATCTAAATATTTTCCACGGCCCGTGCAGAGGCATGGGGGCATCGGCCCATTGGAGACAAGAGGCGGCGGTTGCGATCTAAAATTCCACATTTCTACGGGATCTAGAAAAGGGCGGCCGATCTCTCGTCTTCAACCAAACCAAACAGCAGCGGGAGTGAGTCTTGGCTCGATTGGCTAGCAGAGTTGGCCTGTGGCCACTACTGGCCGACCGGAGTTCGGGTCTTGGTGGACTCAGAATTTTCGGTACCCATCCAAATAAATTCTGGTGAAGCCTCTTGGAGCTACAAAGGGACTGCGACATGCCAGTCGTTTACAGAGCCTGTGTCTCTAGTGATCTCCTTAAGGACGCATATGTATCTGCATATAGTCGTAGATTTGTTCGTTGTGTGTTGTAGATGTACATCTGTAGACGAGTAGATCCTGCAGCTGTACCTAGACGAGAGTTCTCAAAACCAAACAGCAGCAATTGCGATTTGGCCGTGCCCCCTTCCTGAATCCTGCCTGACCCAGCGCCAACAGCAAGCATGGAGGTGCGCGGCGACGGGGATGAGAGCCGCAAGCGCCGCGCCGGCGAGGCCCTCTTGTCCCGAGGAGTTTCCTGCGGCGCCGAGGGCAAGAAGCTCCGCCCCGATGAGGCCGCGCCCATGCTTCCTCCCGGCGAGGCCGAGGGCAAGAAGCGCCGGCCGACGAGCCCGCGCCTCAGCTACCTCTCGGCGAGGCCGAGGGCAGCAAGCGCCGCCGCTCCGGGGAGCCCGCACCCCTGCTCCTCTCGGCGACGGCGAGGCCAAGAAGCGTCTCCCCGAGGAGCTCGCGCCCTTGCTCCCTTTCGACGAGGCCGACGGCAAGAAGCGCCGTGCCGCGGAGCCCGTGCCCCTGCTCCTCGAGGGGAAGAAGCGCTGCTCCGGGGAGACCGCGCCCCGGCTCTCTCTCGGCGACGGCGAGGCTGATAAGCGCCGCCCCTCCCGCTCAGGCTGCGTGGAGGCTCCGCCACCGGATCGGACGGCACTCATCGCCGAGGTGCTCCGACCAACGGCCCTCCTCCGCGCCGCGTGCTTGGGGGATCCGTTTCTGACGACGACGAGGACGAAGACCCCGTGGCCCTCGCACTGCGCGCTGGCGAGGCGTGGAGCGGGACGACCGTTATGACCCGCACGTCGACCTCTTCTTCCTTGGGCGTCCCAGAGAAGACTCCTGGCGCGGGTCACCTCTCGTGCTCCACGACGCGGCGCTGGTGGCTGCGATGGATTCCGTCATCGTTTGGGCCCCCGGCATGAGGGGCCGTTACCTGGATGTTAGCGAGCGTGTTACGAGGCTCCTGCAAAACCACCCGGGACCTGTTTCCATACTGCGCATTGATTCTTCAGAGTTCCCGGGCATGGAGCAAGATGGATGACTGCTATCCAAGAAGCGGGCGAGGCATGTCATCTTGATTAACCTGACTGCATCTACGGACACAGAGGTGCCTCTTCATCACCTGTGCAGTCACGAGCTTACCTACCTCGGCATCGGCTTCGTGAGTATCCGTGCTTGTCTTGCCATGGCCCTTGACGCTGCTTGCCAGGATGGGCACCCCTGGTGTCGCCTCACCCATCTATCTCTGAACGCTTGCCTCTTCTTGGGACCTGACTTAGCACACACAGTAAAATTTTTGTGAGGGCTGCGAAAACTAAGAATTGGACACTGTCTTTTGACGCAAGGATGTGATGAGAAGATAGGTCTTCAAATCGGGTCACAGGGCTTGATCTGTGCTCAGTTCAACTCTTGTACTGCTTCAACCAAACTGGTGATAGGCCACGGACCGGCGATGAAGTCACTTACACTGGGAGTGCGCTCTGCGGACAATTCTTCGCCTACATCACGCCCGGTTTCACAAGCTATTTCGAAAAATTTCCATTTTTGAATTATTTTTTAGTATATACGAAGCAAAAAGAATCAAAAGAT
This sequence comes from Bothriochloa decipiens, assembly GCA_023333625.1. Classification (NCBI taxonomy): domain Eukaryota; kingdom Viridiplantae; phylum Streptophyta; class Magnoliopsida; order Poales; family Poaceae; genus Bothriochloa; species Bothriochloa decipiens. Next base: position 44,063,466 of record CM041637.1, read on the forward strand.
GGATAAGGATTGTATGTTTAATTTTTTTCCCCTGTTTTATTACTTAATTTATGAATTTCATTTTTGTGTGTGCACGTTTGGGAGGGCTTTTGATTAAACGGGAAAAGAAGCCCCAACAAAAATCTTGGTAAAAAGAGCCTGAATTAGGTAGGAGCCAGGGAAGCTACTGTTTTTCGTGCTCCAATTCTTTCGTGCATCGTAGCTGGGGCTATTTAGAGCCACGTCAAACAGGATCAAAATATGTTAAAAGCAATTAAAGGCCGAGACGCCGATTTGGCCTAGCTCAGCTCCTCCCCGCGACGTATATAAGCCCATAGCCTGCTAAGAGCCCAACCGCTAACCCTAACTCCACCATTCCCCTCCTGGCTCCCGACCTTCCCTGCGCCGCAATTCTCTCGAGTCCCGCGCCTTCGCCGCTCGCGTGTCGCGTCGCACCGCTCCACCGTCCGCTGTCGCGTGCACGACTGCAGCCCCCACGCCCCACGAGCGCCAGCATGCCCGCCTCCTCCCCTTGCGACGACGCGACCCGCAGCCTGTGCCTCGGCCGGCTTCGAGCGCGCCAGCGGCCGCCTCCGTGGCTCCATGCCAGCCGCGCGCCGGCGGCCGCCTCCATGGATGCCATCCGCGCGATGCCGGCGGTCCTCCTCCAGCTCTAGCGGCGAAGGAGGCAAGGAAGGAGAAGGATCTGGCGTCCTCATCCCGGGGGCCACCGCCGGCGCCGTCCTGGCTCCTCTTCCTCTTCCCTCTCTCTATGTGTGTGTGTGTTTTTTTAGGAACTTTGGCATTCGGTGGGCTTTGGGCCGGCACGACCGACTAATTTTGCCGTGCTTGACGGGCCGGCACGGCACGAAAAACGGCCTATAGTGCCGTGCCTGGGCCGAAGGCCAGGCCCGCGTGCCTACCAGGCATAGCCCGCGGGGCCCACGTGCCTTTTCGGCCCATAGCCTATCAGGCTGTGCCGGCCTGTTACCGTGTCGTGCCATGTCGGGCAGGCCCGTGGCCCATCTTTCCATCGTATCCGCTGCTCCGGCTCGTTCGTGGACGGGGAGATTCTACACGTACGACAGAAAAGCGGTTTACTTCCACGTACTATTACTTTTTATTTATCTTTACGACGTCACCATGTGCCCGATGCCAATGGAAGATGGTTCACAACGTGTTTAGCTAAATAGCTAAATAAAAGAAAATTGTGTTATGCTGAAGCTGGACGCGCTAAACTATCCTGATGGGTGTAAAGTGAAGTCATAATAGTGCACGCACGATGTATTTATTTACCTGTAGCATTCTTTGCAACATTGCTGGCGCTGAAGATCCTCTGTACGAAGGCGTATTTGGGGATTCGATGCCGGGAAGAGGTAGGGAGCGAGGACACAATCCTGGCCGCACTTCCTGCTCTGGTTTTTGCACGCGGCGCAACGCTTGCCCGGCGGAACGCTGGCGGCGGCTTCCATGTTTATGCTTATCGACATGATCTAGCGTAATATTCGTTGGGAGATTTTGAGAATCTTACAAAGTATTCGGTCAAAAAAGAATCTTGCAAAGTATTATATATAGCATGAGATGCGTATATGGACTTCCTACTACTCACCGAGATGCATTTGGTAGGGTCAAACGCCCCTACAGGTGCTGCACTCCGACTTCAGTCTGCTGCTCCTCGTCTCGCTGCTCGTCCTCCACGGCCGCCTTGGGCATGTGCCGGCCGCCGGCGGTAGCCGGCTCCCCGATCCTTCCCGGCTGTTCCTGTCGCTACCCTGGGGCCAACGCGAGCATCACGGCCAACCTCCGCGCCCTCACCACGGGGACGTCGAATCCAAGCACTTGGCACGGGCTCGCGCATTTGCGAGGCAGCAGCAGTGGCGCCGGTGACAAGTGCCCACCTACTCTCACCTTCACACGTGTGTCTAGGTCGCCACCGCTCCACCGCACGTGTGGCCCCCGCACCGCCACACCACCTATGAATTGCCGCTGCAGAAAAAAAATTACGTGAGCCCGGGGTCCAGACGACCGGCGTGCACCCCTACGTTCTATTCACGCCGCGTGGCAAAGGACCGGCGCCTCGTCCGCAGGTCTCTCGCGTATCGAATTTCGGCTCGCTCTCGCGTATCTAGTCTCGGCTCGGTCGGCAGCTTGACTCCGAGAGCATGCAGCGCCACGTTGAGTCGATACGCCAGGAGGCCCAGGCTACGTATATGTCTGTGTTTTTCTCATCTACTGCCAAACCGTAGAGCTAGGCTACCCGAGTTAAGTATGGACGGTGGCGTACCTGGACGAGGGCATGAACAGCGACACGGCGGCCACTGCACCACCAGCGATCCAATGGCAGTGGAGCAGCATGGAGGGGACCATACCGCCATGGCCGGCCACGGCGAAGCAGATGCAAGGCGACCACCTCCCCAACCGGAAGACATGGTGATAGCTTCTTCTTCTTTGATTCAGGCTCTGTGTACTCGAACAGGCCGTGATGTGGTCGGTGGTACTCGTGAAGCTGATAATTATCAAATAACATAGGTACGGTGTTTTCCTAGATCATATATCGTTTTTTCTCCTACTGTGGTTCGGTCATACCTATATAGTATGCATGTTGCATAGGACACCGTATCAGTTACTATGGGAGCAAACATCATTCGCACTAATGATTCCAACATTCATGGTTGAAGACACAACACGTGAATCATGGAAGGATGCACCGGACAAGGTAGCCAAAAAAATATAACATAATATAATATTATGTACTGTGTTAGGGGTGCATAAAGCTGAGAAAAAGTTGATCGCTCCTAAAGTTGGAAGACTTTTGAATCAGAAGGCCAAGCTTATAAATTCTACAACAACTATGCTAGTAAGGTTGGGTTCAGTATCAGAAAGAGCAAGACAAAATGCCGCAAAGATGATACTATATATAAAAAATATATAGTTTGCAATAGCCAAGGATTTCGAGAAAATGAAGAATCACAGAACGACACTACACGCAAGTGTTGCGATGCTCGTGTTTAAGGCTAGACGAAAAACTCGTAACTCGCTGGCTCGCTCGACTCGCTCGTTAGTGGCTCGGCTCAAGCTCGGCTCGTTTTATAATGAGCCAACTCGTTTTATAACAAGCTAGCTCATTTTATAATGAGCTAGCTCGAGCTGGCTCGCGAGCTGCTCGTGAGCCATAACGAACCAAGATAAATAACAAACATTATATGAATTAGTGAAATCGATCAACAAATAATAATGGATTATGGTCAGAAATGATAGCATACTTATATTTTCCATTATAAAATTCATATATATATATTTCATTTTAAATATGCATGTAATGTGTTTTCTGCGGATTAACGGTTAAAATCTTTAAATATATATTTTTGTACTCTGGCGCGAGTTAAACGAGCTAGCTCGAGCCACTAACAAGCCAAGCCGAGCTAGCTTTCTGGCTCGTTAGTGTAACGAGCTATAACGGGCCGAGCTACTAACGAGTCGAGCTGGCTCGATATCCAGCCCTACTCGTGTTCAGTTTAGTTACAACAAAGAGGGGGTGTGGATAGTGCAAAAGGTTGTTACAGATCACAATCATTATCTTGCTAGTCCAAATAAGTCACACAAGCTGAGATCCTAATGACGTCTTGTAGAGGCAGACATAGGAAGCTAATTGCCCAGATACGAGAAGCCGGTATGAAACCAGCCTAAGTGTATGAGTTCATGAAAGAGTTTTATGGAGGGCCTTCCTAAAGTGATAAATGGTCCAAAGACTACACGGTGCAAAAATATGGTTGAAAAGAAATCAGGAAAGAGGGAAAAAATAATGCTAAGATAAAAGATAGTGATGTTACCTTTTATAGCTTATTATATGCTTCCTACTGCATTTTACTTTTAAACTTTTATTAACTTATATATTTGATCGTAGGTGAAGATACAACCGTAGAAACCAGGGACGAACGTCCTGATCCAAATCAAATGATTGTAAGACATTAGTTATTTACATGCATAACTTATTCACTTCCAGTGTTTTATGAACATTTTGTAATTCTATGACACATGATCATAATAATGCAAGGCATTTTTCAACCATGGATGTTCCGTCATGCAAGACGGATATGCCGCTCCCACAATGCCATACTTTAATTATATTCCGGGTCCTTCTACCATGCCTGCTTCGTATATACCTAGGCGATATACAAATCTCTTACTTGAAGCTGATCAAAATGCCACGACACAATCTACCGTTAGAAAGTTATATTTTGATGGAGTGTCAAATCATGAAAATATATAACTAAGAAATCAGCTCTAGAATTTTTGTAGAACCCTATTTATTTTAGAACCATATTTATTTTAGAGAAGAACCATATTTATTTGGAGAAAAACCATATTTATTTTAGAAAAATAGCCTGTGCAATTGAGAACTTGTACGAATCCTGCCTCAGACAACAAGAGGCATCCTCTACGTCATCCAGTCGGCCTCGTCGCCAAGGCCAACCATGGCAGTAGAATATGAGCCGCATGCGTTCTGTACAATAATTTTTCGGGGCATCCGATCCAGTACGTACAATCTGTTTGTGATGGATCAGATGTGTTCTGTACGCCGCCGTTCATACTGAAGTCGGACTGTTTTGTACGCAGATGCTAGCAGTTGAGAAAACCGACTCAACGGAGCCGAGCCGCCAAATGCCGAGCCGAGGATCGCTATACGGGAGCAAGCCGCGCTGTATCGGTACGGGAGCCGCGCAGAGGAGGTGCCGGTTCCGTAAATGCCGGTGCCACGCGGCGTGAATAGAACGTAGGGGTGCACGCCGGTCGTCAGAACCCTGGGCTCACGTAATTTTTTTCCGCCGCTGCGCCACCCACGCACACGACACGATCGCAACCTCAACGTTGACAAATTTGTTAAAGATAAACGTGAATGTGCGTCTACGCAGGCCATTTGAATTAACGGTCGCATAGGACTTGCCTTGGAGGACCGTTTTACTTAATCTCCGATCCAGACTATCCAGGCCTAGTGGCCCTGTGGCCCATATGGACATTCATAGACTGTGTTTGGTTTGTTTCCCCGACTAGTCTGATTAGCAAAACATAGTCAGGTCAGCTCTAGCCAGTTTTTAGCCTGCCTCTAGCAGGCCAAGAGGACTTGTTTGGTTGCATTGTACCAACTAAGCTTAGCTACCAATGACGTTTGTTTGGTTGGTTGGTTTATGATAGATAGAGTGACATCTTCTTAGAACAGGTAACCTCACCCCTTTGAAGCAATTTGTCAAACACCTTTGAGGCGAGTTAAAAGAGCAGGTGAGCAAAGGGAGCAAAGCCATGTTGAAATCTCGTATTTGGTTTTGATAATTGATGACACTCAATGTTGCTAATATTTTGCTCTAAGTGTGACTAGACACATAGCAACATGATGGTAACATAATGTTGAGGCTTTGGGCTCGGTGATGGACTTGGACATGGTGATGATCAAGCATCGAGGCTCAAGGCTGAGGTATCAAGAGATAGGTGTTTTCTTTTTGGTGATCGAGACACTACAGAGAGTGTGATCACGTTTAGGATTGATAACCGACTATCAAGAGGGGAATTCACGGTTGAATTCGTAGTCCAAGTGCCTCTAGGCTCGACTTTGCATGATGCATATGAGAGACTAACTAGAGAGCTAACATTTTTCCTTGCTCGTCATGATGTAATGCTAACTCATATGGTCAAGAGTGTCCTACATGTTGGAGTTGGCACCTAAGGCAAGGGGTTCGACTTGGATCGACGACGGCACGACGAAACGACGAAGTCAACATCTTTTGTCACTGGCCGGACGCGCAGTGGACGCTGCGCCGGACGCTCGGCCAGAGGGCCGGACGCGTTCGGCGCTCGATGGTGGGTTGCATTGGCCTGGCACGCCAGACGCGCGCGTCAGATGCGCTGCTGGGACTGTTCAGCGTCCGGCGCTGCTAGACGTGCCAGGTCTCGAGGTGCAATGGCGCCGGACGCTGACGCCGGACGCGTCAGGCGCCCGCCGGACGCCACCCAGAGCAGACCAGCAACGAGCCGAGCCCCCGGACGCGGCTCGGTGGCGCGGGGCGCTGACGTGGCGGCTGTAGTTCAAACGCGAGGCTCCAATGGTCGACTGGCGCATAAGGCGCCGGACGCGTCCGGCGCGTGTAACGTTGGCCTCTGAAGTGCGAAAATGGCGCCGGACGTGTCCGCCGGAACCGCCCGACGCGTCCGGCGCTTAAAAAAAAATGCCCCCGAGCTGAGTAACGGTTGGATTTTGTGGGGAGGCTATAAATAGAGGTTTGGCCGGTTGGTGAGGCAACTCTTGTCCATTCTAACATCTTTGAGCATCCTTTGAGCTAGAGAGAACCTCCTCCACTCATCTCTTGACTTGATTGTTCATCTAGAGTGAGATTAAGTGAGAATCAAGTGCTAAGCATTGAGAGTTGCATCTAGAGACACTTGTTCTTCGAGTTCGCTACGGAGTTCTTGTTACTCTTGGGAGATTCTCGTCACCCTAGACGGTTTGGAGGCAACCGGGTGTTGAGCTCGAGGTGGAGATTGTTCGAGGCCGCATCCGGTGATCTTGTGAGGGGTTCTTAGTCCTTTCCCGCGAGAGTTCGTGAAAGGATACTCTAGTGGATTGCGCGTGGCTTGGAGGATCCTTGTCTTGTGTTGAGAGTGCGGCTCCCGGCAATGGTATTTGGCATTGAGAGCCAATTGAGCGAGCACCTCTCCAAGCAAGTGTATCGCCACAACGAGGACTAGCTTGCCGGGAAGCAAGTGAACCTCGGTAAAAATCATTGTATCAATATTATGATTACCGAGGATTCTCTTGTGTGGTTATTTTGATTGGGTGATTGGCCGTCTACTTCGCGTCGGTATAACAATCCAATCCCCCTCTCTTGTATCTAGCTTTATATCTTTGTTCATACATAGCTTGTCTTGCTAGATATTGAGTAGAACTTGCTAGATTATGTAACTTTTACTTGTTCATATCTTTGCTCTTGCTAGCTTAGTGAAGTGCCTAAAGTTATCTTGATTAAATTTGCTAGACTTGTTAGAAAGGCTTGCATAGAAGTAAGTGAAGCTTTAGCATTGCAATTGCGCTATCTCTTAGTTTAATAAGTGGTCTAGTGTATTTGCAAGAAATTTTATTAGGCTATTCACCCCCCTCTAGCCATTTGGACCTTACACATGTCCACCTTCCTCGATAGAGAGATGACGCTGCATGGTCGTGAAGAGCACGAGCACGATGACGCTTCCTTTTGCCACCAATTGAGTGGAGGAGGGCCACCAGTCGAGCTGCAGCCACTCACCTCCTCCTGCCGGTGGCGAGTACCAGGTGCCGCCGGGCCGTCCACCTCGGTGCTGCAGACGAAGAGCGTGGAGCTGGCGACGGCCGCGACGCGCGCCATGGCATCGAGGCAGACAGACACGGTGACGCGCTGGTAGGAGCACCAGCCTCTGGTGCCGCGGCCCCGAACGGGCTCTCTCGTTTCCGCGAAGTACAAAGAGGGGGGACTTCTAGAATCGGGCGCCCTTGAGGAAGACAACAACCGCGGCATGAGCGACGAGGAGCGGCGCTCGAGACTTCCACCGCCGCACGAGACCTCTGCCCGGGACGCCGACACGCCGGTGCGTCGCTCGATCTCGCGGTCATTGCCGGCGCCGCGCTCGCGCTGGTTGGTACCGTGGTCGCCGAGAGACTCCCTGACGCGCTCCTAGTGGAGGTGCTGGGCCGCCTCGACCTTGACGATGCCTGCTCTGCCGCCGTGTCCAGCCGCTCTCTCCACACCGCCGCCCTCTCCGCCATCACCCTCTCTAGCGACTGCCTTGGGGCTGGACTGGCGGAGCCTTGGCCAGCGCTGCGGCGGGCCGGTGGACAGGTGGCCGTCGTGAGTCGGAGCAGAGGAAGATCTACTACCTAGGGTTGCGCCTTGGCAGGATACGGCGGCGGCCGGCGGAAGCTGGAAACGGCGGCGTCAGGCAGAAGCAGGATGTTGCGGCGTTGATTCGCTCGCGTGTGGGGCGTCGGGTGAGTGGCGTCCAAGAGGTGAGGGGAACGAGTACGTGGGCTGGCCCAAGCCTGGCTACGATTGAACGGCCGAGTTGGGCGTTCAATCCTGGCTTGGCAATCTCTGTACGGATGGCTAGGCTGGGCCAGGCCCGACCCAATTTCAGGCAACCAAACAGGCCGAAGGTGGCTTCAGGGAGCCAGGCCAGGGGTTGGCTGGGCCAACCAAACACACCCGTAGTCTCCCATCCAAACTGCAGGCCCATACGGACACTTTTTTTTTTTGCTACACCGGACTTTTTTTTAAGCCAATTTATGGACTTGGCTTCGTCGCACGATGGAACCAGCAGAACCAGGACCGCGCCACCGCCAGCGACCGGCCATAGCTGCGCGCCACCGCCGGTGTCCGACCCCAGCGCCGCGTCACGCAGGTGCCACCCAGTGTCCCGCTGCCGTCCAGCTGCTAAGCCGCGTCGCCAATCTTGGCAGCTTTGCTGCGTCGCAGTTGCTCCTCTCGATTGACTGATCGCAGGTTCCGCAGCGGGGCGTACGTATGTAACACACTTACACGGCGGAGTGTGCAGCAGGGCGGAACAACGGTGACGAGACGCGGACTCCGTAGAAGCGCCGCACGGATTTCGATCGAAGGAGCCAATTGGACATGAAATCTGTCACCAAGACCCTATAGGCGAGGCGGCGATCAGGAGATCGAGGCGGCGAAGGAAAGAGAGCTGTTGAGATCATGTCTCTGCGGGACCTTAGTTCCCTTCTCATCCGGAGGTTCTCGCCACGCCGGATCGCCGCCGCGCAGGCGGAGACCATAGGGTCGGCGTCGGGGAGGCCAAGACAGTCTCTCCACACTCTGGTGAGCTTCCGTATCTCTAGATCTCAGATGTAAAATTTCTTCATCCGCAACATCATCTATTCTCATGTTTCTCATCCCGATGCAGAGCAATCCGGAAGGTGCCGTGGGTGCTCGAGGTCGCGGTGCTTTGGCCGTGGCCGGGGCCGGAGCCGGGCTGGCTGCACTGGTCGGAATCCTGTACCTCAAGAAAGATGACAAAGGTATGAATCGAAATCGGCATAGCTCTTGTTTGTCATCGTGAAGCTCTATTCTATATGTATTCTAATGATGAGCCATCGCCTAGGGTCTTCATATGTAGCTGTAGCCGGCCAGGTGACCAACGAGGGGGCCCAGCAACGTGGTGGTGACTAACATGGGGGCGGCTCTAAATGATCCAGACATCATAGCAATGTTCACAGATAAAGATGGCAACGTTGCCTAGATGGAGTACAATGATTACCTCGCTTTTCGTGCGCATCAGGGGCGAAGCTACAGGGTGGTCCTTGTGGGCCGCAGACCACCCTGCGATCGGCCCAATCAATGCCTATCCATGTCGTTTGCGTTGGAGAATTTATTATAGACGTCGCTTAATCGCTCGTGACCTGCCGCCGTCTGTTCGTTTCCATCTTATTCTCCGTCTTTTTCGTGGTCAGTTGCATAATCATAGGGTACTGGGGTATCGACAGCCGCGCGATGGAACTGCTGCCGGGCGCCAGCGGCGAGCACCAGTCCGCCATCGCCCATTGGACGGACTCCATCTCCACGATGCAAACACAAAGCAAGTCTCGATCTGATCCTAGCAGCTGCGGCTCCGAGTCTGAACAGCAGCGGCTCTAAGTCTGAACTAGTTAGCACATACTGTCGTACTCACGGAGAGGAATTATGATATTGCCTCTCTTTTTCAGAGATACGAAACAAAGAAGAAGGCGGGATATCTTCTTAAAATTGAGTGAACAAGAGATCATCGACACTTTCATCAATTCATGGTTATAGAAGGCGCAGCCTGACAGAAAGAAGAACTAGTAAAATATTATTAACCTATTATAGGTACGTAATATATTTTAATTCAATGTTAACAAAGCTATACTCGTCTGTTCTACGAACTCTATATGTCCTTTTTGTCTTTAATTGCATTTTGATGTTCATATACTTGTGCATCGACATGTTAAATTTATAGCGGTTAAAAAAAATTTAGACAATGGACCACCCTGGCTTCGAATTCTGGCTGCGCCACTGGTGCGCATTGTCTTGAGAGGCATTTTCTTGAGAGGAGGAAGACACCAGTTGCCGACAAAGAGGCCGGAAATGAGGTGCCTGACAGCAGGAAGCTGCCCTTGAAGCGTGTGGGCAATGTGGTGAAGATCGATGAGGCAGCTTTGAAGAAAAGGTGTGAGGAAGTGACAAAGAAGCTTGATGAGGAGTACAAGAACAACATGAAGATGGTTATGGAGCAGAAGTACAAGGTTGATGAGGCAGAGATGAAGAAAAGGTTTGAGGACTGGATGAAGGAGTATGGCCGGACCTACTGGAACAAGAAGGAGAAGGCTCGACGGTATGAGGTGTTCAAGGCCAATGCAATTAGGGCAGACAAAAAAAAAAGACCGTACACAGTGCCATAGGCTCCCGCACTGCGGGGTCCGGAGAAGGAAAAATACAGACAAGCTTAACACAAATAGCAGTGCCCGTTTTGGCCCTGGCATACATGCATTGCCGTCAGGGTGACTTCGACTGGAAGTTATACTTTGAGGACTTGAGAAGGTCTGATTCCCAGCAGAGGACGGTAGCTCCTCAAGAATTGGATTGCACTGATGCTGTGAAGAAGGTTGTATTATTGGGATCCCTAACTATGTTTACAAGTATTGATGCTTGCTAAATAGAAATGTGCACCTCTGTCCCATAACTAGGAAAAAGAAAATCAATGTCATGTTTGATTTGAAGATGGCAATTAGATGGCATTCCCATGCATGATCTCTAGTTTGCACCATATTTTTATTTTGGAAAGTTTTGTTCTAACACTTACCATTTTGGATGAGGACAGAGGCGCAAGGAACTGGCAGAACGGAAGGCCGAACAAGAACGTCAAGCAAAAACAAGCACCAGTTGTCCCGGTCGCGAAAAAAAAAGCACTAGCCAATACCGTAATTGAGCTATAATAAGTCCACAATCACTTGTTTCTGGCATGCGCGCACCTGGAAACATTTCGACCACTGATTAGTTTGCACTTGCATTACAGAGGTTCAATTACATGAACTGCTTTTGAGATTTTATGGTCTCGTTGCTGATTAGTTAAAATATGTGAATGCACTTCAATAATGTACGTACGGTTAGTTTTTTTTAACAAGAAAATTCTAAACTGAAGGAATTGGGTTCTCAAAATTGTTTACTTCATTCATGTGTTTTAGGTAACGGGCGTCAATCTGTCTTCATCTGAAGTGCAAGACTGCCGTATTGATGTTTATGTATACAAGTGCTACTTGTTTTAGGGTAGATCCACGGATGAATTTAAAGAAAGAGACTTTTACCAAAGTTTGTGACTTTTTTCCCCTCAATTATGCAATAGGTTTGCACATCTTTTATATTTAAAATCGAGAAATAGCAAATGTTACAACGACGCCCACAGGATCGTGGCACACTAGGGGTTAGTTTTATACAATCATCTCTGCCCTGACTGACTGACGAGATGCAGGGACCACGAATGCACGATAAATGTGTGCCATCCAGATATAGCCGTGGTATCAACGACATGACCAACGCTTCTGAAACCCACGGATCAACACACTTTTAGCACGCAGACTGCACCTTAACAATTATTTTCAGTAGGGGCTCTTCTGCCCCTCCTGTTCGTTAAAAAAAAAGGACTCCAGAGTCTCCAAAGTTTGGCAGCGTAATGCATCAGTGCAGTGGTACTCTGCGGTGAGATTCAAGGTGCCATGAATGCACAGAAATGGTGTGATCCGGACATAACCGTGCACTAACAAACTAGCCTCACGAATGACCGAACGATTTAGATACATCATACGAAAGCATTGTTCAAGAATTGATCCGTTCGCGCTCCGACCTCCAGCAGGAGCAGCATCGATCTCCCAAGCCAGCGGCCATGGCCGCCGACCTCACGCTGCAGCTTCTCGCACCTCTCCTCCTCGCCATCATCCCCTCTACTTCCTCTTTGCCACCACCAGACAACATAGGGCACCGCCGCCACGTGGGAGCAAAACGACGCGGCTCCCGCCAAGTCCGTGGGCGCTGCCGGTGATCGGGCACCTGCACCACCTGGCCCGGCCATGGGCCGGCCTCCCGCACCATATCATGCGCGACCTAGCGCACCGCCACGGCCCGCTCATGCTGCTCCGGTTCGGCGAGGTGCCCGTGGTGGCGGCATCCTCCGCCGCTACGGCGCGCGAGGTGATGCGCACCCACGACGCGGCGTTCGCGTCGCGGCCCATCGACCCCATGTCGCGGCTTTGGTTCTAGGGCGCCGAGGGCATCCTCTTCGCACCCTACGGCGACAACTGGCGCCACCTCCGCAGGGTGTGCACCCAGGAGCTCCTCACCGCCCGCCGCGTCCAGTCCTTCCGCCCCGTGCGCGAGGACGAGCTCCGCCGCCTGCTCGCCTCCGTCGCCGATGCGGGCTCGGGGACGGCCGGCGTTGTCAACCTGACGGAGAAGATATCGACATACATCATGTTGTTTGTTCCTCTAAATTCCATCCGCAAAGCAAAAGGCCAGCTTCTGGCTGGAGCGGAGCGGAGGCCCGTCGCCGGAGGCTTGGGCCGGATTCACAATGATGTGTTCTCTCCTGTGGTCAAGCATAGTTTTATTCGTACTTTCTTCAGTATTGTTGCTTCACATGATCTTGAACTTGAGCAGCTAAATATCAAGACAGCCTTCTTGCATGGAGAACTGGAGGAGGAAATATATATGGACCAGCCTGAAGGGTTTAAAGTCCCTGGTAAGGAAAATTATGTTTGCATGTTGAAGAGGTCTTTATATGGTTTGAAACAGTCTCCTCGTCAGTGGTATAAAAGGTTTGATTCATTTAAGTTGGCACATGGTTTTAAAAGATCAAATTATGATAGCTGTGTGTATATCAAGTTTATGAATGGATCACTCATATATTTGCTGTTATATGTTGATGACATGTTGATTGCTGCCATAAGCAAGGAACAAATTGCTACTCTGAAGAAGTCATTGAATAGCGAGTTTGATCTGAAGGACCTTGGGGCTGCTAAGAAGATCCTAGGTATGGAAATTTCCAGGGACAGAAAGTCTGGTTTATTACTTCTTAGTCAGCACAGTTACATTAGTAAGGTTCTTGATCGCTTTAATATGAAAGATGCAAAGCCTGTTAGCACCCCTATTGCACCTCACTTTAAATTATCTGCAATGCAATGTCCTAGTACTGATGAAGATGTTAAGTACATGTCTAAGGTGCCATATTCTAGTACTGTTGGTTCATTAATGTATGTCATGGTTTGCTCTCGTCCTAATTTATCACATGCTATGAGTTTGGTCAGTCGTTATATGTCTAATCCTCGCAAAGAACATTGGAGGGAAGTTCAGTGGATTTTCAGGTATCTTCGTGGAACAACAGATTATTGTCTGAAATTTGGAAGAACTGATAATGGAGTTATTGGTTATGTTGACTCAGATTATGCTGCTGATTTGGATAGGCGAAGGTCACTCACAGGATATGTGTTTACAGTTGGCAGTTGTGCTATGAGTTGGAAGACAATATTGTAGCCAGTTGTTGCCTTATCTACCACTGAAGCTGAATACATGCAGTTGCTGAAGCTACAAAGGAACTGGTATGGCTGAAAGGTTTATATTCTGAATTATGTGGAGTTGATACTTGCATTAACCTGTTTTGTGATAATCAAAGTGCTATCTATCTCACTAAAGATCAAATATTTCATGAGAGAACTAAGCACATTGATATCAAGTACCATTATGTGCATGATGTTATTGCACAAGGGCAGATGAAGGTATGCAAGATAAGCACTCATGATAATCCAGCTGATATGATGACAAAGGCAGTTCCTGTTGCTAAGTTTGAGCTATGCTCAAGCTTAGTTGGTATTTCAGCTTAGCCCAAAAGGCATTATGGTGCCAACAGTATTATTACTTCGTTATGTTCAAGTGAAGGATTGATTTATGCTGCAGGGAAGAATTCGTTTCAAGGTGGAGTTTGTTGTTTGTTGCTCCAAATTCTATCCGCAAAGCAAAAGGCCAGCTTCTGGCCAGAGCGGAGCGGAGGCCCGTTGCCGGAGGCTTGGGCCGGTGAACCTTTAGGGTTTTTACCTTAAATTTTACCTGTAAGTCACCGCACGGGATGGAGAGATTAGTGGTAATTCCCCGACGTTTGTAACCTCCACCAAATATAGTGAAAACTAGTTTGCTGGCTGGCGCCCATAGTTTTTCCCTCTCGCATTGAGAGAATTTTCACGTTAAATCTCATGTCTTCTATATGTTTTGATCTTGTTTTGCTTGATAATTGGCATCAATATTTTATAACACATCGCCGACTCCACGGTGCGCGCCATCATCGGCAGCCGCCGGCTCAAGGACCGCGACGCGTACCTGCGGATGCTCAAGGGCCTCTTCGGAATCATGCCCGGGATGAGCCTGCCGGACCTCTTCCCGTCCTCGCGCCTCGCCATGCTCCTCAGCCGCGCTCCTGCCCGGATCACGGCCTACCGCCGCAGCATGCGACAGATCATGGACGGCGTCATCCAGGAGCACCGGGACAGGGCCGCCGCCGCTGCAGACGGCGACGAGGAGGAGGAGGACTTCGTTGACGTGCTCCTCAGACTTCAGAAGGAAGTCGACTCCAAGTTCCCGCTCACAACCGAGAACATCAAAACCGTCATGCTGGTGACAGATGATCCACCACTTCAAACACTGCCAGTCTGCCACCATGAATTGTGACGATGCCATTGGAGACCTCAAATTCCTCTGGTTTCTTGCACGCACAGGACATATTTGGCGCGAGCACGGAAACGTCGACGACGACGCTGGACCGGGCGATGGCGGAGCTCCTACGAAACCCGAGGGTGATGGAGAAGACGCAGCACGAGGTGCGGCAAGCGTTCGCCGGCCACGACACGGTGACCGAGGACACCCTAGCCAACCTGCGCTACCTGCGGTTCGTCATCAAGGAGTCGCTGCGGCTGCACCCGCCGGCGACGATGCTGGTTCCACGGCAGTGCCAGAGCGCGTGCCAGGTGCTCGGGTTCGACGTGCCGGCGGGCATGACGGTGATCTTGAACGCGTGGGCGATCGGCAGGGACACGGCGCACTGGGACGAGCCCGACGCGTTCTTGCCGGAGAGGTTCGAGCAGAGCACCAGGGACTTCAGGGGCGCCGACTTTGAGTTCATACCGTTCGGTGCCGGGGGGCGGATGTGCCCCGGCATGGCGTTCGGAATGGCTCATATCGAGCTCACGCTCGCTGCGCTGCTGTTCCACTTCGACTGGAGCTTGCCGGGTGGGCTTGCCGCCGAGGAGCTGGACATGACAGAGGCGTTTGGGATTGCCACGCCACGGCGTTCCGACCTTTTGGTGGTGGCAACCCCTTGTATCCCACTGCCCACAAAGTAACCATATATAGGCATTATTGTTCTTGTTGACATGGAAAAGCATAGCAAGGTACCGCAGAATAATCACTGGAAGCATATATGGAGGCAATGATGAATTCATGACATATGGAGAAGAACCCAAAATATTATTGGAAGTGATGTGTTAGTTGGCTATCCAAAACTTCGAAATGGTTAGTGGCTGGGAAATTAGAGGCTAATTAAGCATTTTAATTTGGGATTTGCTATTTACCAGGTTCCTGAAAAATAACAACTGTTCCTGAAAAATAACAACTGTTCTGTGGGCCATCAGATGAATGATCTAACAGATTTAAATTCACACAAAGAAATAATAGTATTGCTCATGAATTACCAAACTCATGTTGATCTTGATCATTGAAATTTGAAACAAAGTGCTAACTAAGCCAGCTATTTAGATTTTTATGGTTAGCTAGATTTTTTATGGTGCAACTTGCTTAACCAGGTTTCATAATGATTACTGAAAGTCAGCTAATTAGATTCCCAAATAAGGAAGATTCCGCAAGTGCCCACGAAGTCGCAGAAGTCACACAGTGCGACCAGGAACGCTTCAAAGCCGGCAACCACAGCCGTTATTCTTCTTCTTGCGTTCCGATTGCAACGACGACCCCATCAGCGGAGGAGCAGTGTGGAAGCCGCCATGGCTGCCGACCTGCCGCTCTACCTGCTGCTGGCGATCCTCCTCGGCATCCCGGTCATCCTTTTCGCCACCACCAAACGCCCCCGCGCCGCTGGTGCCTTGCGTCTCCCGCCGGGCCCGTGGCCTCTGCCGGTCATCGGCCACCTGCACCACCTCACGGGTGCGCTCCCGCACCGCACGCTGCGGGACCTGGCGCGTCGCCACGGCCCACTCATGATGCTCCGCCTCGGGGAGCTCTCCGTCGTGGTGGCCTCGTCCCCGGACGCCGCGCGCGAGGTCATGCGGACCCACGACGCCGCGTTCGCGTCGCGGCCGACGGGCCCCATGCAGGAGCTGGCGTACCAGGCGCCAAGGGCGTCATCTTCGCGCCCTACGGCGAGGGGTGGCGCCAGCTCCGCAAGATCTGCGCGCTGGAGCTCCTCAGCGCCCGCCGCGTCCAGTCCTTCCGCCCCGTCCGCGACGCCGAGGTCGGCCAACTCCTGCGCTCCGTCGCGGCCGCCGCGGCGTCTTCCTCGCCGGTGAACCTGAGCGAGGGGATCGCGGCGTACGTCGCGGACTCCACGGTGCGCGCCATCATCGGCAGCCGGTTCAAGCACCGCGACGAGTACCTCCGGATGCTGCAGGAAGGGCTTAAGATCGCGCCAGGGATGACCCTCCCGGACCTCTTCCCGTCCTCGCGCCTCGCGCTGCTCGTCAGCCGCGTGCCCGGCAGGATCGAACGCCATCGCCAGGGCATGCAGCAGTTCATCGACAACATCATCGCGGAGCACCGGGAGAACAGAGCATCCGCCATGGCGGACGACGACGTCTACGACGAAGACTTGCTCGATGTGCTATTGAGACTGCAAAAGGAAGTTGACTCCCAACACCCGCTGACGACAGAGAACATCAAGACCGTCATGCTTGTAAGCTTCGTCTCCTCAATTCTGACCAATCCTCAGTCCCCCATAGCTTGTTCTTGCATAATTCTGTAACCAATTCTAGTATTATAATGTTCGTCGATTTGATTCGCAGGACATGTTTGGCGCGGGCAGCGAGACGGCGGCGACGACGCTGCAGTGGGCGATGGCAGAGCTGATGAGGAACCCAAGAGTGATGCGCAAGGCGCAAGACGAGGTCCGGCGAGCACTCGGTGAGCACGGCAAGGTGACAGAGAAAAAGCTGGCGAGCCTACGCTACCTGCCGCTCGTCATCAAGGAGACGCTCCGGCTGCACCCGGCGGCGCCGCTGCTGCTGCCGCGCGAGTGCAGGAGCCCATGCCAGGTGCTCGGGTTCGACGTACCCAAAGGGACCATGGTGAACGTAAACGGGTGGGCGATCGGCAGGGACCCAGCGCACTGGGACGAGCCCGACGAGTTCGTGCCCGAGAGGTTCGACGGTGGCGACAGACACTGGCGGAGCTACCTTAGGGCCATAGTGGGCCATGGCCCCCCCCTTGCCGTGCATCAAGTTACATGGTCATCGTGTGTAAGTGCATGTATATCTCCACAGTGTCTACTCGTGCATAGCTGTTTTGTACCAATCACTAGACCTTAACTAACTACTCGTAGATGCTTATTACTCAGAGGACTGTGCATGGAAGCTTGCTAGCTTTCGGAGGCTCAAGGTGCCATACAACCTGTAGCAGTATGTTCTTGAGGCCGGTTTGGCCCCTGCTTACTTTCAAGGCTAGCTCCGCCACTAGCGACAGAGACTTCAAAGGCACGGACTTCGAGTTCATACCGTTCGGCGCCGGGAGGCAGATGTGCCCTGGCATGGCGTTCGGGCTGGCGCACATCGAGCTGGCTCTCGCCGCGCTTCTCTTCCACTTCGACTGGGAGTTGCCCGGCGGGATGGCGGCTGAGGTTGACATGGCCGAAGCGTTCGGGATCACGACTCGGCTCAAGACTGACCTTGTGCTTGTCGCGGTGCCTCGCGTCCCGGTGTCCATTGTTGAGTATACATAGTTTTTGGTTTTTCCTCGGAGAATTTACGTACCTCTAGTGCAGTCATAAAACTGTCCTTTGATTTTTTTAATTTCAAGTTTGATTGCTCGTCTTATTAAAAAATAACATAAATTTACGTAACTCTAGTACAGTCATAAAACTGGTTTATTTATTTTGTTGTAGCTTATTTTATTAACAAAAGATCTTCAAAAATGACATAAATTTGATTATATTTACTTAAAACTTTTAAATAAGACAAGCGGTCAAACTTAAGTAAAAAAATCAAACGAATTATAATTTAAAATGAAAAGAGTAAACCAAGTTATCGTCCTATGACCACGCCTTCGATCATTACAGCTTTGAGCTTTGGGCTCCATTGTACAAAGATGCATATGGTTGTACGGTGGCTGTTTAGGGCTCGTTTTTTTAATACAATAATATGTAGCTCTCTTGTCGGATTCGTTTCAAACTAAATGTCTCAGACTGGGCAAATTTTTTCCAGTCCGTGTACTAGTTCTTGTCTTTTAACTTTTTTTGTTGTAGGGGCTCTAGCCCCTCACACTCCTAAATTTTTTTATTGAAAACCGAAAATTGAACCACAACATAACAAAATCGTAGTTTTTTTTCTTTGGTTTCGGTTTCGTTTTTAAGTTCCATATAAACTTTGGTCCTAGGCCTCAGTTTCGGTTTCTATGTTCCACCGAATCGAAACACCAAGCAACTGAGCAATATTGAGAAGCAGCTTTTGAATAAAGAAAAAATTTGATTGATGGTTTCTTTTTTCTCAATCATGTTCGTCTGATGGTTTCTACGGCTAATAGCCTGCTTATGTGTATTTTGTTATGAGAGGAAAACATTATGCCATAGTTGATAAGACGGACGATAAAATGTTGAAAACTACACAGATAAACATACATAAACAACGGGTAAGAGCAACTCCAACAATTAGGCATTCTTGTTTTTTTGTCAAAAATCTAGAAATCACCTATCCAACAGTTTTGCAAATTGGATTGGCATTTGGGGCAACTTGGCAATTTCCAGGTGACGATATGCGAGGCGCCCGTAGCTTGGCAAACGCAATTTCGCGGCACTTCCGTGGAACTCCGCGCGGCACGGACTCCTCTCGCGCCACATTTTCCTCTCGCGAAACCTCCCTCGCGCGGCCTCTCCTCGCGTGATCTCACGCCGCGGGTGCACGAACTCCGTCTTGCCGAGTACATCAAGGACGCCGCTAGTGCACGGCCTCCGTCCTGGCGAGTAGATCAAGGCCGCCATCCGTCCTCCTCCCATGTTGGCCGCCAAGCTTGCGCCCTCGATCCTTTCTCTCCACGCGAGCAGATCGATCACGAAGCAGCCTAGTACGTCCCTCCTATATCTCCCGTACGTGTCTCTCCATGACTCCGCTGTTGCTATTCATCTATGGTTCGTATCTTTTTCTCCTTGTCCATTGTGGGTAGTCATGGTAGTTCCCTTGATGTGGTAGTGAAGGTAGGGTTCATTTGATCCAGTACTAGTCATCTAGGGTTCATGATGGGTCAAAGTCTGTATTGTTTTCGTAGTGCCCTGATCTGTTTTCATAGTCATGGTGATTTGATAGATCTGATAGTCAAACTACGGTGTATATGTTCAGATGTGTACGCAATGTCCTTTGATCTTTTTTTCAATAGGTGTGAATATAATGTCTTTGATCTGATCGTTTTTATTTCAAACACAATTACATTTGTTGTTCTTTGCTTCTGTAGATTCGTTTGAATGGAAAATATTGGATTCTATATGGGCATACTCACATCAAATGATCCACATGATCCTGAGACAGAGGTTATTGATATGATATAATATAATGAGTAAGAACAAATAATATCATATTTAGGCACGCAAGTTGTTTGTACGAAAGAGAAGGAAATCATAAATTGCTTTTAGCCTCTCACGGTGAATCGTCCTGTTCGTACGACGGATCCACATGATAACGAGTGGGAGTGCAGTGGCCGAATCTCTTGGAGATCGATGACCTGCTGCAGCCGGCAGCTGGAAGGAGGGGATCGCAACCTGGAAGATGTTTTCCTTCAGGGCAGCAGCGAGAGGGACTGGGAGGAAGAAACGGCGGCGACCGTCCTGGCTACGTCGAGAACCGGCGGCGCGCCGAAGAAAATGCCGCGAAAGAAAAAACTCCGCGAAGAAAAGCGCGCGACCACGGCGGGAAGAAAAAATGTGCGGGGAAATATAGCTGGGTTCATGATTTTTGGGTTTTGCCGAGTTAGTTTTGTCAAACATTTAGAGATGGTTTTTTTTTTACTTTGTCATATTATATTTTAAGAGTTGACAAACAACAATAATTGTTAAACTAAAATTGCCAAAGTATTGAAGTTGCTGTCAAGAAAGTTTTGAAGCGGTCAAATAGAGTATCTTTTGGCCGGAGTGCAAGTGACGTATGGCACAAGGTCAACAACGTTAAGCCGCCACCCCACATCGATAAACACTCCATTGACTTTCCACAGTTGTTAGACTAATCGTTGGATATCCAATTACATTTGAATGTTGCTAGTATCTACTCTCTCCGTCGCAGAATAAGTGTCACTCTCGCTTCCCGAGAAACAACTACCGGCAATTTATGTTAAAATATTAAAAATATTTATACTAAGTAATTAGTATTATTGAAAAGATCTTTTCGTCTAGTTTTTTAACTAATTTATTTGAAGATATAAATATTATACGTTTTACCTACGAATCGAGTCAAATTTATGATAAAAAACCAAACAACACTTATTTTAGGACGGAGGAAGTAAACTAAAAAGTTTGACAAGATCCTACATGACTCCTTAGCATGGCGGGAGTACTAAACTAGTCCCTGGCCTCCTAGGATAGCTTTTCGGACATGTTGTTATGCGTCTGGATGGCACATATTCCTCGTGCATATCTTGTTGGTCGTCACCCCGACCTCGATCTCTGCCGGCCGGAAAATTACTCTTGCTTTATCGCTTCAAAACTTTACTTTGCTCACTGCTTGTTTACTGCTACTCTGCTATGTATATCTCATGGCCAGTTCCCAGCGGTGCGCACCTCGTAGCTGCTTGTCGCTTTCCATGGGATCACGAAACTCCCGTGATTGCGCATGCTGACCAGAAACCCACCTGCTCCGGTGGATGAGATGCATGGCTTGACCTGGTCTCACTCTCACGCAAACCGCAGGCCCAAGACTACGAGTCGTGCTCGTGCACAAAAGACAGAGGTCCTCACGCACGAGTACTACAGCATACTGCTGGCATGGCAATCAAGATCGATCGTCGTGTGCTCTCGATCGAGCATGCCCTGCCTTCGCCTTCTTCGCCATCCAAGATGTTTCTTCCAAAGCTGAGCGAAAGAAACAGCCCAACCTGAAACCATATACATATGCCACAACGTGGTTCACGGTGCGCATTTTGTTATTCGTATATATCTCGCCCAAATCTGTCCCACACCGCACCATCATCGGCCGTCTGATTACAACTCCACGGCCGCGCTCGCAGCATTCAGTGTTCGCCGCCAGCAGCCCCAAGCTGGGACCTCCCGCAGGCCGCTCGCTACCGTGGTCGATGGCGACGGGCGGCGGACGTCCAGTCCATAAATATCCCGCGCGCGGCAGAATAGCATGCCAACCATCACTCTCTGTTGCGCCCACTCCAAGATTCCATCAGTGTCCAGCCCGAGAGCTCAGCTCAGCTCCCCACACGCACCATGCGCGCCACCATGGGCGCCGCCCTGCTGCTCGCGCTCCTGCTCGCGGCCGTGCTGCCCCTCTCCGCGTCGGCGTCGGGCGGCGACGCGCACCCGGGCTACGACTCCGGCGAGACGGGCACCTGCACGGTAGACGCGGCGGAGCTGCGGCGGCTGGAGGAGCGCGGGGGGACCGGGCGGCGCATCATCGACATCACGCACGCGTACGTGCCGGACCTGCCGGCGTTCGCGAACGGGGCGGTCACGGGGCCCGTGGTGCGCCTCAGGGACTCCATGGCGGACGGGTCCGAGTACAACCTGTCGGAGCTGGCGATGGACTGCCACACGGGCACCCACGTCGACGCGCCGGGACACATGAACCAGGGACACTTCGCCGCCGGCATCGACGTCGACGCTCTCGACCTCGACGTCCTCAACGGTGAGCTACTACGTCATCTCTAAAAACACCCGGAATGAATGGCGTTTGGGCTGGCGTGCATCATCGAGCTGGCTCTCGCCGCGCTGCTGTTTCACTTCGACTGGAAGTACGTTGCCAGGAACGGGAGTGATGGCGGCTGAGCTGGACATGACCGAAGCGTTTGGGATTGTGCTTGTCGCGGTGCCTTGCGTCCCGGTCTCCATTGTTGAGCAAACATAGTTTGTTCTTTCCTTGAGAATTTACGTACCTGTCATAAAAGTTTAGTTTAACGCGACAAAGATGTGTTTTGAACAAAATACGGTATGGCAAGCCTAGAAAAAACGGTAAAAAAACCTAAATAAGTCGTCAGTCCCAGACCACCACTGTCACAAATCATTACAAAGACACCATGGAGTCTACGGACACGCCATCAAGTTCTCCCTTCCCTAAATCACATTATTCCGCTTCCGCCTCTACCTCCACCTTCAGCGACGTTGACCATCCTTAAATTGCTACAGATCTGACACTTCTGCCAAACCCAACACTCCCCCACCACTACATGTCATCACTGTTCCGCTGGCGCGCCATCAACACATGCCACCCTTGTTTAAACTCAATAGGCACATATGCCCCCCCCCCTCCCTCCTCCTTCCCGACTGTTAACCCAGCATAGGCCACCCAAACCCTATACACACCTATGTCCTTCCTAACCATTAACCCAACATCTTAGTCTTCAACTAAATCAGAGGTTGCTGATGTTGTTGGAGCATGTTGTTGGAACGTCCAAGCATCACCACCGCTGTGGATTCTGGTCTCATTTCTTACATCCGTCATTCCCTCTCATTAATTCATTTCGGTGTTCTTTTAATTCCGACATGTGTTTTTCTTTGCCAAATCAGGAGGCTCTTGACTCTAAGCTTAACTCCAAAAGCCTCTTGATTTAGCTGTACAGTGTAAGCCTAGATATCGAGCTAGCTCGGCTCGTTATAGCTCAGCTCGTTAGCAAGCTGGCTCGACTCGGCTCGTTATATAAACGAGCTAGAAGAGCAGCTCGGCTCGGCTCGCTAACTAGTTCGAGCTAGCTCGTTTAACTCGCGAGCCAAATTATAAAAACACATTACATGAAGATTTTTGAAGCAATTGAACAAAGTATCAAACACAATGTTTATAAATTTTTTTTAAAAAGAATACAATCCATCCATCGATTTGATCCATAATTCATCACAACCATGACGTTGAGTCCATGATACTCGTGAGGAGGTGGACCGGTGCGTGTGGAGATGGAGATTGGACAGAGGATCTGCGTGCGGTGAGAAGGTGGATAGTGCGCATGGCGGTGCGTGAGACTGCGGGCTACGGCGGCGCTCGGGAGACGGCTAGACAGGAGGGGAAGAGGAAAAGACTCAATGACTACGTTGTACGCGTCTACGCGCCGCCGATGTAAGGGTGGGAGTCAAGGGGACTGCTGTAGTGTTGTATATTGACTAGGGTTAGGGGCTAATTGGGCTGGACGCCGGACCCGGGCCGATTTCAGTAGTCTGCTATCAAGAATTGCCTAGCTCGTCGGAGCCAATGAGCAGTTCGCGAGCTGGCTTGTTATAAATCGAGTTGGCTCAATATAAAACAAGCTGGCTTATTATAAAACGAGTCGAGCTTAAACCGAGCTATTAACGAGCGGGTCGAGCGAGCTAGCAAGTTTCGAGTTTTTCGTCTAGGCTCAGTACGGTGGGTACGTAAATTTTTGAAGCTAGCGTCAAAGCTGCCACCCTAGATAAACATTAAACTCTCCGTTGATTTTCTTAGATAAACTCTGCATTGACCTCCCTACATAGTATGACATATCTTGTCGAACTCCGAGTACCCGATCTCTTTGCCGGTCGGCTGGGAAGCCAAGGAGGATTTCGTATGAGGTGGCGGCGTGGCGCTGCCGTCCTGCGCCGTACGCCACTAGCTCACCCAAAGAAAATTACTATTCGTACTAGTTAATTTGATCGCTCCAAAGCTTTCTTTATCCACAGGTTGTTTACTGCCTTGTGTCGTATACCTCGTCCTTGCTTGTCACGGTCGCTTTCGATATGGGATCATGCATGAAACTCCCCAGACTGCCCATGCTGAAACCCAACTACTCTAGCCGATGAGATGGCTTGACTTGGTTTGGTCTCACGTAAACTACACGCCCCTTCTTCTGACTACAAGTCGTGCACAAAAGACAAGGGTCCTCACTTCGCTCGACACCTACAGGATACTGCCCATCCTTCGTGATCGTGACCCGCTGGCGGTGGCCATGAACAGGGCAGACTGGGCTCGATCGGCCATGCGCACATGCCATGCCTTCGCCATCAAAATATATTTTGCCACGTCAGATTAAACCTGGCGATCCATGGTCGCGCTCGCGCCACGGTAGCATTCAGTAGCCGCAGCCACCACAAATGACAAAGGCAGCGGACGTTCCATAAATCCCGCGCGCGCCGCGGTGGAATAGTCTGCCAACCATCACTCTCCGCAGTCCAGATTCCAGCCCGAGAGCTCAGCTCCGCTCCGCTCCGCTTCTCCCCACACGAACGTCATGGGCGCCGCCCTGCTCCTCGCGCTTCTGCTCGCGGCCGTGCCGCTCTCCGCGGCGTCGGCCGGCGCCGCGCACCCGGGCTACTCCGCCGACGAGGGCACGTGCACGGTGGACGCTGCTGGCGCCGGCGCGGAGCTGCGCATGATGGAGGAGCGCGGCGGCGGGCCCGGCCGGCGCATCATTGACATCACGCACGCGTACGTGCCGGACCTGCCGGCGTTCGCGAACGGGGCGGTCACGGGGCCCGTGGTGCGCCTCAAGGACTCCATGGCGGACGGGTCCGAGTACAACCTGTCGGAGCTAAAGATGAAGTGCCACGCGGGGACCCACGTCGACGCGCCGGGGCACATGAACCAGGGACACTTCGCCGCCGGCCTCGACGTCGACACGCTCGACCTCGAGGTCCTCAACGGTAAGCGAACGCGCCATCTTTGATTGGGCCGGCGTCAGTTACTCAGTTCGGATAAACATGGTGGGGATTGGGGAGGGGAGTCCGACGGCTGGGGAGGACGAGATGAGGAATTCGTGATTCCCCGATTGATTCTTTAGCCACCACTCACTGCTTGTCCGTCGGCAGGATAATTCTGAGATCCTCCTTACGGGCGCTGACAAGCCAGACCCACCGGGCAGCCACACTTGCACATCTCGCAGCCAAGACTCCCAACACTTTTTTTTAGATAATGATTTTTATTGGCTACGATACGATAGTTTACAGAGAACTCCCGTAAAAGGTGCCGCCACATCTTTTCTCTAGGACCAGCTAATTAGGATCTGCCGTTTGCGCAAGAACTAGTTAGTTGCCACACAGAGTAGAGTGCTGACTTTCTTGAACTTGTTGAAAGCGACACTAGCATGCTGTATAGTATGATCGTCTTCATTGGAACGATCAAGTGAGAAAGGCGTTGCGTTGCGTAGGGTGGCTTCGGTAGTTGGCGTCAAGATGGTGCTCGAATTGGAGATCAACTGGAGCCTCGTCAAATTTCTTTCATTTCTAATCACGCCTCATCATCCCCTTTCTATTTCTAGCAAAAATGACTGCTAAACTCAGAGACTAGTCAGACATCAGTGTCCGTCCTTTACCCAAATAATTAGTTAATTGAAGGCATGGACAGAAGCCAAATTGTTCCGTGGTTTGAAATGAACGAGAAGTGCTATATATCAAAAGCAGCAGAGTGCAGCTGCTCGGTTTCCTGTTCGCAAGCTCCAGACTGCGAGCTCGTTTCCATAACCGGGGTTGGTATGTGCTTGTTCATGATGATGTTTTCACATTCAGAATCAGAAGGGATGCGAGAAAGCCTATCAGTTCGGACATTTGCATGTTATACTTGATTATATATATATATATATATATATGGTTCATTCATGTTGTAAATGCTTTTACTGACCATGATACATTGACTCTCTTCTTCGGACAGGACCTGCGTTGCTGGTTGATGTTCCGAGGGACACAAATATAACAGGTAGAACACTTCCATTTTTGTTTCAGTGAACTAGATACTTTACTAAATTATCTGTTAAACCGCCTCATTCCCTACTGCTGCTTTTAGTCAGATTTTGATCCATACCATCATTGATGTGCACACACTTTTCATACATACTATCATCTGGCAAAGATTTATATAACATGATTTGGGATTATGAATATAATGTTATGTAGCTCTCCTGAGTATTCGAGAAATAAATGAGCATATATTCACTTCTGTGGTGCTCAAACAGATGGTACCAGTTTCTCTATGTTTGCTGCCTAGGATTTACTACTTGCAGTACATAGCTATATTAAACCCCAATAACTCTATGCAGCTAAAGCAATGGAATTCCTAAATATACCGAGAGGAGTTCGCCGAGTTTTATTCAGGACACTGAATACTGACAGGTGTGGCTTATGAGTTTACAACATTCAAAGAGCACTAGACAACCAGTTTATGGACTGTGCTGAACGTGTAAGCAAATGTCTTTTAGGAAGTTGATGTGGAGGAAGGGAGGTGACATGAGCTATGTTGGATTTACAGAGGATGGCGCACAGTGGTTAGTTGACAACACTGACATAAAGCTAATTGGTAAGAAATTATGTCCCTGACTGCATACAAATTGAGGCAAACCTTGTTTTTCTTCCTCTTTTTTTTTAGCCCTGACAAAACTTTGTTTTCCTTACGTGTTGGAGACACACACTTGCCAGGAATCCATAATTGGGGAAACTTCCAATTTGTTTTGAGATATTTCTTGGTGGGTCAGTTGAAACTTACAGAATACTGCTACCATCAATTATGCAGGAATCGACGGTCTATCAGTTGCAGCATTTGATTACTTGATCTCTGCCCATGTTGTCCTTTTCAAAACCCCGGTAACCTTGCCTCCATTTAGCATACCTGTAATCTCATACTGTTTTTCCCTTATTCGAGCACAAAAAATTCCCATGTCAATTGCCAAGCAGCGTTACTGACTAGTGACTAGAGTACATAAGTAGATAACATAAAAAAAACATGTTTGATTATCACATAGCATCCAAACCCCATTGATCAATTTTCCCTTTATGATACCAGGATATAATCCCTGTTGAAGCCCTGAAACTAGACGACATTGAGGCGGGAATATACATGCTGCATTGTTTACCTCTCAGGCTGGTTGGATCCGAGGGTGCACCGACTAGATGCATCCTCATCAAGTGATCATTCCCTGTTCTTGCTGGAGGTGACGCTGTATCATGCCAGCTGAGCTGATGCTTCATCGTGGCCAACGTATTGGTTCACAGTCCTCTTCTATATGAACGAAAATGTTGTGTATGCCCATGTAGATATTCATGTATGGACAATAAAGAAGCAGCAATACTTCCATCAAGAAAATACTTTTGGCTAAGCCGGTAATGTAAAACAGACCTACAGTTGACTGTAAACTAGAGGCCTGGGAGGCTGAGACCTCCTTCTGAAAAGAAGTAAGACTTCAGCGCCCAATTAAGCTTCTGAATCAGTATCATGCCTTTATTTTGACAATTGGTTGTTGCTTGTTGCCTCACATCTGTTGGATTTAATTGGGCTTGGCCCATTTGGCTCAAATAAATGCTAGCGCAATAAAGGTTTGATTTGATCCCACAGGAATTGACAGGAATTTAAATTGGTGCTATTGCTTGACTGTTGTGAAGTTGAGAAGGTGAAAGACGTGCCACGCTTGCCGCACGCTAGCATGCCTTTGCACATCGTGACAAGATTTTTTTTTTTTGAGGGTATTACCAACGAAAGATTTAACAGTTCTAGGTGTACCCGCTTCTCTTAAGATTGCTCCTTTCATCTGTAAGTTTATTTCATTTTGGCTTTCGAATACAGATTTCACATATGACAATTTTGGTTGTGGAAAAAAAATACCAATGACAAAAGAAAACTATCAGGATGGTGATTCAGCTATGTTGCCTATTGAGCAGTTAGTCATGCTAGGAGTGCATAGTGGCATGCAGTAGTTTCTTTGGTTTTTCCTTTTTTTTTTTTTTTGTTGAACTGAATATATGTTTCTGTCGAGACAATGAAAAAAAAAAGGTATTTTGTGTCAGTCAGTAATGTAAGACAGACCTATAAACAAATGCAGAAATCAGTATAAGTTCTGAAAGAAGAGACGAGACCCGATCACTCGAGAACCCAACTGCATTAGCCTTCTGAATCGGCATGCCAATTATTTTGGTAATTGGTTGTTGATAATATCTGCTGTCACATCTGCCGTGTGCTAAGCCTGTCGTTTCGCTGAGGACGAACAGAAGGCTGGAACTCAAGCTAACAAACCTGACCTGTGCTGCTAACATTATTGCTCAGTTGGAGCTCATCTTCCTGCCTTCTGGACTGCAAACTCGTGGCCATGTCTGCTTCTCCTCTCATGGCGATGGCGATGGCGATGCTCCTGCTCGCCTCAACAGCGGCGCCGCGCGGGGAAGCGGCACGAGCGCCGCCCACCCGGCGTACGCCGACGCCACCGCCTACGGTCCCGCGGCCTCTGCCGTGGAGGCGGGGCTCGAGGAGTACGGCGGCGGGCGCATCGTGGACATCACGCACGCGTACCGGCCGGAGCTGCCGTTTCCCGGGCGGGACGGGCTCGGCGCGGTCACCCGGCTCACGGAGTCCATGGCCAACGGCTCCGTCAACAACGTGTCAGAGCTGCGCATGGTGGTGCACTCCGGCACCCATGTCGACGCGCCGGGACACATGGTCCAGGAGCACTTCGAGGCCGGCCTTGGCGTCGACAAGCTCGACCTCGACGTCCTCAATGCTAGGCTGAACTGAATGTGTTCCTCCGTTTCAAGATGGATTCTGGATTTCTAGTATCGCGAATGTTTCCCGGTTGAGTTGAGGAAACATCATTACTCTGAACCTGGTAATGGGGGTGCGTTTCATTTGTCAGGTTCAGAGTGGATGACTGAATATACTGTATTACTGTCTACGCCATGTTTGGAATGCAGGGATTTAACATGAATTCAGCAGTTCTATATGGGGATTAGCCCATACAAAACATATCGAATATGTTTTCAGAACACTAAACACCGGCAGGTATGGCTCTTCTTCATCAGGATAGTTATCATATATATTGCAAAATCCAAATATCATTATACAACTGTTGTGTAGACTACTGACATGCAAACAAATGTTTTCAAGGAAGCTAATGTGGACCAAGGAAATTGACACGAGTTTTGTTGGGTTCACAGAGGATGGTGCACAATGGTTAGTTGACAACACTGACATCAAGCTCGTTGGTAAGAAATTATAACCCTGGCAACATATGAATACTATCAGATACTTGGCTGTCTGAATGACACTTGATTTCTCTCGTGTGCTAGTTTCCATCTGTTGTCCGTAACCTTTTTTATATCTTGATTCTTCTTGACATTTTGCTACTTGGTGAATCAATGCATGTACTTAACTTACTTGATATGGAAAACTATGCAGGGATTGACTATCTATCAGTTGCGGCATTTGATCACTTGATATCAGCCCATTTGGTCTTTTTAAATAGACAAGTAAGATAATGCAGTTTCCCAGCATGTGTGTAGCATCATTGCACTATTCTACTGCAGAAAAGTTATATGTCAAGGTTATCATATGTAACTCGATGTATGCATTACATATTGCAAGTTGACATGTTTAGCTAAGTATTGGCTCTAGAATTCCATGCCAGCTAATCTTTTGGGGGCTGTCCTTGCTTCAAAATTTTGCTTCTCCAAAGAAATATTCCACTTCATGTGTAGATGATTAACAGAATGGATTGGACATGTCTATCTAAAATATGTACCATCAACCTGTATTAATGGCATGTGGCGTCAGACCCCCCGTATCATTGACTAGCTTGAATCATTGGTTGATTTGCTTACTTTGTTCTCTCAGGACATAATCCCAATAGAAGGTCTGAAACTAGACCATGTAAAGGCTGGAATATATATGCTGCACTGCTTACCTCTCGGACTGATTGGATGTGATGGCTCACCAATTAGGTGCATCCTTATCAAGTGATCACCACCTTATACTGGCATACTGATGAACATTATCTAAAGCTGGTACTGCCGAAGGCTGGTTAATGTCCTCATGCACTTTCCACCTCTCTACGAAAGAAAATGATGCATGCAATGTTGATATGTTGGCATGCTCAATAACAACATAGTTCCATTGGTGCAATGTATAAGTACAGATAGGTTTGTGTTGTAAGAAATATCTGTAGTAAAGAGAGGTAAAGATATTCCGGTGATTTAGTTGATTGTGATAATCTGATGGAAAATTTACACGTTACAAGATATTTTCTGTTGGAGTGGCTGGTGGTTTGAAATTTTACATGGATACTGTGTTGCATATATGGTCTAAGAAATCAGGTACTGCAAGTTCACGAGCAAACCATTTTGGCACTATTCACCTTCCCAGTTCAACCCTAAGCCACCCCTCCTGGATCAACTAACTATTCATCTCCTATACCAAAATGTTTGTATTTGCCACCGTTACAATTGGCCTAAAAGTTAAGAAAAAAAACCCTGAAATTTCAAAAAAGCCACAAATTCAGATGATTTGCCACAACTCACAGCTATCTGTTCAGTCAGAAGGAATTAAACTATGTTTCTCATCAATAATATTGTACATTACTTTTTTTTTCCCGAACCGAGGGCATTCCCCCATTTCCATTAAGCAAATAACGGAAATACAGAGTAACAGTTTAAGGCCCTACTTGACTTAGGACATAGGATAGCCAACAGACAATCTACCAGAGTTTCCCTTCTAAGCATTCTACACCATTGAAGCCACCGAGACAACCAAGAGATAGAGAGGGGAGGGGATAACTGGAACAAAGGAAAAGTAACGTAGGCAACATTACTAAACTTCGCTACAGAAATGTAAAGAGCAGACAACTCGACATTGATTTCGGCACAGCAGCAGCCCTTCCCTTCCTTTCTTCTCAAGCTCCTTCATTTTTGTCTTTAATCTTCAGGGTGCCCTTATTCCTGGGCTTCTTGTTAAACAACTTCAAGGCAATCTCCATCATCTGATTGACACCTTCCGCTACCATCGCTTGTAATACACCTGTCCAGTAACTCATCAAGGCAAAGACATGGCAAATGATAGAAATTAGATTATGGATTATTTTCTTTTCAAAGCAGCACTTGTTTCTTGCTTTCCAGATGGCCCAACAGATGGCTGCTATGTCAAAAGCATGATACTTTTTATTGTTTGGTAACCAATTATCACACCAATGCCAACATTGTTGGAAAGATGTAGGAATATTACTGGCTCCAATGCAGGTAACAATGGTTGCCCAAACAGTTTTGGCAACATTACATAGAAAAAACAAGTGTTGAATAGTTTCATGCTCTTGACAGAAGTAGCAAACGGGGTCACCTTTCCACTGCCTTTTAATAATGTTGTCTTTTGTTAGCACTGCATTATTCAAAATGAGCCAAAAAAATCTTAATTTTTTCAGGTATTTTGCTTTTCCATATATTCTTATGATAAATGCTTGTATCACTGGATGTTAAGGCATTATACATTGATTTAACAGAGAATCTCAAATTTTTATTAAATTTCCATACAACTTTATCATCCATATCAGTTAGCTGAATCTGATTTATTTTGCAAAGAATATCATGCCATTGGTCAGCCCATATATCCACAAGCCACCTAGAGAAAGTGACAGATGCAGGGTTTAAGATAACTTCTTCTACAGTAATATTTTTTTAAGATGCCATAGCAAAGAGATCAGGAAAGAGATGAGCTAAAGAGTCATCAAAAAGCCATTGATCCAACTAGAAAAGGGTCTTTTTCCCATTTCTAATTATAAACTTCCTGCCCTGCAGATAAATATCTCTAATTTTTAACAGGTCAGACCAAACAGGAGAGTCTTGTGTTTGGCATTAGTAAGCTTTTGTTTCTTAAGGTATTTGAACTGTATTATATCTTGCCATAACCCTTTCTCATTATCAATCTTCCAGAGCCATTTACTAAGTAGGCTTAGGTTCATTAACCTGATGTCTTTGATGCCCAAGCCCCCTTTTTTCTTGCTTTTACAGATCTTGATCCATTTTACCAGGTGGTATTTCCTCTTAGTACCTCCTCATTGCCCAAAGAACACTCTTCTAGATTTATTAAGCTGTTTGACAATGGTTTTTGGCAGGAGATATATAAACATCTGGTAAATAGGAGCATTATTCAAGCTAGAATCAATCAATACTTTTCTACCAACAATGGACATGGTGCCCCTTTTCCATATATCAAGTTTTTTTTGCACTTTTTCCCAGCAAGGGCTGCCGGTCAGATAAATGCAGTCTGCTAGGAGAAACAGGAACACCCAGGTATTTAATAGGAAATCTGCCCATTTGGCAGTTAAAAATGTTGGCATATACTGAAGCCCATCCATTATCATCATTAACAACTATAACCTCACTTTTGTCAAAGTTGATCTTGAGGCCAGACATCAATTCATACATGTATAGAAGCATTTTTAGATTTTTAGCTTTTCCTATGTCATGTTTCATGCATATAATGGTATCATCAGCATACTGTAGCACAATTATGCCCTTATCAATGATGTGGTCTGCTAATCCATGAATAAGATCATTAGATTGAGCTTTCATGATCATTCTAGAGAGACCATCTGCTACAAAGTTAAACAGTATTGAAGACAAGGGATCTCCTTGTCTCACACCTTATAACTCTTTATATAAGAACCAATTGACTCATTCAGTTTAACACTAACGGTACCACCACATACAACTTGTTGAATCCACCTACACCACTTAGGACAAAAACCCCGAGCATTTAAGCACTCAAATAGAAAGTTCCATTTGACTTTGTCATAAGCCTTTTTGAAATCCAACTTCAAAATAATACCAGTTTGACTTTTCTGTTTGGTTTCATGAAGGATTTCATGTAGTATCATGATCCCATTCATGATGTTTCTCCCTTTCATGAATGTAGATTGGTTTGTATGTATAAGTTTTTCAGCTATCTTTTCAATTATGATGGTTAGGATCTTTGTAACAAGTTTATATAAATAATTCAGAAGACATATAGGTCTATATTGTTGGATGATAGAAGCATTCACCTTTTTTGGGAGAAGAGTAATAATACCATAATTAATTCTGCATATGTTGACTGATTCCTCATGAAAGTCTAAGAGCAACTGAACCAAGTCATGTTTAATAATTTTCCAGCAATGTTGATAGAATTCAATAGGTATTTTGTTAGGTCCAGCAGCTTTATTTCTTTCTATTTGAAAAAAACATCTTTAATTTCCAACTCAGAAAAAAGGTCTACATAATTTAACATTTTCATCCTCAGAAACACTGGGTAGCTCTTGCCAAATTTCTTTATCAATATGAACATCATACTCATCTTCTAGGCCAAATCAAGCTGAATAATACTCAGTTGCATGCTTTAGGCGGTTTTCATCTCCAATAATAGTATTACCATCTTTGTCTAGAGACAATATGGTATTTTTCCTTCATTTTTTCTATAACTTGCTGATCAGAGAGTTCATTAGCTTCCTCTAATGACTCAAGTTTTGCTAGTTTCATAGAGTTGTCATTCCTTCTTTTTCTTAGTTCTCCTTGAAGGTTGAAACCCCAACCTTTGAAGTATTGCTTTATCATTTTGAGCTTTTGCTGGATCTTGTCCATAGTGGAGTTAGCATTACAAGGCTTCTCCCAAATTTTCTTGACAGCAGGTAGAAACTCTGGATTACAAAGCCAGCTATTCTCAAATCTGAATTCTATCTAATATTGTACATTACTTACATGCCTGAAGCCATTGAACACAAAAAATTGCACAAGAAACTACATGCAAACAACCAAAAGCAGATCCATGAAATATAAGAAATATCTAGAGGAAAAAAATATTACAATATGGGAAAGCTAACTATTGAATAATCAACTGATCCATCAATTAACCAGGACCATATTTTTGTCATATATGCTGAACAATGGACAACTCTTTCATGGACATGCTCACCATTGCACCTAACATTATATTCAATGATCCATCCAGCTGGTGATTCTTAGAGCAAATAAGTAAAAGCCCATTTTCCAGGTAGTACCAGCAGGCTGTCAGACTTGACAGTGTCTTTCTGATGGATCAGTCATTTAGGTTAGTAATCAAAACTCAAGCCCATTTTCCAGGTAGTATCAGCAGGCTGTCAGACTTGGCAGTGTCTTTCTGATGGATCAGTCATTTAGGTTAGTAATGAAAACTCAGAGGCTTCAGTACTTTATCACATTATGCCACAGCCACAGTTCATACATAACCATGTGAAATACATCGTAGGAGACAGGAGGTGAATGCCACACAAAGTGTTTCTGCACCTGTATTGCAACTAAATTGTTAGTGCAAAATTAAACTGTAATTTAGTTCTCAAACTGACATTTCAGAGCGCTATAGCAAAAACTATTGCTAAAGCAAATGATTCACTTCTTACACAATATACTTCAGAGTAGCAAATTTTCTACTGACAGTCTATTGCTACTTCGTCATACTATCTAGATAAATTTCCTATTACATCTAATTCAATACAGGAAATTTCAATGCCGCCAAGTGTTACTGGCCCTATTTTTTTTGTAGAATAGCGATGCAAAGAACACAGTAAGAGTATAGGTGTTCAGAATATACAAACCTGAACTAGAGATTTATGTGATGAAACAAACTCCTCCTGTGATATAGATTTCAAGATATTCTTCAGTTCATATACATCTCTCTCCCTAAGTATAACCGCAAACTTTCTCCAGTCAAGGGCATCATTGAAAGGCATGTCATAGTAGTCTGACAGAATAACTAAACAGGTAGTAGAATATGTATCAGAACAATGTAATCAGGAAGGAACTAAAATATACTCTATTCCCATAAAAAGGGAATGGGAACAATGAGATGTATTGCCAAAGTTTATAAGTAGAAATACTAACCAGGAACACAACCATAGTGTATTGAGTCAGATATATGGGCACTGTTAACTTGAGAGCCACCAGGACAGATACAGAACTTGGTACGGTAAAACTGCTTCTGATAAACTAGCTCTCCAATAGCTCTATTGATCCGATTGTTGCTGATAGCAAGCTCTGTGTCATTCTCCCAAACTCGTGCTAGGATAACTCTTATTTTTGGAATTGCGATGGCCAGCCCAAAAGCCAAGAAATGTCCTGGTTGAATTGCAAAACAACAATAACATATAATTTGCAACAGGCTAAGAGCAAATAGAGTTTATGATTGTAGTCCCTCCAGTTCTTTTTCTGAGGTATATTTCAATTGGGACACGAGAGACGTATAAAGCTAAGAGAATGGTAGAAGAAAATGACTATGGTGCCCAGGGTATTGTTGCCTTTGGAATAACAGGGATAGTTGTGTGAATATTTAGTTATAAATGTGATGTGTGAACGTAAAGATTAAAGAGAGACAGGGGAGAGAAGCCATCATTAAACAACATGCAAGCATTATATTTTAATAAGGTGGAAAAAAAGCCCACAGCTGCAATCAACCTCCAATTTTCCTATACCTAAGTTATTTTAGCATTAGACTGGAGCAATGGGCAGTGTGAAACCATGTACACTTCAAGGAATGAGTGAGGTGACAACTGGGAGGGGTGTTCCGCATAGAGTTTTCATTTCATATTCGAATATTTTTTTCAATTTTTTGTGGCATTATAGCCTTAGGCACTAGAGTACATGAAAGGCCAAGAACACCAACAGAATCTTGAAAAATCAGTATTCTCCACAGTATTTGTACTGAACAAACACAAACCTGTTCTCAATATCATTTCCTCCTTCAGGTAGGGCAAACGGCTGTAGTACTTGAGGAAGGGCAATATCCTTATGCGGTATAAAGCCAACATTATAGCTTGGCGAACATACAATTCTAATAGAGTTTTTCACCATGAATGGAAGTACTTCAAATGCTCTCACACCCACATCATGGCAGGTGACAAAAAAGTGGTCTGCTCCTAGTGTCCTGTTCCAGTACGGATACTTGTTTATCAAACCTTCTACATAGTCCTTAACTATCATCGTCATATTCTCATATGTAGTACCCTGCAATGCCAAAACAACACACATACATAACTACCGTTACAAGGAAACAAGAGCAGAAATAAAAGATGTATATAATAAGCATATCAATCATACAAGGCTTCCTTAAATTTGAAAATGAAAATTCAACAGGTATCCCAAAGGGAAAAACAAACGACTTGCAAGCATTGTGGAACAAGTTAAGAAACCAAGGATCTAACATCAAAGTGATAACCTACCAAATCAATCAGCATTCATTGGCACACATTAATTAACATATTCCCATTAGTACAAGCTCAACTAAAATGAAAATTTCACGGATGCTACTTCAACTGTCAAACCATTAATCACGATTTGTCCAAAACTTAGTGGAAGCATAACAATGCAACCAACCAAAAAAGATGATTTTAATCACTCCACATTATGCCAACCAAAAGATTCAGAATAACCTAACCACATTTATGCTAACCAAAAGATTCAGAATAACCTAACTCCTATGAGGCAATATTTGGCATTAGCAAATCTTCACACGGGCCACCCATTGCAAATAGGTTCAGGACACGCTAAGGACACTTCAAATTAATCCAATGCGTCCAACAACTAATGGCATCACAGCATCAGTACTGTGTTACAGCGAGATGAAACGAAGGACAGGGCCAAGAGGGAGAGAGGAGCCACCTTGCCGCGCATCTTGTGGGGCGATATGGGGACGAAGAAGAGGTGCGCCTGTTCGGGATCGTCGGTGCGGAACCGGCTCTCTCGGATGTTCTGGAAGAAGTAGCCCTCGCTGGCGTACTTCCCCGTGAGCTTGCGAGGCGTCTGATAGAATGTCTTGGGGTCGCCGTCCGGGTAGATGTACACTTTGAAGCTCCGCTCCATCTCCGCGTACCCCGCCGCGAACGCCTCCGGGGAGTGGTACACCGACGAGGAGTACTGGAGCCGGAGGTGGGGACGGGACTTGGCGGCGGCCGCCGCCGCATGCGCAGGGTCCGCGGCGGGGAGGAGGGAGCGGAGTGAGAGAAGAAGATGGAGAAGAGCCCGAGCGCGGCGAGGTGGAGGAGCGCACGGGGGAGCGGTGAGGACGCGGCGGCGCCCGGGAGGCGGCCGGCCATCGCCGGAAGTGGGAATGAGTGGAGGACTCCCTGTGATGCGGGGGTGGATCGAAGGCAGCGGAGAATTTGAGGGGTTTCTGCGAAAATAGGCGGGTCGGTCGTTGATTCGTTTTCATTTGTTCCTGTAGTAGTACCATTAGGGACTTAGGGCAGCTTTTTTAATGCAACAAACCAAGCGTACTAGTTTTTGTGTCAATACATTATTTTGAGTCTTTTATTAAAAAAATAATTTTATGTCCAATTATATGATTTTCTTTATAGGAACTATCATATCCTCTTGGTTCCGTGTAACATAGTTTATTATCTAAGAAATTATTTTCCCCTATTTTTTAATTCCAATCCACATCATTATTTTTCTTAATTGACAATATATATATTTAATGAATATAGAAACTACCTTAGTTTCTCGGCTAGGAGTGCTCTTGCGTGGCTTATACGATACTGAAAAGGAGGAATGCAAATATACTTTGTCAGCACATCTCTCCATTCTTTCGTTGTTGTGAATCCAAGAGTTCAACGAAAATTATGAAATTTTTTATAATGGCAAGATCACAATAATAGAGCAATACAGAGCGATTTCATTTCCTTCCCAAGCCAACACATACGCCAACGCCGTTCTCTCCCATGTGAAAAAAAAATGTTGTTCTCTCCGAGCTAAAAAAAAATGTTGTTCTCTGTTTCTCTTCGTTTTTCTTCTCCCGACGCGACGCCGCACCATATAATTCGCTCGGTGGAAAACCCCATTTCCGTCGTTTGTTGTAGTCTTTCCTCGTTAATTAGTATTATGGTATAGTTAGTTGCACAATCACCAGAGATGCGCCTAGGGTCTCACACAGAGGCGTAAGTCTGTATTTGTTTTTAATTTGATGTTATGGAAGGTAGACAAAAGAGAAAATGAATCACAACATAGAGAAGGATAACAACGGCAAGAATAAGAGTGCTCTTAATGGAGAAAGAGTTTGCAACATAGAGAAAGTTTGCAATGTAGTCATCATCTAATATATGTCTAAAAAAGCATGGTATGTGACTTCCGTTTGCTTTAACTAGTCGCGTCTCAACATCTTGTTTAAATAAACATATTGTTTTCCATAAAAAAGGGTGCATTAAAAGTTTCCTTTGCTTCAATCATTTCAAAGAGTTCCAACTCAAGGTTCCACTGAATGCCTATTGAGAAATAGTAGGACACTGATGTAGAATAGCCGAAGAAGAGATGGTTTGCCATTGATACTTTGTAAGCTGATTCTATTATGGTAAAAATCATCACAAAGCTCATAAATAACGTTCTTTATGGTTTCCCGGTAAAGAATAATCCATCGAAACCCTCTGGACCACGGATTTATCATTACAGAACAATTTACCACTGAGTCAATTTTCTCTTCTGTGAAAGGTAAGATTCGTTATGTAAGATCCTCAAGTCCCTCAAAGAGATGGTTAAGATCAAAGACCATTTCTGTCTTAGTCGCTGGAAAACCTAGTTAGCCTTAAATTCTCACAAAATCAGAGAAACTTTTTTTCTTCATGATCCACAATTGTTCTCTCACCCATGCTCTGGAATGGTGTTTTTGCATGAATCTCTATTGACATTACAATTTTCAATGAGTCTCTAGGTCGGGTCGGGCTTATTCTTTACATAGGACTCTATTTTCTTATTGATCTATTTGAATTTTCAAGTAATGCTTCTAGAAATATCTTGGGATATTTTCCTTATTTAGTTTATCTGAAAATTCCTATTATTTTAAGACATTTAGTAGCATTACCAGGATGCACTAGTTACTGTTCAACATAATATCACTAATTTTGGTTTTTAGCGGTAAATCATTTTTCTTATATTATTGAAGAACTTTAATGTAGAGAGTACTTACTTGTACTATTCTTTGCGGATAAGACAAACTCTTGAATTATTTTTTTATCATCTCACGGTACTAGAGCTACAGCTAAGGAGGAAGGGGCAGACGAATCAGGGGTATCTCCTTTTTCTATGACATACAAAGTGACAATGAAAAGATGACAATAATTTCTTGATTAATATAATCGATTTTCCAGGGCGCATGGATGTCCTCTCCAGAGCCACAGGTGCACTGACTTTAGCTAGGCCTAGTCAAACATGTTGTTAGTGGGAAAATTTGGCTTGTTCTTTCACTAAACATTTTGGACTCATGGCTGCACATATCAATTGATGAAGGGGAAGAAGTCTACCAGGGCCTCTTCCAAGCTGTGAAGAGAGTATCAATGAAGTGATGGAGAGTTATGATGACAACAATGACAGAGCCAGAAAAAATTATAGGTGGGGCAAGTTCTAAACATGAAATAAATCTAAAGACATGTGGCCTAAATCATCTATCAAATTGGCAAGCTCTACTACTACACTTCCTGCACAAATCATTTGAATGATGTTTTCATATGCTTCACAACAACGCCCAGTTACCAATTCAATCACATGCTTTGTCGAGAGGGGTCTCGAACTACACCCACTGCACACAAAGTTCATTAGGCCTCAGTGGTCAACAAATCACTAGCAAAATCAAAGTTCATTCATTAGATTGGGCATAGAATGTTATATTTAAACTGACACAAGCCTTTAGATTCATTTTCATGTTTAGAACTCGCCCCACCTATAATTTTTTTACTTGCTCCATCATTGTTGTCATCATAACTCTCCATCACCTCATTAATACTCTTCACAGCCTTAAAGAGTCCCTAGTATACTTCCTCCCCTTCATCAATTGATATGTACAGCCATGAGTCCAAAATGTTTAGTGCAAGAATATGCTTGATTTTCTCACTAACAACATGTTTGACCAGGCCTAGCTAAAGTCAGTGCACCAGTGGCTCTGGAGAGGGCATCCACGCGCCCCGGTGAAATGATAATATTAATCAAGAAAGTATTGTCATCTTTCCACTGTCACTTTGCATGTCATCACAAAAGGAGATATCCCTAATTCATTTGCCTCTTCCTCCTCAGTTGTAGCTCTAGTACCATAAGATTATAAAAAATAATTCAAGAGTTATATCTCAATACCATTTCTTTTGCTGCACTTGCCAATGTCAATCCTAGACATGTCTCCACTCGAACTATGGCCTCAACCCTCGGCAGTACCATGTAGAAAGGAAAAGAAAGAACACCTCACACCAATTAGGGAGGGGCGTTTTTCATATATATAGCCACAATTCTATAATACATTTATAATTAGACCCCTATATATATACATATCTAACACACCTGAATTGCTCTATTACTTTGACTAATTAGACCCCTAGTTTAAATATAACGTGTTATATGCCCAATCTAAATGAATGCCATTTGATTTTGCTAGTGATTTGTTGATCACTAAGGCCTAATGACCTTTGTGTGTGGTGTGTGCAGGTCGAGACCCCTCCAGACAAAGCATGTGACTGAATTGATAACTAGGCTTTGTCGCGAAGCATATGAAAACAACATTCAAATGATTTGTGCAGGAAGTGAATCTGTAAAAATGACAGACAACATATTCAAAGCATCAAAACAATTAGTTGGATGGAGCATCTTTTGTTTAGTTAGATTGTATGAATTTGGTGCAATTCATCAATACAACTAGTTCTTTTCTGTTAGTGTCAGAATGATATGTTCAATCTTATCTTAAACTCCTATAAAGTTAATGCCCACTAACTATTTCTCTAGCATCTCCTTAAGCTACATCATCCACACCCACTAGCCACCATCATCTGCCCACTAAGCATGCATGCAAGGTTTGCACGTCAGCCATTTAGTATTTATCCACTAAGCAACAATAACTTAATTAATTAGTACTTTGTACACGCTATGTCAATTGTAGACTGCCCGTTTCTCCATGCTGGATCTAAAAAGTCCCATTGTTTTGCTGTTCCAAAGTATATAATACACAAGCAAGTCGACAAAGTGTTTGCTTCTGTGTGCTCTCCAGCAATCCCCCATGCTTGAACAAGCGCTGTTTTTTTTTCTCTACAACTATCCAACAAATACCTGCAGCAACGCGTGGGGAATTCACCTATTATTTATATTTATAGATTGTATGTGTGGCGCTTGATAGAAAGGATTTCTTTAAGACTCCATCTTGTATGCTTACGGTTTTCATGAACCAGCTCATGTGTAAAACGTGTGCTGCTTGTAAGCTAATGAGATTTTTTTAATGAACGTGTAATGTTATTTGTGATTGAGAAACTAACACAATGCTTGATTACATAGGAATAAGTTTTTTGTTCGCACGTGTCAAATGCTAAATTAGCTTAAATCAGCCTTCCAAATATAGGTCACTGAAAAATGCGGCCGCCACGGTGATAGGTTGGCTAGGAGCGTAGAAGAGAAAAAGTGAGCAGCGGATGAAGATATGAAACCAAGGAACAAAGGATCGATCACCACGAAGCGCATCCATTCATCTCTCCAAAAATAAGGAAAATAAAAAACAGTTGATCCTCACAGCGCCTTACAGCTAGCTGGGCTAGCTCGTGTACCACTCTATTCTAATCTTCATGACGTCCATGTGATGAAGAAAATCGCCTTCTCTAAGAGCTCCTTGGATCAGTGGTTGCACCAGCGTGATTGTTCATTAACATCACGCCCTGAGTTTCTAGCCACCGCAGCACAATTTGCCTCTAGGACAAGCGGGGGCAATGAGCCCAATGAGGTACAAAGTACGATGCCTTCAACACCGGTTGTAACCTCAGATTATTCAGCATCCCTGCAATAGTAAAGCAATTAGTTTTGGCTGACTGTCCCAGTCCCTGATGATACCCACTAATGTTGAGCCAGTGTTAAGGTTACCAAGCCCCCATCAACATTTACTTTTAGAGCACCCTGAAAACTGACAAGGATGCTTCAGTTTCGCACTGTAATCAGTTTGCTGACTCTGTTGTCGGAAAAGTGACAAAGAATTAAGAAATTTTCTGTAATCAACATGTATGGATATCTTTCCTTTAGCTTTTAAAACAATTATTCCTAACAAACCAGATCCTGCAAATCAGCACTAAGAAATTTTGTTTTACCTCCTCCGTACAGTTAGGCAATAGTGAAGCAATTAGTTTTGGCTGACTGTTCCTGTCCCTAATGATCACACCCACTACTGCTGATCCAGTGCCAAGGTTACAAAGCCCCATCAACATTTACCTTTAGAGCGCCCTGACAATTGACAAGGATGCTTCAATTTCGCACTGCAACCTGTTGTCGGGAAAGTGACAGAGAATTAAGAATTTTTTTGTAATCAACATGTATGGGTATCTTTCCATTAGTTTTTAAAACCAGTAATCCTAACAAACCAAATCCTGTGAAATGAGCACTAAGAAATTTTGTTTTACCTCGCTCATCCGCACGGTTAGACAATTGTACGAGTAGCCGATCCTTCCGGCAAAGGAGGGCTTGTGCATTTCAAACCTCAGTGATGATGCATGCTTGAGTACTGCAAACCCTTGCGGCGGAATAATTTCAATTTCAATGTTTACACACACGTTACAGGACAACACCCTGTTGGTACTTCTTGCATTGGTAGCACACATTCAGATCAAAAGTGTACATTGTTTGTATTGTGTCGGTAAATTTTGTTCCAGTAGTATATTTCTGTTTGATTGCGACAAATCTTTGTGTGTACACCCTGCGTTACAGAACGCCTTGTTGGTAGCACACTTGGAGGGTGTGGTTGGCCATGAGGCGGTTCACTTTCTCCGTGGGGTGGAAGGCGTCCCAGAAGAGGTACTTGCTGGCGTCGTCGCAGGTCAGCGGCGCGTCGTCGTTGCACATGATCCCCATCTCGAACCTGCCTGTTGCGCAGCACCCCTCCTCCACGTTCTCCAGCCCTGCCATGTACGTTCATCAGTTCATGGTGCCGACGTGTGAGCAGGGTGAAGGAATTTTGCTTTGGATGCTCACCAAACTTTTGTGGGTTTGTGATGAGGTCGAGGAAGCTCTCGTAGACGGAGACGTATGCCAGCCTGAGCCTAGGAAACTCGTCCCTGAGCCCGCGCACCATGGCCTCCACCTTGGCGTTGAAGCTCCTAGCGACGTCGTTATACTCCTCGACGCACCCACCGCCGCCGCGGATCACGTTGGCAGTGCGCTCGAGCGGCAGGCAGCCGATGGCGGCGAGCCCTGCGAAGGTGACCCTGCGGGCGCCGAGACGGTGGATCCTCGCCAGGAACGCCCGCGCGCCGGCGACGAGGAAGTCCTCGAACTCGGCCGCCGTGAACTGCGCGGACCGCCCCGTGCCCGCCAGCGGCAGGAAGTAGTTCTCCAGGAAGTCGTTGGTGCCGATGCTCACAACGTGGAGCGCGCCGCCGACGATGGCCGCGGCGCGGGACGC
This sequence comes from Bothriochloa decipiens, assembly GCA_023333625.1. Classification (NCBI taxonomy): domain Eukaryota; kingdom Viridiplantae; phylum Streptophyta; class Magnoliopsida; order Poales; family Poaceae; genus Bothriochloa; species Bothriochloa decipiens. Next base: position 44,107,036 of record CM041637.1, read on the forward strand.
GCCCACGCGCGCGCGGAGGCGGCGCTGGTACTCCTCGTAGTACTCCACCTCCTTCCACAGCGGGATCACTGACTAGTGAAAACGCCGTTGGTCAGCGCATATATATGCAGTGCACCATATGCAGGAACGACCCGTGTTTAAGACGAACAATAATAGTTCAGGATGTACAGTTGTACGCAGGAACTGCTTGCGGTTATTAGGTGAGGTGTGTTCAAGATGAATAGTTCAGGATGTACAGTTCCATATGCAGGACCTCGTAGTACAGTTCTTTGCACCATATGCCGCCCGGCTTCCAGAAGAACGAACATACACCATAAATGCGGGCCGGCACAAGCTGAATTTTCTAAGTTGGCATTCATGGTTCATGCCGGTGCTGCATCTGTGTCGTGTTCCCCTCAGAAAACAACAGCTCAAAACCGGGAGCCGCGCCGCGCTCCATCGACCGTGCGGCGGTGGTTGCGACGACCGCGGAACTGCACCGCACATCTGCTGGCGGCGCCGCGCGCACGGTCCCTCCCGGGTCCCGGCCGTGCGCCCCGTGCATGCCTCTCGATCGAGGTTACCTACGGAGCATGCAGGCAGGGTACATGCAGATGCAGCACAAGTGTCGAATTGGGAGTTTGGTCAGTCCATTATTCGTCCTATGAGATCGGCAGGATATATAGGTGGCCACTGTCACCGTCAGGACACGTGACCACCGATTCACCATCAGAGAACCGGAAAAAACGGTGCAGGTTGGAACGAATTGAATGTGTTGACTCTCGGACGAAGGCACATTCAATAATTCTTCCTTCGATCAATGAGAAAAAAAAAATAGTCAGCCAATATTAGGGCATATTAGTTTCTCAAAGAAAAAAAGTATTAAGGCATACTTGGAACTACTCTACACACTCCACTGTTTTTTTTTTTTTTGAAAAAACCGGTTTCTCAGCTTTGATTAATAATAAGAAGATAGCAAACAACCATTACATGTGCGAGGGGCGCTACCATCCGTAACCTACGCTATGGAGGTTTGAGGTTCTACATGTGCTCATTACATACTAAAAACTTGTGCAACCTCAGCTCCCAATCTAGTCCACCATTCCAAAAACTCATCAAGAAACTAGGCATTCCTAACTCCACCAGTACGACACTCACACGGACAGACGCAGCAACATCGATTTTGCATCTAAATTTCATGGAACATCCATCTCAACCTCCTCCGTCACCTATGCTACAACTGCTAGAGCATCAGTCAACTCCTGGTTGTCCAGGCGCATGGCAGCCCTGATCGCCATGACGGCCTGCTCCAGCAGGTCATCTGCACATGCATCCACATAGGCGGTCACAACTGCATCAGGCGCCTTCGATGGGTTGTTGATGAAGTCGAGCTCATGCATCAACTTTCTCGTGGCCTGTTCAGCCACTGGCACCGTTGATGGGCGTGCCGCGAGGCGCGCACTCGAGCGGGTAGCGACCTTGTTCTTCTGCTTCCTTCCTGTGCGCCTGTTGTAGACCCGCTTAGGAGGGGAGGGTGGGAGCGAGAGCATGGGTTCAGGCACACTTTTGAAGATGGTGCTACAGAAGTCATGGATGTCATCCACCCGGCCTGCGATAGGGTCGTCGTGACCCATGCCACGGTCGGTGCTCGGTGTAGCAGTCACGTGCACTGTCATCTTGCTGGCTTCCATACAGGTGGCATGGTAGGAGGAGTCAGCAATCTCCGTAGATGGGACATGCTTGATCGCCATGGAGCAAGGCACCTCCTTGCTGCTCTCGAGCAAGGAACAAGGACGAGCTGCACCATTTGTCCAGGAGAGGGCGTTCCGGGATCAAGGGATCCTCGTCCCGCAAACAGGTGCCTTCCGTTTGGACCATCATCCTGCACAGGTCATCTAGAGGATCTAGACTCACCGGGATAGAGTGCAGGTGGTTGTGGGCGACATGGTCGTGGGACGGTTGTCGAAGATCCGTGTCCGAGAACCTTCCTTGGTGAACTGGGGAGCGTGAGCGGCGGCGTTCCCGGTCCTCCGAGGCATGGGGAATGTAGTCCCTCCCACGTGTGCACCTCACGGGAGAGCGGCAATGGTCACGGCCGCGCTCCATGGCCTGGCCACCAACCAGCGCCTGGCGGCAATCCATTGCAGGCTTGGCGGTCTTGTCGGTAGAACAACCATGATGGGCTTGGGTGGTGCGTAGCCGGCGTGCAAGGCAGGACCGAGAGAAGTGCCCAACACCCATGCACTTGAAGCAGCGCATGGGATCCCGACAGGCAGCAACCTGATGGTCGAAGGCGAGGCACCTGAAACAGTGACCAGCGAGTCGCTTAAGGAAGTCCACCCGACCTTCATCCAAATAGGGGCGTCAAAGGGTGTACTCCACTGTAGGCTTGGCGGTGATGTTGGCAGAGCAATCTTGATGTAGTGGAGGGAATGATATGCGGTTGTGATGCTCTCTGGGGGGAATGTGAGCCTTGAGCGTAGCTCGGAAGAAATCAGGCGTGGCTGTCTGGCAATGTAGGACCTGGAGAAGTGTCCGACACCATGGCATGCGAAGCAGCGCACGGGATCCCGGCAACTTGCAACAAGGCTGTCGGAGTCTAGGCACCTGAAGCAGCTATCGACTAGTCGCTTCAAGAAGGCCTCACGGCCTACTTCAAGCGTGTGCTTGGGCTTTGGCATGGGGCCGGTGGAGTCATGAAGACCTCGGCAGCGGCGATGGTCGGTCTTAGCTCTTTTCCATTCGGGGGAGCTCTCCATTGCCATAGCTGATGGCTCACCCCTCTCCAGGTCTGCCCATTGCCACCCCTGCTTTCTAGCGGGAGAGGTCACAGCAGGCCGAAGCACATGAGCAGCAGAGGATTCACCAAGGCATGGGGTCGGAGATGCCCCAGACGGGGCGCAACATCGCAGTCGTCATCATCGTCTTCTTCGTCCCAGTCGACGAGCTCCACCTCTTCCTCATCTTCTTCTCCGAGCTTCAACTCTGGTGGTTGCTGGGTAGGGAGTGAAACCAAGGATGTGCTGACGGGTGGCTTGGAGGTGGACGCCAACGACAAGAGGGTCGTCGACGTGGGTGGAGGTGGGGGTGCTCTCTCACTGGGTGCTCAGGCACCGTCTTGCTTGAATCTTGGACATGGCTGTAGGCTTGGGGCTCTTCCAAAGATGGCACCTCGAGGTGGTGTGGATCGACTTGAAAATTGCCACGGGAAGATAGATCAAGGAGTGGAGAATGCGGATCTGTGGTTGGATTGATGGGGCTGGCGGTCTGTGGGGTGGATGGGGAAGCGGCGGCGGCGGCGTCGTGTCTGGGGGCGGTGTCAGGGCTGGGAGAGACGAAGGGGTCGGGTCAGGGCATCTTTTCTCCTTTGCTTCCCAAAAGACTACTATACACTCCACTGTGAAGCAGCTGCAAAAAACAAAAACTAAAATTTTTATAGCAGAGCTGCACCTATTTCATGGATAGAATAGTTCTAAACATGCCCTTAGTTGTGAACACCGAGCAAGAGCAACCGCCCCCTATAGGAGATCCAGGACTCGGAGTCCAAGTTAGACGGATTGATCTTGGATTCCATACTAGATTTCGACATGTACCTGCTGAAGGGGGACGTTTCCCAGGAAGGAGAAGTCTCCATCGCCTCCTCTTGCGATAGCAAAATCCGCGTCGGGCGCGCGGCGTCATTGATCCCGACAATGAGAAAGACAAACTGGTGAAGTGGTGCCTGCACGTACTGCGCCACCATGTTGAGCCTGCATTGAAGGACTGGTCCGATGAGCTGTGGCTACAGGCAGGGGAGCCGCACGCTGGCGTCCGGGTGGAGGATGGAGGGGCAAGGGGCGCGGCTTCGGCGATCTACGCGGCTTAGTGAGCGAGCACCTGAACATGGACGAGGTACAAGGAGTTGGGAGGATGCCACATGGGCCCCGTCAGTTAGTGACTCACTACACTTCTACAAACCTATAAAACGAAACACAGAACTAGTTAGGTTAAACCTAACCTCCTAAACCAAACATGAAGTGGGTTCACCTCATCCCAAAAATCTAGGTTCCATCTCTGATGATCCCAAAACCAAACACAAGCTTAAGGGTTCAATCAACCCCCTGAAATATGGGTTCAACCCAAAACCACCCTTTTCTCAAGCCAAACACATGCTAAGTAAGGAAGCACATTACAGAGATAAAATCAACAATGCATCCACCTTTTAGTTGGTGGATCCAACAATACCAAACTACAATGCATCCACCTTTTAGTTGGTGGATCCAACAATACCAAACTAGTAATTAGTTAGCTATAAATAATATTAGTTTGTATACTAATAGCCATCTAACTATTTACTGCTAGTGGATTTCAAACAAGATCTTGTTTAGGTAAGTAGAGCTCATTGTTATTAGCTACTAAAAGTTAGTCCTATATGAAACAAATAAGTAGGCTAATTGTTAGCAAGTCAGTCAATTGTAGCCCATTAGATGTTTATATAAAATAAAGGAGGTAAAATGAACTAATAATGGTATGAGAAAAGACCACAATGTCACACTCACCTACTCTTTCCATGCCTTGTGCACGTATGCAAAGGGTAAAAATGATTTTGCCTATAACTATTAGCCCACTTGTCTAATCTATCGAAGAGGCCCTTAGACCAAACATAGATCTTTTTTTTTTGTTTCTCTTTGAGACGAAGGCCGTGGTGGTACTCTATGAACAATATGCACTCCCTTTCGTTTCTTCTACTTCAAAAATGCATGAGACACACAATTCTCGCCGTGTAAAAAGTGTATATGTGCCATACACCACCTTTTCTCTTTTGCAAATATAATGTGCAAGCTACACTCCTTGAACCTAAGTGTAAGCATGAAAAGCACAATTCTGCTCTGCAGAGACGCATGTGAAGAATACGCGCACATCTGGTCGATCGACGAAGAATACTCACCAGGACTCCGGCGGTGGCGTTGTCGATGCCGGTGCCCGCGGACGCGAAGCAGACGCCGCGCGCGAAGTCGTTGATGCCGTAGGCCGGGTCGAGGTAGGCCGGCACGAGCGGCGGCAAGCCGAGCGCCTCGGAGATGAGGTCCGGGGGCAGCCGCCCGTTGCCGAACCGGCCGGTGGCGCGCGGCCCGCCCGGCATGTCGCGGCCGTAGGGCGGGAAGTCGGCGCGCAGCGGGGTGGGGATCTGGTTGTTGTTGCCCG
>CM041637.1:44143671-44158864 GCA_023333625.1 Bothriochloa decipiens
TTTATTAGCAGGAAATAATTGCGAATATTTGTATATTTAGCAGGATTCGGTAGGTGCAAAACTGAACCGCTGAAAGTTTGGGTAGGCCCATTCTGGACGAATAGGTAGAAATGAAATATTATACTGGCATAGAAACAAGGTGCTTTTTAGCAGGTAATAATTGCACATGTGCGTATATTTGGTGGGATTCGGTATGTGCAAAACTGAACCACTGAAAGTTGGCTACACCCAGTCTGAACGAATAGGTAAAAATGAAAGATAATACATATATTTGGTGGGATTCGATATTTGCAAAATTGAACCACTGAAATTTGGATATGCCCAGTCTGAACAAATAGGTATATGTATATTTGGTGGGATTCGATGTGTGCAAAACTGAACCGCTGAAAGTTGGATACACCCAATCTGAACGAATAGGTAAAAATGAAAGATAGTACTGGCTTAGAAACAAAGGTGCACATTTAGCAGGTAGTAAATACACAATTTAACAGAGGACAACCCTCTTTCTCCTCCTGGAAATTCTCCTTGGATGAGGCTAGACTTCAAGCTCTAAGAATGTCTGAAGACAAGCGCTCTGTGTTTCCTCCTTTGTATAGACTCCTTTTTCTTAGTTCTTACCTGACCATTGGCTCTCTCAGCCTCTTGGGTGGACTGTACAGTTTCTGGCTTTTGCTTTTTAGTAAAATCTGTATACACAATTGCTTTAGTATGATTCACTGTGTGCAAACAATGAACTGTTGAAAGTTTGGATACATTTGGGGAAATGGATCACATCACCCACCTTTGTCCCAGTATGACCTCTAAACCATGTGACACTGTAACTGGTCCAGATCGAAAACTAGCCGGAGCCAGATAGGGGAAGCTCCTGGGTCTCTGAAGTCCCTACTGGGCTGATGTGAGGGTTGACTTTGGTTAGTGGAGTGAAGTCTACCTAAGGCCTTCTGGATGACTTCCCACATTGGCAGAGGCCTCCACACCAGCAGCCTTATGTGCTGTACTCAAGAGGCTGACGCCTGGGGCCCACCAAAAGTTACTAGGACAAGCTGAGCCATGATACATCACACATTCAATAGAGTTGGGGTGGCATTGGTTAGAGAGAGAGATTGAGAGAGAGAGAGAGAGCATATGTATACATAAAGATATGTAGAGACTTCTTTCTATATATCAAGATCGAGTTATTGAAGTTCATTATGGCGAGGTTCAAAATCTTGAGAAAATCAAGAAAAATAAGAAAATCTTTCATATTATCTCTTATCACTTGCACAAAGTAGAGATGGAGGGTATTCTTAGGTACCTAGCATGCAAGTAAAATGTCGACGAATAGACAGACATGAAAGATTATGCCAACGTAGATAAATAGGTGGATATTGAGCAGGTAGAAAATTTGCATATTTGGTATATCATGTTCTGTATATGAAGGACTATGCAAGTTGATTAGAAACTTGTTTGGTGATTAGCGTCACTTGTTTGGTAAGTATTTTTCATTGGAACCTCTTTACATATATGTGGCAGAAATACATCCATATGCAAGGAACAAGTGTCCTTATTAACATTTTCTACTTGCTTTGTCTACCTTCATTAAACTCTGCACCCATTGAGTGAAATGCATAAAACCTTGCCCATTCAGCACAATCAGAGAAGAAAAACAATATCAGCTCTAGATTACAAATGGCGCGCCACTGAATGAGTACAAATTTGAAAAAAGGGTTTTATCTCTGCAAGAACAGTTTATATTTTAAGCCGACTGCACTGTCTTGTTTCAGTGCTTTGACTCTTATGTCAGAACAACATAGGAGTTGGGTCTTCCAAGTTTACAAATGCTATTGTCGTTGACCTTTCTGGTTACTGCTTTTTTGGCATGTAAACTGCATACATAAAGAAATACATCAGTTTCCCATTTCAGCTATTTGAGGTTTGACAAATCTGTATGAAGATGAACCAGAGGATGTGTGAATTGGATGTTAGGTGGAAGAAAGAAGCATACATATTTTCTCAAGATAAAAAGGACAGTTATCTTGTTTGCTGTTGCAGGTAATTTCTTGTCTTGACCGTACATAGTTTTAGTTAATACATTAATGTTGCAAATAACCGTGATAATTCGTTTGTGTGTAGGAATGACAGGCTGAGAGCAAGAAGGCGATACATTCTTCGGTCCAGTTAACCACACAAGTATAGCTTCTTTCAACGAAAACATGGCTCAAATTAATCCAATGAAGAATTAATTTCAACGACATTGTCCTCAGCAGTTGCTCTCAGGCCCTCTCGGCTGTAGGGAGATGTACACACAATCAGACATGCATTTGCCCTGTTCGACAGGGAAGTTTTTTTTTTTTTTTGAGAAACCAGGTTTAGAGTTCACATATAAATCTTAATGTTTACATTCCAGTTCTTACAAAGACTTGAATGAAAGAAAAATTACAGCTTAAGCATGAGTGGAATGTTGATGTCCTAGGTGTCAAACTCAAGTGCATATTCCATCGAGCTCAGTTAGCGGTGCTGCTGACCTGCCATGCATCTTTCATATTCCTCTCAGGAGTCAGGACATACATACGGACAGACAAGATAAACACTTCAATACCACTGAATTCGTGGTGCGCTTCATACTATTGAGGCTGCATTTATCTTGCACACAAACACATTATTCTCAGGAAACGAGGGGAAAAAACACTGGTCCAGTCCTAGCAACAAAACGGAATGCCCAGTTTTTTTTTCTTTTTCGATTGCAGGAATGCAAACTGTATCCATTGCCCATGTGCACCGTGGAGGGCCACCCTGCAGGCCTCCATGGATACAGGCTAGCACTCTACTGAAAATGCTGTTGTTTCCTGCACCCTACCGCCTGGATCATGAGCCTGATAGCCATCAGCTCTCGCTTTTTTGCTGCTGAAATTCTGGGCCCCTTCTTTTGTAGTGAACTCCGTATAGCACATCTTCTACATTTAGTTGCCCTGTTTTGGCAGCCTGCCAAGCTTATTTAGGTATTTCCAACTACATCCTAATTACAGTACGTGATATGATAAGCAGTGCACATTCGTCTAGCATCTTGTGGTAGCTTGATTTTCATGTTTGTTGCCTTAGGTACTTTCGGTCTTATTAACTCTGTCACTGTATAAATCTGTGCAGGGCAACAGCCTCTTGCTGCCTTGGTGAACTTTTGAGTTAGTTGGTGATTTGTTTTAAAAACTATATATATGTGCAGATGCAGAGTTGATCCAGCTGCTGGTGTTTGTGTCCCTCTTGGCTGCTGACATTCTTCGATCTCAAACTACCCGCTGTAGAGGAGTTTGAGAATTGAGATGCAGGGAATGCCAAGATGCTTTATGGTGATCCTACACCATTCTCCTGTCACACGCCACAATTGTTTAGCCTTGTCTTCAACAACTCGAAGACTCTCTTCAACCCTAGCAGAGTGGCGATTGCCACCAACCAGAGAAGGCGGAGGCATAGCAACTACTCTCTCGGTTCCAAATTGTATTCCAAATTGTAGTCCACTTTGGCTTTTTAGTTTATGTATTTTGCTATGTACGTAGATAAATAATATGTCTAGATACATAGCAAAATATATGAACAAAAAAAATCAAAGTGAACTACAATTTGAAACGGAGGAAGTAGCAAGCACGATGGTTGAGGCGCAGGAAGTACCTATCGTTAGTTGAGTTGATGTGCTGGGCCGGATTGCGTATGTTGGAGAGTAGAAAGGCTTTAAGCTCATGGCCCGGATATGTCAACAAGATTCAAGGAAGAAGAAACCATTTTCTTCTTATTATTTTTCCTTCACGGTGTGTATACACGAGATGCTTTACAGGAGCAGTAGACAAGTCTTGCAACACAGCCCCCTTCGTGTACTGTTTTTTTTTCATCAGCGGCAGGGCCCCGGGCTAGGGGTGTTGTAGCTCGGTGTGCAACCTAAAATTCCTGCATGCAGGTCTTTCGCAGCCATGCAAATCTTTGACTAATTATTCTAAAATAGTTCTTTTTTAACTAATTATAGTGGAATTACCAACCGGACTGGCTTTCTCCAAGAGAGGGTTTTGTCTTTACCGCTTCTCCTCTTTCAAAGCAAAGTTCCTATGCATGAATATGAATTCAAAAACAAATGAAAATGAATCAACCTTACCCTTCCCTTAATGTTTGTAACGTAGGCATGTGTTAAGCATATAGCTGAAGTAGCCTAAGCGCTTCAACCTGCTCTTACTAGACGAATCTCTTTCTATACACAATTGAAACTAGAGTATACTCCTTTCAGGTCTGAAATCTCAGTGGAGACGGTAAAGATTAGGTGCCTTTTTTCTTGACTCTTTATAAGATAATAAGGAAGATCGTTAAGTTGCTAATTTTGCTAAGTCAACTCCACTACGGAATCTAGCCCTCCGCGTATTCCCAATGAGACAAGTAGTTTATCGAATGGAACTCGTAGTCTGAAGATTGTAGTCCGGATTCAAGAAGTCCTACTTATTTCATTCGTATTTTAGTTTTCCTGTCTTCACTATCCGGATTTCCTGATTGAGGATCCTCTAAAGGAATTGATTCTTAAGAGAGAGCGGGTTAATCCTATCTCGTATATAATAAAGAGAGAGAGGACTTCACATTCTACAACTTTAATGAACTTTGGTCTTGAGTAGGCATTGTCTTGTTAAACTATTGATCGCTAATTGCTTGTTGTGAATTCACAACTGAATCGCATCTTGCATGATAATTACCCCTTTTTTCATATGCTGGTTTCTAATAGAACGTTCCTTGGGTCATATCCAGGTTGAGAAGGTTGGCTTGATTAGTCAAGAAGAACATAGGTAGGGTTTGAACTCGGTTCTTTCGGATCCCGAGGATTCAACTTACTCGCTACACGCTTGCTGGTTTCGATCCAATGTCGGATCATTCATGGATTTCTCTTATCGGGTTTATCCCCAAGCATGTTGGGGCAACTGGTGGATTTACATATCTGATACCTCTGGTCCTTCCCTTCGGGCATGTACACCAACTAGAACATGTGAACTTTCAGCAGCATCTCCTGAAACTGGAGCTCATCCAGGAACACCATATCCTGGGAGCAGTTTAACAACATTTGTTTGCTTCCTTTGTGATTCTCTTTTTTCAATCGCTATTATGAATCACCTATGCTTGTTGCTATTGGTACTAAGAGGCAGCACAACTCATTCACTTCTTTAGCTTGCTTCCGCTATATCACCTAGTCCTAGAAAAAGGCTTCCATCGCAGGAATCACTGAACAGTCCTTGACAGTGAGTTCAAAGAGTTTCTAATGATTTTCACACCCCTTCCATCCAAAGTAGAAACTACTTCTTGATTGCTATTTCTCTTGTTTCTTATCAGGTGTCTGTCTTTAGTAGTCCTACTTCGACTATGCGTAATTCCAATTGATTTATCTGGCCAATTCTCAGGTTTCTCATTATTTCCTCGATCTCGATGGCCAGGCCAATCTACGTAAGTAACGGACTATCCTCTTCCTCCTTCTTGCTCCACGCATAACTCACTGCTTACTAGGTTTAAGGTACGGCTATCCTCATTCGTCGTCTGGAACTATTCTATTGTTTATATCGATCGCTCTTATCCCCGTTCATGATCCCCGGGGCAGGCTCCCTCATCACTCAATCGCCGAGCTGATTCGACATCTGTCGCCTTCTTCCCTTCGGTCTTTCTCGCATAAAGGAAATGCTGGCTTTGCGGAAGTACGAGGTTTATCGGCTTGAGTGGAATCTTTCTCAACTGCTTTAACCTGTTCAGTCGGGACTCGGTGTCGAGCACCTGTTTGATCCATTTTATTGCTCCCATTAGATTGTGTCGGACAGGAAGGACCTAGGTCTATGCATTGACCAAGGAAGGGATTGATCAACTAGATTGATAATAGGGACTCGCACCTACATCTGGATTTTCGTCCGCTAGAGCAGTTGTGCGAACCGTTGTTGGAATGATATGAGAAAAGAAGGGTGATGATCCGCATAGTAGACTAAGAAATATGAAACATCCCACTACATTCCCTTACTAGTTAGAGAAAGATTAGCTTTTCAGGAGTTGTAACGTCGACCCACACTTCCTTCAATGAAAGTGCAGGGTTACTTTCTTGCCTGAGGAAGTAGTTAGAAGTACTTTCTTATTAATCTGCTTGATGTACATAAATCGATGGTTAAGGCGCGCAGCGGTGAACAACATGGAGAAGCAAGAGGAGTGCCTACATTAATCTTAGTGTAGGTATCTATCTTTGCAAATAGAGATATCGGGCCCCTACTTACCTACCGGGTAGGTAGGGGGAAAGAAGAGGGGGTATGCGGGCTTCTTTCATTTGTGCAAGATGGATAGCAAAGCAACGCTGAAGCACACCAGCAAGAGCATTGTAGCGCAGGCCGCCAGCCAATACAGAGAAGAAGAGACGCTATTACTTCATGAAGGGTTTTACCCAACCTATCAGAAGTGTTCTCGTAACCCACAACTGCCCAACTCTCAAGCAGTTGATCAATACAGCTAACACAGTGGAGATGTGTGGCAAACCTCCTAAATAATATGGCCCGCATGCACTAATTATTGTCTTAACAGACCTCTGATAGTCATGCATGTGTTCCATAAGACTTAAAAGGTCAGTCGGGTGAATCTCGAATCATCCACGATTCTCCAAGCAGGATCAATCATTATAAAGAGACGTTGCAGTATTACAACAGTTTTATACAAATAATATACATCAGAGTAAAAGAGCGGAAGGATTATAATAACATAAGTTTACAAACTATTTAGTTCAAATATTACAAATCATAAGTTTAATTATTACAAACCATAGTGGTAGTGGAGTAGCGATAGATAACTTTATTACATCACCCAAACGTTTTGCTCTGCCCAAGAGCCAATCAGCCTACTCGTCATCACTCTCCGCAACGACCGTCATGCAATAGGGTGCAAAGCAAACCTGTGCACGAGGCATACCTGCAATAGGGGTTTAAAAAACCCTGAGTACAAAAGTACTCAACAAGACTGACCCAACAAAAAGAGGGGTGAAGACTCAGGAATGCAGGCCAGAGGGACAAGATAAGGCTGCAAGAAACAAGGACTTTTGCAGAAAAGCTCTTTGGATCAAATTTTAATTCATCATTAGTTACAACAGAAAGTAAAATTGTCCTAATTTAGATCAAGATTATCAAACAACTTCATTCTTAAACCTTTCCAACATTCCACTTATTAACTATGTTGATGGTGCTAAGATCAAGTCTCCTTTTCTCGTGGAGCAAACGACGATTCGAACCACTTATCTACCCAGCTGGGGCTTCCTAACCACAAGACATATGTAGCACTTAAGCTTGCATATATCGACCCAAACTATGGATCCTCCATAACAAGTCCGGGTTCACGCCACCCGAGAGCACGATACCCCTTGAACCCGAGACCTTGTCCCTCGAGGGTCTCCGCCACCCCCGCCATCTCTCCACTCCCAATGCGTGATTGACCGTCTTATCATAGCATAGCCATAGAAGGGCTTACCACGGGCATGTGGTTAGTACTATAAAAGTTCTTGATCCAAGGGCCAAGTCAACGATCGGGTACTAGGGCATCAACAGACGAAAACACTACAGAGGGACTCCTTTCCCAATGCAAGTTACCCGTCCAGACTCAAATTATTAACTATCATCATGGTTTAAAAGGTGAAGCCAAACTCATATTTTCTAAGAAACTTCTTTTGAAAACCTATCTATTTAAGCAAGGCTAAGCATTACTATGCACTTTCCAAAAACAGGTAACAAGGAGAAGGGTATAAAGGTAACAAGGCAGATAATGCAGCAAGATAGGTTACCACTCAACTCCTACTACTTAATGCAACATTTCATTAACTGAAGTGATTAAAACTTTATAAAACCAAGGAAAGAGTTTAAATGCATCCGGGGCTTGCCTTGATAGTCGGAGAAGACGGGCTCAGGCTCTGGATTAGCACCACAATTCTCGACACCCAACTCCTGAGGATGTTCTTCCTTGACGGCTGGATTGATAACACACTCCTCGTTCACGGGGACTACACGATATAACATGACATGCGTCAACATGATGAAATAATACACATGATGCTCAAAGATGCTAAGCTCAAATAATTAAATAAAGTACCAAAGGTCATTAAGGTTAATGACCCTAGGTCATCACTCAATCCAAAAGTCAAAACAACCCTATAAAGATTAAACATGATTAACAAGGTTAATTAAAAATATAAAACATAAAAAGACATAAAATTAAAGTTATCTAATTAAGCTCAAAATTTTATATTGAAAAGCTCTTGGTCTAATTAGATGGCAAAATAATTTTTAGAAATAAAAGTCAATTATTTTATTATTAAAAATCATTGAATATGCATTTTTCAATTAAAAGAGGTAATTTTAACTTATACAAAAAGTACTCAAAATTGGCATATTATATTTTTCCTAGGTAGAAGACATCATAAAGAGCATACACATAATTTTTTAGAATTGTTGGAACAGTATATGAATTATTATGAATTATGAAAGAAAAAGAATTTTTAATTATTTTCTGAAAATAAAAAGGAACAGTGTCATCTTCTTCCTCGCGACGTTGACCGTGGCAGGGAGAATTTTGACCACGGCGAACTCGTCGATGGCGAGGTCGCTGGCGATGAGGTCGGTACCAACGTGATTCCGGTCATGAGGCAAGGCGTGAGCGGGTGCAAACGGTGCGCAAGGACGAGGCGATGTAGTGGGCAAGATGGAGTGGACGAAGGTGAAATGGTGGCGGTGAATTTTGACAGGCGACGACGAGCTCGACTACGGCGGCGGAGCAGGGAAGAAGAAGAAGAGAAAAGGCAGTTGGCTGGCGGTTTTATAGCACGGCGACGACACTCGGACGGTCGACACGTAGGCGGTGGAACTCTCCAGCGCAGGGCACGAGCTGGCGGTTGTGGCAGGCCGGCATGGGCAGGGGAGCCACGGCGACGGCGGCGAAAAGTGAGGGAGAAATGAAGGCGATGACGTCAGCGGTACTGTAGCTCATGATGTCACTTGGAAAATTTACAAATTACTCTAGAATTTACATAAGAACTTGAAAATATCCCAGAATATCATTTGTATAACTTTTTAAGAGCTACATTTTTCATTTAACAAATATTTTCAAATTCTGTATAGTTTTTGAAATATGAATTCAAATTGAAAAAGGGAACAAAACCCTAGAAACAAATATTTGAAATTACTTTTTATTTTTTAATAAAACTTAAAAATCTTAAAATCTATGAAATTATTAACTTTTCAAACCAAATATTTTTCATATACAAGGTTTTCCCAAATTATGCATAATTTTTGAAATATGGATTTAAAATCAAAAGGGGACAAATGCTAAAAAACTGTATTTTTAAATTCATTTGAAATTCTTTTTAGAAACTTAAAAAACTTTAAATACCATTATTGTAGCTCTTGTCAAGATATACAAACCATATATTGAAAGTATCTCAAAATTCCTTATAGATTTTAAAATATGAAAAGGGGGTACAACAGGGTTTTGAAATTAGGGTTTTATGATTTCATGCGACACAACATTTCAGAAACACAAGCAACCTATGAAAAGTAAACTTGTTTTAGTTAATGCACATCAAAGTTGACCTAAACATGAATGCTTTGCAATGCATATGATGACATGGCATGTTTTAGTTTATATAACACTAGGGGTGTTACAAGATGGATTTGAAGGAGATTGAGCTAGAAAAGGAAGCACTCCACGCTGCAAAGAGAAAGGGTATCCAACCAAAATTGTATGAGTTCAAGCGCTCAAAGGCTCAAGCTTGTAGATAGAACGCTACCAGGACCCCTTCCACAACAAGTTCAGGGACAGCCTTGCTATCTACCATAGGTGGTCGATCATCATTATCCTGTGGAGCCTATTTCAGAACGAAGCACGAAAAGCCATGCCAAGTGCATCAGAAGCAAGAAGAAGAAGAAGCAAGCTGTTGTGGTTTGCCAGACATGTCAGGATCGGTCACAAGGCACATGTATGTCCTCAACATCAACCTGCTCAGTTGGGAATACTTGAGAACCGATCATCGACCCAAAGCTCCCAACCTGATAGTGGATGAGCTGGCTGACCGGCTTGACATGCTGAGCTAGGCCTATGCTCCTGTGTTTTGCGACAGAACTACACACGTGTGGTTGTATGCCAAAGAGAGAGACAAAGAGGAAAGGATGTCTACATGATGCAATTGATCGAAATAGGATGTGTTCAGATTCATTTGGTTGATTCACATCATTTATTAAGATGATCAACCAGGTTGCTAACAAGATTGGTGCCCATTGTCGATCAAATATCCTCATCAATCTACCATGGGGCTACCCAAGGTAGTAGAAGATCGATGAGGGTGCGCTAAGTCCTATGAACTAGATGTGAGATGCAAGACAAACACCAAGATTTATCTAGGTTCAGGCCGCAAGGTGTGTAATACCATACGTCCCGCGTCTCGGAGGATTGTATTGATGGGTGTACAGATATCCCAGATCATGGAGATATGAGTTACAAGGTGAGAAATCATGGAGATCTGCTCTGACTTGACCTGAGATATCTTTTAGGGGACCCCTGCCCCTCCTTATATATTCTAAAGAGATAGAGTTACAAGCAAGGTAGCCTATTTGGTACTACTACAGTACCGTGCAGTGCACGTCATGTGCCGCACCTCTTCATCTTGGACTGGGCCACTGTTGGCGGTCCTTAGCGCCTATTTTTTACAACCAATATTTTATATAAAAGTATAGTGATAGGGCCTTACCACTAAATATTTCCATGAGTTTTGGTATCCACATGTTTTGCAGAAACAGACTCAGAAAACACCAGAATACACCTCCAAGAAGACGTATTTTGGTACAAGTAAAACAAGCCCAATCACGAGGACGATCAGTGCCCTATCAAAGAGAGAAACAGACCCAACATGAGCCATAGAAGCAATGGTCCAAATAAAGCTCGAGTCCATTTTAGGACTGCACGAGTAGGCCCGAGTAAAACGGTCGCTCCGGGCTCATCCGAACTCCGATTTGGGCGAATCACCAGGAAAAACGAAGCTATCAACGAGGCCTATGTGCTCACAAAAGGCGGTGGCCAGGGGGTCCCACCCAGGGACTAGCCGCCCCCCAGCTGGGCCTCCTGGGCCCAGTCTTCTCTAGCGGTTCGTAGGACGGTTCGGCAAGGACGGGTCCACCTACGATCGGTGCATATGGAAAGTGCAAACCAACATTTTGAGATCGGTTTGGATCCTTCCATGTGGGGATGGTCCTTTTGCATAGAGCCCCTCCTCTCAAGCTATAAAAAGAGACCTCCTCTCTTCACAAATCATCAACATGAAGGGATCAAGAGCACCACTTTAGTATTTGTGTATCATTCCAAAGGGGCTATGCCCTAGTAGCTACCTAGAGTTAGAAAGAGAGATGTGAGGGAGGAGAGCAGGGAAGTGCTAGACTTGTCGGTGTCTCACCAAGCTTGTACCTCTATAAACAAGTACTTGGCTCGTTCACGGGATCTTGGCTAAGTAAGTGTTCGTGTTTCTTATAGTCTATAAAGTCTTTTATTTAGCTGAGCTTTACCTTCTATTTACTTATGGGATCATCATTCGTCCTTGTGATGATTGCCTTGATATCACGTTAGAGTAGTAGTTGACAGCTTAGACGTGGTGTTTAGGCTCGAGGCTACCTTTGTTTGCCTCATATCTCGATGGGTAGAGGGGTAGGCGGGCAGATGGTGACAGCCCTGTTCGTCCCTAGCACTCCCCCACGTCAGTGTGTGGCGTAGAGCTGTAAGCCGGAGGGGCTTGGCAGACCAGGCCTAAGCCGGTGCCCGAAGTGAGCAATTAGAAGGAATTGCAACGCTATCCTTAGGATCATAAAGGCTATAGGAATCCATCTCTACCCCGTTTCTATCTCTACCCTTGTGTTGTTCCTTGGGCAAACTAGCTAGAAGAAGTACCTCTGTTCCCTGTGAAAAATACGATACCCTGAATACTTCTGGGTGAAGGCTACAACGGTATCTCCGTGCGTTTGCGGACTTTTCTGCTAAACGCTAAGAAACACCAACAACCACCATCTTCGAGCAGGCCCAAAGGTAGCCGTGAGGGTATATAGGTCTATACCCCCACACCCATCCAGCTTGCCTCCTTGATTTTTTGAAATGGGCACTTGAACCCCACCAATGAAAAATATCGAATTGTGCTTCACTAACGGATATATAGCATCTATATTATCCTAAGTATAACTTCATAGAAAACTATTGAAAACAAAAGGTTGATGCAACCATGAAAACCACTCCATGATCATGAATAGAAGTGCAAGAAGTCATAAAAAAAGGAACCATATTTGAGAGTTCATGGTTCATGGCTATGAGAACAAAATCATCCTCAATTTTTTTTAGAATTACACAGTACAACGCAGACGTTCATACATGTACGCATACTCACCCCTATGAATACACGTATGCAAACCTACCCCTACCTCTATGAGCACTTCGAAGCACTGAGCAGCCGACAGATCTGGAGATTCCCGAAGTCACCATTGGCGCCTCGTCGTCGACGGGAATGTCGCTTACTACTTAATGCATAACGCCGATAAATTCTGAGAAAATCCTAGAAAAAGGTACGAGCACCGGAAGTTATAAGACACATATCGA
Source organism: Bothriochloa decipiens (assembly GCA_023333625.1). NCBI lineage: Eukaryota > Viridiplantae > Streptophyta > Magnoliopsida > Poales > Poaceae > Bothriochloa > Bothriochloa decipiens. The sequence goes on from CM041637.1 coordinate 44,156,299, forward strand.
TTAAACTAATCACACAAAAGTTATTTCTGACACGTTACTCGTAATTGTCCACATTCAGACTAAAGTCATAATTATCTACTACGCATCCTCCCAGTGTCATCCATACTCTTTTCCACACCCATTGGAGTATTGGATAAGGATCAAGCTAATAGGAGATACTTGGAGTTAGAATATAGAATATGTTTATTGGAGACGTGTGGTTATTCTATATATCTATATATGTCCTACAATTTATGTCCATACCAATACCTATGTCCTAAGATTTTTGTCCACACCCTAAACTTTATATACCAAGAGATATGCTTTCCACTGCATTCCATAAATATATAAGGATGTTTCTTCTCAATGGACCTCAATCTCTATTAGGACACACGAGAATCGAAAAGTTCAAAGTCAACTGAAAACTCAATATATTCACAGAAAAAAATGATTATAATGATCTCTGCATTTTACATGGTTGGCCAAGGCTACTAATACTGTGTCTTCAACCGAAAGCACACTATATATATTTTCATTTATAAACGAATGAGGTAAAATATGAGAAATGATATAGAAAAATCAATATATTCATAAGTGGCTTAAGTTTTTCTTAATACTATACTATTTACTTTGTTTTAAATTATAGTTTGTTTGATCTTTTTATCTCAAGTCTGATCATTCGTCTTATTCAAAAAATTTGAATAAATTTAAGTCATTCTCGAAGATATTTTTGTTAATAAAGTAAGTCATAATAAAAACATAATATTTTAAATAAAATTTTTAATAATATGAATAGTCAAATATGGAATCAAAAAGTTAAATGAATTACGATTTAAGACAGTAAAGGGAAAAAAAAAAATCTTGTAAAAAGGTGGATAAGAGATATTTTGGGCCAAGCTTCCCGATCCAAATCTCGAACGCCAAGGCTCCAGACGGGATTTGTCGGACAGCAACCCTTCGATTTGTTTTGGTGAAAATTACAGCCACTGCCACTGCCACTGCCACCGCCTTCCTTATCCTGGGCGTTGGACGGACGGGCCCGAGCGTCCCGCCGCCGCCGTCGCCACCATGGTGGCGCTCGCCTCACTCTCGTCTCTCTGCCCCTGCGGCGTCGCTCGCCGCCGCGCCCCCTCCGCCTCCGCCTCCGCCTCCGCCTCCGCCTCCGCCTCCCCCTTCTCCGCCGTTTCCATCTCGTGCTGCGCCGTCGCGACCCCGTCCTCCTCAGGGAAAGGTACGCACGGCTGCTGCTGCTGCCACTACCGGTAGTGTGTGGTCATAGGTATTCACAGGACAAGGAGACCCTCTCCTGATGTGTGTGCAGGGCCACAGGAATCTAGAACACCCCGAAGAAGGCTGAGGAAAACTGAGGGTGCCACCAAGAGCTTGGAAGATTCGGTCAAGCGGAAGATGGAGCAGTTCTATGAAGGGGCCGACGGTCCGCCTCTGAGAGTGCTCCCTATTGGCGGTCTTGGGGAAATCGGCATGAATTGCATGCTCGTGGGGAATTATGACCGATATATCCTGATTGATGCTGGGGTTATGTTCCCAGAGTAAGTAGTCTGAGACAATATCTCTCTCCTGCTTACACTGCAGTTCAGCTCCCATTATTTTGAATTCCTTTCTCATATAGTTGTGTGTGTGCAATAGCTTAAGTTTTTTTTCCTCTTCCTGAAGTCCACATCTGTGGAAATATTATATTCAAATTCAATAAATAATCATTTCTATTGTATCATGCAGCTGGGTAATGAAGTAGCAATTAGTATTTTTTTTGCAGAAAGCTCAAGTAATGTTCCTGTATAATAGAAAGTCATATGAATGAGCAGAGGGCTTTAGTAAATAAGTCTCATGTTGTCTATGTCTATGACACTGGCCTGCCACATAACAACTCAGCATTTTCTGCACATTATAGATTTATTATGTATACATTTTCCTTAGCACATATGCTGATTTTTCACTGAATTAGAGTTTGTTTTAAATTGTGTCAGTTATGATGAGTTTGATGTGCAAAAGATTATCCCAGACACCACGTTCGTCAAGAAATGGAGCCACAAAATTGAAGCAGTTATCATCACGCATGGCCACGAAGATCACATCGGTGCGTTGCCTTGGGTAAATAATTCTCCTGCTTCTTGAGTAAATCATTCCAATTCATCATGTTCGCTTGGCTATGATCTGCTACACATTTTACTTCTTTAACCCTTTGTTGAGTCACAGCGCATTGTACAGTCTAAACAGAGGAAAGGAGAAAATTGTTGTAGTTTAAAAGTTAGATGTTTTGTGTACAGGCTAGTTAATTTGTGTCGATACCCTGGAAACGGGTACCCCAAACCCCTGGTTTACCGAACTAAACCCCGTAAAATCAGCGACACTAACCCTCCAATAACCTCCCGCGCTAACATACGAAGGCCCGCAGGCTGAGACGTATCGGACTGACCCACGAACGGACGACAACGGCCCAAAACCAAAGCCTGCTCGAGAGGCTACCAAACGGACTGGTACTGTACACTCGAGAGGCTACCGAACGGACTGGTACTGTACACGGGAGGTTACAACTCGGGCGACCCCTCGAGGACGGAACTCCGCCCGG
>CM041637.1:44191079-44214083 GCA_023333625.1 Bothriochloa decipiens
TTTTTTTCGACGTCATTTTCTTGCTTGCTCATATAAGATAGTAAGACGCAACAATAGTTCTAAGAACCTTCCGACTTCCCAAAAGAAAAACTTGCGAATGTTCTGCAGACAAAAATTAGAAAGAATTCTGGTGAGTTAGCAAAATGGTTCGTTTCACCTTTGAAATGCAAATACGACGAGGATTTCTCCATTCATGTCGACTACAAGTGGCTAATAACTTTGGATGTTAGCGAACAAGCCGGATCTGCCCATGATTCTCTGAAATTCACATCTATTTTAACGTTCTCCTTCCGGGGTTTGACGGTACGGAACCACACGGAAACAAACCACCAATTCAAAATTCAAAACCGTCTGGGGGACCGCATGATTAGCAGCCAAACGGCCTCGGTCCCGCAGCGCTTCCCACCGCCAGGTGGGTCCCAGACCCTCCGGGCCCCACCTGCCATCGAGACGGGCGGAAACGACGCGAGGTGGCACCTCGCCAGCTGTACCCCGGTGACGAGCCACCGGCCGCTCCCGGTCACCACCCTTCCCCGTCTCTCCGGCCGGGCTATATAACGCCCCGCCTCGCCTTCCCCCTTCCTCCAGCCACCGATCGAGACGTCCCAATCGACCCGACCCAATCTCATCTCGCCACCAGCAGCAGCAGCAGCATCAGCTAGTCCGTGCCGTGTGTGTTGCCATCCAGCAAACAGCCAGCGATGGGAGTGGAGTCGTCGGAGTGCTGCGACAGGATAAAGGGCCCGTGGAGCCCCGAGGAGGACGAGGCGCTGCGTCGCCTGGTGGAGCGCCACGGCGCGCGGACCTGGACGGCGATCGGGCGGGGCATCCCGGGGCGGTCGGGGAAGTCGTGCCGGCTCCGGTGGTGCAACCAGCTCTCTCCGCAGGTGGAGCGCCGCCCCTTCACGCCCGAGGAGGACGCCGCGATCCTCGCCGCGCACGCGCGCCTAGGCAACCGATGGGCCGCCATCGCGCGCCTCCTCCCCGGACGCACCGACAACGCCGTCAAGAACCACTGGAACTCGTCGCTCAAGCGCAAGCTCGCCACCGCCACCTCCAGCGGCGGCGGTGACGCCGAGGAGCGGCCGTGCAAGCGCGCGAGCCCTGGGCCGGGGAGTCCGACGGCGTCGGATCGCAGCGACCTCAGCCACGGCGGATCCAGCGGCGGCGCCCCGGCGCAGGTGTTCCGCCCCGTCCCGCGCGCCGGCGGCTTCGACGCCATCATCAGCGCGGCCGCCGCCGACGTGCGCCCTCCTCCTCCGCCGCCCAGGTCGCCAGCAGCAGCGGACGAGGAGGACCCGCTCACCTCGCTCTCGCTCTCGCTCTCGCTGCCGGGGCTGGACCAGCAGCAGCAGCAGGCGGCGTCGTCGGGGTTCCACCACGACAGCGCGCGGAGCCACTTCCAGGAGCTCTCCCCCTCGTCGCGCTCCCCGTCGCCGCAGTCTGCAGCTCTTCCTTCGCCGGCGGCGGCGTCGGCGTACCCGTTCAGCGGCGAGCTGGTGGCCGCGATGCAGGAGATGATCCGCGCCGAGGTGCGCAAGTACATGTCCGGCGCGGGCCTCCGTGCCGGGTGCGGGCCCGGCGCCGTCGGCGAGGCGTGCGTGCCGCAGCTGGTCGAGGGCGTCATGCGCGCCGCCGCGTCGGCGTCGTCACACGGCCGTAGAACAACAGCACCAAACGAAACCCAAATCAGATCAGATCTAATCAATGCGAAGCATTGTGTTAATTAAGACGAGATCCCATCCTGTCCTGTGTAGCAGCACTACGTAGACTACTAGTCGGTTCTCTGGCCGTTAATCTGTATTTAGGAGGAGGAGCTCGCGTTGTTTATTCGTCGTCGGCGGCGGCTGCCGCTCTGAATTCAGAAAGAAACAGGCGGCGGCGGCGAAAGCCGGAAGCGGAAGCGGAAACGGAGGTTGGCAAAATAATCATGGAGCCTGCCATTTCTATACTCGGATGTGCCCTCAGAAAGGGGATATGTGATTTGTGCTGATCCGCCGATCGGCAATACGTATGCGCCGAAACCGATCTGCGCCGATTCGGAACGTCTCTTCCGCTGTTCCCGTTTCCACTTTGCTGTACCGCGACAGAGTCACGAGCGCGGGCGCAACCCAACAGATTGTCGGATCAGAGCCGGGATACACAACGGCCAGCTCTGAATCCTCAAAGCGCCTCTCGTTGATCTGCTACTGGATCAGGCGATGATTGAAGTCGATAAAAATCATTAAATTAATTATAATTATTGTTGCGTTCCAAACAGGCGAAACGACCGGCATCGTGTACTGCTACTAGTTACCGTACGGAGTACTAGTTTGCAAACCGTTGAACCGGGTGTACTCCGTACTACTTACTAGTCTACTACGACCTCGGTCCAAGTGAGTCATCAGGAGAGGTGAGTTATGAACTGGCTTATAGTGCAGGACGCGGGGGCAGTGATAGCGAGTGATCGTGATCGGATCACGGGTAGCAACAGCCAACAAACACGAGACGGCGGCAGCAAATGTGAAAGGTACTGTAACAGTGGACGCGGTCGCCAGCAAATGTGAAACGTACTGACAGATAAATTATTATAACACAATCCTTGTGAGATTGTTGACATATATATTGACACCTTGACTCGAATCAAAGACAGTGAGAGTTGGATTTTTCGGCGCTAAATCATATTATTATCCAACCGAAGCAAAATAGTACTATAAGGCTTGCAGTCGGTGCTATTTATCCTTCAAACAGTTCTTCCAGTATTTCCTGCAGTTCATGTGGGCTACTGCTGGGGGATGTGGTTCTCTTCCCCGTCGCCGATCGCTGCTCCAAATACCTGGTGTACCATGGAATGACTTTCTCGACGATGGCTTTGCGCAACCTCTTCCTAAGCTCAGGATTTGGAACCTTCCAGAGCCTCTGCGAGTTGCAAACAGTGTGGAATTCTGACTCAAATTTGGATAGCGACGCGTATCTCCGCAGACCGAAAGGTATGTCAATGTACATACAAGATAGCACCGGTGTCCAAGACGCGTGCAGATATGCATCTATGTACCTCTGGATCTTGCTGTCGTCTGACGGAAACCAGGACGGCAGGTTCAGTGATCTGACCTGCTGCGAAATGAAATCGCAATTGCTCATCAAGAATATGTAGCGCAATCCATGGTCCGCGATGGAATGGGAGGTGTCCGTGAGATGTATCTCCAAGCAGGAGATCATGTCGACGATGAGGTTCACCACCAAGTTGAAGCCTTCGTCCTCGGATACGAAGACGCTGAAGTGGTGATCCTGCAGGACAAAGTTGAGAGCGCCTTGGTTGCTCCACAGCAGCGCGACGTAGTTCATCATCAGCCTGGTGGTCTCATGAACTCCAGACCCACTGAGCTCTAGCGAGATTTGTTGACAGGAATCGCCCGTGAAGAAAGAAGCTCTGACCATGTCCATCATGCTCCATATGGTGTTGCTGAGTTTCGTTCTCTTCCGAAGGAAGACAGCATTCATGCCCTCGAACACGGCGGCTTCTTTGAACAAAGCCAAGACTTCCGGTGAGGCGTCCGCGACGCAGGCGTACACCTGCAGCATCCCAGGGAGCGCTTCCGGCGCCGTCGATGCGGCGTCGGACACGGCGTCGACGAAGGCCAGCATCCTGAGAACGCTCACCTCGGCGAACCGCGCGAACAGGGTTACCTCCTCCTCATGCTCGCTGCTCGCTGTTTTGCCGGTAGCGGTAGCTCCAGCCGGCGGCGTTGCCATGCCGACAAGCATCTGGATGTATTGGATGGCCTTCCTGACACCGCCTACGGTCGACCTCTTGGCGCGGAGCTCGAGATGCGTGATGAAGAGCACGTGCACCATGGTCAGGAGGGCTCGGATCCACCTCTCCATCAAGTCTAGGAGGGATTCCAGGTCCAGGGGCAGCTGTTGCACCATGCCCCCTCCTCCTTCCCCGGTGTGGAGGGCGGAGCAGCCTACACGAGGCTCCTTTTTCTCGGTTGTTCTGCTTCGTGTGCTTTCCGTCAGTTCCGTCCATTCTTCTTCGTTTTCTTCTTCCTTATTAAAAATGGATGGGATTTCCAACCACCCCTGTCCCACGGCTGAATCCGCCCCAAATTGGAGGATCCATTCCACGTCTAGCTCTGAGAACCACCTCTCCACGATGAGCCTTTCATGGTCAAGGCCACCGCCGGCGCCGTGCGCCTCCACTGACGACGAGCCGACGCCACTAAACGCACGGATGATGCCCTGGATGTAACCGTCGTTGACCATCCGGAGCGCGATTGCGCGGAGCTCGTGGACGCCACCGAAGCTGCAGCCTTCAGTCCCCCAGACGGGAAAGGACGACATGCCGTCGGTGGAGGAGAATCCAGAGCCAGATAACGATGTAGCAGCATGTGAGCTAGTGCTCGACGACCCATGGCTGCTCTCGCCGTCGTTCCGCGGGTAGAAGCGTGCCGACCTACTAGGACCGATGGAGACACTCCGGATTGAGTCGCGGTAGCTGCTTTGCCACTGCAGTGACGGTGCGGCGGAGCTGTCGACCTCGACGCTTTCCGGCACCGCGGCAAGCCTCCGCGCTGGGCTGCTGCCGTAATTCATCATCACCTGCAATCCTCCAATCCAGCTAATTAATACCCGGACTTGTTGAAATTTGTACCGCCAAAGGCCCAAAGTGCTTCAAAGTTCAAATCGGGCGGAGAACTTACTTGATTTTTGTGGTGGTGTAACGGTGCTGCAGATTTCTATCCGTGCAGATGCAGATGCTGTTGCTGTGCGTTGGATTCAAGTAAGCACTTTTGCCGGCGGTCGGTGAAGGTGAGAAGCGGCGACGCGTGACCCCAGGCAGTTGTAGCAGTTACGGCCGGCGAGATCCCAGCAGCGGCCGCGCAGGGAGCATGGCCGAGCTAGCTCTCGCGTGGCACCGGAGCCCGGATATCCCGGTTGCCTCTGCGTCTGCTGCCCTGCTCTTGGTTGGTCTCGGCCGGAGAAAATGCGACGGCAACTGGATTTTTTTTTTTCTAGGGATATACATGGACTAGCTATTGACAGGACTCATGGATACTTGACAATTCAACTATGCTGGGGTCCACAATGGCTTGACATTTCAACTATGCTGGTGCCACACGCTGTTCTTGCCATTTTGTTTAGTAATTCCATTATTATTATTATTATTATTATTATTATTGAAGCGAGGGAGAAACCCACATTTCCATTACCCAGATAATGGAAATACATGCAGATGTTTGAGTTTACAGATGGGAACTAGAAAAAACAGCGTATCAAAGCTACTCCTATTACAGATCCGATCAGCAGCAGCGCATATCCAGATGAGTTTGACCGTTTTTGATGAAGCTCATCCACTAGAAAGAACTAAGTTCCAAAGTGTTGCTACCTAGACATGAATAAGAAACTGAGCTGCAAACGTAAAATTGCTGATCACCCAAAATTTGCCCAGGGAAGGCATCAACCAAATAAGTGGAGTAGACCGCAGCATCAGCAATCAGTCTTCCTGCTGGTCCTCAGGACATCCCTCCAGCAACGGCGCCTCTCCAGGTCTTGCTTTCTTGCTCATCACCAGGTCGACACCAGCTTGAATGGCCTCCTTTTCATCATCTGTATACAACCCTGCCCAGTAATTCATCAGGGCACAAGATCGGGGGATAATAGAAATTGGATTGTGTAATTTTTTTCCTTCAAAGCAAATACTATTCCGGGCCTTCCAGATGGCCCAACGGATGGCCGCAATGCCAACGACATAAAATTTCTTATGATTAGGTAACCATTTTCCACATCAATCCCAGCATTGTTTAGATGACGTAGGAATATTAGAGGCCCCAAAGCAGGTAGCAAAAGTTGCCCATATCACCTTAGCAGTATTATAGTGATACTTTCGTCATTACGACAGAAGTAGCAGGAGGGATCTCCTTGCCATTTTCTCTTCTACATATTGTCTTTAGTAAGAACTGCATTATTCAACATGAGCCACAAGAAGATTTTAATTTTTGCAGGGATTCTTCCTTTCCATATTTTCTTATGATATACTCCCTGATCAGAGGTAGTTATTAAGCCATATACAGAGTTGACTGAGAAGACTTTTTTACCACCAAATTTCCAAAAAACCAGATCATCACCATCACTCAGAAAAATATTCTTCAATTTATTAATAATGTCTTTCCATTGAGACTTCCATATGTCCACTAACCATCTAGAAAAGGTAAGGGAGGGAATGTTGTTTTTAGCCTCAGCTAGAGTAATGCTTTGTTGTTGAGACATTTTAAACAGATTAGAGAAGAGAGCAGCAAGTGGTTGATTACATAACCAAATGTCTTTCCAGAAGAGAATCTTTTTCCCATTGCCTATTTGAAATCTCCTCCCATGGAGGTAAATATCCCTGATCTTTAGCAAATCGCTGCATATGGGCGAATCAGTCTTCTGCGTTTCACATTGCATAAAGTTTCCTTCTTCAAATATTTGAATTGCACTATCTTTTACCAGAGCCCATCCTCCATATTAAGTTTCTAGAACCACTTGCATAGGAGACTTACATTCATTTTCCTAATATCTTTAATTCCTAACCCTCCTTTTTTCTTACTTTGGCATATCTTGACCCATTTAACCAAATGATATTTCTTCTTTGTTCCACGTCCTTGCCAAAAGAATATTCTTCTCAGCTTGTCCATTTTTTTCACAATGGTTTTGGGTAGCAAATAGATGGACATATGGTAAATGGGGGTGCTGTTTAAACTTGAGTCAATAAGCACCTTCCTGCCAGCAATGGACATGGAGTTGCCCTGCCATACATCCAGCTTTTTACAACATTTTTCATAAAGTGGCAGCCAGTCAGCTACATGCAATCTGCTGGGACTCACAAGCACTCCTAAGTATTTGATGGGGAAAGTACCCACTCGGCAGTTAAAAAGGCTGGCATAATGCATTGCCAGCTCATTGTTCCCATTTAGGATTATAACTTCACTTTTATTAAAGTTGATCTTCAGCCCAGCCATTAGCTCAAACATATATAGCAACATTTTTAGATTTCTTGCTTCATCCAAATCATCTTTGATGCAGATTATAGTGTCGTCAGCGTATTGTAACACTGCAACACCTTTATCAATGATATGACTTACCAGCCCACAAAAAAGATTATTAGATTGAGCCTTAACAATCATTCTTGCTAACCCATCAGCTGTGAAGTTAAAGAGAATGGGTGATAGAGGATCCCCCTGTCTAACCCCCTTATAACTCTTAATATATGGACCAATCAGATCAATGAGCTTAACACTTACAGTTCCTCTAGAAACAACTTCTCTAATCCAATTACACCAATTTGCATTAAAGCATCTAGCAGCCAAGCATTCAAAAAGAAAGCTCCACTTGACTTTAGCATACGCTTTTTCAAAGTCCAACTTTAATACAGCTCCAGTTTCATTGATTCTTTTGATTTCATGTAAATTCTCATGTAGAATCATGATTCCATTCATAATATTTCTTCCCCTAATAAAAGCAGATTGAGTATGGAATATAAGTTTGTCCACCACATGTTCCAGCCTAATAGTTAGAACTTTGGTAATCAGTTTATAAAGGCAGTTCAGGAGACATATAGGCCTGTATTGTTGGATTATAGAAGCGTCACTTTTCTTAGGTACGAGTGTAATAATTCCATAATTGAGCCTGCTAATGTTCACCTTTCCAAATGAAAGTCCTCAAAGAGCTGAATGATATCATTTTTAACATAAAACTAGACATCACAAGGAACACAACAAAATTTGGTTCATCAAAAACAGAGTTACCAAACTCCAGATATGAATTTTGAAAGATTCAAAAAAGTATTTACAAATAGGTCCTTATGGCACTATTCACCTGAGTCACACACTTTACAGAAAGCACCCTGACTTTTGTTGAATTCTTGCTCAAGGTCCCTGGTCGCAAATAGAAAACAGAGGGCGGCGTCGGGACTACGATTTCCAATGGTGGGGAGGCTTCCCGGCGGCGATGGAGATGTGGGAAAGCATCCTGGAGCTTGTGCGCATCCGCTGGTGCCTATGGCTCGGTCGGAGGTGGTCCATAGAGGCGTGGCCACGTGAGTCGTGACCATGGCGGCTAACTACATGGTGGACCGACGGCTACAGCGCAACGCAAGTGAAGGCAATGGCACTGCTAGCACTAGGAACCCACTGCGATGATTATGGGCTAGTTGATGAGGCACGCGACACAGCAGAGGCAGATCACCGGCGGCAGCAGTGGTCTCCGGCGACAACAAGCGCGCTCCGGCGCGTCCAGACTTCTTCTGAGAAACAAATATGGGGCATATAAGCTGTAGAACAACGAGACGATGCTAGCGGTGTAGAAGATGGAGGAACATGACCACCGGTGTGGCCTGCCCACGGTGATGATGCTCGCGGCGGAGTTCTGCCGGCCGTGGAGAAGAAAATGGCCGCGCGGGTAGCTCCGGCCACGAGAGCAGGCATGAGCAGGTGCGTTGGACTCGCAACGACATGGAAAACCTGTTGGGAATATGTCCTAGAGCTAATCATATAGATGATGATATTCTGATTGTATCCATGATTAATAAAGTGTTCATTGAATATCCATTATAGACAACTTGTATTGATTGGTGATTTTGTGAATTATTTGTGGAACTCAATTACTTGAATGGTTATTCTAAAGTTGTCCCTGGTCGGCGTTCTTGTGAGAACACACTTGAATATTAGACCAACACATGTATTAGTTGATGGCTATGTTTCACAAGTCATGGACATGGAGATGTCAAACTAATAATGTGGGCACATGTGAGACATGTAGGCTGGACTGACCCGACATGAGAAAGTCTCTATTCACGTCATGTATGTTATGTCCTTAGACCTAAGATTGTGGTATATACTAAAGATGTGAAACGGCCTACTTAGGGACTATCAAACGCTGCTCCGTAACTGGGTAGTTATAAAGGTGGTCTTCGGGTGGTCGAGAAACATGCTATGAGACATAGACAATCAAGATGGAATTTGCCCCTCTCTATGCGAGAGAGATATCACTAGATCACTCAAGTGATTGGATCAACAAATGCATGGCCGTGCTTGGGTTAAGTGTTAACCCACGAGTGAAACCATATATCGAGTGGCAAAGGGAATAACTTGTATGTGGTCGTAGTGGTTCATCTGATATGATCTTCGCATGCACATAGGAGTTTTCAGCCTTACTAGAGGCCGCTGTCAACTATTGGGCAAGTAGGAATACTCAGCCTATGTCAATGTGTGCGTGAACCCATAGGGTCACACGCTTAAGGGGTTGAAAGCCTAATCCGGGTTGGACCCGAATTAGACAAGGCTTAGGGTTACTAATGGGCCTCCAACTCATGAGCTCATTGGGGACGCCTATATAAGCAAGGGGTAGGGGCGCGGTCAGGGTTACACACACGCCTTTGGCAGCTGCCATCGCCCTCCCCATGCTCACGCCTTCTGCTCCTCGCGGACCTAGCAGTCCGGAGGCGCATCGCTTCTTTCCTGCACGTGTGGGATTCCTCAGAGGTGCTGCATCTGGAGCACTGGGACGAACCGCGTGAGAGGATTGAGGTGACGGACAACCACGCAATTGCACTGCCTGCTGCGACGCGTACAACTACATCGAGTCGTCTTCCGCTGCACCTACGCGTCTAGTGGTAATCCCGTAACCTATAACTAGCAGTAGATCCTGGTTTATGAGGTCGAAAAGTTTTATTTTCTTGCTAGCGTAGCACCCTCATAACCCATCAAAATGTGCCTGCAAGGTAGAGCGGGTGAAGATCGACGAGCGGCGGCGAATTAAAAATATAAAACATGCCATGTTTTGTAGTAAAATAATTAGTTATGTTTTATGCCTTTTATTTAATGTTTAAAAAGGAGGAAAATTCATATCTCTTGCGATGTAGCTCTATATGACCTGAAATTTTAATGGTGTGCTGCTAATGCTATCTTTAGGCTGTAATTTAATCTTCAAGCATGTTAGATATTGTATGAGTTAGTTATGAATTTTATTTTGTTAATAGTTATTTTATCTAGTGTAATGCTTTTAAAATAGTTTATACTTAGCTAGTTAATTAATCTTGTTATGCTTTCACCAATGCATTGCCACGCATCATTCATGAGTTTATCATGCTAAAGTATGCATCGTTTCATTACGTGTAGTTGTTTCAAGAGTGAATTGGATCGTGTTGATCAACGTTCGGAAAGATGCCATCCAACAAGAATGTTCGAGAAGGTGACATCCATCAATGATGTTGAAGTCCTTATCCATGGTGTTGGTGCCAAATCTAACACCTGTGATCCCAACGAGAACTAACCACCGCTGCAATAAAGGCAAGCCCCAGATGCATTTAAACCCTTCCTTGATTTTATAACTCTTTTATCGCTTCAGTTATAAAATATTGCATTAAGTAATAGGAGTTGAGTGATAACCCACCAATTGCATTACCTGTCTTATTTCCATATTCCTTGTTACCTATTTTTGGAAAATACTTAGTTATGCTTAGCCCTGCTTAATTAGTAGGTTTTCAAAAAGAAAAAGAATGGAAAAGATGAGGTTGGCTTTTCTTGATGGAATCATGATGGTACTTAATAAATTGAGTCCGGACGGGTAACTTGCATTGGGAAATGAGTCCCTCTGTAGTGTTTTCGTCTGTTGATGCCCTAGGACCCGTTCGTTGACTTGGCCCTCGGATCATGAATTTAGTACTAATCACATGCTAGTAGTAAGCCCTATTTTAGAAATTCTTTTGCTAGAGCGGCGAGCCCGCACACTGGGAGTGGAGATATGGCGGGAGTACAAGATACCCTCATGGAACAAGGTTCCGGATTGGAGGTGTACGTGTGCTCTCGGGTGGCGCGGAAACTGCTCTAGTCTTGGAGGATCTAAGTGAGGATTGATATATGCAAGCTTAAGTGCTACATATGTCGTGTGGTTAGGAATCCCAGCTAGGCGAATAAGCGATTCGAATCGTCGTATGCTCCACGAGTAAGGAGACTTGATCCAGCACCATGAACGTAGTTAACAAGTGGAAAGTTGAAAAAGGAAAAGAATGAAGTTGTATTGTTAATCTTGATCTAGATTAGAACATTTTACTTTCTGTTATAACTAATGATGGATTAAAACTTAATCCAAAGAGCTTTTCTGCAAAGGTCCTTGTTTCTTGCAGCCTTATCTTGTCCCTCTAGCCTGCATTTCCTGAGTCTTCACCCCTCTTTTTCGTCGGGTCAGTCTTGTTGAGTACTTTTATACTCAAGGTTTGTTGAACCCCTGTTGCAGGTGCTAGTTGGTGTTCAAATCAAGTTCATGTCGGTGGGCTCGACGTGATCTGGTTGTCCTCTCCCGACTTAGGCGCTTTACCTAAGTTGTCTTCTGTAGTTCTTCTCTGCTTCCGCAATTGAAGTTAAGTTTGTAAAAGTTAACTTATTCATATTTTGTAAATTCTATGTTATCATTCTTTCGCACTCTGTTATATATATTTTGTAACAAATGTTGTAATGTTGGAGCTACTCCTTTGTTGATCCTAGTATGAGTTGTTAAATGTGGTTTAATCGGGGTCCTTTGAGGGCACCCGACAGGGCTTTCTAAGTTGTATGGGATGCATGCATGGCTATTAGAGGTCTTTGAGACAATGATAGGTGCATGTGGGCCATATAATATAGGAGGTTCTGCCCTAGCTGGTATCAGAGCTCATACAATGGATCAGCTACAACATTACATTTAAAAACTTACAAATGAATTTACAATATAAAAGTTTTTAAAGAATACAAATTAAAAATGACACCTTATCTTCTTTCTTGCTGAAAGACTTTACGAAGACTTTTTGATGACTCAAGTTAAAAGGCTTCAAGAAGTTCCTCAACTCTTCTATTGAAAGTGAAGCGGAGAGTCGACTTCACTGACAAAGCTCTATCGATGTACCTATTAACAATTTATCAGATGCAATGAAGATAGTGTATAGTATAAAGCCCTATATATACTAACATGATGAAGACGAAGTGCTTCTAACGTTGAAAGGACATATAGGACAAACATATCGTATGTCATGCATAACATGATAATATGATGGTACTTACAATTCCCTCATTATATTCTGGGAACAACTATTGTTCTTTATAGCCGTTCTATTGATGAATCTCGTCCTACACCAGGTTTTGTTTACCAATTGATAATCTTTTATTCCATAAGTTTCTAATCCTTGGGAGATTTATGGAATATACTTTGATATACACTGTTACCTTAAAACCTAAACCTGGTACGAATCCTTGCTTCTTTTGTTAAGTATGTGTCACGCCTTGATTCTTTTCGACTCTGACACATGCTACCTCCTTGACATCGTGTGATGATGAATATTTTGTTCGAATATCACTTTGATTGTGTCCTCTAAGGTATCATGATTCCTGACTTGGAAACATCGTCGAAACCTGGGGTCTCCTGTGGCTCGTGACCATAAGGAAATACAACCGGGCGTTCGCCGTTACCCAGGTCTATGATCATGATCCCTTATAGTCCACAGTTATGGTGATGTCATTCTGTCAACACTCCATAGGAATTCAAAGTTGTTCTTTGAGTTCCTAAATGCCTTGTGATTGTGACCAACTTTAAATCTCGGTACATTCTCCATCTTGCGAGATGTGGGTTACTGCAGTTATGCCCTATAGTGGTGCCATGTCCCAAAACCCTGGTGCCGCGACCGAACCTAGAGTCTCTTGTGTGACTTGGGCATACAAGTTTCTACTAGGCGCGCATAGGTATCGAGGTTTGTGGGCAGGAGTTATTATAGCTTCATAACTAATGTACCCATACTTATCCTGAGAATCTTTACTTAAACTCCCTTGAAAACCTAAATACCTTGTTAGTTGCAACCTCTTGCATATCTTGGTTGTAACTCTTGAATCACACCTTGTTGTTTTATGAACTTCTGTCAAGTTGACTTACTTGACACATTTCCTTTTCCATTGTTCACCCCACGGGATTTTGTTGCTCCAAAATCTCGGGACGAGATTTATTTAAGGGGGTAAGATTGTAACATCCTAGATGTTAATGACAACTTAAAATCTTAATCATGTGCATTATCAAGCATAATCATTGAGCATCATGGCATAAATGCATTCATGTTTGAATAATGTCTTTTATGTGGTGCTTTGTTTTATACACGAAATGATGAGTTGATTGATAATTCAAAAATTATTTTCAAAACCCTATTTTACCCCCTTTTCATATTTTAAAATCTATAAATAATTTTTATATACTCTCAAAATATGGTTTGTAGATCTTGACAAAAGCTACAATATTGGTATTTAAAGTTTTTCATGTTTCCACAAAGAATTTCAAATGAATTTGAAAATACAGTTTTCTAACATTTGTCCCCTTTTGATTTTAAATCAATATTTCAAAAATTATGCATAATTTAGGAAAACTTTGTATATGAAAAGTGTTTGGTTCGAAAAGTTAAGCATTCTATAGATTTAAAGATTTTCAAGTTTTATTGAAAAATCAAAAGTAATTTCAAATATTTGTTTCTGGGGTTTTGTCCCTCTTTTGTATTTGATTTCATATTTCAAAAACTATGCAAAATTTGAAAATGTTTGTGAAATTAAAAATGTAGCTCTTGAAAAGTTGTGTAAATGATATTTTGGGATATTTTCAAGTTCCTATATAATTTCTGGAGTGATTTGCAAATTTCGAAATGACCTCATCTGCTACAGTGTTCATGACGTCATCAGCTTCTTCTCCCCTCTCTGTTCGCCACTGTCGCTGTGGCGTGGACGCGTGCCTTCTCGCGCCCGTAGACAATTGAGCACTTGGCCTGGTTCGTGAACTCACTCTCCACTTGTCCATCCCCTCCTGGGTCCTATTTAAGCCGCAGCCGGCCGTCACCGTTTTCATTTTCTACTCCTTGCCACAGCCGGCCGAGCTCCACCCGTCGGCCAAATTCGCTGCCGCTCGTCGGTCTTCACCTGCTCTATCTTGCAGGTAGGTTTGCCTTGTCGTTGCAAGTCCAACGCACCTGCTCATGCCTGCTCTCGTGGCCGGAGCTGCCCGCGCGGCCATTTTCTTCTCCACGGCCGGCAGAGCTCCGCCGCGAGCCTCGTCACCGTGGGCAGGCCACACCGGTGGTCATGTTCCTCCATCTTCTGCACCGCTAGCATCGTCTCGTTGTTCTACAGCTTATGTGCCCCATATTTGTTTCTCAGAAGAAGTCTGGATGCGCCGGAGCGCGCTTGTTGTCGCCGGAGACCGCTGCTGCCGCCGGTGATCTGCCTCGGCTGTGTTGCGTGCCTCATCAGCTAGCCCATAATCATCGCAGAGGGTTCCTAGTGCTAGCAGAGCCTTTGCCTTCGCTTGCATTGCGCTGTAGCCGCCGGTCCACCATGCAGTTGGCTGCCATGCTCACGACTCACGTGGCCACGCCTCTATGGACCACCTCCGGCCGAGCCATAGGCACCAGCGGATGCGCACAAGCTCCAGGATGCTTTCCCACATCTCTATCGCCACCGGGAAGCCTCCCCATCGTCAGAAATCGCAGTCCCGACGCCGCCCTCTGTTTTCTATTTGCGACCAGGGACCTTGAGCAAGAATTCAACAAAAGTCAGGGTGCTTTCTGTAAAGTGTGTGACTTAGGTGAATAGTGCCATAAGGACCTATTTGTGAATACTTTTATGAATCTTTAAAAATTCATATCTGGAGTTCGGTAACCCTGTTTTGATGAACCAAATTTTGTTGTGTTCCTTGTGATGTCTAGTTTTTATTAAAAATATGAAACATGCTATGTTTTGTAGTAAAATAATTAGTTATGTTTTATGCCTTTTATTTAATGTTTAAAATGGAGGAAAATTCATATCTCTTGCGATGTAGCTCTATATGACTTGAAATTTTGATGGTGTGCTGCTAATGCTATCTTTAGGCTGTAGTTTAATTTTCAAGCATGTTAGATGTTGTATGAGTTAGTTATGAATTTTATTTTGTTAATAATTGTTTTATCTTATGTAATGCTTTTAAAATAGTTTATACTTAGCTAGTTAATTAATATTGTTATGCTTTCACCAATGCATTGCCATGCATCATGTCATTAGTTCATCATGCTAAAGCATGCATCATTTCATTACATGTAGTTGTTTCGAGAGTGAATTGGATCGTGTTGATCAACGTTCGGAAAGATGCCTTCCAACGAGAATGTTCGAGAAGGTGACATCCATCAATGATGTTGAAGTCCTTATCCATAGCGTTGGTGCCAAATCTAACACCTGTGATCCCGACGAGAACTAACCACAGCTGCAATAAAGGCAAGCCCCGGATGCATTTAAACCCTTCCTTGATTTTATAACTCTTTTATCGCTTCAGTTATGAAATGTTGCATTAAGTAATAGGAGTTGAGTGATAACCCACCAATTGCATTACCTGTCTTATTTCCATATTTCTTGTTACCTATTTTTAGAAAATACTTAGTTATGCTTAGCCCTGCTTAATTAGTATGTTTTCAAAAAGAAAAAGAATGGAAAAGGTGAGGTTGGCTTTTCTTGATGGAATCATGATGGTACTTAATAAATTAAGTCCGGACGGGTAACTTGCATTGGGAAATAAGTCCCTCTGTAGTGTTTTCGTCTGTTGATGCTCTAGGACCCATTCGTTGACTTGGCCCTCGGATCATGAATTTAGTACTAATCACATGCTAGTGGTAAGCCCTACTTCGGAAATTCTTTTGCTAGAGCGGCGAGCCCGGGCACTAGGAGTGGAGAGATGGCGAGAGTACAAGATACCCTCGTGGAACAAGGTTCCGGATTAGAGGTGTACGTGTGCTCTCGGGTGGCATGGAAACTGCTCTAGTCTTGGAGGATCTAAGTGAGGGTTGATATATGCAATCTTAAGTGCTACATATGTCGTGTGGTTAGGAATCCCAGCTGGGCGAATAAGCGATTTGAATCGTCGTATGCTCCACGAGTAAGGAGACTTGATCCAGCACCATGAACATAGTTAACAAGTGGAAAGTTGAAAAAGGAAAAGAATGAAGTTGTATTGTTAATCTTGATCTAGATTAGAACATTTTATTTTCTGTTATAACTAATGATGAATTAAAACTTAATCCAAAGAGCTTTTCTGCAAAGGTCCTTGTTTCTTGCAGCCTTATCTTGTCCCTCTGGCCTGCATTTCCTGAGTCTTCACCCCTCTTTTTCATCGGGTCAGTCTTGTTGAGTACTTTTGTACTCAGGGTTTGTTGAACCCCTGTTGTAGGTGCTAGTTGGTGTTCAAATCAAGTTCATGTCGGTGGGCTCGACGTGATCTGGTTGTCCTCTTCCGACTTAGGCGCTCTACCTAAGTTGTCTTCTGTAGTTCTTCTCTGCTTCCGCAATTGTAGTTAAGTTTGTAATAGTTAGCTTATTCATATTTTGTAAATTCTATGTTATCATTCTTTCGCACTCTGATATATATATTTTGTAACAAATATTGTAATATTGGAGCTACTAGGAGAGAATTTTGGGAGATTTGATACTAGGAGAGAATTTTACATTTTTCTTCCTTTCTCTCTTTTTTCTCCTGGATTCAATAATATTAAAATCTTCTGATTCAGAGGAATCATCATGCGGCCATTCAAGTTGAAGGACATTACTGTCTTGAGCATTGTTGAGATCAGAGTCAACATTTGTTACATTATTTTTACATTGTTTAGCATATAAATCATCTCTAGCCATTTCTAAAGATTTCAACATATCAAAGGTCGCAAAATCATCATTTTTCAAATCAATCCCCATACTATGAGCTTTATCAACTAATTCAATAGAATCTAATGCAGAGAAAGTATTACAAGAAGTACCTTCTAGTTGCCTTTTCTTTGCCATCTTTTCTACTTTGTCCATAGTGTTGACATTTGTGGTCTGCTTGAATCTGTCACACCTCCTTCTTTCTTGAGGTTGGACCTTCTGGGGGAGTGAGGAAGAGTGAGGGTCAGGGTTGATCACTTCTTTGCCTTCTAATGGTAATGGGCCATCATTCTAGGAAGTGGGATTCAGGGATGAGTGATTCTCCATAAGGGCTTGTGAACCCATCAGATTCTTGTCACCATCCATATCCATATGAGCCATTATAGTGGGAGGGTTTGGTGAATCAGTGCCCATTGTTATCTTCACACTATCCTGAGTATTCACTTTGTTATCATCAGGCAAGAACACCTCAGGGGATCCAGGATTGTCATTTACCACCTGACTGTCAGGGACTTTGATTTCAGCCACAGTGTCCAACTCATCAGAAGCTTTGGTGGGTTCCTTTACTGGCAGTTGTTCTTCAGCAGGAGTAGACTCAAAGAGGATAATGCTTGGATCTACATAGCTTACAAAATGTTCCATGATCCAGACTTGATCTTGGGATTGATCATTTCCATCTTTACTGGATTGACCAGTTTCCATACCAACTGCTTACTGCACCTTCCTTGTGAATGAGTCACTATCAGTATTAGAGAGACTATGTTCAAAGGTGTCAAGGATGTACACCTTATCAGCACCATCTTTATCTTGGTCAGTTTTTGTTAGCCTTCTGTGCATCTCCCATGAATTTGGGTTGACTTTTACCATGGTCTGTCATCTTAGCAGGGGCGGCAGACCAGTAAGGATCCTGGACCTGCTTGTCCTTGCTCACATTCTATTTACCAGTATGCTGAGTAGAAGTTTTTTTTGCCATTGCTTTTCTTCTCCTTACTAGCATCAAGGTTTCTAGGAGGAGAGTCAGGTTTAGATCTCTTGGGAGGGGGCTAGTGATCATCATTGACCTTGACTGCACTCCTCAGATTCTTGTTGCCTTCACTTTCCACAACCTCTCTTTCAAATTTGAAGTCAATGATTTTCATGCCTAGAGTCCCTTCAGCAAACATAGGTACTTTTGTGATGTCTCTGCAGGCAATCTAGAGTCTTACATAATCATATCTGAACCTTGTCCCTTCATCAAAGTTAATAACCTTTCCAAAAAGCCCTCCTACTTTGGCCAGCGTCATCACAGACCTTTGGTCAGCAGGGATATTGCTTACCTTGAACCAAGCAGATCGTAATGTTCCTTTTACACCAGTAACAAAAACCCAAGGATCAATTAGAATTCTAGCCTCATTAGTCAGAGTAGGAAACCTGAGGTTGCACCACTGAGTAGCTAATTTAGCAATAGGAAATCTCATAATAAACTTATTATTAGCTACTTATCTGGCCCTCCATTGCCATGAATCAACTCCCACTAGATTCATGAAATCCTTCTCGATTTGTTTAGCATTAGCAGATCCCTCAAGAACTATTATGAAAGTAGTACTTTCTTTTTCTTTGGCTACAGAAGCATCAATACATTCATCTATATAGAAGAAGCTTTGACCTTCAGCTTGTGCAGCACATAACTTAGGCCCAACATTCCAGGCTAGAAGTTTCTTACAGTCTAATGTGGGATGATTAGCAGGACAAATAGCACATTTAGCTCTATGACAGTCTTTAGATGCATGATTGTAGTACCCACAATACTCACAAGGGATATTGATACTTGGTTCAGCTTTTTCTTCCTGGGCCTTATGATTCAGAGCTTTACCTATTTTGGACTTGTCCGCATCCTTTGACTTTCCATCTTCTTGCCCAGCAGCAACTTTCTTGGGACCCAAATGAGGCTCAGCATCTTCTTTGGTAATCTTTCCTTCCCACTTTGACTCATCTTGAGCTTTGCTTTGCTCCTGTTCTTGTACAACTAGATCTTCTTCTTGACTCTCCTCCTTGCGCCACCATGTATGTAACACCTAGATGTTAATGACAACTTAAAATCTTTATCATGTGCATTATCAAGCATAATCATTGATCATCATGGCACAAATGCATTCATGTTTTAATAATATCTTTTATGTGGTGCTTTGTTTTATACATGAAATGATGAGTTGATTGATAATACAAAAACTATTTTCAAAACCCTATTTTACCCCTCTTTCTATATTTCAAAATTTATAAGGAATTTTGATATACTCTCAAAATATGGTTTATAGATCTTAACAAGAGCTATAATTATGGTATTCAAAGTTTTTTAAGTTTCCAAAAAGAATTTCAAATGAATTTGAAAATACAGTTTTTTGGCATTTGCCCCTTTTTGATTTTAAATCCATATTTCAAAAATTATGCATATTTTGAGAAAATTTTGTATATGAAAAATGTTTGGCTTGAAAAGTTGAGCATTCCTTACTTTGGAAGATTTTCAAGTTATTTAGTAAAGTCAAAAGATATTTAAAATATTTTTTATAGGGTTTTGTCCCTTTTTGTCCCCTTTTTAAATTTGTATTCAAAACTCAATTTTCCTGGCTGAATCTGAAAAACTTCATTTTGAAAAATGTATAGATAATGATTTTTTGATAATTTCATAGATTGGGAGTTTTCAAGTTCTATTCAAAATTTGGGAGTAATTTGTAAATTTCAATAAGTGGCATTTCTGTAAATAGTTCAAATCACGAAGTGCCGTGAGCTGCTTCGCCGCTGACGGCCTTCCGAAGCCTTCCAGGCGCACCCGCGACCGCCAGCTCGCGCCCCGCGCTGGAGACTTTCCCGCACGCGTGTCGGCCACCCAGGCCTCACCTCCGCGCTATAAATAGGGCTTCGGGTTGTTCTTCCTCATGCTTTAGCTTCACCTAGTTGAGCTCTTTCTCTTGTTCACGCTCATCTGTGCTGAACGTCGCTAGAAGCCACTGCCGTCGTGCCACTCCGTCGTCGAGCGGTGAGCTCGCGTGGCCATGCTGCCACGGTCCGTCTCGGGCCAAGCCGAGGCAACCCTCGTGTGCGCGGACATATCTCAGTGCTTCCACGCCGCTCAGATGCCACCGACGGGGACCCTATCGCTGTAATCGCCGTGCCAATCATCTCCTCTGTTTTTAATTTGCGTCAGGGGCCTCATGGTTGAATTCGACACAAGACAGGGGCCTAACTGCACTAGGCTTGACTCAGGTGAATAGTTCCCCAAGGACCTGTTTGTGAATACTTTTCTGAATCTTTAGAAATTCATATCTGGAGTTTGGTAACTCTATTTTTGGTGAACTAAATTTTGTTGTTTTCCTTGTGATGTCTAGTTTTTATTAAAAATATTAAACATACCATGTTTTGTAGAAAAATAATTAGTTATGTTTTATGCTTTTATTTTATGATAGAAATGAATAAAATTCATATCTCATGCTATGTAACTTCTTTTGACTTAAAATTTTTATGATATGTTTCTTATGCTATGTGTGCGCTATAGTAAATATATTATGGTCATTGGATGCAGTATGCTTAATCTTTTGATTTATCTTGTTTGTTGCTTATTAAATAGTTTATAATTATAATAAAAATATATAAATAGAAAATATGGTTCCTTTACCTTTGTATGATGCTGTTATGTCATGTTAACACCTAATATGGCTATATGATTTTAGAATATGTGGAGTTTTATATTTATCTTGTATAATTCTTTTAAAATAGTTAATAATTAATCTTGTTATGCTTTCATAAATGCATTGCCGTGCATCATGTCATGAGTTCATCATGCTAAAGCATGCATCATTCCATTACATGTAGTTTTTGAAAGTGAGTTGAATCGTGGTGAACATGCTTCGAAAAAAATATCATCCACCAATGGTGTTGAAGTCATCCATAATGGTGCCGGTATCGTCGATCCATGGAGTTGATGTCAAGTCTAACATTTGGAAATTAACTTCTCTGCAACACAGGCAAGCCCTGGATGCATTCAAACCCTATCCTTGTTTTTATAATGTTTTTATCACTTTAGTTTATGAAATCTTGCATTAAGTAATAGGAGTTGAGTGAAAACCTACCAATTGCATTACGTGTCTTATTCCCATATTCCTTGTTACCTGATTTTGGAAAATGCGTAGTAATGCTTAGCCCTGCCTAATTAGTTAGGTTTTCAAAAAGTAAAAGAATGAAAAAGATGAGTATGGCTTTATCTATGAAATCATGATGATAGTTAATAAATCAAGTCCGGACGGCTAACTTGCATTGGGAAAGGAGTCCCTCTGTAGTGTTTCCATCTGTTGATGCCCTAGGTCCCGTTCAATGGTGAATTGGTGATATCAAGAAATTAGAAAATCCACATGCATGAAGTGATATACTGAGGGTTGGAGCCTAGGTATGTCATGGAGTGATATATAGTGGGCCAGAGTCCCCACATATATCATAGTGTGGTATACTGTAGGTTTAAGTTCCCACGTATATCGGTACACTGGGTCTAAGTGCTCATGTGTATCATGTGGTGATATATGGCTGTGTTTGTTATTCTGGTATATCTGTGATCTGGTATGCATCGGAGTTAGAGTCTCTGGTATCCCGGTGATCTAGGCCCCAGTTGGTTATAAAAATGGATTCGAATCACCGTTGCTTTTCGGAGAAGAAGACTCGATCGGTGTTCATCATCGTTGTAACAACTTGAACGATATAAGGTATCAAAATGAAGTTCGTTGGTAATCTTGAGCTAGAGAAAAATAAATTTACTTTCTGTTATATCTAATGATGAGTTAAAATTTGATCCAGAAGAGCTTTTCTGTAAAAAGTCCTTGCTTCTTGCGAGCCTTGCCTTGTCCCTCTGGCCTGCATTTCTGAGTCTTCACCCCTCTTTTTCGTCGGGTCAGTCTTGTTGAGTACTTTTATACTCAGGGTTTGTTGAACCCCTATTGCAGGTGCTGACTGGTGTTGCTAATCAGTTCATGTCGGTGGGCTCGATGTGATCTGGTTGTCCTCTCCCGACTTATGTGCTCTACCTAAGTTGTCTTTTGTAGTTCTACACTGCTTTCGTAGTTGAAGTTAAGTTTGTAAAAATTTAACTTATTCATATATTTTGTAAATTTAATTTTATTATTCTTCTGCACTCTGATATATATTTTATAATAAATATTGTAATGTTGCAGCTACTCCTTTGTTGATCCTGGTATGAGTTGTTAAATGTGGTTTAATCAGGGTCCTTTGAGGGCACCCGACAGGGCTTTCTAAGTTATCTGGAACACATGCATGGCTAACAGAGGTCTTCTGGACAATGATAGGTGTGTGTGGGCCATATAATTTGGGAGGTTCTGCCACAAAGTATTGCCTCTTGCTGGGTCCTGCTCCTTCCTTTATCAAATCGATCGTTGCCGAAGCCATCTCTTGCGCGACCAAAGCCATCACGACCACGAAAATCATGGCGACCATCCCTGCGTGGCTCCATCTCGACACACATGGTGGGAGCCGCTTCATGTCGCACCACGGGTGCAAAAGATCTAGGACGAGCCCCTCCCCACAAGTGTTGGAAATATTTTGTTAGGGTTTGGTTCAGGAGATTGAAGGTGGGATTTAGGGAAGGTTGGAGATTTGGATCAATTTGATTAGGCTGGCGGTGTCCAGAGCCAGAAATCCTCTCAACATTATGCTCACCCCCACCTCTCTGTACACCTCTCAACATTGTGCTCACCCCCACCTCTCTGTACACCACGTGGTAAGGTTCCAGGCACAGGACCTAATATTCAAGGAATTATGCGCACCTTGGGTGGTGGTCTGAACCATCTTTCTTTCCAATAATGCCCTCCCCTATCAATTTTTGATTCAGTTGCTCTTCCCTCCAACTGCTCAGAGTTCTGTTCATGTTCATGATGATTCCATCTCAACTTAATTGGCATAAACTTGACTTTGAGGTTATGGGCTTCAACTTTATCGAATGGGAAATCCTCCCTTTGCAGTGCATCCTTGAAATACCAATCAAACGGGGGGCCGAATCGATGCCTCCTTAGTTTTGGTCGATTGGAATTTCTGGGCATATACGAATCATGACGCCCGAGATACACATATGAAGAGGAATTGAGAGATTGAGGATTACAAGCCTGAAATCCCTCATCTGTAACACCTCTGGTGTTATATTAACTAAAACATGCCATGTCATCATATGCACTGCAAAGCATTCATGTTTAAGTCAATCTTAATGTGCATTAACTAAAACAAGTTTACATTTCATAGGTTGTTTGTGTTTTTGGAATGTTTTGTCACATGAAATAATAAAACCCTATTTTTGAATGTC
>CM041637.1:44214093-44242556 GCA_023333625.1 Bothriochloa decipiens
CAAATGTAGTTGCTGATGCACTTAGTCGAAAAAGTCATTGTCATTGTCTAACAGTGAAGCCTTTGGATATCTCTATATGTCATGACATAGAAAAGTTGGGTATAGAGATGGTGCAACAAGGAAGTTTGTCTAACATTACTGTTGAGACAACCCTCATAGATCAAATTATTGTTGCACAAAGAAGTAATAAAGGCATTAAACATATTAAAAAGAAGGTTAGAAGAGAAAAGGTTTCTTGTTTCACAATTGAGGAAGCAGATGTCTTATGGTATAAGAATCGTCTGGTCATACTAAAAGTTCCAGAGTTGCGACAAAAGATTCTTGATGAAGCACATCTTTCAAAGTTTTCTAGTCATCCAGGAAGTAATAAGATGTATCATGATTTGAAACAGAAATTTTGGTGGACCAAGATGAAGATAGAAATTGCTAAGTATGTGGCTCAGTGTGATACTTGTCAGAAAGTCAAAGCTGTACATTTGAAGTCAGCAGGAGAACTTCAACCATTACCCATTCCAGCTTGGAAATGGGAAGATATCGGTATGGATTTTATATTGGGTCTACCAGGACAACAAGAGGTTTTGATTCAATTTGGGTTATAGTGGATCGACTCACAAAAATGGCACATTTCCTTCCAGTTCAAAGTACAAATTGAGCTTCGCAATATGCCAGATTATATTTTGAGCGCATCGTAAGTTTCATGGAGTAACAAAGACCATTGTTTCTGATAGAGGCACGCAGTTTGTCTCCTAGTTTTGGAAACAGTTACACAAGTCTTTAGGTACTGACCTTTTGCACAGTACAGCCTACCATCCACAAACAGGAGGCCAGACTGAAAGAGTAAATCAAATACTTGAAGATATGTTGAGAGCATATGTTCTTAATTTTCTAGAAAAATGGGACGAGTGTTTGCCTTTAGCAGAGTTCTCTTACAACAATAGTTATCAAGAAAGCATAAAAATGGCTCCATTTGAAGCATTGTATGGTCGCAGATGTAGAACTCCGTTAAGTTGGTCCGAACCTGGAGAAAGAAGATTCTTCGGAGTTGATCTTGTAAAAGAAACTAAAGCAAAAGTTAAGCAGATACAACAAAATATAAAGGTGGCATAATCTTGTCAGAAAAGTTATGCGGACCAAAGGCGTCGACCCTTGTGGTTCAATAATGGAGATTACGTGTACCTAAAGGTGTCACCCATGAAAGGAGTTACTCGATTTGGAGTCAAGGGTAAACTAGCACCTCGATATATTGGACCATTTCAAATTATAGAAAGATGCGGACAATCAGCATATCGTTTGCAATTATCTGAACAATTATTGGCTGTACACAATGTGTTCCATGTGTCCCAACTCAAGAAGTGTCTCTGTGTGCCAGATAAAGTTGTTGATGTTGAAGGTATTGAACTTGAACCTGACTTGACTTACTCTGAGTATCCAATTCGAGTTTTGGATCAGAAGGATCGTGTTACTAGAAGCAGAACAATCAAGTGGTACAAGATACAATGGGATCAACATTCAGAAGAAGAAGCTACTTGGGAATCAGAAGATTACCTGTTGGAGCACTTCCCGGAGTTTTATGCTTCTATCTAAGTGATAATTCCTTCTACGAGTTGTAACTTCTCCATGTGAGTGGTACAATTTCTTTCCCTTATAAATTTAGTTGAAGTGTGTTTTCCTGACACATTTCCTTTTCCATTATTTCACTCAAGGCTTTAAATCTCGGGCTCCCGAGATTTCTTTAAGGGGGAAAGGCTCTAACACCTCTGGTGTTATATTAACTAAAACATGCCATGTCATCATATGCACTGCAAAGCATTCATGTTTAAGTCAATCTTAATGTGCATAAGTTTACATTCATAGGTTGATTGTGTTTCTGGAATGTTTTGTCACATGAAATAATAAAACCCTATTTTTGAATGTCATCGCAAATGCTTAGTTTATATTCTATGTACTTGAGGTGTAAACCATGTTTACACTAGTGTCAAGCATAGTGTATAAGTCTAAGTCCAACCCTAAAAATGATTTCCATATTTGAAATTGAATTTGGATTCCAAAGCTTACTTCTAAGTTTGGCAATTCAAATTGGAAATGCTATAAATTTTTTTTTAAAAGTCAACTTGGTCAACCAAGGGTGTTATTGGGTCAATGACCTAAAAATATCCTTGGATGATGTTTGTGATCACTAATAACCAACCAATTAAATTAGAAACCAAATCGAGTTTGAATTCTATTTCAAAAACCCTTTATTCCAAAACCTAGTTTTACCCCCTTTTCTCTAATTCAAAATCTATAAAGAATTTGGAGATACTCTAAAAAGATAGTTTGTAGATATTGACAATAGCTACAAAGTTGGTATATAATTTTTTTCAAGTTTCCAAAAGAAATTTCAAATGGATTTGAAAATACAGTTTTCTAGCATTTGACCCCTTTTGATTTTAAAACCATAATTCAAAAGTTACGCAAAATTTTGGAAAATTTTGTATATGAAAAAGGTTTGGTTTGGAAATTTAAACATTTCATAGTTTTGAATATTTTCAAGTTTTATTGAAAAATCAA
Source organism: Bothriochloa decipiens (assembly GCA_023333625.1). Lineage (NCBI taxonomy): Eukaryota > Viridiplantae > Streptophyta > Magnoliopsida > Poales > Poaceae > Bothriochloa > Bothriochloa decipiens. Next base: position 44,216,644 of record CM041637.1, read on the forward strand.
AAGTAATTTTAAATGTTTGTTTCTAGGGTTTTATTCCGTTTTCAAATTTGAATTCAAATTTCAAAATCCAGATAGAATTTGAGGATGCCAGTTAAAGGAAAAGTGTAGCTCTTGAAAATTTATGCAAATGATATTTTTGGAGATTTTCAAGTTCTTATATAAATTTTGGAGTAATTTGTATTTTAAAATAAATGGCATTTCTGTAATTTCTGCTAACAGTACCGAAACCTATCGTCGGCCGCCATCGCCGGCTTCTCAACGCGCGCCGCCGTCCACCGCCGCACCTGCTCGACTGCCAGCGTGCTCCTAGACGCGTGAAGGTTCATCGTCGTCATGTCACCCGTCCAGACATCGCCTCCGTTCTATAAATACCTCAGCCGTGGCCGACTTCTGCTCCTTCCTCTCCCCGCCGCCGTCGCCGACGACTTCGCTCCGCCGCTCCAATTCGCCACCGTCGCTCCATCATTCCTCGATTGCTCTTGCCAATAGCTCCGCCACATCCTCACGGTCATTTTGAGCTAGTTCGTGCTTGCTCTCCTCGCCCGAGCTGCCCACGCGCCATCATCTTCTCCACGGCCGGTCGCCGAGCCGCCGCGAGCTTTTTCGCCGCTGACCGCCGCACAGGGTGAAAATATATTATATTTAACCCCGCCATCGTGTTCTCCATGCTATCCTGCTCCTCATGCGCTTCTTGGCCGGCTTGATGGTCCACAGGAACGCCGACCTTGCCATCGGAGCGCCGCCGCCGCCATCACCGTCGCCGACTGCAGCTTGATTCAAGCACTCCGGACCTTCATTAATGTGCGCATCAACACCGGGGTGAGCTCCTGCAGCTGTTTGCGCTATCAATTTCATCTTTTCCATGTCGTAGCCATCGTTCACCGTAGTTCGCCGCCGGCTCGACCATGCCGCTCCGCCGCGCGCGTTGCCGCTTTGGCTAGGTACAGGGTGCGACCTCATCTTGTTGCCAAACGGGTTCGCCTGAGTGCCCTGCGTATGCCCGAATGCTCGCCATCATCGGAAACCGCTCCGGTGAGCGTCGCCGCCGCGCCCTAGCTCCGCCGCGCCGGCATGGCCGCCGGTGTGGGTGCCGCCGGCGTTCCGTCGCACCTTAGCTACCTCAATCGACTCCCCGGCCAAGCTGCGTCCGATGGTACAAGTCCGATCACCGGAGGCCTCGCCGCCGGTGAGTAATCGCCGGTCAATCGCCGGCGGATCGTCGGTCAGCGCGGGAGTACTGTGCCGATTTTCTTTTTCTATTTTCAGAAAATAATTTAAATGCTATTTTCTTTGAAAAATCATGGTAATTCATATATAGCTCCAAAAATTCTGAAAATTTTTGTGAGTGTTCTTTATAATGTCATCTACTTAGAAAAAATATGAAATGCCAAATTTGAGTATTTTTTCATATGTTAAAATTAGCCCTTTTAATTAAAAATGGACCTTTAATGATTTTTAATAAATAAAATAATTGTCTTTTAATTCTGAAATTTGTTTTGCCATCTAATTAGGCTAAGAGCTTTCTAAAATAAAATTTTGAGCTTAATTTGATAACTTTAATTTTATGCCTTTATTTTAAGCCTTTAAATAATTAATTAATCCCTTTATTTGAGTTTAATCATTATAGAATTTGTTTGACTTTGGGATTGATTGATGACCTTGGGTCATTAACCCTAATGACCTTTGGCACTTTAATTAATTGGTTGCGCTTATCTTAATCATGTCATTAGGGCTTAATTAACATTATTTTATGTGTTTAATTAATTTCTTAAATGGCGTAGTTAACCCTAATGAGTTTTATAGGCGAAGTGTTGTTGGCTTGCAACTTTATCGTGAAGAGGAGTTGTATTCGAGCCCTTAATCTGATCATGCATCCATCAAGCATCATGTTTACTATTCCATCATGTTAAAGCATATTAATTATCGAATAGCTTCCGTTAACGGAGAGTTACGTTGTCGCCCAGATCCAAAGGAAGAGCAGATTCATGAATCGGGAGTTGATCCAGAGTTTGAGACCGTCTACCCCGAACATCAAGGCAAGCCCCGGATGCATTCAAACCCTATTCTATTTATAAAAGTTTTATCGCTTCAGCTATGATATGTTGCATTAAGTAATAGGAGTTGAGTGAAAACCCACCAATTGCATTACCTGTCTTATTTCCTTATTCCTTGTTACTTGCTTTGAAAGATAAGTAGTAACGCTTAGCCCTACTTATTTAGTTAAATGTTCAAAGGTAAAAGAATGAAAAAGATGAGTTTGGTTTTCTTGTTGGAATTTTGATAATAGAAATAAATCGAGTCCGGACGGCTAACTTGCACTAGGAATGGAGTCCCTCTGTAGTGTTTCCATCTGTTGATGCCCTAGGTCCCGTTCGTTGGTGAACTGGTGATATCGAGAATTCAGAAATCCACATGCATGAAGTGATATACGGATGGTTGGAGCCGTGTATATCATGGAGTGACCTATAGTGGGGCCAGGGCCTCCACATGTGTCATAGTGTGTTTTACTGTGGGGTTTAAGTTCCCACGTATCTCGGTACGCTGGGCCGCAGAGCTCACGTGTATCATGTGGTGATATATGGCTGTGGTTGTTATCCCGGTATATCGGTTCATCTGGGGTGCATCGGAGTTAAAGTCTCCGGTATTCCAGTGACCTAGGTCCCAGCTGGGTATGAAAATGGATTCGAATCGCCGTTGCTTCTCGGAGAAGAAGACTCGATCGGTGTTCATCATCGTAGTAACAACTTGAACAAAGATTAAGGTTTAATAATGAAGTTGGTTGATAATTGGGGCTAGTCCAAGCAAACTTTTCTTTCTGTTAAGCCTTTCCGCAAAATTTCTTATCTCTTACAAGCGTTACCTTGTCCCTCTAGCCTGCATTTCTTGAGTCTCCACCCCTCTTTTTCGTTGGGTCTGTCTTGTTGAGTACTTTGTACTCAGGGTTTGTTGAACCCTTGTTGCAGGGGAGCCCCATGGGCAGGAATGCTTCACATCCTGCTGCATGACAGTCGTCGAGGAAAGCGACGATGAGTAAGGTGTTTAGCTCTTGGGCAGAGCTTTTTGTTTGGTATTGTAATAAGGTTATCTACTGCTACTCCACTACTATTATGGTTTGTACAATCTAAACTTATGGTTGTAAATATTTAAAACTCTAAAGATTTGTAAACTTATATTATTGTAAGTCTTCCGCTGTTTTACTCCGATGTATATTATTTATATCAAACTGTTGTAATACTGCAATGTCTCTCTATAACGATTGATCCTGTTTGGACAATTGTGGATGATTTAGGATTTACCCGACAGACTTTTTAAGTTGTATGGAACACAGTCATGGTTATTAGAAGTCTATTTAGACAATAATTATGCGTGTGGGCCATATGATTTAGAAGGTTCTGCCACATCATCCCCCTGTGTATATCCATTAGCAGACATCTGAACCTTTAAGAACCATGAGCATTGTTGCAATCTAGACACAGACAACATCTATCAATAGCGGCGAAGGATTGGGAAGACATGGTGAAGGAGACAAGGCGGGTACCGAAGGTGGAGATGCAGATACCGTCGATAAGGGCTCCTGTTGACACCTCTAACACCACTTAAGATAGGTTGTCATCCCTAGCATGGCGCCAAAGGTGCTGGTATTAAATGCATATGCTTTTTAAAAATGAATAAGGAATTCACAAGCGCACAGATAATACTGATGTAGCATTTTAACCAGGAGTAATCCAGGTATCGTTATTTATATTTTTACCACTGAGAAGGAATGCTTATGGATAATGAGCAATGAGCACTGCATGTGATAATGGAGAGCTTAACCGTGTCTTTATCTATCTTCTCATGCAGGGTAAGTGTCACATAAAATAATAATAATATATATATGAATGGTAAGTGACAAAGGATAAATGAGAGCACATAGCCACATGAAATAATGATAATCATCTCAATAGAGTACTCTAAGTTTATAACACTAGCATGGACTAGGACGATCTATAAGAATAAATCCTAAATTATTCTAACTATAATGTCAAAGCATACAATGATTAGTGCAATTACACCTAGCAATCATGGCGGGAAAAGGTTACATCTATGCATAGTGATATTACCAGGGAAGATCAAGAATAGAGCAATCCCTTTCCTGTAATAGTGGTGTTCTACTAGTCCTATACTCAGGAGGAGGGCGACAAAGGACTCAATAGGACTGTCACTCCCGCGATCTACCTCGTGATTCGAAATATAGGGTGCAATCATAGATAAACAAGGTCTAGGCACCAAGCCTACACAATATTTACCACTCACCCATCGATCTAATGAGCAAGCGCTATACGATCCTATGCATAAACATAATTCTAATCCAACTATGCTAAGCATATAATCAAAGTAAACTAAGAACAAAATAATTAAGAACATAAGCAAATAGAGCAAAGTCATTTCTGATATAGTAGAATAGAATAAAGTACTATTCATAGTAGCAAGAACAGTAATGAATATTACAATAAAGTAGAAGAAATTACCAAGAATGCTGACAGTTCTGGACTCCAAGCTAGGCTTGACACCCTCTAGATCAATTTCTATGTAGCTATGCTACTAAACTATGGAGCTCTAATTGAGATGGTGGCTCTAGGGCTTCTCTGGAGATGAGGATGAATTCTCCAAATAAATTCTTGAATGAATTCGTGTTTTTTCTAAGGGCCGGGGGACCTGAATATATAGCCCCCTAGGATGCACCACAGCCCTTGGATCAAACCGACCTAAATGCACGCTTCATATTGATCCTCAAGGCCGGTGGAGGTAGGATCCGCGAGGTTGCTCCCCATTGGTGGAGAGGCCTGGGCGACTGCCCCTGCCTATGGGCAGGCGCCCAGCTACTGCTGCCAGGTGGGCCCTCCTTCGCAGGGTCACCTCCTCGAGTCTTCTAGAGTATTCTTTGATTGCTAGACGTGATATTCTCTCTATGTAAATCTGACATGTGGACCTCTTTTGGTTCTTTTCTGATAACCCCCTACAAAAATAGGCATTCATCAAAACTTGTGGAATTCTATTAGTGTAACCCCTATAACTAGATGGTATTCATGTTTTAATCCTTTCTCATGTTATGTTGACGGTTAAAATTGATACTTATCTATCGTCAATAAACTCGCCCAAGCTTACCTTTTGCTCGTCCCTAAGCAAATATAGACTCAGTGATGGATTAGGAGTTGCTGCAATGCTTTCGCGCCTGATAAGTACACATGCTTTCAAACAAGAACTCTCCTCTGGATTAGAGTGAACTATTCTAACTCAAAATTTACCCATATTACCTTTCACCATGGGGCTTGTATCCGTTACTTGCGTCTTGAGTAATTGAAAGACAGAATGATCAAGTTAAGCGCCATGTTTCTCGCTCTTTGATCAACTATTATTCCAAAGTTTTTGTAAGATTTTAAATAAAACTAAGAGATTCCTTATATGACCCTTTCAGGTCTCATTTGTGGTATTCTGGATCCTCTCCAAGGCAAGTGTGGCATGCCTTCTCTCTTCTCTCAGAATATGTGGTATTTGTGGAACTAAGGTATAGTGAGGTTGCCTTCTCTCTCTCACCTTACTTTTATGTGGAGCTCATAGGTGGGGAGAAAACTCAAAACCTACTTGCATATATTATGCAGTTAAATCGTGGATCCAGAGAAACTAGTCATACAATCAAGTCATATGTGCATGTGATTGAGAGAAACGAATGATGGTGATAAATAAGGAGATCATTATGAGGGGTGATCAATGATGGTGAAGATCTAATTCTACACTTGCTCCTTGGGGATAACATACCTCCCTATTTAGTAACTCTGAAATTCTTTAAAGAGGAGGACTTGGCTGCTTTATCACTTAGGACTTTTGTCCTCTTTCTTTTCTTTTTCTTCTCTTTCTTTTTTTAGAGCAACCAATCCTCTTGATACAATAATAGCAATAGGGAGTATTAACTGAAATAGCTGGAGCTTTATTACACAATGGAAAGAGATATGATGGCAACAAATATTTTTGGGTGTTCACTCCCAGTGTAGGAGTTAGAACATTTTCTGGGTGGATCTGGATGGGGAATATGTATGTGAATGGATAAATGCGTACTCCCAGGGTAGGAGCGGTATAGGTGCGTGTTCTAGGATAGAAACAACACAGATGCATGAGGTGTATATATGTGGGTGGTACTTCCAGGAACAGAAATAGCACAGAGTGAGTGTAGCATAGTGGATGTAAGTGGGTGCATACCTCTGAGGACAGAAGCAGCATAGATGAATGGATGGATGTGGCAGAACCTCCTAAATCATATGGCCCACACGCATGATTATTATCTAAACAGACTCCAAATAACCATGACTGTGTTCCATACAATTTAAAAAGTCTGTCGGGTAAATCCCGAATCATCCACGATTCTCCGAGCAGGATCAATCATTGTAGAGAGATATTGCAGTATTACAACAGTTGATGTAAATAATATACAACAGAGTAAAACAGCGGAAGACTTACAATAACATAAGTTTACAAATCTCTAAGTTTCAAATATTTACAACCATAAGTTTAAACTATACAAACCATAATAGTAGTGGAGTAGCAGTAGATTACAATATTAAACAAAGGCTCTGCCCTGGAGCTAAACCTCTTTACTCATCGTCGCTTTCCTCGATGACTGTCATGCAGCAGGATGCAAAACACTCCTGCCCATGAGGCACACCGGCAACAAGGGTTTAACAATCCCTGAGTACAACAGTACTCAACAAGACAGACCTGACGAAAGAGAAGGTGAAGACTCAAGAAATGCAGGCTAGAGGGACAAAGTGAGGTTTGTAGGAGATAAGAAATTTTGCGAAAAAGCTTTATAGAAAGAGAAGTGGCTTGGGCTAACTCCCATTATCAACCAACTTCAGTATTGATCCTTAATTTTTGTTCAAGTTGTTACTACGATGATGAACACCGATCGAGTCTTCTTCTCCGAGAAGCAACGGCGATTCGAATCCATTTTTATACCCAGCTGGGACCTAGGTCACTGGAAGTACCGGAGACTTTAACTCCGATGCACCCCAGGTAACCGATATACCGGGATAACAACCGCAGCCGTATATCACCACATGGCACCCGTGAGCTCTGCGGCCTAGCGTACCGAGATACATGGGAACTTAAACCCCACAGTAAAACACACTATGACACAGATGGGATCTCTGGCCCCACGCTAGGTCACTCCATGATATACACGGCTCCAACCATCCGTATACCACTTCATGCATGTGGATTTCTAAATTCTCGATATCACTAGTTCACCAACGAACGGGACCTAGGGCATCAACAGACGAGAACACTACAGAGGGACTCCATTCCCAGTGCAAGTTCATCGTCCGGACTCGATTTATTACTATTATCAAGATTTCAACAGGAAAATCAATCTCATCTTTTTCATTCTTTTGCCTTTAAGCAAATAAATAAATAAGCAGGGCTAAGCATTACTTCTTATCTTTCTAAACAGGTAACAAGGAATAAGGAAACGAGACAGGTAATGCAATTGGGTGGGTTTTCACTCAACTCCTATTACCTAATGCAACATATCATAGCTGAAGCAGTAAAACTTTTATAAATAGAGTAGGGTTTAAATGCATCCGGGGCTTGCCTTGATGTTCGGGGTAGAAGTTTTCAAACTCTGGATCAACTCCCGATTCTTGAATCTACTCGTCCTTCGGATCTGGGCGATAACGTTAACTCTCGGTTAACGGAAACTATTCGATAATTAATATGCTTCAACATGATGGAATAGTAAACATGATGCTTGATGGATGCATGATCAGATTAAGGGCTTGAGTACAATCTTTCTTTACGATAAAGTTGCAAGCCAACAAAACTTCGTTTATAAAACTCATTAGGGTTAACTACGCCATTTTTGGAATTAAATAAACACATAAAATAACGTTAATTAAGCCCTAATGATACAATTAAGATAAGCACAAACAATTAATTAAAGTGCCAAAGGTCATTAGGGTTAATGACCTAAGGTCATCAATCAATACCAAAGTCAATCAAATCCTATAATGATTAAGCTTAACTGAAGGGATTAATTAATTATTTAAAAGCATTAAATAAAGGCATAGAAATTAAAGTTATCAAATTAAGCCCAAAATTTTATTTTAGAAAGCTCTTAGCCTAATTAGATGGAAAAACAAATTTCAGAATTAAAAGCCAATTATTTTATTTATTAAAAATCATTGAAGGTCCATTTTCCAATTAAAAGGGATAATTTTAACATATGCAAAATGTACTCAAATTTGGCATTTCATATTTTTCCTAGGTAGATGACATCATAAGGAACACTCACAAAAATTTTTAGAATTTTTGGAGCTATATATGAATTACTATGATTTTTCAAAAAAATAGCATTTAAATCATTTTCTGAAAATAGAAAAATAAAATCGGCACAGTAACCCCGCGCTGACCGACGGCGGCGCGGTGGTTGACCGTCGATTCCTCGCCGTCGGCGAGGTCTTCGGCGACCGGACTTGGTCCATCAGACTCAGCTCGGCACGGGGAGTCCAACAAGCTAGCTAACGGCGCGGAGGAGCGGCGGCGGCACCCACGCCGGCGGCCATGGCGGCGCGGTGGAGCTCGGGCGCGGCGGCGTCGCTCACCGGAGCGATTTCCGGTGACAGTGAGGTCACTGGCATGCGCAGGGTACTCAAGCGGACAGGTTTGGCTACTAAATGATGGTCGCTCTCGGTCCCTGGACAGAACGGCAACGCGCGTGGCGGAGCAGCATGGCTGTGCCGGCGGCGAGCCACGGTGGCCGGCGGCTGCGATGCGGGATTGATGAAATTGATGGCACAGATAGATACAGGAGCTCACCACGGCGCTGACGCGCACGTTAATGGAGGCTCGAAGCGGCTGGGCTGGGTTGCGGTCGGAGGCGCTGATGGCAGCGGCGGCGCTCCGATGGCAAGACGGCGTCACGGCGGTCTCCGGCAATGCGCTGCTCAAACCAAGGTACGCATCAGGTGCAAGATGACACGGAGAACATGATGGCAGTGTCAAAGGTAAAATATATTCACCTCCGGCGGCGGCAAACGGCGGCAATGGCGCGGCGGCTCGACTGACCGGCCGCGAAGAAGAAGGTGGCGTGCGGGTGGCTCAAGCGAGGAGAGCTAACACGGACTGGCCCAAAATGATCGTGAGGATGTGGCGGAGCTGTTGGCAAGAGCAATTGGACAGAGATGAAGCGTCGACGGCAAATTTGAGCGGCGGAGCGAGGTCGTCGGCGACGGCGGCGGGAGGAAGAAAGAAGAAGAACGACGGTGTCCGACCGCTATTTATAGCGCGGAGTCGAAGAAGGAGCAGGTGACACGACGACGATGAAGTTTCTCGCGTCCATGAGCGCTCTGGCGGTCGAGGAGGTGCGGCGGTGGTCGGCGGCGCGCGATGAGAAGCCGGCATGGCGTCCGCCGATAGGGTTAGGTACTGTTCGCAGAAATTACAGAAATGCCATCGGTTTAAAAATACAAATTACTCCAAAATTTGTATAAGAACTTGAAAATCTCTAAAAATGTCATTTGCATAACTTTTCAAGACTACACTTTTCCTTTAGCTGTCACCCTCAAATTCTATATAGATTTTAAAATTTGAATTCAGATATGAAAAGGGGATAAAACCCTAGAAACAAACATTTGAAATTACTTTTGATTTTTCAACAAAACTTGAAAATCTTTAAAACTATGAAATGTTGAGCTTATCAAACCAAACATTTTTCATATACAAAGTTTTCTCAAATTATACATAATTTGTGAATTATGGTTTTAAAATCAAAAGTTGATAAATGCTAGAAACTGTATTTTTAAATTAATTTGAAATTCCTTTCGGAAACTTGAAAAACTTTGTATACCAACTTTGTAGATCTTGTCAAGATCTACAAACTGTCTTTTTAGAGTATCCCCAAATTCTTTATAGATTTTGAATTAGAGAAAAGGGGGTAAAACTAGGTTTTGAAATAAAGGGTTTTTGAAATAGAATTTAAACTCAATTTGGTTTCTAACTTAATTGTTGGTTATTAGTGATCACAAACATCGTCCAAGGACATTTTCAGGTCATGGACCCAATGACACCCTTGGTTGACCAAGTTGACTTTTGAAAAAACCTTCTATAGAATTTCCAATTCGAATTTAAATTTGAATTGCCAGACTCAGGAATAAGCTTTGGAATCCAAATTTAATTTCAAATATGGAAATCATTTTTAGGGTTGGACTTATACTTATACACTATGCTTGACACTAGTGTAAACACAGTTTACACCTCAAGTACATAGAGTATAGACTAAGTATTTGCGATGACATTCGAAAATAGGGTTTTATCATTTCATGTGACAAAACATTACAGAAGCTCAATCAACCTATGAAATGTAAACTTGTTTTAGTTGATGCACATTAAGGTTGACTTAAACATGAATGCTTTGCAGTGCATATGATGACATGGCATGTTTTAGTTAATATAACACCAGAGGTGTTACAATGAAGAGCACATAGTATTGACTTTAACCGCATTACTAATTCCTAAGGGTCAAAACAGCTTAACTACCCTCAATGCCTACAGAGTGGTATATAAGTGGATGAATTTTCTAATCTAGTAAGCATGTATATTTGGCTGTGGTAGGAATTTTGAACTCTCATCATAAAGGAACTCATCATGCAGTAATTTAAGATTTTCATAAATAAATTCTTCAGAACTCTAGTATCTCTAGGAGAAGATGGTCAGCAGCTCAAAACCTTCCCATATCTTATCCGTCAACTACCTAGACTTAGATCAAGCATTTGCAACCCACAGGTTTCAGGCTCAGAGCAAATCTCAAATCTAAACAGTTGTGTCTAAAACTCGGGAGAGTGCAAGGTTGAAAACTAGGTACTTGAAAGAAATTACGGTATAGCAACTATTCATCATTTCCATATAGAGTTTATTCTAGGGGTTCATTTTAGCAACATATTCTTTAAAGAGCTCTTCTTTAATTTAGCTAACAAATTTAATATCACACAAAAAAATAAGTATAGAAATAAATAGGGAAATCTTTATTTGGGTTTCTAAGGTTATTCATCTTTTTAGTTATTTCAAATTTAATATAGCACACTTAGTAAACAGATGAGTAAGGGATACTTAGTCGATACACGGGGGTTGCTCTCCCCCAAGCTGGATGTTGACATAGTCTGTTGACGTTGCTGACTGGCAGTAAATACGTACTGGTCCTCCTGGAGTGTCATGGGTGGTTGCTATTGGAAACAGTGCTTGGAGACAGCACTCCGATAGGAGATGGGACGCCCTTCTGCTTGTTAGCTCTTCTTGATCCTTTAAGTTTTGTGAAACTCAAATAGACAACAAACCTTGTGGAACTGATTGAACGTTAGTGATAAATCTCTAAGCCTTGGATGTCTAGAATCTTCCTAACTCATTTATCTTTTATCAGGATCTCAATATATTTTTCTAGTTTTATATTTATGGTATGTAGGCAAAGAAAAGTAAATATGATGAAAGATTAACTTTATGCCACCACAGTGGATAATTGTGTGAGCTGTTGCACCACATATTGTTCACATGGGGCTTAGCATTTTTTTGGATGCAACGCATGACATATTTTTATTTTCTTTTTCTAATACAAAAACAGTAAGGTAAAGATGCAACTAATGATACATTTAGGAAAAGTAGATATGCAAAAGGGAAATGTAATGCTGAAACGGAAAATGCAGATAAATACCAAGTTACTCTTGGCGCGGCATTCAGTGGTTTTAAGTCCTCCGAACAGGACCTTCTTGTTTGCACATTGTTCAAGGGGCGCGTCGGATGGCGCCACTGGTGTTGCTGTGTCTTGTGCAGGATCTGAATCTGGGTTTACCTTTGGTTTCATACCTGCTTTGTTGGTGAGGGTGACTTGGAGGAGGAAGCTTCTGTGATCACTATCTCTTCTTTTGCTGGTGGTACCTCTTCTACCTCTTCGGCGGCGTTCTCCTTGTTGAGGTACCGATCTTCGAATCTTGTCACTTCTCCTTCATAGTCAGTCCACCCATCTACGATGATCCTCTTCTTTTGGCAACGGGTACGCTGCCTTCTCCTTGACCTATTCTTCTTGGGCTCCTCATTGATTATATAATTATCATTGAAATGGCGGCGTACCTTTTCTAATGTAGATGATGGCCTTGGTAGTGTTGAGGAACAGCCTTCCTTGGATAAGGGTGGATCATACTCATCTCCACCCATGTCAATGACTAGGAAGTTAGTGGGGATGTAGTGGTCGTCGATCTGGATAGGGATGTCTTTGGCTATCCCTTCCACGAAGCGAAAGACTGGTCCGCCATCTGTAGCTGCGCATAGGTGGGGTCCAAAGGCATAGTACCATATAGATATTCATAAGTTACCTTGGTCATTATGTTGACGCCCGATCTGGTGTCACAGACAATTTTATTGAAGGAGCACCTGTTGATGGAACATTGAATGGTCGGGACACCTAGGTCATCCTTCTTGATTAGATGCAGAGATTTGAGCTGGTGGTCATGCTCTCTATGGACTGCAGTGACCATCCTCACTGTCTTCGTCTACTGGGCCTTCTTATTGTTGCCCTTGTTCTTGGTCTTGGTTTTGATCTTGGTCCTGTTTCTCCTGTCGATGGTCTCCTTCTCCAGCTCATAAGGGTACTGAGGGTGTGCTGGAAATTGCAACACCCTATCCTTGAAAAAGAAGGTTTCTCACTTGCCCTTGATGTTGAAGATGATCTTGGTAGTGTTGGCGTAGATGATGGCCTCGATAGTGTTCAAGAATGGTCGTCCCAAAATGATGGGGGACCTCTCGTCACTACCCGTGTCCACTAACATGAAGTCTGCAGGGATGTACGAGATGCCTACTCGCACACGGATATCTTTCAAGATTCCCATTAGGTAGCAGAGTGACTGGTCTGTAAGCTGCAAGCACATGGTTGTGTACAATAAAGTACAATGGAACATTTTCTCATATATCACCTTAGGCATGACTTTGATGCTTGCGCCGAAGTCACAGATCACCTCGTTGAAGTTAACACTTCCAATGGAGATCGAAACAACTGGTCTTCCTAGATTGCCCCTCTTGATTGGAAGAGTCGAGTCAATCCATGATCCTCTAGGAGGGTCACTCCAGTAGCTTCCTGCATTGAATATGTCTATAAGATTTGGAAATTCTAACCCTTCCGGTTGCCCCAGAATCTTACCTTGGTCGGCGGAGAGAACAAAGTTGACAAGCTGTTGCAACTGAGATTCTAGCATCTTATTAAAACTAAGCTGATTCTTTATAGCATTGGAAAAACTATCCATTCTATTATTAATTGTTTCTAGAGTTTTATCATTGGATGCTAGCTTCTTAGATAGGTTATCCATTAACTTGCCCTGGTTAAGCACTAACTCTCTTAAAGGTGGCTGATGGAAATTACTATAAGAAGAATTATTACCTTGGTAGTTACCTGAGTAGTTAGGCCTCTGCTGTTGATTCTAGCCTTGATTTTGCTGAGGACGATAATAGTAGTTGTTGAGGTAGTTCACATCCTCCTTCATCTCTGGGCAGTTCGCACCAGTATGCCCAGTCTCTCCACACTCTTCACAAGTCATGCAGGAATCATGAATGTGTATGACTTCTTTCTTCTCAGTGGCTCTCTCATCGAGCCTCTTTATCAGCAGTCCTTCTTTGCAGACAGCATGTCTACCTCCTTGAGCTGATGCATTCCTCCGCCTTTCTTGTGGGTCTGAGTTCTCTCTTCACTCCAACTTTGGTTGGAGGCCATCTTCTCCACAAAAGTTGTGGCTTGAGGTATGGTGAGTGATAACAATGCACCTCCAGCAGCAGCATCCATGGTCTTACGAGTGTTGTTGCTGAGCCCAAGATAGAAGGTCTGCATGAGCAACCAATTCTCCATCCCATGATGAGGACATTCGAGGATGTAGTCTTGAAAGCGCTCCCAGGCTTCTGGGACAGTCTCATCATGTTGTTGCTGGAAACTCGATATGTTCCCACGGAGAGCATTGGTCTTGGCCATGGGAAAGAACTTTGCCAAGAAACTGGTGGAACAAAGTGCCCACGTAGTATTCTTCTCCTTATTGGCGTAGAACCTCTGCTTCGCTCTTCCCAAGAGTGAGAATGGGAAGAGGCGAAGTAATATAGCATCTCTGGGGATGTCCTTGATAGTGAAAGTGCTGCAAATCTCCAGAAAGTGTTGGAGATGAGCACTAGCATTTTCATGGGCCTTCCTACAAAATTAGCTTGCTTGCACCATGTTGATCAACGCAGGCTTGAGCTCAAAAGACTTCTCAATGTCCGCAGCTGGTCTAGTATGGATGTTGTCCGTAGTGGGAGCTGAGAACTCACGGAGTGACTTATCAGCGATGGCTTCAAACGCTGGTGTCAAATTTCGAACAACAGGTGGATCTTCTGACTCAGAAGAACCGACAGGCTGAGACAAGGATGATGATGATGATCGGGTCTTTCTCAACTTGGCCTTGGTCTTCCTGATTGAAGCTTCTGGATTATCAATATAGTTTTCTGGAAGATCAACCCTGTTCATACATTACCCTGCATATGATATATAACATAGACAAAAGACAAGGGAAAGACTGTATGAACAGAGAAGCGTGGATGGTTCTCAATCACATTAGTGGATGCAGTGATGTTCATTATCCATTTGGTAATCTATCAACCTTCTCCGACAACGGCGCCAAAAATGCTTGTTGACACCTCTAACACCACTTAAGCTAGCTTGTCATCCCTAGCATGGCGCCAAAGGTGCTGGTATTAAATGCATATGCTTTCTAGAAATGAATAAGGAATCCACAAGCGCACTGATAATACCGATGTAGCATTTTAGTCGGGAGTAATCCAGGTATCGTTATTTATTTTTTTACCACTGGAAGGGAATGCTTATGGATAATGAGCAATGAGCACTGCATGTGATAATAAAGAGCTTAACCGTGTCTTTATCTATCTTCTCATATAGGGTGTCACATAAAATAATATATATATATGAATGGTAAGTGATAAAGGATAAATGAGAGCACATAGCCACATAAAATAATGATAATCATCTCAATAGAGTACTCTAAGTTTATAACACTAGCATGGACTAGGACGATCTATAAGAATAAATCCTAAGTTATTCTAACTATAATATCAAAGCATACAATGATTAGTGCAATTACACCTAGCAATCATGACGGGAAAAGGTTATATCTATGCATAGTGATATTACCAGGAAAGATCAAGAACAGAGCAATTATTTCCCTGTAATAGCGGTGTTCTACTAGTCCTATACTCAGGAGGGCTACAAAGGACTCAACAGGACTGTCACTCCCGCGATCTATCTCGCGATCTGGAATATAGGGTGCAATCGCAGATAAATACGGTCTAGGCACCATGCCTACACAATATTTACCACTCACTCATCGATCTAATGAGCAAGTGCTATACGATCCTATGCATAAATATAATTCTAATCCAACTATGCTAAGCATATAATCAAAGTAAACTAAGAACAAAATAATTTAGAATATAAGCAAATAGAGCAAAGTCATTTCTGATATAGTAAAATAGAATAAAGTACTATTCATAATAGCAAGAACAATAATGAATATTACAATAAAGTTGAAGAAATTACCAATAATGCTGACAGATCCGGACTCCAAGCTAGGCTTGACTCCCTCTAGATCTATTCCTATGTAGCTATGCTTCTAAACTATGGAGCTCTAATTAAGATGGTGGCTCTAGGGCTTCTCTGAAGATGTGGATGGATTCTTCAAATGAATTCTTGTATGAATTAACTTTTTTCCAAGGGCCAGGGCCCTGAATATATAGCCCCCTATGATGCACCACAGCCCTTGTATCAAATCAACCTAAATGGTCGCTTCATATTGATCCTCAAGGTCGATGGAGGCCGGATCCGCGAGGTTGCTCCCCATTGGAGGAGAGGCCTGGGCGGCCGCCCCTACCTATGTGCGGGCGCCCAGCTGCTGCTGCCAGGTGGGCCCTCCTTCGCAGGTTTGCCTCCTCGAGTCTTCTATAATATTCTTTGATTGCTAGACGTGGTATTCTCTCTATGTAAATTCGACATGTGGATCTTTTTTGGTTCTTTTCTGATAACCCCCTGCAGAACTAGGCATTAATCAAAACTCGTGGAATTTTGTTAGTGTAACTATTATAACTAAATGATATTCATTTTTAATCTTTTCTCATGTTATGTTGACGGTTAAAATTGATACTTATCTACCGTCAACAACTCCCCAGTGCCCACCTGCTCGTCCTACACCCGGCGCGACGAAGCGGAAGGGGGAGGAGCTGGCGGCGGACGCGGTGAAGGTGGCGGCACGATGGATGCCATCGGGGGATCCCCGGCGCAGGGCTCAGCGCCGTGCGTGGGGCGAGGTGGTGGGGGGGCACGGGAGAGAGATGAGCCATCCGTCTCGTGGCGTGAGGGGCGAGATGTCTCTCGCCTGCCCTGATCCCATTATTATTATTATATATGTAAAAAACAAGGTTCCTTTTTCACAAACAAGGACACCTGCTAGTAGGAATTTTATAGCTGCTTTATATACAATATAATTAATTACAAAAAGGTCGAGTCGCGTTATGACAATTGACAGGTTAGGTTAGGGCCTCGGGGAGTTTCGCTGGAAATTCTTCGAAGTCAAGCACGACTCGCACGGCTGCACACGCATTCTTTTTTTTTTTCCTATGGAGATGAATGATTTGATATTGTGACCACATGACGCGTGAATACACGGTGTTGAAGTTCTCGAAGAAGTACAGATTTACACATGACACATTGACACTTAAGCGCAAGTGAAGGCATTTTCTTCAGCTTCGGTATAAAACATAACAAACCACCATGGCTACTATATTCATAGAGATTTAACAAACTTAAGTTTCAAAGAAAATGTACAGACACAAAATCGAATAGCTGTTCTTGCCTACAATGCCAATCTAAGTGTTTCCTGCATGATAAACACCGTCGGCACGGGCGTGCAGTACTTTGTCCTGTGCTCTCCATCCCTGATGCTTCAATCAGGTCAGTTCACCATCATTCGTGGTTGTGTCGTTAGGCTGGGTAATCATGCCACAAGCGTCAACCTCACATGCAGCAGTTTCTCTTTAGCTAGATGTTGTCACATCCCTTTAAGTTTACTTCGACCAATGAAAATTATACGTTTCCCACAGACAAACAAGAATCTGCCTTTGAAGCTCAGATCAAAGTGACTTTATGTATGCTAAAAAAAAGTGAAATTTTGTTTTGATAAAGAAAAAGAGAGCAAGGAAACTATTACAGCTGGTATATACGGATTGTTTAGCAGTTTCTATGAGTACGTGGTTTTAGGAGGAACCCACATACGTACATATGTGGATTTGGCAATTACGTACCTAAGTACAAACAACACTAAGCAGGTTCAGCTTGTAAGTCAGGGCGCACGGCGGCGGTGAGCGGAAGGGATAATTGCTTATTTGGCTCTGAAATAAAGTTTGTTTGCTTATTTGGCCTAAATTTTTTTAAAGTTGTCTATTTGGTCCCAAAATAAAAATTTATTACTTATTTGGTCTTCTGAAGTTCTGTTAGAGGCCTCCATTAGTTGCCCACTCCAGCACACGCGAAAAGACAAAATTACCCCTCACCCATCCAACACACCACTGGTCGACACCCCTTCGCCCTCGAGCCCCGACACCGCGGTCGCCCATCGCCGCCGCACCTAGCTGTCGCGATAGCCGCCATCCTCTACCTCATTGGATTCGCAACGACGTTGGGAGTCCGTTCGTGCTGGGCTCATGGCCGGAGGAGTCGCCGCCGTCGAGAAATCGGCCGGCAGAGCCGCGCCCCCTGCTCCGTTCCCGTGAGAACGTAGAAGAGGAAGGGTAGATGCATAATATTATTACTCTTGCTGGGTTTATCCGCAAAATGCCTAGACTCAGAGGTTTTCGAGATCTAGGCTTACGTAATTTTTGGAAAACACACGGGACATGATGAAAAGTGTCTGTCTCATATGTATTTTGGTTTATTAAAGAAAATAATTTTCAAAAAATAGATAATAGCTTAGGAAATTCATATCTTGCTCAATATTGGTCCAATAATGTTGATTCAAATTACAAAATATATACGTTGCTAAAATGAATATTTGAAAATATATATATATAAGACCCTATTTTATATTTTTTTCACGTAGGGGCAAAACGGTCTTCTTGCATGGCACTTGACACCGTTATAGCCTTCAAACTAACAGAAAGCCAAAAAAGTAACAAATTTTAACTTTGAGACCAAATAGACAACTTTAAAAAAATTAGACCAAATAAACAAACGAATTTTATTTTAGGACCAAATAAACAATTGTCCCTGAGCGCAACGTCGGCCTGATTTCAATTACACTGGGCTTCCAAAGTGGGACCAAAATTTTGTACCAGCCTGATAATCGAGGCCCAGTACGGAAGGAGTGTACTACCAGCAGCGAACCAGCCCAGTGCAGGAGATGCAGCAACACTTATATGGGCTGCTCCTTTATGCTAAAAAAAACTTATATTGGCTGCTCCTGAAACGGCAAACTGAAGAAAAAAAGAGAAACACTTGGGCAAATCCAGATTGCTTATTCAGTCTGACATTTAAACCGACCATCCATCGTCTCACTGAAAGCCCAGAACAGAACGACAAGAACTAGACAAGCCCACAACTAAACAGAGGAAGCCGAAGCGCACGCAGCCTCGACACAAACGAACGTTGCACTGCACGCGGGGGCACAGCCTCTCCTCACGGAACGGATCGACGACGCGGGGGCGCGTCAGTTGCTCGGCGCATCCGCCGCGGCCTCCTCGACGTTGCTGCTGGCGACGTCGACGACGAAGCGGTAGCGGACGTCGTTGCGCTCGAGCCGCTCCAGCGCCTCGTTCACGTACCCCATCTTGACCACCTCGATCTGGGAGGTGAGCCCCTTGTCGACGCAGAACTGGAGCACCTCGGCGGTCTCGTCCATGCTGCCGATGAAGCTCCCCGTGATGGCCTTCCGGCCCAGCATCACCATGGGGGAGACGAAGCTGAGGGGCTCGCCGATGACGCCCATCAGCACGTGCTTGCCGTCCAGCTTCAGCAGCGCCAGGTAGGGTTCCAGCGGGTGGTGCACGGGCACCGTGTCGATGATGTAGTCCAGCGAGTCGGCGGCCGCCGCCATGGCCGCCGGGTCCGAGCTCAGCAGGTACGCGTCCGCGCCCAGGTGGGCCATCGCCTCCGCGCGCTTCTTGGACGACGAGCTGATCACCGTCACGTGGTGGCCCATGGCCTTGGCCACCTTCACGCCCATGTGGCCCACGCCGCCCAGGCCCAGGATGCCGCCACGGAGGCCCGGGGCAGTCAGCCCAAAGGCCTTCAGCGGGCTGTACACCGTCACGCCCGCGCACAGCAGCGGCGCCGCCTGCTCCGGCGCCAGACCGGCCGGGATCTTCACCACAAACCTGGTTGAAAATGCATTAGTACTTATCAACTTTAATTGCTTGAAGAGTTCAGTTCTATCATAATTCACACATACATCCCATCCCATTTTTTTTTTAAAAAACAAGCAATCGCTATCTCAAATTGTTGTTGGATTAGGTAGTGCGATTTGTCCACTGACTGAAAAAGACAGTACACTAAAGTCGGGCAAGTTTGGGATCAAAGGATGGAGAAAGTTAACCCCATTTCTCTCAACAACCAGTGATGGTTTGGATGACCAATCTTCAGACAAGAGTAGGTGAGGATTCGGCTTCTGTGGTGATGGTTCAACTTGACGAAGATGAGCCAGTAAAAGCACACCAAATCGTACCTATCATATCACACTCTTGCCTGGTCACCACAAGGCATCCATACCCCGACTTGCAGCTGGACGATAACATACTTTCCCGATGATGAACTTCTCCCATACCCTGATATCCATATAACTCCCCTCCACCTTTTCTAGAATTATTGGACATCACCATCCACTTCACAAGAATTCAAACTGAAGCTCAACTATTTCTTGCTTTGTTCAGACCAACTTGTTTTATATAAAAAAAGACAGGAAATTATCTCTAGAACATTGCACGCAAGATAACGCTGAATTTGGTGATTAGTTTTCAGTCTCAAGAAGAACTCACTTCTGGTCGACAACCATGGTGGAGGCGAAGCCACCCTGCGTGGGCCGGCCGTCAGTGTAGACGTCGTTGTAGGACCAGATCTTCTTGTTGCAGTACTGTTCAACGTTGGCCTTGCAGGGGCTGCACTCGCGGCAGCACCCGACGATCACCCCGACGCCTACCACGTCGCCGACGGCGTACTTTGACACCTCGGGCCCGACCTCCACCACCTCACCGACCACCTCGTGCCTGCAAAAGTGAGTTTCAGACGCGACATTAGCAAACCAACCCATGATCGCTAGTGTGCATTTTTCGGAACATTATCAGTTCGCAGTCATGGTGGAGTGGTTGTGCTGTCAGGAAAAGTTTATGTTTATTTTTTCCCCCAGCGAACATGTCAGAAAAAAGTATATAGGCCGGCCAGTGGGGTTTGCTTTATTACTACTCATTTCTGCAGCTCTTTTAGATATCATGAAAATAACGTCATCATGATATATATAATATATAGTATAGCCTGTCTAAATTAGACAACAAACTATTGTGGTGCTTCAAATAATCTAGCAAACTGATGAATGACACTAATTGGCAACCAACTACGTAAACAAAGAGTATTAGTGTGGTATGTGCCACCTGTAAACCAAAGAATAGCTCCGGACTGAGATGCTGACGACTGACGTTTGTGGTTACCAAATGTGCAGTCCTATCTACCAATCTATATATGCAGGTCAATCAGATAGATATACCTAAATTTGTCTGGATGTGTAGTTTTCTCATCAAAATGTTGAAACGGGTGTCACTATATATGTCCTACTCATTTATACTTTTCTAGACAATTGGAATAGTAGAATACTGGAAAATTCAGTTTACTGTACGTGGACCATATTTATATATGGAGTATATTACTTGATCCCAACAATAAGCTGCTGGAAAAATAAAAATCACTAGGAGCTCACCCAGGGACCATGGGGTACTTTGACGCCCCGAGGTGGTTCTTGGCCTGGTGGATGTCCGTGTGGCAGATCCCACAGTAGAGCACCTTCACCACCACATCTTCAGGGCCTGTGTTCCTGTTGTTGTTGTCACCACAGGAACCCATATGAAAAGAGACCAGTGTTAGTTTATTCTTGCAGAAGAGCAGCAGCACATATATATAATTATGCAAGAACCTGACCGCCACCTGTTAGATAGGATTATCACATAGTACCAGTAGTTGATGACATGAGAAAGCACTACTAGATCGAGTCTTCTCTCGAAGCAATAATAAAAGTATATGCAAACGATATGATGGATGCTTTCAAATTATTGCACCACAGAACCTAGTGACTAGCTACTAGTATTACGTCCTTAATAAATCGAAAGTTAATTCACCTTTTTCTCAATCTCAATACAATTTTGAGGAAAAAAAAATAAAGTGAAAGCCAAGGGTTTATGTATTGTTGTTCAGTTTTCTCCAGCCCGATCGGAATAATCTGTAAAGTGTGTGCCAGTGGTTGCAACAGCTAACAGGTGGAGGTGGTAGTAGGTAACCGTAGGTATCAGTTAGGTCTCTGGTATTGAACCTGCTAGTACGACAAGTCCACAACACGTTGGCTAGCTACTGGGTCTGACGAAACGTCGTCAAACTCACGTGCGGTGCAGGCCCAAAATTATTAATGGTTGAAGCAAAATATATCCTCAACAGTAGTGGAGGAGAAGTGTTGTGTGGACGCTCGCGCTAGAACCTTGTCATATGGCATCCATACAAGCATGTGCGCGCGGCGGCACACACTAGAGTTGGACCAGGAGTTGAAGACAACAGTATCATCTGCACGCGCGGCGGTACACACCAAGCTGTAGTGTACTAGGCGTGAGCAAAAACACACTGACGACGACAGTATATATCATTGGAAACACGATTGCTAGCTTACAGGAATCAAGAGAATTAATACTCGGTAAATTATAATTATAACCGTAATAACACGTATCAGTTATATATGGATCAGAATTTGCATCAGCATGCTTCCCAAATATGCCGGCTCTACATACGTATTCCGGCCTAATCGTCGCCGTGGATCGAAAATATGTCCAGTTTTTTTTTTTTTAATCATCATCATCATCATAATCATCGCTCAGATTTTTCTGTTCTTCCTGATCGATCTCGTAGAACTACTGAAAGCGCACAAACCAAACCGTGCCTCATCCTGGATCTATTTTCGTGTTTGCACGAAGGAAGGGGATACACAGTCGGACGGACATGAAGTCGGAGGGACTAGCTAGGGGAGCGAGAAGACGATCGAACAAGAGCGATCTCGAGACGTCGGCGGCGGCGGCGCGGCGTACGTACCTTATGGTGTAGGTGTAGGGGGAGAGGTGTCCGGTGGCGTCCCTGGCGGCCCACCCGACCACCTTCCTCTCGGACGCCAGGCTCCCCATTCTCCTCTACTTGGGACCGGCCGGCGGAGAACACGACGGAGCAGTTGGCGGCGGCGAGCGATGGAGACGAGAGCCCGGGCCGGGTGGTTTTAGCCTTCGGAAAACAGAGCAGCGTACAACTAGTGCGCCTGCCTGTCTTTTTGGGTAGGAAAATTGCGTGAGCCGAGTGCGCGCTATGTAGGCGCAGGCGCGCAGCGAGGGCGTGTGCAAAAGTGGCAGTCCGGCACCGGCAGGCCACCTGCCAGCAGGATCAGGACCTACAGAAGAAAATTTAGTTAATAAATTGATCCAGCAACTGAGGTTTAACTGGCTACAAATGGTACACTACTACTTGGATGATAGATACCAAACGCGTTGGCGTGGCTCCATATGTAGGTCGGCGAAGAAAACCCCGCAGGTCCCTATGTACCGACAAATTGGACAAGCACATTACCAGTTACTACCGGACCATCTGGAGCTTGTTTGGAGCGGGGATTTTTTTTTATAGAGCTTACACAGGAATTTATTTTTAAAAAATCAGTTCAATTTCACATTAATAATAATAATAATGTCATAATTCTAACAAGTGTGTTAATAATACGTAAAATTGACAAATTGTCACCCTAGTGATTCCTGATGCTCCAATCCATGTTCAAGGTTCATGCATGAAGCAATACTAGTAGCACTACTTACCTAAGCGACTCTGTTTCTATGGTAAACTGAGGCTCAACGTGTCTTTTAGACCCTGATTTAGTTTGCTGCTTTAATTAAACAGAAAAACCAAAAATGGTAGTAAGACTGACAAATTGTCAACCTAGTGGCCGTTGATGCTCCAACCCAACTGTTCAAGGTTCAATCATGAAGCAATACTAGCATCATTACCTACCTAAGTGACTTTGTTTCTATGGTAAACCGAGGCTCATTATGTCTTTTAGACCCTGATTCAGTTTGGCTATTTAATTAATAAAAAAACAAAAAAGAAATGGTCGTAAACGTGACAAATTGTCAACCTAGTGGTTGTTGATGCTCCAACCCTCCCGTTCCAGCTTCAATCATGAAGCAATACTAGCATCACTTACTTACCTAACCGGCTTTGTTTCTATGGTAAAGTGAGGCTCATCGTGCCTTCTAGATCCTGAGTGAACGGAAAAATGGTCTGAGATAAACATGATTAGACATGCTAAATATACATGTATTCATCACCTAACCAATAGGAGGATCATATATATCCACCATATTGGCAACCAACTGATTTTTCGTAGAATATATACACGTTTAGCATATTAAGCATCTTTTATATGAACAGATATGTAGTAAGACGATATAGAAAAATTATTTACATCATTTAAAGAGTGTCTAAACGTTAATCCCCTTTACCGTTTAGAATAGCACTATCTACTAGTATTATTATAGACAAGAGAGACTGACATCATACATGCATTCCGTGTGCAAGGGAGGGAGAAGCGTTAGATGCTGTTTCTTGGCACATTTTCCAGCGGTGGATTGATTTGTTTAGTAGATTCTGTGTAACGTCCCGCCTCCTCGAGGCCAGGTCCACCAACACTAGTCTTTTCTACGTACTTTGTCCTCACTCGTGCGCATCCGGGAAGACTTTCCGGTCGGTCATCCATCCCTAAATTACTCGGCTTCCGGAAAAGAAGTTGCAACTTATTAGTATGAGTATTCTATTAATTCTATTAAGTCCTGGGCCGGGGTGTTACATACTCACCCCCTTAGGAGACCGACGTCCTCGTCGGTCAACCCCAGGCCAGGAACCTCCCCTCTTGGCCACGTCCGTGTATCCAGTGCCAGCGCATGTGTCATGCTGTGCAACCACTCTGGATCCACACCAGTCATGCACACCATACCTGCGAAACTGACACACGCGCCCGTGAAACCGCAAGGGAAACATCCTCAATTTTTCGCGAAGGAAAAATACACAGAATGAAGGATATAATGATAGCCCAGGAGGTCAAATCATTATTTATCCGATAACAGTTGATTACAAAGCCATACATCGAATAAAAGAATACAATAGAGAGGTTTACATAATTATTACATCGCCACATGGCGGAATCATCAGAGTATCTAGTATCCAGAACAACTGCGAAAGTAGAGGGATATTGCGGAAGTAACGTCTTGCACCATCTTGAGCATAGGCACGAGACCATCTAATCCTTGAGCCCCTTGTCGCCGTAGGCGTAGTCGAGCTCACCTGCCAAATAAGTTTCAGTACGATTTGTACTGGCCACCGGCTCCCACCCTATGCATTGCTTATGCTTTGTGGTAGGTGGATGCAAAAGGATGTAGTCAAAGAGACCTATTATTTGGCCGTGTTTTCCTATGTAAGTATCATCAATATTATATAATAACAGTTCATCGAGTTTTAATCCATTCCCATCCCACAACACCATACCATCAACCATCATCCTCTCAGCTCACTCAACAACCACGCTCACACGTGGCGGCAATGGATAACTCCCTCTCACCCATGCCTAATCGGCCATCATGCCGTAGGGTAACAACAACAACATCACTCAGGGGGAGGTAGAAAGGACTCATATCACTACTCAAGAGAAGCGTGGGTCACGGGATAGCCATACCAAGGCTGCGAACTATATATAGATTCGAATCAACTTTGCAGAGTGTGTACACCTGTAACCGGCTAATGCCGACCATCCACAAGACAACCATCATTAGCGCTCGCGAACGCCTAGGCTGATAGCAAAATGACCATCTAACTATGGCGGCTGCACCCTACCTCTCAACCCTGGGACACCCCAAGTCTTGCCTAGAGTGGCTGAGAATGTGAAGTCATGTTCCTGCTCTCCGAGGGGCCGATGCTCGGAAGAGGACACATGAACGTCTCAGAAGGGTGTGGGGTTCCACTCGTACCTTCCTACACTGCATACTCTGAGTATTAGTGGAACCACCCTAGGTAGCTGAAATCATCCATCCCCGGTTCATCTAGGGCGAGTGGTGCATACGAAGGGGTCCGTGGTTTCGGTCCTCAAGAGACAAAAGGACCTAGGGGGAACCAGACATAATATCTCCTCAAAACAGGGCATCAGTGCCCTCTGCCTCAGCGACATCTCACTCTGGGGACCTCGTTCCACGAAGGCTCTCGACCCTGGGATCTCCTCAAGTCACCATGTACCCGCCACAAGTACTCAGATCACAGGGGTGCCCAGGTCGCACCCCCTCGGCAAGACTCGCTCCAAAAGCTCGTCGTAGATCCTGTGCAGTTGACTCAATCCTCACCAATCAACCCTCCCACGTTATATTACCCAGAGACACCCATACAAACACCAAATCTGGCATCCCGAGCCGAATCCACCCAAGTCCACCATCCGCATCGTATCTCCAAATATAATGCAAGTGGAATATAAGTAGCATGTAACAAGCATTGCATAGCGTGT
>CM041637.1:44251269-44262588 GCA_023333625.1 Bothriochloa decipiens
AAATCTTGAAATTAAAATTTAGCTTATATGTGGTAGTGGAGGGGAATCTTGTTAAGATGTAAATTAGACCAAATGACATGAAACAAAATGTTTAGAGACCTATCCGGACATAGACACACTTAGAGTTCCCACCTCCTAGACTAAAGTAGACTAAATTTTAATCATTTTAGGGATTAAAGTGACAAATAAACCAACTAAAACACCTTTTTTTTTAACAAACAACCGACTAAAACACTTTAGTTCTACTAGCCACTCGAGAGATATTAAACGGTGACTAAATATTTTAGTCACTTTAGTTTAGGAGGTGGAAGCCAAACAAGCCTAGAAAAGTAATTTGGACTTTTCTTCAGAGATATTAAAAGGTGACTAAATATTTTAGTCCACTTTATTTTAGGAGGTGAAAACCAAGCAAGCCTAGAAAAGTAATTTTTTCTGGAAAAGAAAATTTTTGGTTCACTGTGGTTCACGACGTTGACATTTACAGCTAAACTAACAAGATGGCAGTGTTGGAAGAGAGAAATAGGGCGACTAGTGGCACCACAGCAACGCACCACGTCTCAATTTTCTTTTCTTTCTTTTTTTTTGAATAAGCTCAATTTTCTTTTGTTCTTGGCTTGAAAATAAAATTCTGTTGCATTTTCTGTTTTAGAAGGGTGAAATTTCAGAAGACTTTCGGAGTCTTTACTGAGTACAAAATTAAAACGAAAATTTCTTAAGCTTATGTACCATCAGCATATTCCATTTCCTGCGGGCCCACTGCACCCACACCTACTGGAGCAGTGAGCAGCTTGCTTGGCGCTACACAAAGCGTCCACATCGCCGCCGAGGCACACGCCAGTACGCCACCACCACCGCCTCCCATGGCGACGGTCGCCACGCGCTTCGGCTCCCTTCCACCGCCGCGGCAGACTCCTCGCCCCCGGCCCCGCCGCCGCGCCGCCTTCCCCGACGGAGCTGCACGCGGTCGCATTAGGAGGTTAGGTGGTTTCTGGAGCCCACTTACGGTGGGAACGATCTGGGTTTGGGGGCAAAGCAATGGGTCTGTGCAGATTTCCCCCTGAGTGTACAGATGGCCGAGATTTCCCTTTCCCGTGCTTATTTGGATTACGGGATACTCATTGGATAGTGCTCCTGTCATGATTTTGCAATTACTGCTTACTAACACCCACTCGTAATAATCTCGTCTGAATTTCCCTCTGGATTTCTGAAAACTTCCTGTACAACTGAGGAATCTAGGCCTCTGTGGCATGCTGATAATAGCGTCGGCTAGATTTACATTACCATGTCTACTTAAAGAATGGTGCTTGCCGCTTGGGGTGGGTGGGGTGGGGGAGTTTTCTGATAATTACCATGATCAGATGCAATGCAATGTGATCATTACATGAGATAACTGTGCATTCTTCTGACCAGAAACAGTTTGCGCAACTTATCCTGCTTGGTGCCCCAGACTGCAAAAGCATCAGTGTCTGGAGCAGGGCCTTCTTCTGATGGCGAAGATCTGAATGAGGTTATTGATGCAGTGGAAGTAGAATCTACCACCGCCCCAGGTGCTTCACTCCTTGCAAAAGTGGCAGTTGCTATCGGTATTGCAGCCACGGCCACTGTGATTTCGCTGGTCATGAAAGAGCCTTCCTCAGGCCCTTCTTTCAGTCTGCCACAGATAGTCGATGCTTCCATGCAGTCTGATGCAGCAGCGGCCACCATCGGATACACGTTTTCTCTATTTGGGAAGAAAGTCATAATTCCAGAATGCACACCAGGGTATGTCAATTTGGCTATGTGTATTATCTTTGTGGCCTGTGAGATGTAGACTATTTCTCTCTGCTGATTGTAATTAGTTACCCTTGTTCATCAATTAGATTGTGGATTAAACACTAAAGTATAGATCTACATTTTCTTATCCATAGTCCATGGATATCTTCCCCATGTTAATGTACGGTCAATGCTTTAAACAAACGTCATATTACCCATTCATGAACTACACAGGTCAAGTTCTAAAACAAATAAAAAGTTATGTTTAACTCGGTAGCCATGAATCTAGTCCTATTTCATTTTTGCACCATTTCTCTCATATATCAATCATGTATAAAAATTTCTTCAGGTGGGTCTACTTTTGGTTGCTCATGGCTGCTGGATTTGGACTATTTATCAGTGAAGAAGCTTTAAATGTTTGGGTCTGTCCTTTATACCGGTACCTTCAAAGTAACCATGCTCGACTATATGTTCCTAACTTTATATTCCACATGCAGTCAGACTTTAAATACAACAACTTTATATATGTATATTCATCTGCCATTTGTTTGTGTTGAGAAGCAAAGTCTTTTTCCCCTCCTTCTGATGTAGGCTGGAATTTCTTTAGCACGAACACTTTGTTTGGATGGAACTTGGCAGTCTCTTGTTACGTCATTTTCAGCGAATGCATCTTATATAGTATCCACAGTGCTATGGATTTACTGGTGTGTGCATCCTCTGTCCTTGGTCTGTAGACTACACTAGCTTTTGTTAGTGAATACTACTGTGTTCTATTATGTTAACTCACTCATACATGCAGGGGTGTTTGTATAAGCGACATGATCCCATTCTATCTAGGGAAACTCTTCAGGCAAACTAGAGCATCAGAAGACATAAGCAGCAAGGTGTGAAGTAGGGAGTTATCTCACTTTATCTTATTTATGAATAAGTTATTTGCCAAGAAAGAAAGAAAATAAAGAAGTATACACCTTCATATTTGCAAAATTATGACACAGTATTCTTGGTATAATAATGACTCTAATTGCAGTCCCCGTTTTTTAGATTGGAATTGATAAGGAGAAAGCAGTAAGCATATCACGAGCAGTTCAGAAGTATGGGAACCTAATTGGCTTTGGTATACATCTGAACTCTCAGTGTTTTTTTTCTCTCTCAAGCATGTCTATCTCGGAGTGAAAGGAAGTGTAACTCCATAGAGCTTTGTGTGCAGCTTCGAAGGAAAATTAGATGATTAAGTCTGTTCAGTATTTGCAATAAGAAAAAAATTCAGTACTTAAGACTAAAGTTATTGATGTCAATGTTGTTTACTGCAGTTGAACGATTTTCAATTGGTGTTCGGAATCCTACAGCATTTCTTGCTGGAGCATTGGTTAGTCAATTTGCTTGACTCTGTTACTTACCAATACTTTATTGCTCACAACTCTCTGTCAATGACATGCTTTGTCTGTTATAAACAGGGCATATCAGCAGACTTTTTCTTCGCAGGAGTTTGTTTTGGTTGTCTATTTACTCTCCCTATCCAGGTAAACCGGCCTTTGTTTTTTCATTCTTTCTCCGTAACTTCTAAGTCATGGGTTTAGCTAGTAACATTAGCAAGAACCTGTCAGCTCTGTTCTGTGACAACACAAGTGGTCCTTTGCTGCAGTTAGCAGTTGGGTTTGTCCTCCGAGAGCGGCCTTTGGTCGCCCTCACCAGTGTCGCAGCTGCTGTGGTACCTCTCGGCATCTCTAACGCTCCTTCCCAACTCCTTTCCCCTGTTCTGCTTTCTGATCAGATCATTGCTTGTTTTTGTTTTGTTCTGCAACCAGGGTATCTGGACCATGTTCCCGTATGCAGCCACGGCATGCACGGCGTTGTTCTTCTACTTCCGCCGGCGTGAATCCAACGACTGAACCTGTGTTTTTTTTTAAAAAAAAAGGAACCTGAAACATAGTTTATTTGCAAACAATTTACATAGGCCTGTACATGTATGAATCATTTTCTCGATCAATTGCGTTGATCCATGAAAACATTCTTCTCTCTTTTGGAAAGAGTGGTTTTGCGAGCTCAAAAAGCACATTCAGAATGTCACGTATATTTTCCCCTTAATAATTTTTTTGTTTCACTATATTTGAGTTAAGTTTTAATCTCAAATTTTGTGAGGCGATAGACAACACTATAATTTATGTTTAAAATGCATATTTTGATAATTAGGATATCTTGTAATAAACCAACACTAGAAATACAAAAAATGAAGCATGAAAATTTCCCTTAATATTTAATTTTTGCTTCCCTGTGTTTTTGTTGATTTTTAATTTCAAATTTTGTGAGGTGATAGATAACACTTAGTTTACATTAAAAGTATATCATATATTTTTTTATCAATATTTGACAGGTTAGGATATCTAATAATAAATTGACACTAGAAATACAGAAAATTGAAGCATAATGATGAATTTTTCATAGTGTAGTTTAACACCTCACAAAATTTTCAGTTCAAACTTAACTTATACATGGATAAATCTTATTAAGAGATAAATTGGACTAACTTAAAATCATATTGGTTTCCTGATAAAAATCATCTTGTTGTGATCCTATGAATCCAGTTCAATCAAAACTTTAGATTCATACTAGAGTCATAATGATTGTCTTAAAGCTAAACATAAGGCAAGGGTTGTTCGAATAAGATTTGCTTGATGATAATTTATTGAAAGAGAAAATAGTTATCGTTTGAGCAAACGAATTTGGAAGGAATTTGGACCATTCTTTTTAATTAAAAAAATACCCCTACTAGATTTCTTTACTCATTCCTTTTTGGACATAGACCAAACTTAGGAAAGTAATTCGTACCACTCTTTTTACGGAAAAAGGAAAATCTTTTGTCCGGTGTGGTTCACAACTGACATTTGCAGCTAAACAACCATTGATGCACATGACATTAGCTCCTCAAAACATCTCATGCACTAGTCAGACACTGAAGAAAAGTACACGTACATGTCGTTTGTACACTGAACCAATCTACGGTGTGGCTCATGCAGCTCAATCGTACCCCACCAAGTCAGGTACATAAGTACATAACTAGTTGTCAGCTTTTTTTTTAAGAGGGTACAACAAGGACGTCACGAACTTACACCACACACTCACACCATACGCACACACACGTGTACGTCCTCATACACATACTAGGCAAGGATTCCAATGCATAGAAAACACACAGTACTACTGAACGCGCTAGCATGTGTACACTCTAGTCTAAACCAGATCCTAACCCAGAGACTACTGGGGAAAAAAACTCCGGTGGAAATCACGGGTCGAGTAGAACTCGAACCGGCGACGGTCGGCCTCGCAACTGGAGTGCCTGACCAACGAACTATCGCTCGCTTCCCAAATAGTTGTCAGCTACCACCCTTGGAGTCCATACGGGCCTGAAGCCCAATTCCCAGCCAGTCGGGCCATCTCGATCTCGTGCTATACCGCCTATCTTACTGAAAACAAGGGAATCCGATCCCAATAGACCCCCAGGTGTTGTAGACATTTCATGTTAATATTACTAGATTACTAGATTGACTGGGCTCTGCTACAACATCTCAATGTTCTAAATCACTACCACTAAACTACAGCCTTTTTCTACCCTCTTGTTGCCATTTCCCCTTGCTGCGATAGAATCCTATCCATGGCCGAGAAATACGGCCACGTCTTCATGCTTTCCGTATCTTTCTTGCTTTCCTGCCAAGGACAGAAAATTACTACGGTCAGATATTGCAACGCAACCTGAAATACATGTCAACTACTATCTTGCTTCATTCTACAGACCGAGCAAAACAGCCTTCTATATTTGATTCAATGATTTTATAGGTCTCAGAAGAAACTGAATTTATCGCTAACCTCATATTTCTGAACTAACGATGTCCAAAGAGATTTGCACTGTGCCGGGGTACGACTTATTCCTTGGTTCAACATGGTATCAGAAATCTCCTCCCACAGAACCATTCTTCCTTTCACGCTCTGAAATTTCTCATTCATTTCACCACGCATCTGTATTAAGCTCTTAATTTCCTCAGGTTTCCACTTGTTCTTTTTTGAAGATTTAACTGGAGCAGGAGCTGACTGGATTGATGAGTCCTTACCCATTATGCCAATCTTGCCCAGATTTTGTTTGTTCCCACCATTGACAATCCGTGCAATTTTAACAGCTGTAGGGGATTTGAATGACTCCCAAAAGTGCTCCAACGTTTTAGGCTGATTTAAATCTGAAAAGAAGAATGCTTCGCCATTGGAGCTTGTGGTTGCATCATCAGGTGTTGTTCTCACGGCCTCAGGAAGGGTTTCTGTGTGACAAAGTAGTGACAGTGTCAACACAGTATCAGACAATGGAAAAGCATAAAAATTAATGAAAAAAGTAACAAGCCAACACAAAATAAGACACTTAGTGTAGGACTATACCTGCCCTGCAGACCAGTCTAAAGTTTCAAGACATGCTATGCAACACTTTATTCAAAGATACTACAGAATTAGAATAATTCATAAGACACAATTTGTTAAGAGTACCTTCAGCATCCACCTCTGGGTTGTCTGGATGTGTTTTGTAACTGCCTTCAAGACTCGTAGCTGGACTCCTGCTCAGATGGCTAGTAGCTGAGGAAGGTCCAAAATTTTCAGATGATTTAGCATCGAGGTGTTCTAAACCTGCCGTGGTGCTCTCCGTGGCAACCGCAATGACGTCAGGCCTCTTCCCACTGTACTTCCGTACCATTTTCCTCAAGATTTCAGCTACCATCCTCTCCATGTGACTAAGTGGACAATTCACAGGACAGCTTGACAATGCAGCACGAGCTGCTTTGTAGAGTGCATCCAACAATCTTCCATTATCAAGCCATAGACATCTTGTAGTAATCTTAAATTTTCCTTTCAAACCTGACTGCGCTAAACCATGTTCCTTCTGAGGTCGGAAGATCTCCATGCTGCAAAGGAATAACATGTAAATGTTTAGGCGCACCGAACAACATTATATATGGTTTTACCATTTTGACTATTACAATCGATATAAATCACTCTCATTTCACATGAGAGGAGAATCTAATGCTGAAAATAAACCTAGAAATACCCCCAAAACTGTACAAGAAACTACCTGACAAAAATAATGCCATCAGATGCAATTCTTAGTCTCTCATCAATGCAGAGATCAGTGGATGTACCAAAAGCCTTATCCCCATCACTATACATGAGCTGTAATATCATATGTCATATTAGACATTAGCTGTTAAAGACAGAAAAAAACAATGGTCTAAAATAAATGGTTCACCTGAAGATCCTCCTTTCCTAATGAAACAAACCCATTGGACAAAACTCTTCTGTTTCTTAGATGTGACACACCAAGCATCTCTCCGTTTTTTATTACCTGCAATTATAGTAGCAATCTAAGAACCATAACAATGCGAACAACTATGAGCTTGCTGTATTATGGCCATGCAAATAATACTTGGAATTTGAAAAAGAAATACAGATCAAACAAGTTTCTTCTGTGAATACTAACTGCTACTATAGCAGAAAGCCCCTACATTTCTTACTGTTTGTTCAAATTCAATAGCCACTGCAGACTAAGAACCATGCACATATTATCTCCCTTGGCACACAAATCCAGAGTGCCAAGTTACTGAGATTACTTACAGTTGTGTGCTTTATGCCAGTTGATCTTCCAAGTAATTCATGTTCTTTGAGAAATAGGAGTTCTCCATGAACAGGCAAGAAATGTTGTGGTTTAACAATCCGAAGAACTTCCTCCTGCAAATAATAAATCAAAGGTCTGTCATCATCTTAAGGCAACATCAAAACACCATAAAACAGGGAGAATGAAAATTTACCAGCTCCTCTCGGTAGGCATGCCCAGAGGTATGCAGGCCAGAATCTTTACCCATGATAATTTTTGGGCCAAGATCAGAGAGACGATTCATCATCTTCATTACCCGTGTCTCGTTTCCAGGAATAACCTGAAAATAAAAATATATGCAGAACAATAAATTGCAATGCTAACTTCCAAAAGAAAAGTTTTTTTCTAGAATGATTATAAAGATTAAGCAAAAAAATACAGAACTATTTCCAGATGTTTTTTTAACTAGCATGTTCAGAATCATGCATAAAGGATACTTGCAAAGTTTTCCACTTCTAGTACATTTGGTGTCATTTTTTAGGTATCATCTTGACTAAAAGCAAATAATAATTTGTACAAGCCTTCAAATATGAAAATAATTTTCTTCACAATATAAGCAAGTCCAGTTCAATACAGCTGCCAGCATTAAGAGATCCCACTTTGTGAAATCCCACTTATGTGAATAGGCCTAGATAGCTAACATGTATAACACCTCCCATGTGACTATTCTCAAATATTGTGAAAGCTATCAGGAAAATAAAGTGAAGGATAGATAGGAATACCTTAGCTGAATAAAGAAGGACATCCTCTTTTGATAGTTTAAGAGCATGACTTCCCCCATAAGATGCAAGATTCAGAGCTGCGCGTGGCTCTCCCTGGCAAAGTTGAATACAGAGATGCAAGAGTTTTGAGGTGGCTGCTGAGAGCATTTGAAAAATTTAGGCCTATAGCATGTATGTCTTACTTGTGATCCCGTAGTAACGACCAGAAGATCTTTAGGGGCATACGCATCCATGTCCTCTGCCTTGACCTGCAAGATGTTTCTATAAAATTAGGAAGACTACATTCTGTGACATCATATATGTAATATCAAAAGTTTGCACCGACAGAAAATTTATGTAGCATATCTATGTGTTGACGCCAATTTAAGGTAAACTATATATCAAAATAACTCAACCATCAAGTCAGACTATTACTCATAATCATTTAACCCAACGAAGCATTTGTACACAACAATTGAGATTGCAATTGCTTCATTATATGTTTACATTAAATAACTCAAGTCCTCCCAGCACGAAACTATAGATGGTGCCTGCTAGTAGCAGGATACTTAAACAAAAATTGCTTGCATACATTTTTGCCAGGACATCAAGGGATTTGCTGGCCATTAGCAAAGAAGGAAACATTGCCTTCAAAATACAAAGAAGAAAACACTGAATTGCTGAAGAATGTGAAGGCAAATAGAAAAATCTATGCACCTGGATAAATACAATCAAGAATCAATTACTCTACAAGCTGCAAGACCTGCTGCAATTAAAGTCAACAGTCTGATATGATTGGCTAAAAGACCTAGAGACCCAAATGGAAGCATCAAGTTACTCTACAAGCTGTCAGACATGATGCAAATAGCACTGAACTATTTGAATGTGATGGGCTAAAAGATCTGCGTACCCAAAAGTAGCAGAACTACTTTTCCACCAGTATTAAATCGCCACCTACACCCACGTTAAACTGAAGCAAATAGCACTCAAAACACCTTCAGTGAACTCCAATGAGTTCTGTATATAATTTCCTTTATAAAATATATGATAATGCGTAAAGTGGATAGCTGAAGCTAATAAAACTATAGATTATAAAAGGATGCAGAAACAAATTATTCTCACAAAGAAGTCAGCATGTCAATACTAGCATATCAACTACATGTATCACAAAAGGAAAAAAAAGGTCCATTAAAAATCTTGCATCATTTGTAACATCACAGTAGCAATAAACACAAAGAACATTTAATTAATCCAATATAATTGCTGCATACCAAGGTTGATGGATCCAGTGGTGCCTTTCCATCCTTGAAAGCTGCTTCAAGGTATGTCCTGAGTGACATTCCAACAAACACCTGTTCTAGCCCACCGAAACTACAAACTAGTTAAAATATCATCGCAATTGAACAAAGTAAAGTAACACTGTTGAATTAAAATTTCAAAAGATTACCATTTTTCGACCAGTTAAATCTGCAGCAGCTTTGATGCTCCCAATTCGATGTATGTTTGAGGCAAACTGTGTTGTAATTACTCTTCCTTTTGCTTCTGAAATATGTCGCAACAATGAACCAGCAACAACAGATTCGCTGATTGATCTTCCAGGGGATAGAACATTTGTTGAGTCACTCATCATCTTGTATTGAAGGGAGGAAAAAGAGGGAAAAGAAAGAAGGAGTGTCAGAAACATATATCAACAAAGAGCTGCTCATTTTAGTATAGGTCAGACTTAGGTGAACACTTCATTAGTCTATTGATATTGCAGCTATTCCTAATCTTTTAATATGTTCATACTCATAGCTGCATGAGTGCATCTTTGAAGCCAGACAACATGTGTGCAACCAAAGTCAATGACCTTCATTCTAGAAACAAAAGTAATCCATATGCACAAGATATTGGATCGACTTACAAGAGTAACACCTTCTTTGGAGAGCTCCTCCAATGCTTGTCGGTCAAAAATTTTTCCATCCACTGGTGATTCATCAATCTACAAGAGAAAATAATAAAGTTATAAGAAATAGTCAAAACTCAAAAGTACATATAATCTAGTATACACTTATTACTGATCTAACTTACTTTCCAGTCACCAGTATGGAAAATTATACCATCACCACAGCGAAGCACTAAGCCACAACAGTCAGGAATTGAATGAGTTACACGGATGGGTTCGACTTCAAAAGGTCCAGCCTGAAATCTCTTTTTAATTCTTAAAACCTTAAGCCTGGATGAGAGGAATATCCCAAACTCCTTCAAACGCTTCTTTATTAGCTGTCCAATTATCAATAATGCATTTCAAAACTTTGAAGATCTAAACATTTTTATGCAGGTCGTTCAACAGTGCAAAATGGCAATGATGTGACTAGCAACCAAAACAATTTTCAGTGTTACCTCCATGGTGAAAGACGATGCAAAAATCGGTGTTGTTGAATCAAGTGCTGGAATGACCTATTAACAGTAAAAATGATTAAAGGGAAATAAGGGCTTATGATAATTCCAAATACAGAGAGAAATTCAGTGCAATATATTACAAAGATTTGCATAATATCCAGATATCACATTCTCAAAAAATAAATATCCAGATACCATGTCAAGTACTTCCATACTGAGCTAGGAATTCTAGAAACATCAGCAGACATATGAGAATGCAGCACATACACAGGTTCAGAAAACCCCCGAACCCTGCCCCACCCATACACAGCATGTGAGAATGATAACGAGTTCACAACACGGACTGGTCCTTAGACTTGTGCTTTGGCGTGGGACAGACGAGGGGATTTTTATTAACCTCAGCCTGAAACTCACACCCATGGGGAGTCGAACCCAAGACCTGAGGAGTGCTACTAGAGCCACATAACCTACCCAACTTTAATAGGACAAGCCCTGTCCAAAGTGACCTAAACAACATAGCACATGGCACATAAAGAATATGAAAATCAATAAACAAAACAGTATCACTTCAGATGCCAGATATGTCCTCAAATTTAGATAATTCATAATAAATAATTTCAGAAACTTCTGTGGCCTATTTTCTAAAGAACTGCAACTTTTTCTGATTTATTTTGCAGAGATACACCTTCAACCACATTAGATACTGTTCTCACAATAATAATTGCATCACATGTTGTCCATCTGATATTGCAGCCCTACCTGTCATACAACATTCCCCCAACCCTACCCATTTGTGGTCAA
>CM041637.1:44266795-44288683 GCA_023333625.1 Bothriochloa decipiens
TTCTTTCCTCCCATACAGATCCTGTGCCGAGGCGTCGGTGCTTCACCGCCTCACCGGCTAACGTGGACTATGAATGGAGAGAACCAAGGTGGACTGAGAGTGGTGAATGGAGCACTGGGTGGGTGGAGAGTGGTTAATGGAGCACTAGGTAAACAGCAGGAGTATAGATGTAGTGGATGGCTGAACAGAGTGCTGGGCAGGGAGTATGATCTAGCGGACGGCTATAGTGGTGGGCCCTTACCCTAGAACGACATTTCTTGTGGGGCATAGTTCACTTCCTATAATAACATTTTTAACGGGACAAAGGGTGTATCTGCATATGCTTGTAGAACATTTTTCGTAATTTATTAGTTTTTATTTATGGTGTTGGTTGAATGCCTATAAAATTTGGAATAAGGCTGACATCATTTCCTGCGTTCATTGAATGTCTAAATGTGTAATATGAAGAACAGTCTTATCAACAGCGAAAGAGCCTCTAATCTAGTTGGATAACTTGTATATTAAGAGACAATCTGAAGAGCAACCCTATCTACAGCGAAAGGGCCTTGGCGAGGAAAAAGTGAATGAGGTTTTGCTTTAAAAAGGCGTATAAGATAGCCTACCTGCCAATGACGTCAAATCAATGCATAGCGTGCCTGAAATCCAAATGGAAACAAGCCCTCCCTGGTTAGTAGAATCGATCTGTTTCCAAGCCCTGGCAAAAAAAAAAGGCGCGAAATGGTCCGAGCTAGCTAGAGGATCACTTCCCGTAGGATGGAGCTCTTGCACACATTTTTTCTCTGGGTTCCGCGGAACAAGGTAGCGCCCATGGTCGCCGTGGTAGGGGATGTAACAGCCCTAAATATGTTAAACACCAAAAATCACAACTAATAAAATTTTTTCTAAAGTATCTCATTGTTAGTGAGTGTCATATAGGAAAACATCTAATAGTTATACAAGTAACACCGATGTTAGTTGGAGCAATTGCATTTTAATCACAAGATTTGATTTGCCCTTATTGATTTTATGTATTGCTAATAAAATCAATAATCTTTTTATCACATGTCTTTTTATCAAATGGAAAAGAGGCATTCCAGCCCAGGTAGCAAGGCAGCCCAACTCGGCCTGCCGGCCTCGCCAGCGCCGTGGCCCAGCAAGGC
The DNA here is from genome assembly GCA_023333625.1 of Bothriochloa decipiens. NCBI lineage: Eukaryota > Viridiplantae > Streptophyta > Magnoliopsida > Poales > Poaceae > Bothriochloa > Bothriochloa decipiens. Next base: position 44,267,935 of record CM041637.1, read on the forward strand.
GCCCGCACAGCCCGGCCAGGCCGCCCGCTCACCGTACATTGCCGCGGCCCTGCCAGCCCAGCAAGGCGCCGGCCTGACCCGCGCCCGCACGCGGTCCAGCAAGGGCCTGCCAGCGCCGGCCAACCGCCCGCACGCCGCGCGCCCGCGTCTCCCTTGCCCCGCTCGCTGACAGGTGGGCCCCACCTGTCAACAACTACTTCTGGCCGCCCGCCTGTCCCGTTCGGCGTTCCAGAAATGGAACGGAGCACCTCCGCCGTCCGCTCGTGCCCGTGATCGCCCCGCGATGCTGCCCGTTCTCCCGCCAGCGCCGTTCCGAACCCTAACCCTAGCCGGAGCCGCGCACAGCCGCCCGATGGGCTTGGCCCCATCTCTGCCGTCCGCCCTTTTCCCCATGGCTGCCGGCCGGCTATAAAAGGTGGAGCTCGGCGCCGTTAGGTTTTCCCGTGCCGCGCAGCCTTTCTCGGCCACGCCCGCGCCACCTTGCTGACCGCCTGAGGAGGAGTTGGAGTGGGAGGAGAAGAAGAAGGCGGGGAGGAGTTGTCCGCTGGAGCCGGAGCTCGCCGCCGTCGCAGCTCGAGCCGCCGGAGGAAGGCCCGGAGGCCAGTACGACTACACCACCGACGCAGCACAACATCTTCTTCACCGCGCGCACCCACTCCGAGCACCGGACCGCCCCAATCGACATCGCGCAGGTGAGCTTGCCCTGCTCAGCCACGGCCGCCGCCAGTACATCGCCGATGTTCCCACTCTCCCGACCTCCCTTCTCTTCATTAAGTTCATCGTCGCCTCCACCGTGGCCTAGAACGCCAGTTCGGCAACCTCTTGGAGCATGGCAATGACGACAGTGAGGGCGTGCCGCTTTGCCGCCCTTGGTCGCCATGGCTCGTGGCCACCGGAGCGCCACCGTGGCCAAATCGGCCACGCGCGCCCCCGCTCTACCTCGTTAACCACGCTAGCTACGTCTTAGAGCTCCTAGCTGCTCCAATCGAGAAGAGAAGGTGAATATGAGACCCCAAATCGGTCCTAGCTCGGTGTTCCGTCGTCGCCGCCGACCTCCTCGCCGGTGACCACCTAGCTAGGGACCCCTCGCGTCCAAATTGGAGCCGCCGGCGCCTTCATCCTGCCCCCACATAGCTAACACGTACGTCAAAGGGAGCTCCAACGCTTCCCAGAGCCCTGCTGCCATAGCTCGATCGAGCAGCGCTGCCACGGCCCTCGTGCCGACCGACCGACGCACCAGTAGGCTCGCCGTGACCCCGCGACCGCGTCCGCCTTCGCCTCGCGAGTCCGTAGCACACGCCAAAGCCGCCACCAAGGCGCTGCATCGCCCCACCGCCGCGACCTCGTTGTCGGCCGCCACCGAAGCACGTGCGCCGTTGAGCCAAGGCCCCGCGAGCCAGCGTGAGACCCGCCATAGCGCCCGCCTCGCCTCTGCGGTGCCCTAGACGCAGCCTTAGCCGCCCAAATAGGCCGTCGCCGCAGCGCCGCTCGCCGACGGCGCAGTCCGACCGGACCGCAGTTGCGCATGAAGGAGATGGGGAAATTTCCCTACTGCTCCGTGGACCGAGTCCACCAGGCCCACATGGCCACGCTGGACCAAGAGCAGCACGCCACCTAGCCTCTCTCCCTCCGGTCCACCGTAGACCAAGTCCATGGAATGCCCAGCCGTGGACCGAGCCCATTAGACCCAGACCGCCGCGTGGCCTTCTCGTAGCCCGACACGTGTCCGGGCCGGGCCGGCCCAACCCAGCCTAAATCCAGCCCTGCCCAGGCCCAGTCCGGGCCCAGTCGCGTTGACCGTTGACCATGGCCCACATGTCAGTGACCGTTGACCGCAGGACCCACCTGTCAGTGAATATTCCGCCTCTAGCCAATAGGAAGCTGCCACGTGTCACACCCAGATTTATCTGGCCCTTTTTCTTTTTCAGAAAATAGATTAAACTTTAGAAATTCATAACTTATTCACATGAACTCCGAAAAATATGAACCAAGTGTCCAAATTTTCATAAAAATGAGCTCTACGTCATAGGCTTATGTATGATTGCATTTGGAGTTATTGGATTTCATTGGTTCTTTGTATTAGGTGTCGCTAACGCGACTATTACGTTTCGTTTCGGAGGAGGAGCCGCTTGAGGAGGACGACCCCGACTACGAGGAGGAGCTCGGTGATGACTACGTAGGTGCCACATCCCACCCAACCTCGTAGATCCTATTACGCATGGCATAATTATTAGTTGCTAATGCTCTATTTTATGTAATATCACCTGATGATAGGATGCATGGTAGAATTGCTTGATAAGCCTTTACCTTGTTGCAACCTTATTCCTGCACATCCGCTGATAGGCTAGACACATGCTTATTTACTTATGATGCTTTACTTCTACTACGCTTATATATGTGAAGTGATGCATGGTGGAGAGTATGGTATGGAATATGATTAAGGCACATGGTGCCACTTTACTCGGGGAGAGTGTTGCGTGTGTCTTGGGTGTGTGGTGAGGGTTTGAGTCAATCGGACAGGATTCTACGATGAGCCTTGAGGGCGAGTCTTGCCAGGGGGTGTGTTCTAGGCATCCCTATGTGAGGTATCTATGGCGGATATATTGTGAGGTATATGGAGATCTCGGGGGCAAGAGCCTTCGTGGAGCGAGGCCCCAGGTAGGTGTTGTTATAGCACGGACTGTTGTAGTCCCTATGAGGAGATAATCCTGTCTGATCCCCCTAGGACCTGATATCTCTTAAGAACCAAAACCTTGGGACCTACGTGCTCATCGCTCGCCCCTGTATTGGCAGGGGACGTATGTCTAACTAGCTAGGATGGTACTACTACTACTAGGTTGTTAGCAGATAGTGTCGGGAGGTACGGGCATTAGGACCCACACCCTCCTTAGACAACATAGTGACCTCGGGGGTCAGGTACTATGTCTCACAGTCTCAGTGTGCCGGTGGTACCTATCCGGGATGTCCCAGTACTGAGTGGTAGGGTGGCATCGCACCAGTTAGAAAGTAGCCGGAATCAGCTTAGGTGGGGCACCGCCGATGATGGTGATCTTATGGTTATGGGAGTACACGCTCTATAGAGTTATGAATCTATATATAGTACGTGGCCTCGGCTTGGCCTTTCCCTCGACATACGCTTCTCGAGAGTAGTGAGATGAGTCCATCTATTCTCCCCCTGGTGTTACCCTTTCGGCTGTGAGCCACTGAGATAGGCTTCGAGAGGGAGTTGGACCTGACGACTGAGTGCGAGAGTGTGAGATGTGTGTGATGGTGATGGGAGGGGATGGATATGTGGATGAGAAGGGTTAAAACTTGATGAACTATATTTATAATATTGGTCACTACGTGCATAGGAAACCATAGCCATATATTGGTCTATTTGTTTATATCTTTTGCATCCACCCAAATACCACATAGCAAAAGCAAAGCATAGGGTGGGAGCCAGTGGCCCGACTACGATTACGATGACGAGGAGGAGTAGACGTCTCGTTCCTACACTCAGGCTTCTTTTGGAGATGTTGTTGTACTTCCACATATCATAGCTGTCCCTGAAGCTGCTGCTACTCTGATGATTTTCACCAGTGTGGCGATGGACTATTTATGTAATCCCTTCTAATTGTATTCTTTTAATCGATGTATGGATTTCTGTATCGACTGTTGCTGGATAATGAGATGGTTTGAGCTTTGAACTATTATATTATTCACCATTCTGTGTATTTTCCCTTCATGGAAAATTGAGGATGTTTTAGTTGGTACCAAGCCATGCTTGGCCCTAGGACGAGACCCATAGGATTGGACGATAGAATTAGGAGAACCTTGATATCTCTCAGTTATACACCGACCACTGCATATGCTTTTTGTAACAACTCTGGTGTTATATTAACTAAAAACGGCCATGTCATCATATGCACTACAAAGCATTCATGATTAGGTCAATCTTGATGTACATTAACTAAAACAAGTTTACATTTCATAGGTTGATTGTGTTTCTGGAATGTGTTGTCACATGAAATAATAAAACCCTACTTTCGAATGTTATCTCAAATACTTAGTTTATATTCTATGTACTTGAGGTGTAAACTGTGTTTACACTAGTGTCAAGTATAGTGTATAAATCTAAGTCCAACCCTAAAAATGATTTCAATATTTGAAGTTGAATTTGGGTTTCAAAGCTTATTCCCAAGCCTTGCAACTCAAATTTAAATTCAAATTGGAAAGCTATAAAAGGTTTTTCAAAAATCAACTTGGTCAACCAAGGGTGTCATTGGGTCATTGACCTAAAAATGTCCTTGGATGATGTATGTGATCACTAATAACCAACCAATTAAATTAGAAACTGAACCAAGTTTGAATTCGGTTTCAAAAACCCTTTATTTCAAAACCTAGTTTTATCCCCTTTTCTGTAGTTCAAAATCTATAAGGAATTTAGGGATACTCTAAAAAGAAAGTTTGTAGATCTTGACAAGAGCTACAAAGTTGGTATTTAAAGTTTTCAAGTTTCTACAAAGAATTTCAAATAAATTTGAAAATACAGTTTTCTAACATTTGTCCCCTTTTGATTTTAAAACCATAATCCAAAAATTATGCATAATTTTGGAAAACTTTGTATATGAAAAAGTTTGGTTTGAAAATTTAAATATTTCATAGTTTTGAAGATTTTCAAGTTTTATTGAAAAATCAAAAGTAATTTCAAATGTTTGTTTCTAGGGTTTTATTCCCTTTTTGAATTTGAATTCATATTTCAAAATCTAGATAGAATTTGAAGATGCCAGTTAAATGAAAAGTGTAGCTCTTGAAAATTTATGCAAATTCTATTTTTGGAGATTTTCAAGTTCTTATATAAATTTTGGAGTAATTTGTAATTTCAAACGAGTGGCAATTCTATAATTTTCTTGAACAGTACCGAGACCTATCTTCGGCCGCCATCGCCAGCTTCTCAAGCCGCGCCGCCGTCCACCGCCACACATGCACAGCCGCCAGCATGCTCCAGGACGTGTGAAGCTTCATCGTCGTCATGTCGCACGCCCATACCTCGCCCTTGCCCTATAAATAGGTCGGCCGTGGCCGACTTCTTCTTCTTCTTTCTCCTGCCGCCGCCGACAATGACCTCGCTCCACCGCCCAAATTCACCACCGTCGCTTCACCTCTGCCGCTTCATCTTGCCTGAAGCTCCGCCTTGACCTTGCGCTTCAATTGAGCTAGTTCGTGCTCGCTCTCCCCGCCCGAGCCGCTGGCACGACGTCGTCTTCCTTGCGACCGGTCGCCGAGCCGCCGAGAGCTTCCTCGCCGTCCACCGTTGCTAAGGTGGAAAATATTTTACCTTTAACCCTCTCATCATGTTCTCCGTGCTTCGCTGCCCCTTATGCGCATCTTGGTCGGTCTGATGGTGCACAGGAAGCGCCGGAACGCCGTCCTTGCCACCGGAGCGCCGCCGCCGCCATCAGCGCCGCCGTTCACAGCTCGATGCAGCAACTCTGAACCTTCATTAGCGTGCGCACCATGCCCGTGGTGAGCTCCTGCATCTGTCGGTGCCTTCAATTTCTTCTATACCGTACCGTAGACGCTGGTCACCGTAGCTCGCCGCCGGCGTGACCTTGCCGCTCCGCCGCGCGCGTAGCCGTTTGAGCTAGAGGCCAGAACCGGTTTCATTTTCTGTCCCAGCGTGTTCGCGTTGATGTCCTACACCTGCCTGTGCCCTCGCCATCGCCAAAAATCACTCCGGTGAGTGTTCCCGCCGCACCCGAGCTCCGCCGCGCCGCCATGGCCACCTGCGTGGGTGCCGCCGTCGCTCCGCCGCCACGTTAGCTAGCCCAGGTTGCTCCCCATGCCATGCTGAGCCCGACGGTTCAAGTCTGGTCGCTGGAGACCTCTCCGTCGGCGAGTAATCGCCGGTCAACCGCCGGCGGACCGTCGGTCAGCGCGGGAGCACTGTGCTCCTTTTTCTTTTTCTATTTTTAGAAAATGATTTAAATGCTATTTTCTTTGAAAAATCATAGTAATTCATGTATAGCTCCAAAAATTCTAAAAATTTTTGTGTGTGTTGTTTATGATGTTATGTACTTAGGAAAAATATGAAATGCCAAATTTGAGTACTTTTTGCATATGTTAAAATTAGCCATTTTAATTAAAAAATGGACATTCACTGATTTTTAATAAATAAAATAATTGGCTTTTAATTCTGAAATTTGTTTTCCCATCTAATTAGGCCAAGAGCTTTCTAAAATAAAATTTTGAGTTCAATTGGATAACTTTAATTTTTATGCCTTTATTTAAATGTTTTAATTAATTAATTCCGTTTAATTAAGTTAATCATTATAGGATTTGTTTGACTTTGGGATGGATTGATGACCTTGGGTCATTAACTCTAATGACCTTTGGCACTTTAGTTAATTATTTGTGCTTACCTGGATCATGTCATTAGGGCTTAATTAACGTTATTTCATATGTTTAATAACTTTCTTAAATAATGTAGTTATGTAAGTGCATTCCCCCCCGAAGTGGGTTTTGGATAATTAATGACAATCAAGTTGGGGACTAATAAGTTTGTTCAAGTGAATTCACAGGTGTTAGTTCATTGAAAGATTTGAATGATAAATATTTGGTGATGCAAGCACCCTATATTTTATATGGATGGATGACGTTTCTACTCAAGAGGACCCTATCATTTTATATTTACTTGAGTCATAGGAAACGTCGTACTATCAAGAGGGATACAAATAAGGTTGGTAATTCGAGGTCTAAAAGTGCTCAAGTCTATATTTAGGGCGTTTGGAGAGTCACCGTTTCTCTCACATCACTTAGAAATGACCTTTGCTTTACCCAATCTGGCCTACCGGTAGTACTGGACTTATACGTTTTTTTAAACCGGTAGTATCCGTGCTATTTTCCTCTAAAAATCAAGCTTGCAAAGTTGTAGTAGTTTTTCTACTACCGGTAGTACTGGTCTCACCATCGGTAGTACTGGTGGTCACCGGTAGTAGCGCTTTTTATTAAAATTATATACCGGAAGTATCGGGCCTGTTTTTCAAAAGTCGAGATCTTCGAGTTGGCAGTTTTATGTACTAGCGGTAGTACCGCTCCTGGCAGCAGTAGTACCGGTAGTAAAAATAAAATGTTTTAGCCAAAGTCGAAAGGGCTAGTTACTGTTCACTTTTGAACTAGCGGTAGTACCGGTCCTAGGACCGGTAGTACTCTTTCTGTCCGATCTGACACCTGCAACGGTCCTTTTTGAGAGAAACCAGTAGTACCGGTGGTACTGGCAGTACTACCGGTAGTTGTTCTGAACATGAGACTATAAATACCTCTCCACTCTCTCCTTTCTCTCTCTTGCTTATTCTCTTCACTCACCCGACTTGTAACTGAAAAAAAGGCCCTCTCCCACGCACAAGCTCACCTGCTCTCTCTTCTCCCTTGCACCCAAACTTCATCCCCTCAAGGATTTGAGCTAGGGACGTGAGATTAGAGTGTGGGAACTTCAATCTATGACTTGAGCACTTGGATTCCTCGTCTTACCGGCTTGATTTGTGTTTGTTACTCTTGGGTTCTTGGAACCCTAGTCGGCTAGGCGTTCTTCGTGGTTGCCCGTGTTGATTCATTTGTGAAGGCACCCCGAAGTGTTTGTATTACCCTTGATTCTTAGTGAATATCTCAAGTTAGCCTTCGTGGTTGCTTGAGGGAGGAATCCTTCATGGTGAACTCAACAACGGGGACGTAGGAACTCCTTCATGGGGATTGCCGAACCTCGGATTAAATCTTGTGTCTTGCTGTGGTGGTAGCATCGACTACCCTTGTTCTTGTGTTCTTCGTGTTCTTCATCCCTACCCCCAAAGTTCTTAGGTTGGAGGACTCGATCTACAAGTTGGTGCGGTGAAAAGCTTCAAGAACTTCAACGCTTTCATTACCAACATCAACAAAGGGGTGGTAACCTTTGGATCTAAATTTACAGCTCATATACTCTGATTTCGCATTCGATTTAGTGGCTTCGTAGGGTACCGGAAGTGCTGGAAATCTAGCATCGGTAGTACTGGTGTTGTACTACCGGTAGTACCGGTGCTACTTCCGGTCCTACTTCCGGTAGGCATTTAACTTCCGCATTTAAGCTAAAAATTTTAGGTTATCAAAATCGCCTATTCACCCCCCCTCTAGGCCGATTAGATCCTTTTAAGTTAACCCTAATAAACTTAGTAAGTATGTTTTGGGTAGCTTGCAACTTTATCGTGAAGGAAAGTTGTACTCAAGCCTTTAATCTGGTGATGCATCTATCGAGCATCATGTTTATTATTCAATCATGTTGAAGCATATCATTGCATTGTATAGTTTTCGATAATGGAGAGTTTAACGTTGTCACCCCAGATCCGAAGGAAGAGCAGACTCCGGAGGTTGGAATTGATCCAGAGCCTGAAACCATCTACCCCGACTACCAAGGCAAGCCCCGGATGCATTCAAACCCTATCCTATTTTATAAAAGTTTTACTGCTTCAGTTGTGATATATTGCATTAAGTAATATGAGTTGAGTGAAAACCCACCAACTGCATTACCTATCTTATTGTCATATTCCTTGTTACCTATTTTAAAAAGATGTGTAGTGATGCTTAGCCCTGCTTAATTAATTAAGTGTTCAGAGGTAAAAGAATGAAAAAGATGAGATTGGTTTTATCTGTTGGAATCATGCTTTTAGTTAATAAATTGAGTCCGGACGGTTAACTTGCATTGGGAACGGAGTCCCTCTGTAGTGTTTCCGTCTATTGATGCCCTAGGTCCCATGTCGATGGTGAACTGGTGACATCGAGAAATTAGAAAATTCACATGCATGAAGTGATATAGTGATGGTTGTAGCCAGGTATATCATGGAATGACTTATAGTGGGCCAGAGATCCCACATATGTCATAGTGTGTTATACTGTGGGTTTAAGTTCCCATGTATATCGGTACACTGGGTCGAAGTGCTCATGTGGATCATGTGGTGATATATGGCTGCGGTTGTTATCACGGTATATCGATTCACCTGCTATTCTTAGGAGTTAGAGTCTCCTGCATATCAGTAACCTAGGTCCCAGCTGGGTATGAAAATGGATTCAAATCACCGTTGCTTCTCAGAGAAGAAGACTCGATCGGTGTTCATCGTCGTAGTAACAACTTGAATAATGAGTAAGGTTTAAGAAGAAAGTTGGTTGGTAAATTTTGATTTTAAGCAAGACAGCTTTTCTTTCTTTTAAGCTTTTCTGCAAAATTTCTTATCTCCTGCAAACCTTAACTTGTCCCTCTAGCCTGTATTTCTTGAGTCTTCACCCCTCTTTTTCGTCGGGTCAGTCTTGTTGAGTACTTTTGTACTCAGGGTTTGTTGAACCCTTGTTGCAGGTGAGCCTCATGGGTAGGAGTGCTTTGCGTCCTGCTGCATGAAAGTCGTCGAGGAAAGTGACAATGAGTAAGATGTTAGCTCTTGGGCAGAGCTTATCGTTTGGTATTGTAATAAAGTTATCTATAGCTACTCCACTACTATTATGGTTTGTACAATTTAAACGTATGGTTGTAAATATTTAAAACTCAAAAGTTTGTAAACTTATGTTGTTGTAAGTCTTTCGCTATTTTACTCTGATGTATATTATTTATATCAAACTGTTGTAATATTGCAATGCCTCTTTATAACGATTGATCCTGCTCGGAGAATTATGGATGATTCGGGATTTACCCGACAGACTTTTTAAGTCGTATGGAACACAGTCATGGTTATTTAGAGTCTGTTTAGACAATAATCATGCGTGTGGGCCATATGATTTAGGAGGTTCTGCCACACTTTTATGCATGGCTTATCTCTCTCTGCAACTCTTCTAATTCCATTCTCGTGTCAACCTGCAGATGGACCCTAACTTGTCGCTTGGTCCATTGCCGCCGATGGACGTCGTTGAGTACAGACTCGACGGAGTGGAGTTTGGAGGCTACGCTCACATGCTTTGTGAGGTTCTCACCGAGCTTAGTGTTCCCGTGGAGAACATCGAGTACCTTTGCCGTGGCAAGCCCACCCTTGGAGGAGGCATCGAGGGCTACAAGGCAGTCCACATCAACATGCCTGCAAGCTTGAACCTGCCTGGAGTTGCTGCCTTCACTGACTTCACCTTCGACAATAACACCAACATGTGTGTTTAGACTATTTTGCGCCAGGCACTTCGCACTGTGCTGTGCAATGGGGCTAACTACCTGAAGGAGAGTCGCTTTCGTCTGCTTCCTCGTGCCCTCGACGTTCAGCAGGGTACTTGGGAGGAGATCACCTACACCGAGCGCAACCCTTGCCTCCGCGCTACTGAGATGTACCTGCAATATTAGAAGAAGTACATCGCTGAGCTGGAGCGAAAGGGACGCCATGATCATCAGTACCTGATGGAGGTTGATGAGAGGATCCGCAAGTCAGAGGATAAGAAGGCAGCCTATAAGCAGAAAATTGTAGACCTAGAGCGTGAGTTGGCGTGCAAGGAGCACACCCACCGGGACCAGATCACCAGTCTGATGAAGGAGATGGATAAGCTTCAGATCCATGACAGCCGTCTCATCAGGAAGATTGGTGAACTTGAGACCACTATAGCTGATAAGAACGAAGACATTGCAAAGAGTTTCCAGAAGCAGAGTCAAGATGCCGCCTACAGGGACAAACTCCGTGAGCAGTGTAAGGCTCAACACGAGAAGTTGTTGCAGGAATACACTCTTGCTAACTACAACCAGGAACACCTAATCAATTATGTCCACAAAACTGTATACCTCATGGACAAGCTCAATCTTACCATGGAGGCTTGGAAGAGGTCAGATCGCAAGAGAGTCAGAGAGTTCTAGGACCTGCAGGACGAGCTTCCCTTGCGAGCCCCTAACAAGGTCAGGGTTGAGACATTCAAGCTGGGGCAATCTCACCTCAACTTGAGTGGATGCCCCACCACTGGGCTCAGCGGACAGTCAGTGCCCACTCCTCAGCTTGAGGAGGCCCGTCGTTACATTTCTCGCCTTCAGATGACCGACGAGAAGATCCGAGCTTTTGGCATCGGTATTCCCACCTTAGCTTACAGTTTGGGCTAGTTCTCACGGTTGGTTTAGCAGTGTTGTAGGATCAGGAGTGATGTTGGGCCCTGCGTGGCCGTATGACCAGTCTCACCATGTTGTTGAGTAGATTGTCCACCTTTTTTGTTAGAACTACCTGCGTGTAGTGCGTTTCCCGCGAGTCTCCTAGCGTAGCTGTTAGAGACATCGCCGTTTAATAACTTGATGTAATGGATGTTCAAATTTTATCGCATCTTTATGGATCTTCATGCTTTTTTGTATGAGTGTTGGATAGATTTAAATGCCTTTAAATCATTTAAGCTATTTTAATTATTACATCAATTAATGTCAAGTTATATCACATGCACTCATGCCCTGATCCTATTTATGTTAAGCAGGATGTCCACCCGTCGTTCCCACCTCCTGAACAACCGCTCCCCTACACCTGCGCTCCCCATGGGCCATGGACGCCGTCATGGTCTAGGTCGTGGTCATGGACGTGTTGGTCACATAGCCCTCAACTTTTAGGAGCCACCCCGTGCTGCCACCCCACAGCCTGCACACCCACCACCACCGTCGGTTGTTGAGCCAGAACCAACTGCTGGAGGCGTGGCTGGAGGACCGCCACCGCCTGTTGTTGAGCCTGAGCCTAAGCCTGCCACTGGAGGAGATGCAGCTCCACCACCACCACCCGTGCCCCTTTTGGCGGATGTGATGGCTCAGCAGACCGAGCTTCTTCAAGTCTTAGCTGAGAACGTGCTGCGCCCCCACCACAGGGAGCCACGCGATGACTACTACAAGAAGCTAGAGTTCTTTCTCAAGCTGAGGTCCCCAACATTCGATGGCACCAGCATTGACCCCATCGCTGATGATGACTGGCTGAGGAAGAGTGAGAAGAAGCTGGACCTGACCACTTGCACTGACGAGGAGTGTGTTTGCTTGGCAACTCACCAGCTTGTGGGTGCTGGGTGATCTTGGTGGGACAGCCTCTGTGTGACCCACCAAGACCCTGCTAACATCTCCTGGGATGAGTTCATGGAGGAGTTCAGCGCATTCTTCATTCATGAGGGTGCGCTGGAGAAGAAGGAGAACGAGTTTCGCAACATCTCCATGGGAGCTGACAAGGTGCATGAGTACACCACCCGCTTCACTAACCTGCTGTGCTATGCACCTACCTCAGTGGTGAATTCTGAGAAGGAGAAGATGTACTACTACCACAAGGGCTTGTCTAGCCGCATCAGGCTCTCCCTCTCAGGCACCAAGAGCCACACCCTGCGCGACTTGATTGACAGGTGCATGGAGATTGAGAAGGACCACGATGAGGTTTACGTGGAGCTAAGGGCACCTCCCGCGCACTTGCACCACAGAGGTCGCGTGGTGAGGTGTCTCAGCCACCCCGCTCTTGCTTCGCCCAGAGAGCTGCACACGGTTCAAGTCAGGGCGGTGGTAACAACACCAACAACTACCCCCATCCTACTCAGGACCGCCAGGTGTACACTCGTGCCACACCAGGTGGTAGCACGTGGAGGGCCGCAACGCCAACCCCCACAGGCGGCGCGACCTACACTTGCTTCGCCTGTGGCCAGCTGGGTCACAAGGCAGCCGAATGCCCAAACAAGGCTGCACCAGCTACACCAGCGCCCGCCATGCAGAACCAGGGCACCCCGTACAAGCAGGTTCCATCTGGAGCACCCCGTGGCCGTCTCACCACATGATAGCAGAGGCTGCCCAGGCTGCCCCCGATGTGGTGTATGGTATGTTTTTAGTGCATGGAGTTAAGGCTTCCATGTTGTTTGATTCAGGTGCTACCTGTTCTTACATATCCTCCAAGTTTGCACGAGAGCACCACATACCTGTCACCCCACGAAAGGAAGCTATATACACCAGTTCACCATTGGGCAACATCTGTTGTACCAAGAGATGTAAGGGAGTATCATGATCGAGGGTCTTACCTTTCTAGCTGATCTTACCTTGCTACCCTCTGAAGGCCTAGACGTCATTCTAGGAATGGATTGGTTGACTCAGCACAAGGGAGTGATATCTTGCTCACCTTGGTTTGTTGATATAACCCATCCAAGTTGTTGTCAAATCAGATGTGAACTGAATAAGGGGACAAATGTTTCTATGCTATGTGCCCTAGAAGAGAAGTCACTCGAGGATGTGCCTATAGTTCGTGAGTACCCTGATGTCTTTCCTGAAGAGCTACCAGGGATGCCACCAGACAGGGATGTCGAGTCCGTTATCAATCTACTACTCGGTACAAGCCCTATTTCCAAGTGACCCTACCGCATGTCAGTTGATGAGCTCAAGGAACTTAAGAAACAACTTGAGGAGTTGTCCAAAAAAGGGTTCATTAGGCCGAGTGCTTCACCCTGGGGATCTCCTATTCTGTTTGTTAAGAAGAAGGACAGTTCACAGATGATGTGTATTGATTATAGGAATCTGAATGCCGTGATCATCAAGAACAAGTACCCCCTGCTAAGGATAGATGACCTGCTAGACCAGTTACGCAATGCCAAGTACTTCTCCAAGATTGACCTTAGATCAGGCTACCATCAGATGAAGATCAGAGAAGAGAACATCCCCAAGACAACATTTGTCACCAGATATGGGCAGTATGAGTACACCATTGTGTCCTTCGATCTTACGAACGCACCGGCTTATTTTATGAACATGATGAATAAAGTGTTCATGCAAGAGCTAGATAAGTTCAGGGTGGTCTTCATTGATGAAATTCTTGTCTATTCTGCCACCACCGAGGCGCATGAATAGCATCTGAGGATAGTGTTGGAGAAGTTGAGAAAGCATCAGCTCTACACCAATTCAGCAAGTGTGAGTTCTGGCTTGAAGAGGTCGCTTTCCTAGGCCACGTACTCAATGCTGACGGAGTAGCTATTAATCCGTCCAAGATTGAGACAGTGAAGGAGTGGGAACATCCTCGGAATATGACTGATGTGAGAAGTTTCTTAGGATTGGTTGGTTGCTATCCCTGATTCATCGAGAACTTCTCTAAGATAGCTCACCCCATGACCAACCTTCTGAAGAAGACCAATGAGTTTGAATGGATGCCTCAGTGCGAACAGAGTTTACAGACCTTGAAGGAAAAGCTCACCACTACGCCTGTCCTTGCCTTGCCCGATATCCGTCAAGATTTTGTGGTCTATTGTGATCCATCACGCCACGGGCTTGGTTGTGTTCTGATCCAGAATGGGAAAGTCATTGCATATGCTTCCCGTCAGCTTAAGGAACATGAACAGCGTTACCCTACTCATGATCTCGAGCTTGCAGCTGTGATCCATGCATTGAAGATTTGGAGGCACTACCTGATTGGGAACAAGTGTGAGATCTACACTGATCATAAGAGCCTGAAGTACTTTTTCACCCAGTAAGATCTGAACATGAGGCAACGTCGTTGGCTAGAGTTGATTAAGGACTACGATGTGGAGATCCTTTACCACCTAGGAAAGGCTAATGTAATCGCTGACGCTCTTAGCCGCAAGAGCCATTGTCATGCCATGTTCACCACAGCTTTGCCCAAGGAGTTGCAAGAGGACATTGACGAGTTATAGCTTGAGGTGATACCCTATGGCCTGTTGAATGAGCTTCATGTGCACTACACCCTCATGGACAGGATCCGTGAAGCACAACATCATTTCCTAGAGATTTGGGAGATACACGAGCTCCTGACACAGGGCAAGTGCCCAGAGTTCAGTGAACATGAGCAAGGTACCTACTGGTACAAGGATAGAATTTGTGTGCCTGCAGACCCAGTTATACACAACGAGATCCTATCAGAAGGGCATGATTCCAAGTATTGCATTCACCCAGGAAGCACCAAGATGTATGCCAATTTGAAGAGGAGATTCTGGTGGAAGAATATGAAGGCAGATATTGCAGGACATGTTGCAAGGTGTGAGATTTGCAAACATGTCAAGGTCGAGCACAAAAGGCCTGCAGGACTGCTGAAGCCATTAGAAATACCAGAATGGAAGTGGGACAACATGTCTATGGACTTCATCGTGGGATTGCCTCGAACCCCGAAAGGCCATGATGCTATATGAGTGATAGTCGATCATTTGACTAAGATAGCTCACTTTCTAGCCATCAAGAATGATGCCCGAGTGGGACATTTGGCAGATCTGTATGTTAAGGAGATTGTCAAGCTGCATGGGGCCCCGAGGAGCATAATATTTGATCATGGACCACAGTACACATCCAAATTCTAGAAGGCCTTGAATGTGGCCATAGGTAGCAAGCTAGACTACAGTACCGCTTATCACCCTCAGACAGATGGTCAAATGAAGAGAGTGAATCAAATCCTTGAAGATATGCTTTGATCTTGCATTCTGAAATATGGGACTGATTGGGAGAAGAGTTTGCCCTTTGCTGAGTTCTCCTACAACAACAGTTACCAGGCTAGTCTCAAGATGTCACCATTCAAGGCTATGTATGGAAGATCATACAGAACACCCCTGATGTGGTCTGAAGTAGGTGAAAGATCATTCTTTAGCCCTGCCACCATCAAGGAGGCCAAAGAAGGAGTCGCCCAAGTGCAAGAGAATCTGAGGATTACCCAGAGCCATCACAAGAGCTATGCCGACAAGAGATGTAGAGACCTCGAGTTTGAAGTCGGGGACTATGTCTATCTCAAGGTCTCCCCACTTCGAGGAACCATCAGATTCCATGTGAAAGGGAAGGTAGCACCAAGGTATGTGGGATCGTACAGAATCTATGCCAGAATTTGCAAGCTTGCCTACAAAGTAGAGTTGCCCGAGCAACTAGCAGGTGTGCACCCAGTATTCCATGTGTCACAGTTGCGCAAGTGTCTGAAGCTGCCAGAGCAACCCATACCTACAGAGGCACTTGATATTCAGGACACACTTGAGTACAGAGAGCACCCCATCCGCATTTTGGACAGAGCTACCAAGGAAACCAGAAACACCAGCACACCAATATTGAAGATTCAGTGGAGCAATCACACAGAACAAGAAGCAACTTGGGAGAAGGAATCAGAAATGAGGAAGCTCTACCCCTACTTGTTTGAAGAGTAAGTTGCACTTTTAAATCTCAAGGACGAGATTCTCATAAGGGGGTAGGACTGTAACAACCCTAAAAATCCCAAAAACCAAAAATCACAACCAACAAAATTTTTCTAAAGTATCCCATTGTTGGTGAGTGTCATATAGGAAAACACCCAATAGTTACACAAGTAGCATTGATGTTAGTTGGAGCAATTACATTTTAATCACAAGATTTGATTTGCCCTTATTGATTTTATGTATTGCTAATAAAATCAATAACCTTTTTATCACATGTATGTATATATGTCTACTAACCATGGGCATGGATCCAACATCACCATGAGACCCTAGGAGGACCACTAGGTGTATGTCTTGATCACTAACCACTTATACTAACATGATCATGGAATATATAGTTTAATACTTGGAAAATAAATAGAAAAAGAATAAGAAAAAGAGAGAAAATGGAAAAGAGGCATTCCAGCCCACGCAGCAAGGCAGCCCAGCTCAGCCTGCCGGCCTCGCTAGCGTCGCGGCCCAGCGATGCCATCCGTTCTCCCGCCAGTGCCGCTCTGAACCCTAACCCTAGCCGGAGCCACGCACAGCTGCCCGATGGGCTTTGCCCCATCTCCGCCGTCTGCCCTTTTCCCCATGGCCGCCGGCCGGCTATAAAAGGTGGAGCTCGGCACCATTAGGTTTTCCTGTGCCGCGCAGCCTTTCTCGGCCATGCCCGTGCCACCTTGCTGACCGCTTGAGAAGGAGTTGGAGTAGGAGGAGAAGAAGAAGGCGGGGACGAGTTGTCCACTGGAGCCGGAGCTCACCGCTGTCGCAGCTTGAGCAGCCGGAGGGAGGCCCGAAGGCTAGTACGACTACACCACCGATGTAGCACAACATCTTCACCGTGTGCACCCACTCTAAGCACCGGACTGCCCTAATCGACGCTGCGCAGATGAGCTTACCCTGCTCGGCCACGGCCGCCGCCAGTACATCGTCGATGTTCCAGCTCTCCCGACCTCCCTTCTCTTCATTAACTTCACCGTCGCCTCCACCGTGGCCTAGAATGCCAGTTTGGCAACCTCTTGGAGCATGGCAATGACGACAGTGAGGGCGTGCCGCTTTGCCGCCCTTGGTCGCCATGGCTCCTGGCTGCCGGAGCGCCGTCGTGGCCAAATCAGCTACGCGCGCCCTCGCTGTGCCTCGTTAACCGCGCTAGCTACATCTTGGAGCTCCTAGCTGCTCGAATCAAGAAGAGAAGGTGGAGATGAGACCCTAAATCGGTCCTAGCTTGGTGTTCCACCGTCGCCGTCGACTTCCGTCGCCGCCGAGCTCCTCGCCGGTGACCACCTAGCTAGGGACCCCTCGCGTCCAAATTGGAGCCGCCGGTGCCTTCGCCCTGCCCCCACGTAGCTAACGTGCACGTCAAAGGGAGCTCCAACGCTTCCCGGAGCCCTGCCGCCATAGCTTGATCGAGCAGCGCCGCCATGGCCCGCGTGCCGGTCGACCGACGCATCAGTAGGCTCGCATGACCCCGCGACCGCGTCCGCCTTCACCTCGCGAGTCCGTAGCACACGCCAATGTCGCCACCAAGGCGCTGCATCGACCCACCACCGCAACCTCATTGCCGGCCGCCACCGAAGCGCGTGTACCGGTGAGCCAAGGCCCCGCAAGCCAGCGTGAGACCCGCCATAGCGTCCGCCTCGCCTCTGCGGTGCCCTAGCCGCAGCCTTAGCCGCCCAAATCGGCCGTCGTTGTAGCGCCGCTCGCCGCCGGCGTAGTCTGACCAGACCGCAGCCGCGCTTGAAGGAGATGGGGAAATTTCCATAGTGCTCCGTGGACCAAGTCCACTTGGCCCACATGGCCACGCTGGACCAACAGCAGCACGCCACCTAGCCTCTCTCCCTCCGGTCCACCGTAGACCGAGTCCATGGAACACCCAGCCGTGGACGAGCCCACTGGACCCAGACCGCCGCATGGCCTTCTCATAGCCCGACACGTGTCCGTGTTGGGCCGGCCCAACCCGGCCCAAATCCGGCCCTGCCAAGGCCCAGTCCGGGCCCAGTAGCGTTGACCGTTGACCGGTCAACATTGACCGTTGACCATGGCCCACATGTCAGTGACCGTTGACCACAGGACCCACCTGTCAGTGACTGTTCTGCCTCTGGCCAATAGGAAGCTGCCGCGTGTCACACCTAGATTTATCCGGGCCTTTTTCTTTTTCAGAAAATAGATTAAACTTTAGAAATTCATAACTTATTCATACAAACTCCGAAAAATATGAACCAAGTGTCCAAATTTTCATAAAAATGAGCTCTATGTCATAGGCTTATGTATGATTGCATTTGGAGTTACTGGATTTCATTGGTTCTTTGTGTTAACTCTATAGGAGTCGCTAACGTGACTATTACGTTTTGTTTCGGAGGAGGAGCCGCTTGAGGAGGACGACCCCGACTACGAGGAGAAGCTCGGTGACGACTACGCAGGTGCCACATCCCACCTAACCTCGTAAATCCTATTACGCATGGCATAATTATTAGTTGTTAATGCTCTATTTTATGTAATATCACCTGATGATAGGTTGCATGGTAGAATTGCTTGATAAGCCTTTACCTTGTTGCAACCTTACTCCTGCACACTCGCTGATAGGCTAGACACATGCTTATTTACTTATGATGCTTTACTTCTACTACGCTTATATATGTGAAGTGATGCGTGGTGGAGAGTATGGTATGGAATATGATTAAGGCACATGGTGCCACTTTACTCGGGGACAGTGCTGCGTGTGTCTTGGGTGTGTGATGAGGGTTTGAGTTGATCGGACAGGATTCTACGATGAGCCTTGAGGGCGAATCTTGCCGGGGGTGTGTTCTGGGCATCCCTATGTGAGGTATCTATGGCGGATACATTGTGAGGTATATGGAGATCCCGGGGGCGAGAGCCTTCGTGAAGCGAGGCCCCAGGTAGGAGGTGTTGTTGTAGAACAGACTGTTGTAGTCCCTATGAGGAGATAATCCTGTCTGATCCCCCTAGGACCTGATATCTCTTAAGAACCGAAACCTTAAGACCTACGTGCTCATCGCTCGCCCCTGTATAGGCAGGAGACGTATGTCTGACTAGCTAGGACGGTACTACTACTAGTAGGTTGTTAGCAGATAGTGTCAGGAGGTACGGGCATTAGGACCCACACCCTCCTTAGACAACATAGTGACCTCGGGGGTCAGGTACTATGTCTCACAGTCTCAGTGTGCCGATGGTACCTATCCGGGATGTCCCAGTACTGAGTGGTAGGGTGGCATCGCACCGGTTAGAAAGCAGCCGGAATCAGCTTAGGTGGGGCACCGCCGATGATGATGATCTCGTGGCTGCGACGGCGACCGCGGCGACGAGGCGCGCCACCTCGTCCTCCCGGACATGGCGGAACGACTGGACGCGGTGGGCGCTGAGCAGCTCGAGGATGCAGATCTTCCGGAGCTGGCGCCAGTGGTCGTCGTAGGGCGCGAACCCGAGGCCTTGCCCGTCCTGCATCATGATCTTGATCGTCGGGCTCCACGTCCGCGTGGCGAACATGACGTCGTGCGTCCGCAGGACCTCGCGCGCGGCGTCCCGCGACGAGACCACCACGACGGGGACCTCGACAAGCCTGAGGTACATGAGCGGCGCGTCGCCGAGGCGGCGCGCAAGGTCGGCGAACGCGCGGTGCACCAGCGGCTTGCCCATGAGGTGGTGTAAGCTGCCGATCACTGGCAGCCGCCATGGCCCGGGCGGCAGCCGGACGCCGCCGCTGGCGTTGCCGCCGTCGCGCCCCCTGAGTAGCCCGAGGAGGAGTGGTAGGAGCAGAGCCAGGAAGAGGCACAGGTAGTGCCAGGACGATTGCTCCATGCTCATGCAGTCGACTGGAGTGTCTGGTACGTGGTGCCGTGGTGGTACATAAAGAGGCGTATACGTGAACTTAATGGAGCATCACACATAGGTGTACTGCAGGTGCGAGTGTACTAAAGTACAAAAGCAGAGTAGCTTTCGGTGTGATATATTTCCCGATTTCGATGGTAGCGCGAAGTATTGGCGGACAACTCGGCATTTGCCCGTCGTCCACACGAGATGCCGCTTTGGCATTGCAAGATTCGCCTCCAAATTAAGCTGCGAGACGACGGTGCCAGCGGATGCGCTCGCCGTGCTCCAGTCGTCGCTACGACGCATCAGTGGCCAAATCCCAAATGCGTGCTAGTAGGTGTCGTCTTCGCTGCGGCCTCGATCTCCTCTCTATATATTTCTCTGGCCCAAATCCAAGTGCCAGCCGCAGCCGGCTGTCGGATAAACTCTACGAAGGGTTCGTTAGCTACAGACATGCAAGAACGCTGCACCCGGGTGACGTCCATGCACCACGCGACAGCACGGTCCATGCAAAAATGCGCGGCCGGCGCGGGAGTGAGAGATCCCCTACGACGGCGACGGGCTGACGGCGACCATGCATGGGCGCCGTTCCGCGAAACACAGGCCAGGCTTTATAGTTTGAATTTGACGTTTTTATTATTCGTAATGCATTTGGCCAAACTCGCTGGGCCTGTCTTTCATTTCTTCTTCTGAACGATCTAGTAACTCTGTTGTATTTTCGTTATTAGTAATGGAAACGGGGATTCCCCTGTTCGAAAAATTATTTGTAATGCATTATAATGCAGCCTTTTCCAGCTACACGATACGATCGAGGTGAACC
>CM041637.1:44308699-44395796 GCA_023333625.1 Bothriochloa decipiens
ATGCTCAAGGCCCTAGTGGCTCCAAACACATTAGTCGACATAGTGTGTTGCTTGAAGCCATGGACTATAGTCGACACAAAATGATGAACGTCCGATAAACGGTAAACAATGGTGAACTATTTTCTTTAGAGGGAAAATGGAAAGTAAATGGCATATGATGATGAACTAGCTGCACATTTCAAAATATTCTTAGCTTTATGCCCATAGTCAGATCATGATTTTGAGTAGAGTTCTATATTCTAGTATAGTTGGTTCTCTTATGTATGTCATGGTTTGCTCTCATCCTGATTTATATATTATGCATTGAGTATTGTCAGTAGATTCATGGCTAATCCTAGTAAAGAACATTAGAGGGTTGTCCTATAGATTTTTTAGATATTTGTGAGGTGCTACTATGGCCTGTTTGGAATTTAGAAAATTTAGAGATGGACTTGTTGATTATGTCGATTCTGATTATGTTGGTGGTTTGGTGGTTATGCTGTTAGCTGAAAAGCAAGTTTTGCAGGCTACTGTTCTCTGTCTACTACATAAAATATATGATTCTTTCTCAAGCGTGTAAAGAAGCTATTTAGTTGAGAGGTTTATACTCTAAAGTTTATGGGGTTACTTCTTGTACTACTATACATTATGATAGCCAAAGTGCTATTTGTTTGACTAAAGATTAGATGTTTCATCAAAGAACAAAACAATGCGAGATGCCATTTTATTCGAGGTGTCATTGCTGAAGATGACATTAAAGTATGCAAGATAAATACTCATGATAATCCTACTAATAATATGTTGACAAAGCCTATTCCTGGAGCAAGTTTGAGCTATGCTCAGGCTTAGGTGTTATTATAGCTCAAGAAATCCCATACTTTTGGTGGTGGTGGTTATTTATTATTGAAGTGAGTTGATTGGTGATGCTTCAATCGCTATAAGATGGAATTGGTGTCAAGGTGGAATTTACTAGAATATGATCTTCTAATACGCGTCTTGTGGGAACATGTGGAGGCCCCATGTTAGGTTTTTGTTATGTTTATTAGTGGTTTTGTTCCTGTATTTGACTGCAGTTAGTCCGTCCTTTAAATTCCTTGTAAGTTGCACGGGAAGAGTTGATGACTAATTGTATTCATTGCATTACGTAGACTCTCATAATATAGTGGAGATCACCGAATGGTGCCCGTGGTTTTTTCATGCACATAAAAATCTATATCACGTTTTGATTTTTAATAGTTTTATTTGCTAACACCACCTAGCCAGTAGCAGCCTCATCTAGATGGATGGATCATCCCATACATTTTCCCTTCACTCATTCACATAGCAATGCAAGACTCCAAAGCTAACCCTGCAAAAGGTAAACCTATAGCCTTTCCCTTGACAAACCCTATGCATATGTGACCCTTTTCATTAGGGGTTGCCAAATATTTTTTGTGTTCACCACATATAGTTGATAACTTTACGACTAAAGATGAAGAGAACTATGAATAGCAGTGTTTATTTATGTCTATAGGATTAGCCTAACTAATCCCACTGTAATATCGCAGTAGGATGTCTGATAAATGTGATTTAAGGTCTATGGTCCAACTATGTAAGACATGTCCAACTATGTAAAACCGTGTATTTTTATCAATAATGATTGATGTATGATTGGTGATGTCATTTGATGTGAAGAAGTGCATATCAAGAAGTGCATATCTGTGATGGATCAGGGACATATGCGAAAGCAATTGGCTTCAAGGCATCCATATGACTAAAACATTCTATATATACTAACGTATAACATTAGTCCAATTGATCGTGTTTTTTTTACTGAAGTCAGTAAGGGAACTTCCAGCCTACTTTTTTATTTTTTTAATAATGTACTACTGTTTAAATTTGTTCTCACGGAGTGCTCTGTTGATCATGTTGTCACTTAGTCACTAAAATTACCTAATAGCCCTAGCTAGGTGCCATTTTCCGTACAGCCTTGATAGCCAAGCACCTTGGCACAATGGCACCCAGTGTTGTCACTTAATCACTAAAATTAGTTAATTGCCCTAGCTAGGTGCCATTTTCCGTACAGCCTTGATAGCCAAACACCTTGGTACCAAGTTATATATATGTCACATGACGAGTGAATGATCAATATAAAAAAAATGGCAGATTGTATATCGCAGCCTAGGGTCCTTAATTTATTACAGATATGTTCTAGCACACAATTGCATGGGTCCTTAATATATTTTATGGTTTGAAATGTGAGTGTTATTATTTTTCACGTCCCAAAATGACTTATTTTCAATAGTAAACCGTATATGGGTTTGAATTAGAAGTGCACAACACAGATTCTCCCCTACTTATTACTAGATGATATTCCCTGTGTTTCAAACTATAAAACATTAGGAGAATTGGCCGTGAGACATCTCGAAAGGCGCAAATTGGCTGTTGCACACATCCACTTTCGATATTTGCCAGAAGACACTGCAGTTTCGTGTAATTGGGCCAATAGACATCAAGCCTAATCAAACATTTTTATAAAATAAATATAAAATCATATATGTACTAGAAAATTACACTATAAATTTTTTTATATTCTACATGCTGAGAACTACAAAGTAAACATATTGTTTTGCACTAAAATAACCATTTTACCCCTCTTCATAAATAGACAAAGATAGCCATGATTAATTTGCTAATATGCTTGTAAGATATTAACAATCTTGGAAAAAAATCATAGAATGCGTATCTCAATAAATCTTCACAATGCTAAAAATATTAGCT
Source organism: Bothriochloa decipiens (assembly GCA_023333625.1). Taxonomy (NCBI): domain Eukaryota; kingdom Viridiplantae; phylum Streptophyta; class Magnoliopsida; order Poales; family Poaceae; genus Bothriochloa; species Bothriochloa decipiens. Next base: position 44,311,439 of record CM041637.1, read on the forward strand.
TAAAATAATAAAGTTTATGCTGATATATTTAGCATTACTTACTACAAGAAATTTGGCCTTCTATGACAAATTTCACTGAGTTATAAATTTATGTCCTATGAAGCTTAATTGATATATTAAAAGTTATTGTTTTGATCCGATATTTTTATCACTAACATGATTTGGTGATGTATATATTTTGTGATTTTTTTAGTATTTTTAGTGTCTTGCAAATACATTAACTAATTAACCATAGTTATCTTTGTCTATTTATGAAGAGGAGGAAAATTATCATTTTCGCGCAAAACAATATTTTTACTCCGTAGTTGAAACATCCTCAAATTTTCCACGAAGGAAAAATTCACAGAACGGTTAATAATGTGATAATATAAGCTATCACATTATTATACAACAGTTGATAATCAATTCCATACATCAAAATTAGATAAAGGGGTATAATAATAGGGCTTACATTATTCATTACATCGCCACATGGAGGATCATCAAAGTTCAAGCATCCAGAACAGCGCGGAAGAAAAGAACATTCGCGGAAGGATCTTCATCAACCATCTTGAGCGTAGGCACGAGACCTTCTAAACCTTCTATTTCTAACATCACTGTGAAGCAGGTAAATCTGCACACCGCTAGATGTGTGCAGGCCATGGTCAGCACCGATGAGCTTTAGTGAAAAAGAAACAAGGGATCTGGTGATCCTATAGTTTGGCTGTGGTTTTTCCTATGCATGCAAGTAATAATCAAGTTTATAATAATAAGTCAAGTTTTTAACACATTTCTATCCCACCCACACATCCATCCACCATCTCATCCATCCCAGATCCATCACCACATCGCCACCACCTTCACCATCCAGACTCACTCATGTCGACCAGGCCAACTCCCACTCGGCCGGTCTCAGTGGCCCGCAGCCTTCAACCTGGCTCACGGCCGGAAATAACTCTCAGGGGAAGGTAGAACACTCCACTCCCTAGTCCGGTGCATGCGAAACTCAGGAAAGGTCCATAGCCAAAGAATCGGCATATGTATCGATCGATCAACCATACACTCTGCAGAGGTTTCACTAATCCACCAGATAGCTATCATCGATACACGTGTGCACCTAGGCAGATTCCGGGCACCTACTACCATAGAACGATGCCACTCTATCATCCAGCTCTGGATCGCTAGAACTGTGAAGAGAGCATGTATCTACTCCCGTAGAGGATGCCATGCCATGTACCCATTCCCGATGGGGGTGCCATGATTGTCTCAGTAGGGTGTTAGCTCCAACCCATGCATATACCTTCCTAACACTTCTCGCCTAGCAGTAGTGGCATCGATCTATCCAGCGGTTCGGTCGTCTCCCCCCATGGGAAGCGAGTGGAAAGCAAGAGATTCCTAAGGTCCGGATACCAGCGTAGCTGTTCCTAAGTGTGACCAAGCTAGGATATCTTCGTCAGGGTTGATCTTTAACGTGCTACCACGGCACCTTCATCCCGGGCTCCACCTCTCAGACGATCACACCCAAAGACCACCATCACATCTCAGTTAGCCCGCCACAGGCTTCTCTCGTGGGAATGTCCAGACCCATTCCCCGGCAAGACTTGCTCCAGAAGCTCGTCGTAGATCCCGGCTCGATCGACTCAACCCTCACCCTACACCCTGCTGTAAGTCCCATTCCAAACCCAGATACAACACCATCAGCTCACATACCCATCTGATCCATCAACACACACCCCAAACTTGGCATCCCTACCAGGCCCTCCCAGGGTTCATCACATCGCATCAAAATATAAGTGAGTGAAGTATATATATGTATATATATAAATAATATAGCACAAGCATGTGGCTAACATAACAATGGGTAAGCAGGTGAAAGGTTACGACAAGGTAGAGGCTATCAAGTAATATTCTACCATGCAAACCTATCTCAGGTGTAAGCATTGTATAAAAGTAAAGCACTAGCAACTCTAGATGTTAGCCATGTCTAATAGGATTTCCAAGAGAAGGTGCTGCCATGACACCTGCGCTGTCGGGGTAGTAGTTGTACAAGTTGTCATCCGTCAGCGTAGTCGTTCAGCGGATCCTCCTCTTTGGTGTTCATAGACTCCTCCTTCGAATCGCTCCTCGTTCGACTCTGAAAACGAGATGTAGTAGTCGCGTAAGCGACTCCTATAGAATAGCACAAAGAACCAAATAAATTTCAAAAGATCCAAATGCACCCAAACATAAGCTCATGACGTAGAGCTCGATTTATAGAAAATTTGGACACTTGTTTCATATTTTTCTGAGTTCGTATGAATTAGTTATGAATTTCCAAAGATTTACATATATTCTGAAAAAATAAAAGGCTGGATTATCCAGAGGCCGACACGTGTCAGCTGGCATTGGGACACGTGTACAGTGGGGTCAAGCTGACGTGGCATGTCTGCTGAGACGGCGGACGACGTCAGCACGACGTCTTGTTGACGTCATCGTTGACCAAGTCAACGATCAGGCTTCCGTGGGCCCGCGTGACGTCACTGCTGACGTCATCATTGACTGGTGGGGCCAGGCTGACATCAGATGCTGGGCCATTAATGGGCCCTTATTGGGCCAGATATGGGCCAGATATGGGCCGGGCTTGGGCCCGCCATGTGTCGCTCTGCGATTTGTCCACGTCATCACGCTGGATCTGGGTCGGGCTCTGTCCACGGCGCCTTGGTCCACGGTGCACCATCCACTTGATCTTTCACAGAGCAGTCTCTGGTCCACCTGGACCGTGTCCATGGTGAGGTCCTCCGGTCGGGGTGGTTCACGAGCTCGGTCCGCGGTGCTCTGATGCGTGCGGGATCCACCGGCAGGGCCTTAGGTTCACAAGAACCGCGTCCATCCTCTCTGTCTTGCTTCCTCCTCAATTTCCCCATCCATGCTCATGGCGGAGCATGGCCGACGACGGTGGTGTCGTCCAATCCGGCGACACGGCGCCCCCCCCCCGCTCTTCATCATCTTGGTCCTCAGCTCCGCGGTGGCATAGCGACTTGATTGAGGTCTTCAAAGTTCGCAGCTGGCATCTGGTGAGGTCTCTCCATGGAGAGTGGCGGAGCGATGACGATGGCGTGCGGCGGCGCAGAGCACTCTCGCATCCAGGGCCAAAATTGGCTTCACGCGGGGTCCGATTCGAGTGCAAGCGATGCGATAGACCTTGTCGACGGCGACCATAAGGTTCGGTGGGGCGCTACTACGGCGAAGGCATGTGGCGGATCCTCCGAGCATGGTGGCATTCGGTAATGCAGCAAGATGGGGGTTCCGAGGTGATGCGATTCGTCGATTGGTGCCTCTGATTCTCCCATCGGCTCGCCGGCGGCGACCAAATACTACGGCGGCGTCCGTGCGCGCGCAAGGGTGCACAGCGGCGCTCTGGCAGCATGGCAGTCGCGATGGCAAGGCTAAGGATGGGATCTTAGGCTTCATCATCCTTGTGGCTCGGTGTAGCTCTTCGCGGCAAAGCTCGTCGACATGTTCTTGTCCCACGAAGTGGCTGGTGGCGACGGGAACGAGTGCGGCATGGCGGTGCTCCAGAGTAGCACCACGCTGGCAAGGTTGCGCAGCAGACGGCCTTCGGGCAGTAAACATGGGGCTAGCGTGCGCTCGGAGTGCACAACACCAGGACAGGAATGAATCTAGGGCTCATGATGGCATCCACGGTACGATGGCGACAGAAGAAGCTTCGCCGCGGTGGGGCATGGCCACGGTGGGATCCATAGCGGGCAGGTCCAGGCTGGCGTCCTCCTGACGCCATGGTTCAGCTTGGCCAGGACTAGTCAAGTGCGTGTTTGTGCAGGCGTGTCCAAGGGTCAGGAGAAGGCCTTGGCCTACGCGCACCGGTACGGGCGCCATGGCCGGTAACAAGAGGCGGAGGTTGGAAGAGGGGGCAGCGATGCTCACCGGTGCAGTCGCGGTGGAAGGTGTGGTTCGTCTTGGTGGTGAGGAAGCACGGTGAAAAGGAAGTAGTACCGCTACTTCTCCTCCGGCTCCGGCGAGGTGCTTCCTCTTCATGTCCGACGGTGGCGCAGCGGCTCCTGCAGTGCTCCGCTCCTCCTTTCCTTCTCTTCTCCCCCTTTCCTCACCACTCCTCCAACTTGGTGCTAGCGGTGAATTGGGTTGCCACCAGAGCGGCGGCGGTGGATGGGAGAGGGGCTAGGGCTCCATGGCTCTGGTGCCGGGGCTTTTATAGGCGGGGTGCCATGAGCACGGCTGGCGGACGGCTGGTGATCAGGTTGGGCGATCAGGCGATCGAGGTGCTCCTGGGGCCGCTGTCGGGGTCGCGTGGGCTCTAGATGGCAGCGTGGAGAGTGGGTTGCCTTCGCGGCCAAGCAAGGGCAGGGAACTAGCGGGGAACAGCGTGTGTGCGGGAGTGCGGGTGCGCGCGCGAGGGAATGATGCCCGCGGCCATGGGCATCTTGTGCCAGGGGCTGTCGGGCCAGGTGGATTGCCTCCACGCCGTGGGATTGGTAGGTGGTGAGGATGAGCGGTTGGGGCGGTTACGTCGCGCGGGCGCGCGCGTTTGCTCTGCTCCGCGAAAAGCAGAGGGAAGAAGAGGGGACCGGTGAGGTAAGCATCATGACAGGTGGGGTCCAGGTGCGGGGCTCGTCTGTCAGCGGTAGTGGCGTGGGTTTGGCGTGGAGCAGAACGAGCAGGCCTTCATGTTGGGCCGCGACCGTTACTGGGCTGGTTACTGGCGGTCTCGCGGGCAGGAAAGAGAAGGAGAGGGAAAAACGGGTTTGGCCGGCTGTCTTGCTTGATGGGCCAACTAGTGCAGGAAAGAGGAAAAAGGGAAGGCTGGCCGGCTGGGCTGCTGCCATGGTCATGGGCCGAAATGGCTTTCTCCATTTCTTCTTTATCCTTATTTCTTTTCTAATTCTATTTTCAAAATACTTTATATATGAAATGGATATAGCATGTTGCGAATATTTCTATGGTGGCATAAAATGTCATAGGACATGTTAGGGTATTATTCCCTTAATCGTATATCTATTTATCTATTATATAAATAAATATTTGTTGTTCTTTATTAATCATCACATAAAAGCCATAGAAGAGTCAAATCACATGTTAAATGCAACATTGATGATTAGCCAAAGTAACATGAGGATACATCTAGTGAAACATTGAAACATGACATCTGAAACATAGAAGGGTAGTATGTGGTACATGATATCAAGGTAAGAGGCTTGCTCAAGTGGAGGGGATTGGTGGAGCATGTTAGGGGGGCAGATATAGGGGTTAGCTCGAGAGCTAGGTCTCAAGTAACATAGGTACTGGAGTGCAACATGGCGAGTCACATTGCAACATAGAAGGTAACAATGATGCAATATGGTGATACCACTAGTGCAACATATAGCAACCTCTAGTGATACATTGTTGTAATCCATGCCAAACATAAGGGAAAACAAGAGGTGCATTGGATACATGGCTCCATGAAAAGGACTTGAGCAAGGTGAGGAGAGTTAGTGGAACAAGGTAGATAATGAAGGTAGAGGGAAGCTCTGGAGTCTAGACTCATGTAACATGAGTGCAAGAGAACACATGGGCAATTCTAGTGATACGTAGAGATATATCCAGGGAAACATATAAGAAGAACTAGTGTCACGTTGAGATTTACCACAAGAAACATAGAGGGGTAGCTAGAGTGTATAAGACATAAGGTTTTAAAAAGGTTAGGATCTCGAGTAAATTAAGGGAGGTCATCAGGGCATCATAGGTGCTCGACTTATGAACGTAAGGTGCTAGACAGGGAATAATCACATGTGGCTTATCTAAATATATTAAGACACATGTGATGGTGTTACAGGAAAAGTGTAGCACTAATCATATGTGCCACGTGCAAAAGGGTAGGGTTCCTACATGACAAGCAACAAACATGGGCTTGTTTCGAAAAAAATTTTGTTGGTTGTATTTTTCGGTGTTTGTAATTTTTAGGGTTGTTACAGTAGTCCTCATCATATAGAGTGTAGAAGATTTTATAATATATTATAATTTTTAGGCACTTATATGATTTTATATCTATTTTGTACTAATGTTTGATTAGGCTTGATGTCCATTGGTCTAATTAAACAAAACCGCGGTGTCTTCTAGCAAATATCAAAAATGGATATGTGCACTGACTAATTTATGCCATTCGAGGTGTCCCACAACTAATTCTCCCTAAAACATTTTAGCTTTTATAGATTCATAGTTTTTACTACACATCTAAATATACCATAATGTCTAGATATGGAATGAAAATTATGTATCTAGAAATGTCGTCTTATAGTTTGGAACAGAGGAAGTATAAGATAATTTACATATGAATGTTCAAATTGCATATATGAAACATATACTCGAATACACTATATGGGCTTGTTTGGCACAATTCGCAACAGCGTAATAAGCTGTATTTTTTGCCAAACAATTACTTTTAAACAACTTTATGTGTGAAGTTATTTTTCTTTTTCTTCACAGAGAGATGAAAAATTGCTGAAAATAGTAGCTTCACCGGCTTTCTCTGACATATGTGACACCCAAAGTGTACAGTGGACTGGTCCTGCCCTCACTGGAAAGGAACGCACAGGCCCGGGGCGATTGCACGAGCCGCTGGGAGGGCCGTTTCCCCGAATCTGCGATGCGTAAAAGACGACCAAGAGGGAAACAACTAAGGGCATAATAGTAATTATTGCCGGTGAAGCTGTTTTGGTCTAGTGTGTAATGTTGTTTTTCCAAATAATTTTTTTAAAATAGCTCAGCTTCACCTAAGGAATTGCTCATGAAGTTTTATAAAAAATAACTTTATTAGTGAAGCTGAGTCCTGCCAAATAAGCCCGATAATGCTTGAAGCAACTATTGTGCTGATTGGTGGGGCACACGAACGACGGGATGCAGGAGCAAGTCGTTCTTCTTTCGAACAGTGAGACCCATGTCCTCAGTCATGTCCAGCTCACTCGGCTTGAGCCCGTCTTCGAGCTTCCAGTCAAAGTGGTAGAGCAGGGCTGCCAATGCGAGTTCTATATTCGACTGCGCAAACACCATCCCAGGGCATATTCTTCTACCAGCACCAAACGGTATGTACTCAAAGTCCACGCCCTTGAAGTCGATCGTGCCACACTCAAATCGCTCGGGCCTAAACTCTCCAGCATCATCCCAATACTTTGGATCCCTACCGATCGCCCACGCATTCACGAACACCGTGGTGCCCTTGGGCACGTCATACCCAAGGATCTTGCATGACTCCCTTGCTTCCCTTGGGAGAAGCAATGGCGCCGCTGGATGCAACCTCAGTGTTTCCTTGATGATGAGCTTCAAGTACTTCATCTGTACCAAGTCATCTTCGGTCACTTTCGTCTTACCATTAAGTTTGACACGTAGCTCGGCTTGCGCTTTCTTCATCACATCCGGGTTCCTCATAAGCTCCGCCATGGCCCACTGCAGTGTAGTTGACGCTGTCTCGCTTCCAGCGCTGAACAGATCCTATACATATATATGCAAAATTGCAAGAACTAGCATGTTAAACAAAATGCAAACAAATATGATGAACTCTTGTTAATTATATATATATGCACTTACAAGGATAACGGCTTTGATCATTCCCATCGTGAGAGGCATGTCGAGGCCGCCTTCCTTTTGCATCCTCAAGAGCACGTCCACTAGGTCCTCTTGTTCCTCCTGGACAGCGGCGCCCTTCGCCACCGCTTGGGCTCTCCTTTCCTCGTGTTGCTTGATGGCGCACCCCATGAGTTCAAAGGTATTCCGGTGATTCGCATGCGCTCGCCGTGCCGTTCCGCAGAGGAAGTTCACAAACGGCGACGACGGGAATAGGTCACCTAGGTTAAACCCGGTGACAAGCTTGAGCCCCTCCTCGAGCGACACCAAGAACTCGTCCCGCCTGCTGAACCTGTCGCCGATCATGGCACGCACCGCCGAATCAGTGACGAGCACGGCGATGCGGTGGCTGACGTTGACGGGTTCGCCCTGAAGGGTGGCGGCGACCGCGGCGACGAGACGCGCCGCCTCGTCTTCCCGGACATGGCGGAACGACTGGACGCGGCGGGCGCTCAGCAGCTCCAGGATGCAGATCTTTCGGAGCTGGCGCCACAGGTCGCCGTAGGGCGCGAACACGAGGCCCGCCCCTTCCTGCATATAGATCTTGATCGTGGGGCTCCATGGCCGCGTGGCGAACGTGACGTCGTTCGTCCGCAGCACCTCGCGCGCGGCGTCCCGCGATGTGGCCACCACGACGGGGACCTCGCCGAGCCTGAGGTACATGAGCGGCGCGTCGCCGAGACTGCGCGCAAGGTCGGCGAACGCGCGGTGCACCAGCGGCTTGCCCACGAGGTGGTGTAGGCTGCCGATCACCGGCAGCCGCCATGGCCCTGGCGGCAGCTGGATGCCGCTAGCGTCGCGGTCGCGGCGCCCCCTGAGTAGCCGCCTGAGGAGCAGGAGTGGTAGGAGCAGAGCCAGGAAGAGGCACAGGTAGTGCCAGGACGATTGCTCCATGCTCTCATGGAGTCGACTGGAGTGTCAGGTACGTGTGGTGCCGTGGTGGACGTACAGGTGCTACGTGCTGGTACATAAAGAGCGTACGTGAATGGAGCATTTTTTTTTTCCACGATCGGGCCATTCAGTACTCGTATTTCGTTAAGAGGGAAAAAGTTCTAAAAACAACATGGGTGAAACCTCAATGATGAGAAGCCATCAAGACTCACTAGCTAGCGAACAACACTCCTAGCTACTGGATACAGTCGTGAACGGAGCATCACACACAGGTGTACTGCAGCCGCAGCCGCAGCCGCATTTCGGTGTCGTCTTCGCTCCGGCCTCCATCTACTCTCTATTTCTCTGGCCCAAATCCAAGTGCCGGCCGGCCGGCCAACCGGATAAACTCTACGAAGGGTTCGTTAGCTACAGACATGCAAGAACTCTGCAACCGATGACGTCCATGCACTACGCGACAGCACGGCCCATGCAAAATGCGCGGCCGGCATGAATGAGAGATCCCCTACGACGGCGACGGGCCGACGGCGACCATGTATGGGCGCCGTTCCGCGAAACGCAGGCCAGGCTTTATAGTTTGAATTTGACGTTTTTATTATCCGTAATGCATTTCTTTTATTTCTTCTTCTGAACGATCTAGTAACTCTGTTGTATTTTCGTTGTTACTAATGGAAATGGCGATTCCCCTTTTCCAAAAATTATTCGTAATGCATTATTATAATGCAGCCTTTTCCAGCTACACGATACGATCGAGGTGAACCGGTAAACCCCATTTGAATCGTAGAGCGACACTGACTGAAGACACAATCAGCAGCAGATATATAATACTAAGTCCTTCTAGGCAACTTGTATGAACAAGCAAGAAATGAGAAATGAGTATGGCGCAACTCCACGCACTCTGTTAAAAAAAATATGTAGTTGTGAGAGCACCTAAAAATTATGCTCCATAAACTTTAGGTTTTTGTGTAGCTGCTTCTTATATAATCCCTCCGTCATAAAATAAGTGTCATTCTCACTTTCTGAAAAACAAATATCGATAATTATATATTAAAATATATTAATATCATTATAAAGATCTTTTTATCTAGTTTTTGAATAAATTTATTTAAAAATATAAATATTGCACATATTTTGTATAAATCGAGTCAAACTTGTGACACGAACACCCAAAACGACACTTATTTTAGAACAGAGGAAGTAAGGAGCAGAATTTGTGCAGGAATCTTAATCCCCCCTTTATATGTCTTTTTCATTTTGCCCCACTACCTCCATGCTCCCATCTTGTCATCCACACCCCACACCATCGCCCATTTGCCATGATAAAGTGTCCGACCGTGTCGCCTTCACCTCGCTCAGCTTTGTCCCGTACCACTACAATGAAGCCATTGCTTTCAACCTTCGCTATCCACCGCAAATTATGATGTCCTTGCAAAATATATACTAGTCCCACCAAACTATTTTCCTTCATCACTGCAGCCCCAAATGTTAACCGGTCTTACTTTCTCGGTATCAAATAAATGAACCTGAATCAGCCATAGTAAAACTATTTAAAAATTAATCAGATTTATAAGAAAAATATTTAAAATACATATATATAAGAAAAAACTACTAATGTTTATAACATCACAATAGTACCATAATGTAACTATTTGTTATCGTGGTACTCTTCTTTGTAATTAATGTTGGTCAAAAAACCAATATGTCTGTCTTCTTTCACTCGTTCGTGTTGGCCCATTGGAGTCTGAAAAATCACAATAGAATAGGTAGCAAGAGAAATGGTCACATGAAAACACTCTCGCCGAAGGCCGGTTTTGAGCATCCCCAAAGCCACTTGCAAGCGAGGAGAGCAACTCTTAAAAAAAAGCCACTTTCCAACAAATGGAAAGAACGTCATCAGCTAGCTAGCTAGGTCACCCTAAGAAATACGTACAAACTTACAATCCTTAACTAGTATAACATAGTGTAGGAGAAACCAGAGACCTTGCCGCAAAACATCGAAAGAAGATCGAACGTATTTCCCTATCGGTTTCACACCAACATGGAAATTTCATTTTCTAGTGCATGCACAAAAAAAAACAAAATGACCTATAATTTATGACGGAGAGAGTATAAATTGTATGGAGTGAATTCCATACTGAAAATAATAAAATATTATGCTTAATTAAGGTTTAGAGTCCTCATCTCGACACATCAACCATGATGGCGCCACATTGTCACACATATATAGATCAATATATAATGGCACCGGCGGACTGTACAGCGCTCTTTCTGCAGAAATTTTGCAGTATCTAGTTTGGAGCTTTGTAGTGGCCACGGTGGAAAGAACAAGATGACCACATGCATGGCGCCAAGCGAGAGCTGCTTACGATGCAAATTTTCCTGCCATTTGTTAAGCACCGAAGCAAACCCCCAATGTTATAAGTGCCTCGCCCAAACCAGAATTCACATATACCACTGCAAAGTTCAGAGATTGTCTATTCATTTCTTGGTTAGCCATTGCATCCAAGAGGCCACCATATGGACTCGCTCACGTACTACCTGCGCCTCTTCTTGTTGGCTCTCCTCCCTCTCTTCCTCCTCAAGATCAAGAAGCGTGAAAACAATGGCCTCAGGCTGCCGCCGGGACCATGGCGGCTGCCAGTCATTGGCAGCCTCCACCACCTGCTTAGCAGCCCGCTCCCCCACTATGCCATGGCTGACATCGCGCGCCGGCTCAAGGCGCCCCTCATCTACCTTAAGCTCGGGGAGGTTCCTGTCGTTGTTGCGTCGTCGCCAGATGCCGCTGCCGAGATTATGAAGACACACGACGTCAACTTCGCCACGCGCCCGTTGAGCACGACGATGAAGGTATATTTTGGAGATGGTGAAGGCTTGGTGTTCATGCCCTACGGCGCTCTGTGGTGGCAGCTCCGCAAGATCAGCATCCTGGAGCTGCTCAGCGCCCGCCGCGTGCAGTCGTTCCGCGGCGTCCGGGAGGAGGAGCTCGGCCGCTTCGTGCCTGCCATTGCAGCGTCGCCGCCAGGTGAGGTCGTGAACCTTAGCCTGAGGATCTCCGAGCTCACGACTGACATGGCCGTGCGCTCCATGATCGGCGACCGGTTTTAGAGGCGGGAGGAATTCCTGGAGAATATGGTGGAGGGAGTAAAGATCACCACCGGGTTCAGCCTCGGTGATTTGTTCCCGTCGTCGAGGTTGGCGAGCCTCATCCGTGGCACGACTCGTCGGGCGGTGGTAAATCACCGTAAGATGCTCGAACTGATGGACTATGCCATCAAAAAACACGAGGAGCGGAGGGCAGCCAAGGCCACATCTGCAGAGGGAGAGGACATCGTGAAGGAGGATCTGCTGGATGTGCTTCTGAGGATACAGAAGGAAGGTGGCCTGGAGGTGCCACTCACCATGGGATTGATCAAGGGCATCATCCAGGTAAGGACGTACTACTGTCTACTGCTACCGCAGCAGTGCAGCATGTATATCTGATCGAAGGTTTTGGTTCAAAGCTATGTGATTCATGTGTTCATGGATGTTGTGTTCTCTTGTTACTTGCTTATTTGTCCATAGGACCTTTTTGGAGCCGGGAGTGAGACCTCTGGAAGTACACTTCAGTGGGCCATGTCAGAACTTATACGTAACCCAAAAGTGATGGAAAGGGCACAAGCGGAGGTACGCGAAAAGCTCCAAGGGAAGCCAATAGTGACGGAAGATGACTTGGTTGAGTTGAGGTACATAAAGCTCATCATCAGAGTGACCCTAAGGATGCATCCGGTGGTGCCATTGCTTCTCCCAAGGGAGTGTCGAGAGTCATGCAAGGTCATGGGGTATGATATACCTAAGGGAACTACTGTGTTTGTGAATGTTTGGGCGATCAGTAGGGATCCCAAGTATTAGGACGATGTTGCAACATTTAAACCGGAACGATTTGAAGCTTGTAAAATTGATTTTAAGGGCACAGACTTTGAATTCACACCCTTTGGAGCTGGTCGGAGGATGTGCCCAGGCTTGGCATTTGCGCAAGCAGGTATGGAGCTCGTGCTCACAGCACTCCTGTACCATTTTGACTGGAAGCTGCCTGATGGGATGCTGCCAAGTGAATTGGACATGACGGAGGAGATGAGCATCACTGCCCGAAGGAAACATGATCTTTACCTACAGCCAATTGTCAGTGTGCCGCCACATGTATGATTTTAGCTATTTTACATGCTATTTTACCCTAGAAAAATACGCTTTACACATCTAGTTGCATGTGTATTTGGATTGTCCGAATTTACAAATAAGTACATGAAGCACATTGTTTTTCTTTGGTGAAATGTTGAAGTTCTCTATGTAAAGGTGAATATGTTGAAATCCATATCCTTCACCAGGTCATTGCAAAGCTCTTCACTAGCTAGGTATGGGCAGTTGGACTGCTTGGTTTGGCTAGGATGTGGAGACACCTCAAAATACATTTTATGAGTTAAGTTCGACGATAATTCTGCTTCTCGTGCTCATATGGTACTATGGTCTGTACACATCATTACAAGCTCATAGACTAGACAGATAGTCTACGAAAATTAATCGAGTTGCATTGGCGCTTGGCGGTGAATTTCGGAATCCTCCAATGAGTGAGGTGCCTGTCTATATGACGGGGCTTTCCCTAAGCAGCAAATTAAAGCTGAGGTGCATTTGTAACAATGGTTCATCCACCAATTAAGTGAGGAGAGAGGAGTGGGCAAGTCATCTAGACACATGTCGCACAGTGATAGGTTTGGTGTTGAAGCACAAAGTTGTTAGAATGTGTTTCTGGTTCGACTTAGGAATTACACACGTCGGTGTGCTTTCAGCGGCTTTGCCAATGGAAAAAGTGAATTAGGAACATCTTCAGTGAATAAAAAATAACAGAAGAATAAAAAAAATAAAACTAACGAAATCAATGTGGCTTAATAAGGACGAAGATAAAACGTGACCCGTTGCACGGATGGTGAGTGCGTGACACTAGCTGGACTTCTTCCACCTCGTCCTCGTGCCTTCCCTTCCCTTACCCTCCATAGCCTTATCCTCCGCCGTCCCTAGCCAGCGGCTGCCGTGCCTCTCCGCCCCACACAGCGACAGCCCTAGGGCGCTGACAAACCCCTCAGCTGTATCCTCGCCCTCCGCCCCTTCCCCCACCACAGGTGGCTAGTGGCGAGCCGCCTTGCCGCACAGCCCGCAACCCACTGCCACCTTGGCCCGAGCATTCAAGTTACCCGATTTTTGGGTTGTGTAATTAGGGTAATACGGAATTCAAGTAATTAAAACTGCTACCATATTACCCTCAAAAACACGACCCGCGGTTTTGGGTACCCTTTGGGTTCAAGTACACCGGATGTACCCGAGAATCACACAACTAGCAATTTAGAAGGATTAGGCATAGATTGTAGGATTGATCGAAGTGATATCGCCAGGTGCAGAGAGCCATAGAGATGGCGCGCGCCAGGTAGCGGCAAGGGGTGAAGGGCAAGTGCGGAGTAGTGCGTGTTAAGCGAGTGCGACAGCGGCTCGTGGTTGGCGGGTGTGGCGGCGGCTCTCCATATGCATCCGTCCAGAACGGTAGCATCGCAAACCTCGGCATTTGTTTCCTAGAATACTTGTCTATTAGAGCGAGTATTATAATACATCCAGCAAGCGGTTGTAAGGTTTTTACAATCCTTCTCTCAACTCACTCATATAGTGGTTACGTCTTCATAATTAATAAAGGACCCAATTGTTTCTCTCATAAAGTTCCTTGGTTCCTGTACCCAAGACGGCTATAAGCTTACAACTTGCTTCTCTCTCTCTTCCCTTCTCTCCTTTACCTCAGCATTTAGCCGGCTTGCAACCTGCTATAATACTTGCTCTCTTAGGGCACTGTCGTATGGGATGATGGGCCATGATGAATGGAGTAGCCTAGTGAAAATTGGGGCTATGTTGTTGGGTTTTTATCTGGGTAGAATGGGTTGTTCAGGTACCTGGAGACATTGCACGAATTAGCCAAATTAATTTTGGAGTTATCCGAATTTGGGGTCAAGTCGCTTAGGTTCAGGTATTTTGGGTCTGGGTTCGGATAATTCGAGTACGGGTAATGGGTAGCGGGTTTTTCTAGGCCTACAACCACCTCTCGAGCCCGCCACCCTAATCCCAGGGCAAGGCACCGGCGAGCCCTGCTGTGATGCAACCACTGTTGGCCCCGCGCAACCAACTATCCTCCATCACCCGCTCAATGGCACCCTCTACGCGTCGCTTGCCACTATCAACCAGCCACAAATGTCGTATCCTGGCTGCGTCTTTGTTGATATTTGTTAGCATAAGCAGATAATTCTGGAAGTGCATAGAAGTACCGTTGTAGTTTTCGCCTACAGTGTTCCTAGGTATCAATTTCCACGGGAAATACAAAGTGTACTAGAAAGGACGAAGAATGTCCAAAATAAAAGTAAAAAGATATTTTTGTAAGTAGAGAGAGTTTTCTAAGGTATTCTCAAGATCCCTAGATAATCAAGGTTCAGGCTTACTAAACTTTACTTAATTCGTAGCAGCAGTACATTTCTGATCCTCGAAGAGATTTGGAAGGGGTGATTAGGGTCAGGCCGCCAAAAGCTCTACGAAAACACCAATCCATACGTGGTGGATTACAAAGGCCTGGTCAGAGTTGTCACCTCTCGGGATAGCACAACTATTCGTAGGCTTGGGCGCAAACTCAGGTAATCACTAGCCTAGACACTATGTCTACGCTAATAATTACTAAACTAGCCCAGATCCTTAGACTAGAGCACTCGGTCAAACGGAGTTCCCGTAAGTAAAATGTAGCAATATTGAATTTAATTATATAGAAAGCATGGAATATACCAAAGGAAAACTTGGATATTACTCAAGTTAAGTCGGCTTAATAGAGGTACAAAGTTGAGGAGGGCCCGACAAGCCTGGCTCCTCCTTAGCTCTATTTCTCTCCTCTCTTCCTCTTTTCTCTAATACAACTAGGTGTGAAGCACCTAGAGGGACACTACTACTGCAAATGTGTGGAAATTGAAGCTCAAAGTGTAGAATGTACAGTATATAGTGTGTGGTAAAGGAGGCATGAATTTATGGAGGGAGAAGTAAAACCATCCGAGAGCAACGCGGGAACTGCCTTAGGTTGTCAGCATGCAATCGCCTGAAAAGGATGGTCGTCAACAGGGCCATGTGGGGAGCGGCCGCCCCCATGGAGAAGCCAATGGCCACATCGTCACCACGGGAGGGATCTATTTGGATAGGTGGCGGATTAGGTTATCTGGAATCGGCCCACGGGAGGGGCTAAATACACAGAGAGGCGAATTTCGACTGAAATTTGTCTTGTATTTCTGGCCCACGAGAGGTTTTGGGCAGATTTAAAGACGAGTTAGGTTAAAATCTCCCTTGCATTTCAAGCCCCACGGAAATTTTTAGAATAAGTTGAAGACAAATTGGAATGAGTTAGGCTAAACTATTCTTTGTATTTCTGAGCCAGGGGGGGTTGGGGCTATAGCCCCCTGATTCCCCCAATGATTTCTAATACCCCGTTACATCTGACTTAACCGCGCAGCTCTCGGGGACACCCATCCCTTACACTGCTCTGCCTTAAATTCACCTGAATTTGGCTTTAGTGACCACCGAATCTCTGTGGCAACCTGAAAACAGCTTTACATATGGCTGGTACTCGGAGAACTTATTCTATTATAATATTTGGTGGATGCAGTGAGGCAAGTTATAGGGTATTGTAGAGTTGCAGGACATGAATTGAAACTGATCTTATGCTCAAGTTGCTATTTATTAAGTGACCAATTGGGATCTGATATATCAATTACTCTTACTACTCTATAAACTACAATGTATGCCAGAGGAAGTGACCATATTTGTCAGACGCAAAAATCAAACCTCACGGACGATCCGAACCGAGAGAGTTTAATAATGTTTGCTGTGCGGACGGTAAGAAGTTGTCTATGCTACCACCCCACAGCAGACCGTGAAAACTAGTGGACGGGAAGACAATATTTCTGTGTACATGAACTCCATAATCGATGGCCATGCTGTTACACTAGTCCTCAAACCAAACTTCGACCAAACCATACCGTTTGATCCAGCAATGGAGTGCCCTTACGATGCAACTTTCTTGGCACTTGTTAAGCGCTGACGCAAACTCTCACAAACCCATTCCCACCGGAATTGAACGATCCGACAGGAGCTCAGAGGTAACTGGTGATGTCATCCTAGAAAAACATAAAATATTTATTTCAAATTATTATAACACCCGAACCATGTATCTATTTTAAATTCTATCTGCACAGATGTATGTATTCTAGGTGATAAAACCAACATATCTTCCACTTGATATGTTCGAAAAAAAATTTGGTTACAATGTATGTGTATGAATAAAACTAGACCTTACTTGCACACGAAATTGATAATAGATATACAGTTTAGAAGTTATAACATTTAAAAAAATATTTTGTGTTTTCCTACCGACAAGAGAAATTTAAGGATATCGAAATATTGATCGTCACTTTCGAATCCGCCTAGCAAAACGCCGATATTATAACTTTTTTAACAAGACCCCGATATATAACTTATATAAGTGCCTCGCCCAAACTTTATAATTTGCATACCTACCACTCCAAAGTCCAGTGATCAGTCCACTCAGTTCTTGGTTAGCCATAGCATCCTAGATCAGGCCATGGATTCGCTCACGTACTACCTGTGCCTCTTCTTGGCTGCCCTAACTCTCTTGCTCCTCAGGATCAAAAAGCGTGACAACAATGGCCTCAGGTTGCCTCCAGGCCCATGGCGGCTGCCGGTCATTGGCAGCCTCCATCACCTGCTTGGCAGCCAGCTCCCCCACCAAGCCATGGCCGACATCGCGCGCCGGCTCAAGGCGCCCCCCTCATATACCTCAAGCTCGGGGATGTTCCTGTCGTCGTTGCGTCGTCATCAGATGCCGCTCGCGAAATCATGAAGACGCACGACGTCAATTTCGCCACCCGCCCGTGGAGCACGACGATGAAGGTCTATTTGGTGCATGGGGAAGGTCTGGTGTTCGCGCGCTACGGCTCTCTATGGCGGCAGCTCCGCAAGATCAGCATCATAGAGCTGCTCAGTGCCCGACGCGTGCAGTCGTTCCGCAGCATCCGGGAGGAGGAGGTCGGCCGCCTCGTGGCTGCCATCGCGGCGTCCCCGACGGGCGAGGCCGTGAACCTCAGCCAGAGGATCGCCGAGTTCATGAATGACACGGCTGTGCGCTCCATGATCGGAGACCGGTTTGAGAGGCGGGAGGAATTCCTAGAGAACATGGCGGAGGGACTAAAGACTGTCACTGGGTTCAGCCTCGGCGATCTGTTCCCGTCGTCGAGGCTGGCCAGCGCCATCGGTGGCACGGCTCGTCGGGCGGCGGTAAACCACCGCAAGATGTTTCAGCTAATGGACCACGCCATCAAACAACACGAGGAGCGGAGGACAGCCATGACCACATCTGCAGAGGGAGAGGGCATTGTGAAGGAGGATCTCGTGGACGTGCTTCTGCGGATACAGAAGGAAGGTGGCCTGGAGGTGCCAATCACCATGGGAATGATCAAGGCCATCATCCTAGTAAGTACAGTACTTTTTTTTAGTAAGTAAGTATAGTACTTATTGTGCGTGCATGTTTATGGAAGGTTTTGGTTCACATCTATGTTTGATTCATGAGTTCATGGATGTTGCGTTCTCTTGTTGTCGGTGTTATGAAAACACAAACTAGTAAATATTTGTATGAAAGTCGGGTTCGGATGGAAAGACAATGAGACACAAGATGTATACTGGTTCGGGCCGAACGATCCCTACGTCCAGTGAGCAGTGGTACTCGTGTTCCTTATCTCTTACACTTGCGTGGGGGTGTACAAGCCGGTCGAGAGAGGGAGGTGGGCTCCCAAATCCCTGTGAATGGGTGAGTGCGTGTGTGACTGAATGCTCTAGCGTTCGGTCTCTTGGTCGATGGCTGACCTCCCATTTTATAGCTCAAGGAGGGGGCCATGTACACGAGGGAGCGGCGAGAAAAGGAAAAGAGAGGATGTCTAAATTGTGACCCTTTGACAATCTTGAAGATCATGCGTTTTGCCGGTGCCTTCCACCCTCGCTGTGGCATGGTTTCGGTGGGGTCTGGTAGCTCCATACTTGTCGTGTCGCGCCTGCCTCGTGGTCTCATGGAGGGGGGTCCGGTCGCCTTGCTTGAGTAGATTCGTTCCTTCTTACATCATGCACTGGCTCATGTAGGGGCCGGGCTAGCGCATGTCTGTTTCGGCATGGTCAACCATTCCAAGCCGTTTCTGACTTTCCATTAGAGTTGAGTCCCTGTGTATCTTCCTTTTCAGGTTTTGTCCCTTTTCGAGACTATGACCCTAGTCCTCAAACAGCAGGATTGGATCCCTTCTAGACCAGATTGGAAATCGTGACCCCTGCAATATCGATGATGCTCCTACGCCATGCCCTATTGATGACGTAGGAGCACTGTAGCAGGAACGGTGGCCAGAGATTCTTCGCGGTGCCGGTATGAAGCTGCCAGGCGCTGGTTGCATCGTACGCCCGTGCACGTCCCATGATGGCTTCTCCGTACGATGTCGGGTACAGCGGCATGGTGTAGCATTGAAACGGGGCGCTGCCCATCCACGCGTCATGGTTGACGCCTGGCGTCGAGCAAGATGGGTCGACGTTGGATGCCTTCCCGCGTCATACGAGGCAGACTGACGTCATACGCCTTCCTACGTCGAGCGGATTGGGCTCACGTCGTTCGTACTCCTTGTGTTGGCCGAGGTCTGCCTTAGAATCAGACCCATGTAGAACGGGGTGGGCTTTGTGCTTGCCTACTCATCGTACGAGCCGATCGCTTTGTGGGCCCTCACAGGTTGGTCAAATCCTTGGGCTTGGCTCGTGTCGTTGTTTTAGATGGGCTTGATTACTTGTCCATTGGGATCTCCTCGTTTTAGGTATCCAAAACTTGTTGCTTGCTTGCATTTGTGTGTAGGACCTTTTTGGTGCTGGGAGTGAGACCTCTGCAAGTACAGTTCAATGGGCCATGTCAGAGCTTATAGGCAACCCAAAAGTGATGGAAAGGGCACAAGCTGAGGTACGCGAAAAGCTTGAGGGGAAGCGAACGGTGACCGAAGATGACTTGTTTGAGTCGAGGTACATAAAGCTCATCATCAAAGAGACCCTAAGGATGCATCCGGTGGTGCCATTGCTTGTCCCAAGGGAGTGCCGAGAGTCATGTAAGGTCATGGGGTATGATGTACCCAAAGGAACTACTGTGTTTGTGAATGTTTGGGCGATCAGTAGGGATCCCAAATACTGGGACGATGCAGCGACATTCAAACCGGAGCGATTTGAGGCTGGTACAGTTGATTTCAAGGGCAGAGACTTTGAATACACGCCATTTGGGGCAGGTCGGAGGATGTGCCCCGGCATGGCATTTGCACAGGCAAGCATGGAGCTCGTGCTTACAGCACTCTTGTACCATTTCGACTGGAAGCTTCCTGGTGGGATGTTGCCAAGTGAATTGGACATGATGGAGGAGATGGGCATCACCGCCCGAAGGAAGCACGATCTGTGCCTACATCCAGTTGTCAATGTGCCGCCACATGTCTGATACATCATAGCTGCTTGATTACTTGCTATTTTACCGTACGTATATGCTTTACACATCCAGTTGTATGCGTGCTGAGTCTGAATTTACAAATAAGTACATGGAACACATTGTTTTGCTTTGGTGAAATGTTGACGTTCTATGTGTAAAGATGAACATGAATGGTTTAGAACCTCACAGTACAATGATATGTTGGCTTAATAATGTCATCGCAGAACTCTTGACTAGCTTGGTATGAGCAGTTGTGCTGCTTAGTTTGGCTAGGATGTGGAGACACCTAAAAAACGTGTTTATGACTTAAATATTATTTGATGATAGTCCTGGTTCTGTTGCTCATATGGTACTATATTTTTATTTTTATTTTTTGAACCGGGGAGCCTATTCTCCTCATTCCCGGGCACTGTGCACGGAAATACCGTGGTCATGTACAGTGCAATCACAAAATTCTGGAACTCAGACCGATAGTCGATGAAATTGATGGCTTGTCTATGGTTTGCTTGAATCCAATGGCTGGGAACTACAATTTAGAGATGACAGATGTAGCACCATATTTCGCCATGCTCGCTGATCTGCTGCCGGCCTGATGTGTGCTGTTGGCTCCTGAGGTGAACGATAGAACTCTTCAATTTCTCGCGGATATATGCATGCGTCATGGTCATGCGTGGACAATGTACATTACATCATCACACAGACAAATGCATTCGCGGATTGGCCATGTACTCTCGTTGCTTCGTATTAATCGTCATACCTTGTCGTGTCCTCGTGTGTGTAGCTATTCTCCATGATTCGTCCATTCCAATAAGCTTGATACCATCCTCGGATCACGGACCGGCTAGCAGTCCACTGAGTTCAAGCTCTGTTCGCCACCGTACCGAACCACCTATGGAGCAGCTCGGGTACTCCATGTGGTTCTTGTTGGCGGCTCTCCTCTTCCCCCTCGTACTCTTGAAGCTCAAGAAGCGTGACAACAATGGCCTGAGGTTGCCGCCAGGTCCGTGGCAGCTGCCGGTCATCGGCAGCCTCCACCACCTCCTTCTCCATGGCCCGCTCGCCCACCGCGCCATGGCCGACATCGCGCGCCAGCTCAACAACGCGCCCCTCATCTACCTACGGCTCGGCGAGGTCCCCGTGGTGGTGGCGTCGTCCCCGGACGCCGCTCGGGAGCTCATGAAGACGCACGATGTCAACTTCGCCACGCGGCCATGGAGCCCCACCATCACGGCCATGAAGGCCGACGGGGAAGGGCTGGTGTTCGCGCGCTACGGCGCGCTGTGGCGGCAGCTCCGCAGGATCAGCGTCCTGGAGCTGCTCAGCGCCCGCCGCGTCCAGTCGTTCCGCCGCGTCCGGGAGGAGGAGGTCGCCCGCCTCGTGGCCGCCGTCGCGGCGTCGGCGTCGATGTCGGCGGCTCCGCGCGGCGAGGAAGCGGCTGTCGTCAACGTCAGCGAGCGGATCGCCGTGCTCGTCGCGGACTCGGCGGTGCGCGCCATGATCGGCGACCGGTTCGACAGGCGGGACGACTTCCTGGAGAACCTCGCGGATGGGCTCAAGATCACTGCGGGCTTCGGCCTGGGCGACCTGTTCCCGTCGTCGAGGCTCGCGCGCTTGCTTGCTGGCACCACGCGTCGCCGGGCGGTGTCGATCCATCGCAGGCAGTTCGAGCTGATGGACCTTGCCATCAGACAGCACGAGGAGCGGAGGGCAGCCATGGCCGCCGCGGCTGCAGACGGCGCCGGTGCCGTCCATGAGGATCTAGTGGATGTGCTCCTGCGGATTCAGAGAGAAGGTGGCCTCGACGTGCCACTCACCATGGGGCTCATCAAGGCTGTCATCCTTGTAAGTAACTAGTAATCCTAGTATATGTCACATTCATTAGTTCATACTGCATATTGTGCGCGTGCATGACGTACCTAGGACCTTTTTGGTGCCGGGAGCGAAACATCGGCGAACACACTGCAATGGGCCATGTCAGAGCTCGTCAAGAACCCTAGAGCGATGCAGAAGGCACAAGCCGAGGTGCGTGACCACCTGCAAGGAAAGCCATCTGTGATGGAAGACGACCTAGCTGATCTCAAGTACATCAAGCTCGTCATCAAAGAGACCCTAAGGATGCATCCAGTGGTACCATTGCTCATCCCAAGAGAGTGTCGCGAGTCATGCAAGGTCATGGGGTATGACATACCCAAAGGAACCACGGTCTTTGTGAACGTCTGGGCGATCAGCAGGGATCCCAGATACTGGGAGGACGCCGAGACATTCAAACCAGAGAGATTTGAGGCTGGCACAGTTGATTTTAAGGGCACCGACTTTGAATTCACGCCATTTGGAGCGGGTCGCAGAATGTGCCCCGGCATGGCGTTTGCACAGGCCGGCATGGAGCTGGCACTCGCGGCGCTACTGTACCACTTTGACTGGGATCTCCCAGCTGGGCAATTGACGAGCGAAGTAGACATGACAGAGGAGATGGGCATCACCGTCCGGAGGAAGCATGATCTTTACCTACACCCAGTTGTTCGTGTTGTTCCGCCGCAAGATGCAGAGTAGCGCTACTAGAGCTGCGTATATATGAAAATGTGATGGAGTTGCATGTCTGTTGTCTGGAGAACTTACATGCATCAGTGCATCGGTACAGCACGCAGTGTAGTGTTCCCTTGTGAAATTGAAGTTACTATTACCAAAAAGACAGCTGGATCTTTCTATAGATTTATGAAGCCGCAGAGACATGTTAAAGTTCTTCCACTAAGAGGGAAACTAGAAACTGGAAACATTTGACTGCCATGAGGAATCTGTTGGCACCTTGTACTTTTGTGCCAAATGATTCTGAATTTCTGATAGTTAAACTTAATTTATATGTCATATCATTATTGACTAACCCATGGAGTAGAAACTAATAATCACTGTGCCAAAACAGCAAAAGAAGACACAAAACTCAAGGACCTGATGATAATAAAACACGGCTATAATGTGAGACTAGAGCCGGGGCAAGTGTTTGATGTGTTGGTTTTAATTAGCAAAACATGTATCTAAGATACAAATATCCGAGACGGACTCAACAGTACATATATGCTAGAGCCGGGGAATGTTGAATCTTTTTTTCTCTCTTGACCATGCCAAGAGGCACATGTTTCATTAAGAGGAAGTAGTCTGGGGAAACACATACAGTAAACAGCAAAGAACAAATAGGCGGTAATATTGTTTACCGTGGAAGGACAAAGACAACAGCGGCTGATCAAAACAGAGAAAGAAGCTCAGCAGCCCCTGCCTAGAAAGGTTTCACCTGACTTTAAGGGTGAAGATTTTGAGCTTACAGCACTTCGATCCGTCTCCGGGGTTTGACATTTGCGAACATATATACTTGCTGCACTCCAATACACGAGGAAAAAAAAATCAGCAAGTGTGCTACCATTGAGAAACATACATGAGACTAGAAAGAATCCGCACCAACATAACAGACCAGAGAGGGGAAGACGTTTTTAACCTCTGTACCATTTCTTTGCTGCTGACAGTAATGATCCACAATACAATGGCCAGCTGATGACGCACTTCTTCAAGCACTCAAAAAGAAAAAGAAATATTTCCATGATTTACAGAAATATGATGTAAACCCAACATCTAGCAACACAACCATCATCCTTTTAACCAAAAGCTGAACAATCTTATTTTTCCTCTTTTGATGATGCCCCATCCATGAATCAAAAGAACATAAAGAAATCCTGAGCCTCAAAAGGAAAAAAGAAACGAAAGTAACAGTTTCAGCTGTCATTCCAGTTGACATGCATAATATTCATGAAGCAGACATATGTTCAGTTATGACGCTATGGTTCCTCAGCATCCTTCATTTGAGCACCAGCGACGAGCTCTTCTGTCAAAGAAAATAGCCCAACAATCTCCTTTTTAGCTTCAAGAATCACATTAATTTTCCTTTGTGGATCCATTTTAGAAGCACCATCACTAATGTTTGAATTTTGAGATGCTACCAAATTGGTGCCAGAATCAGTTCTACCACTTCTCAAGAATTCCTTAGTCACATCCGCAAGCTTCTTCAACATAGTACTAGCAGCTAGTGCCTCGACCTCCAGAGATTCCATTTCATGCTTTTGGAGCTCCAATTCTCCCACAATGCTGTCTTTGGTTGCCTCATTAGCAACTCTAGACAGTCTCCTGATGTCATAGGGGTCTATGGATAACTCTTCCAACTTGTCTAGTTCCTTGTCCCTGACATCTGACCTTCCAACTACTGCCTTCAACTCTCGATCTTTGGCGTCAAGCGCTTTATAAGCAGCACTCAGATCCATGTCCTTTTGTCGTAAGGATTCTTTTAACATGTCTATGTCAGCCTTCAATTGGCTATGTTTATGCAAATTGGACTCAAGTGCTGTACTTGTGCTTAAAATTTCATCATCCAGCAAGTTATAAATGTCCAATTCTTCACCTTCAACAGAACCTATAAGATTGCCAGTAAGTTCAACTATC
Organism: Bothriochloa decipiens; assembly: GCA_023333625.1. Taxonomy (NCBI): domain Eukaryota; kingdom Viridiplantae; phylum Streptophyta; class Magnoliopsida; order Poales; family Poaceae; genus Bothriochloa; species Bothriochloa decipiens. The sequence continues at coordinate 44,336,004 of CM041637.1, forward strand.
TTTTGCACCACAGATTCAGCTTGTGAGCGTCCTAATCTCATCTTATCCAGTTCATCTTGCATTAATTGTATGCATTTCTCTTTATCCTGTAACTCAGTTCTAACTTGAACCAGTTGATCCTCCTTGCTATTTATCAGCTGCTGAAGTTCAAGAACCTCACTGTTAACTTCATCAAGTTTTCTTTGTGTCTCCAGAAGCTCCAAATCTTTTTCTTGAACAGCCAATTGTATGGAATCCACCTTCAATTTCATATCTTCAACTTCATATCTGGCCTCTAACAACTCAGTCTCTTTTGTTTCAACAAGCTTTTGTGAATTGAAGTAATCCTTCTCCTTCTGAACTAGCTCCTCTTGAAGCAAGTCTACTTCCTTAGTTTTCTGTTCCAAGCTCTCCCTTTCTTTGGTTAACATGGCCTCTAGGGACTCAACCTTCTTCATTTCCTCAAGTAACTGAGATTCAAGTTCACTACAGCGAGATTGTACAGCACTGAGTTCATTTGCCTTTCCTTGAATCTCCAGCTGAGCAGCTTCCAAATTCCGGGTATAAGAAACAATCAATGCCTTTTGGTCTGTGAGTTCCTGCACTTGGTTACTCAACTGTGCTGCTTGATCTTCTACTTGCTTGCGTGAGAAGGTGAAAGCCTCTTGCGAAGCTATTAGTTCAGAACGCACAGCATCTAGCAAAGACCTCACCCGTTTGAAGTCATTGATTGTATTCTTGATATTATCCTTATCCTTGGATGCCATTTGCGCCAGTTCCTTTAACTCTTTCTGTGCTGCAATCCATCCTGAATTCTGCTTCCCAAGTTCCTGTTCTGCAACTTTCAGTTTCTCTTCATTAGCTTTCATCAGTTCATTTAACCTCTCAATGTCAGTTTCCTTTCTTTTAATTTCACTTTGAAGCTCCCTAATTGTTGCTTCTTGACTTGCAATGGCCTGATTAGCTACAAGAAGCTCTTGTTCCTTGGACTCGATCTCTGAACGCAGCAAGGCTGCTTCATCATTCTTCTTCAGCATCTCTTGTTTAAGCTTATCCACTTCAATAACCTTCTTAGAAAGTGCATCTTGTGAACTAACAATTTTTTTGTCTTGTTCCTCGACCATAACCTTCAGATTATTGATCTGTCTGACTTGTAGAGACAAATCCCTACTCGCCTTCATCAGTGCTTTCTCCATTTCATGTTGCCTCGAATATGCTTTGATGATGTCTTCCTCCCTCTGATCGAGGTCCTGCTTCGTCTGGTTCAACCTTGACCTATCCACAGAGACTTTCTTCTCCGCATTACGAAGATCTCTCTCTTTCTTCTTTAGGATTGATAAGGCAGCCTCAAATTCAGTCTTCAGGACCTCAATGCTCATGCTCAGCTCCCTATCCTGAGAAGCAGCTGGATCTAGACTCTTTGTCTTGGCGAACAGGCGCTCCAATAGTTCTCTCGTGGGCTCAGTTGTTCCATTGTCACCGTCGTTGATATCTAATCTAGAACTTTTTACAATAGATCTGATCAGATGAGGTGAGCATTTCACACGTTGAGCCTGGAATGCAGCCAGAAAGCCCAGCTTCTGCCTGAACAAAACCTGAGAGTTTGCAGGGAACAACACATGGGAGGACTATTAGGATAATGCACATGAATTGCCCTTAAGTAAACAGACTACAGGAAAATCCACAAGGACCACAACTATCTTGACTCGATGAATTTTGGTAATGGATTTGATTAATCTGAAATGCACACGAACCTACCATCATAAAATCGACTTCGGCAAAGACTCAATTTGGATGCCAAAAGAGTACGGGTTAGGAATACGAAATTCATCTTTTATCTTCAGTTAAACATAACAAGTACTACACGAGACCGCAATTTGGAAGGCATCCAAGAACACAATCGCCACTGAGCTCAGCAACCCGATACCATGGCACATCATTTTTAGATAATGGAACACCATGACACATCATGATAACTGGTAGGAAACACTGAAGGTAAACAAATGCTTACGCGGGTGGCGGCGCGGAGAGGCGGCGAATCGGTGCGGACTGCGGCGGCGGCGGCCGCCCCCGCCGCCGGCGAGGAGGTGGGGGAGAGGGGCATGGCCGCGGAACATAGGGGGAGGGGGGTCGCGGCCGCCCGGGCGCGATCAGACGGGTGGCGACGCGCGCGCGCTCTCCCGGACGGCGGGCGAGGCGAGAGCGGCGGCGTGCAGAGGGATGAGGTGGTGGAACCGGGGGAGCTCCCGGCCGCTTGTCAGCTTGTGGTTGTGGAGTGCAGCACCGGAGCCGCGTGGCGTGACGTGGCGTGGATGCGATCACGCAAGGAGCACGTGGGAAATTGTTTTTTTTCTTTTTTCATGAGAAAAAAAAATAGCCTTTTGACGTCCATCAGCTGTAAAACGTATTTTATGGTCTACTTAACCTAAACCATCAGACTTTAGACAACTTTGGGGATGTTTGGTTCCTAGCCACACTTCACCTTAGGTAAGTTTAATCGAATTATCAATGAGTGCTTGAAAACTAAATTTAGCTAAGCTTTACATGCCATAGAGTTAAAAACAGTGGCAAGGTTCTCTTAAACTTAGACATGGCAAAGTGTGGAAACCAATTTGTTTGTCACGTTTTTGTAGGACACATGCCTAAAACTAGTTGTGGACAACAAGTCGCCACGTCAAATATGAGAGAACAGTTAAATCATGTTTGTACCATAAAATCAGACGTCTCATACCAAGGATGGAATCTGGATACAAGGGCCATACAAAAGTGAGACCTAAAGTCACTCAGGTGTTGTATCCTTACTCTCGTGATGTTTGATTTTTTCTGAAATACCACCTGTAATGTAATGTAATATAACGTAACGTAAGACATCTAAGGCAGGATCGCACCTGTGGAGCTTTAGAAAAATGTTTGTTTTTATCTCAAAACATATAAAATCGGTTTCGGTTTTCCTAAAATCGTGTAGATAACATTGAGTGATACTATCATGCATGATCAAATGAAGTTACCATTTTCACGTATTTTCGTCAAAGTTACTCCAACTTCTACGTAGTACCCCTCCTAAATACATACGAGAAAAAACATTCTTTTTATCCCAAATTATACGTGGTTTTAGCTTTTTGAAGTATATAGCTTTTGCTAAAAATTGTGTATAGGTAGCATGATTAGAGAGCAATAGCATTTGATTGATCTCCTTTTTTATGGAGGACATCACCAATTGTGTCATTCGTGACGTATCGTTGTATCCTTAACTGTTTGCGTAAACTATTTGTATATTTGAAAAAAAAGGTTGTGTACAGTCATTATTAGGATGTTGTCAAACTATGCACACATCTTTTGGTGAGTATGACTTCTCACAAGGCCTTCTATTTTTCGAATTGATCTTTTTATTTATGTCCAATCAATACTTCAAGAGACACAAGGTGCCCAACAACTTTAGAACATGATGCGTGCTACTTCCAATCCTAGTCACACTCACATAGCTTCATATTCCAAGGCGTCGGCATTCCTAGGAATCCAAGGAGTAGCAACCTGCCTGGAATCAACGGATGCGCGGCGTCTTCAAACTCGAGATTAAGCATTTCACGCAGCAAAATCGGGTAGCATGTAGAAGTGTAGAACGCAGAGTCGGAGATCTCTCGACATGGATGGGCTTTTCAGATTTTTTTTTTTTCAGGGGAGGATGGGCTTTCCAGATTCACGGAAGGAAATCATCTGAAAGGACATTTGGGCTTCGGATCCAGCCTGCTTGTTGTTCAGCTCCGGCCCATGGATCGGGCTATTAGCCCATTACCTCCTCCAGTACTCCTCCTCCTTGGCGGCACACGGCAGAGCAGTGAGCGGCCGCCGCCGCCTAATCGAAGGATTCGAAGCCCTACACCTCGCGGCGGCGCCGGCATGGCGTTTCGCATCCCCGCGCACTTTTTTTGGCCGCCGCCGGGCAGCTCTGTCAGCATGGACGACACAACGCCGGCGTTGATGCGACACGGGCTGGAGGGCACGATGAGCCCCTACCAGAACATCGTGCTCGGGCTCATCTACGCCTACCTCCCTAAACCGCCGGTCTCCGTCGCCCCCACTCTCTACTGCGCCGCCGCCGCCGAGGAAGACGGAGGAATCGATCGCATCAGCGACCTCCCCGATGACCTCCTCCGCGGCATCGTCGGCCGCCTCCCCGCCAAAGACGGGGCCCGCACCGCCGTGCTCTCCACGCGCTGGCGCGGGCTCTGGCGCTCGGCGCCGCTGGTCCTCGTCGACACCCACTTCCTCCAGCGCGGGGGCGCGGACGGCCGGCCCCCGCGACCCGGCGCCGTCACGCGCGCCCTGCGCCGCACCGTCTCCGCCGCTCTCCGCTCGCACCCCGGGCCGTTCCCCTTCGTCGGCCTCTCGTGCCAGTTCATCGAAGCCGTCGATGCGGACCGCGCCGCGCTCGCTCGCTGGTTCCGGCTCCTCGCCACCAAGGGCGTACAGGAGCTCGCCTTCGTCAACCGCCCCTCGCCCTTTGAGGGCCTGCGCCTCTCCGCCGCGCTCTTCAGCTGCGCCTCCCTCCGCCGCCTGTACCTCGGTGCTTGGAGGTTCGTCGACACCGCCACCCTCCCGCGCGGTGCCTCCTTCCCCAGGCTTCAGGAGCTAGTCCTCGGTGCCATCGCACTGGAGGACCGTGACCTCGACTTCCTGCTCGCCGCTAGCCCCGTGCTTGAGGTCCTCGCCATTGTTGGGAGCGTGGGAAAGTTGTGCGCCCGTCTCTCTAGCCAGAGCCTACGCTGCGCACAGTTCTGCTTAGCCTATGTCGAAGAAATGGCGATAATGGATTGCCAATCCCTTGAGCGCTGCTTTATCTGGAGGTGCCCTTTCCAGCGTTACAGAGTTAAGATTGGCCACGCGCCGCAGTTGAGTACACTGGGTTATTTGAAGCCTGGTGTACAAGTGCTGGAGATTGGCAACACTGTCATCAAGGTCCTACTTTCCCTTCTTTCTTTCTGTCAATAGTTGACATACAATATCTACTGATCAGTGCCTAACATGGTGTGTGATTCTGTTTTGTTCGCTGCAGCCCGAACAGAGCCGAGTCTTAAAACTACAGTTCCAAGCGTGCAGACGTTGGCGCTCAGTCTGCATTTCATAGTCGAAAATGAAGTCAAGATGCTGCCAAGCTTCCTCAAGTGCTATCCCAATGTGGAGACGCTCTGTATCCAGGTAAGCTTGAACCCTTTTTCATTTGGCATTTTCATCATTATCACTTATTCATTCGCCAATATGACATTGTTGCATATATTTTTCTTTTCTTGTTTTCCAACACGGGCAAACCGAATTTCATTACGGATAGTAACGAAATTATAGAGTTCACTTTGTATCTGAAGATAATATCATGTAGGCATCTATGCTGGTCCTGCAGGCCTTCATCTAACTACCTTCGAAAATCCAAACTCCAGTTTTAGAGCAAAGTTCATTCACTGGGCATTTTTGTGTAGTACAGATATCATATAGACCAGGAAACTTGTCTTTCAGTGAGACATTTGCAGTTTTGCACACCAAATATCTCGCTAGAAATCAATCATATATGACCATTTCCTACCTTCATAGACCTTCCCATCATGTAAATATGTTTGACTTGATCACATCATTCCACACAGGGGAATTATTAGCCTTAAATAACTTGTTGTAAACATTTACGTTTCAAGTATTTCTTCCTTACGATCTCCTGCCATAAACCATTTTATTTTCAAGTTTCCACCACCTTATGCAACGAATGCTATTGTTCATTTTCCTTAAGTCTTTTATCCCTAAACCCCCTTTATCTTTGGGCTTAGTTATGATCTCCCACTTTACTAAGTGGTATTTCCTTCTCATCCCATCAACCTTGCCAAAAGAGCTTTTTCCTTGTTTTGTTCAACTTGTCAATAGTAGTTAGGGGGAGGAGGTACATAGACATAGCATAATATGGGCATGTTACTTAAGGAAGAATCCAAAAGAGTTTCCCCCACCAATGCATAGTGAACTACCTTGGCAATCCAGTCTTTTTAACATTTTCTCTTCAAGAGGGGGCCATTCAACTATGTGAAGCCTAGATCCATACATATGGACTCCATGGTATCTTATAGGCCATTTTCCAATCATGCAGCTAAAAGTGTCTACGTATTCCATAGATTTATTAGCATCTTGCCTAATCATTATTGCTTCAATTTTGGAAAAAAATAATTTTAAGATCAGACATGGATTCATACAGATGCAACAGGAACTTGAGATTAGTTGCTTGTTCTTTGCTATCTTGCATGCACAAAATTGTGTCATCTGTGTATTGTGGAATTACAACACCATTATTCACATATCCTGGCACTTAGGCTTGTCAAAAGCTTGTTTCCCTGTGTGGAAATAAGCATCTTTTGCAAGGGCATCCGCTGCTGTATTGAACAAAAAGGGTGAAGATGGTCTCCTTGTCTCACCCCTTCCCCGGTAGTAAAGTACTCCTGCTGTTCCAAATAATAAGTCATTTTGGCTTTTCTAGGCACATAGCTTTTACTATGTATCTAGAGTTCTAGACATAGCGTAGTATCTAAGGTGCATAGCAGAAAACACCAAGAGTTCCAGAGGTCATGACCGTTGCAATCCAGTAACACCAATGATTGTGAAAACCCTTTGCCTGACACAAGAAAGAAGTCCCAGTTAATTTTATCTTACACTTTTTTCAAAATCCAATTTAAGCACAAGACAATCTCTTTTTCTGTTTTTGGTATCATGTAGGATTTCATGGAGGACCATCACTCCATCCATGATCTGTCTTTCTTTGATAAACCCGTTTGACATTTATCAGTATTCGATAAGTTTGTTCATGACTTTCTCCAACTAAGCATAAGGGTTTTGGTGAAGATTTTGTAAGTGACATTGGGCAGACATATAGGTCTGTATTGTTGGATTTTGTTCGCATTCTTGATTTCAGGAAGTAGGGTAATTACCCTGTAGTTTATTGTCGCAATGTCCAACTTGTTTTCATCTTACTACATGAATGCTGAATGTATGTCATCTTTAATGAAATCCCAGTAGTGTTGATAAAATTCAATAGGCATATGATCAGGGCCAGGGGAGGGCATGCTTTTATCCATAGATACGATGGCTTCTTTAATGTCCTCCATAGTAAAAGGTTCAATCAACTCATTTTCAGTTGCAGTGATCTTGTCAGTAGGTGCCCAACAATTAGGGTCCATGAGGACCTTGGGTTTGCTGGTAGATCCAAACAGGTTTTTATAATATTGTGTTGCATGCTCAGTTATTTTATCATTCCCCACAATGTCACCATTATTATTGCTTTTTTAGATTTATTGTTGCATATGGCTAAACTATGAATCTAAATTGCAGTCGGAGCATACAAAAGAGACCACCAGCAACCTAAGTCTCAAGTTCTGGCAGGAAGCTGGGCCCATCGAGTGTGTCCAGTCACGTCTCAAGACGCTGGCATTTCATGAGTACCATGGGGTTGAAAGTGAATTTTCTTTTCTTATGTTTATTGCCGAAACTGCTCAGGTATTGGAGAGGATGAATATTGTGACATCACTGATGGTACTTCGAACACCCTCTAAACCAGAAGAGGTGGCCTCGAAGACGATGGCTTTGGACAATGCAAGATGGGCAAGCGGAAGCAAGGAGGTTAGATACAGGCTTTCTCGGCTTGGTGAGGGAGGAGGAATTGTCTGGAATCTCAGATCAGCGTTTGATTTTAGTTGCAACGATCCTTTTCTCTGCCTTTGAGTTTAGAACTCAGACGCTACATGCTAATGTCCCACTGCTCTGCATTTTTTTTACCAATGTATGTCTAAATTAGAGATATCACATGGGCTTTGATCCTCCTCCACTGCTCTGCTCTGCACTAAAGCCCACCAATACCTTAGCTCAACCTAGCAAGGCCTTTCCGCATCGGTGTCTCGCAGGTTTTGAGCAACCTGGGACACCAACAGAGCTTCACCTTGCCCTTGCCGCTATCATCGTCGACCGTTTTGAGGATTTGTAATCTTTCAATCACCTTTTCTAAAGGTGTTCATGTATCGCTACTTTACCTTAATTAATATATTATATATCAACCTTGTTGTCAAAAAAACTTAAGTGAGTGCTTTAGTGCACCTTGCACCTCCTCTTTTTCATCACACCATTTCCGCTAAAAATTTATTTCAGGTGTGTGGTGAACTGCATCAACCTGCAAGCAGATGCCACTCCACTACCCACCTAGTTATGGCCGAATGGGCATCGATATTCATATCAGATGTGGCTCGATCGGTCATGTTTAGTGTCCCTTGAGCACTAGCAATCAGTCTTGCATTTTTTGTGACGATCGGTTGCAGAAGAAGCGCTTAACAATAAAAATTCATGTGAAAGTAGTGATAATTATACATGACGAAAACCTAAGAAAATGACATACTATGGACTTGCACACAAATCATTAATGGACTGGAGTAGCTAAACGCTAACAGCAGTGCAATGAACAGCTTGCTACAGATGGAATCAGGCCCAGATTTACATAATTTTACAAGCCAATAGAACCATGCCAACACGGCATCACGGGAGGACAAATTGCCTAAGAACATAAAAGAGATTTTGACTGCTGGAAACCAATGCTGTGTAGAAACTTCCATATAAAGCTCTTCATGTTCTTGATTATAATGTGGAGCATTTGGAATGCCAAAGAATGGGGATTGAAAAGGCTTTTCTACCATATAAACTACCACAAGTCCACAACGATGTTTTTCCTACAAAAATGGCATATTCTATTGAGGGAGGGAGATGTCAAGTACACAGACAACAAAATCTAGACCATAAAGTACATAGAACTTAATCTGAGTGTTTCCTCTAGCTTTGAGTTCTTCGGAGTTGTTTCTTTTGCTCAGTTGTTTCAGAGTAGCACAAGTTTTTGAACTAACCTACTTGGAAACCCAGCAAGTGTGTGTTGTCTGAGTTTAAACTCTATGATTACTGTTATATTTTTCTATATAAACACTAGCCAGGTTTACCTTCATAAAAAAGGAGTAAGAACACAACGGTCATTCATCAAATGTTTAGTTTCGCTCAGATAAAATGAAAGCGTCTAGTATTGTTTCCTATCAATTGAGCTGCGAAAACATCAGAATCATATAAAACTAAGTATTCCATCCAATATAATTTTTGTGGCAGGTAATAGGTTGTTTATCAAACTTCGCCACATAACTTTTGGCAAGTTTGATTTCGCACAAGGCCTTTCATTTCCAAAACTTCAATATTTTATTTATGTCCTATACATATTTCAAAAGACACAAGGGGCCCCAAAACAACTTTAGAACATGCGCGGCGTCTTCAAACTCGAAATTATCATAATATTTCACGAAGCAAAACAATTGAATGTGGATGGGCTTTCCAGTTTCACGTAAATCATCTGAGAGGACATTTGGGCTTCGGGTCCAGCCTGCTTGTTGTTCAGCTCCGGCCCATGTAACGGGCCATTAGCCCTTTATCTCCCTCCTCTTCCTCGGCAGAGCAGTGAGCCGCCTTATTAAAAAAAAAAAAAAAAAAAAAAAAAAAAAACAGTGAGCCGCCGCCGAAGCCCCGCCCGCCGTGCGGCCGTGCGCCTAATCGAAGCCCTACACCTCGCGGCGGCGCCGGCATGGCGATTCGCCTCCCCGACCACTTTTTCTGGCCCCCGCCGGGCAGCTCTCTCGGCACGGCGTCGCCGGCGATGCGACACGGGCTGGAAGGCCCGATGACCACCTACCAGGACATCGTGCTCGGGTTCATCTACGCCTACCTCCCTAAACCGCCGGTCTCCGTCGCCCCCATTCTCTCCTGCGCCGCCGCCGCCGATGAAGACGAAGGAATCGATCGCATCAGTGCCCTCCCCGACATCCTCCTCCGCCGCATCGTCGGCCGCCTCCCCGCCAAGGACGGGGCCCGCACCGCCGTGCTCTCCACGCGCTGGCGCGGGCTCTGGCGCTCGGCGCCGCTCGTCCTCGTCGACACCCACTTCCTCCCGCGCGGGGGCGCCGACGGCCGGCCCCCGAGACCCAGCGCCGTCACGCGCGCCCTGCGTCGTACCGTCTCCGCCGCTCTCCGCTCGCACCCCGGGCCGTTCCCCTTCGTCAGCCTCACCTGCCAGTTCATCGAAGCCGTCGATGCGGACCGCGCCGCGCTCGCTCGCTGGTTCCGGTTCCTCGCCACCAAGGGCGTAGAGGAGCTCGCCTTCGTCAACCGCCCCTCGCCCTTTGAGGGCCTGCGCCTCCCCGCCGCGCTCTTCAGCTGCGCCTCCCTCCGCCGCCTGTACCTCGGCGCTTGGAGGTTCGTCGACACCGCCACCCTCCCGCGCGGTGCCTCCTTCCCCAGGCTTCAGGAGCTAGTCCTCGGTGCCATCGCACTGGAGGACCGTGACCTCGACTTCCTGCTCGCCGCTAGCCCCGTGCTTGAGGTCCTCGCCATTGTTGGGAGCGTGGGAAAGTTGCGCGCCTCTCTCACTAGCCAGAGCCTACGCTGCGCACAGTTCTGCTTAGCCTATGTCGAAGAAGTGGCAATAGTGGATTGCCAATCCCTTGAGCGCTGCTTTATCTGGAGGTGCCCTACCCAGCGTTACAGAGTTAAGATTGGCCACGCCCCGCGGTTGATTACACTGGGTTATTTGGAGCCTGGTGTACAAGTGCTGGAGATTGGCAACACTGTCATCAAGGTCCTAATTTCCCTTCTTTCTTTCTGTCAATAGTTGACATACAATATCTACTGATCGGTGCCTAACATGGTGTGTGATTCTCTGTTTTGTTTGCTGCAGCCCGGAACAATGCCGAGTCTTAAAACTACAGTTCCAAGCGTGCAGACGTTGGCGCTCCATCTGCATTTCGGAGTCGAAAATGAAGTCAAGATGCTGCCAAGCTTCCTCAAGTGCTTTCCCAACGTGGAGACGCTATGTATCGAGGTAAGCTTGAAACCTTTCCAGCAAACTACTAAATCATTCCAATCTTGATGATCACCTGCGATTCATCTCACTCCTACTGGACTTGTTGATGAAAGTCTAAAGCCACTGACTTCAGAGTTGCCGCCCCATGTTCCATCTGAGTCGCGATCTGTGGCTTTTGAAGCCCTGCCTAGTGAATCAACATAGAACAAATCAAACATATAATCTCAGTAGGCACTTTGACCCTTTTACCCTCAAAGCATATAGAGTTTCTTGTTCTCCAAATGTCCTAGCAAACTGCGAGCCAAACAAACCATGTGAACCTGTTTTCCTTGTGGGAGGAGCCATTTCACCCACCTCCAATATTGGTTGAAAGAGGAAGGTTTGACAGACATCCCAACAATAAAGGCCAGTCTAGTCCACACATTTGATAACAGGGCACCCAAAGAAATGATGCAGAACAGATTCTTTCTCAGTGCAAAAGGCACGAGAATCATCACCTTTCAATTTTCTTTTTATGAGATTATCCTTTGTCAGAATTGTGTTTTGTAAAGTCATCCGTATGAATATTTTTATTTTAGAGGCAACTTGGTCTTCCAGACCTGTTTATTGTTTTGACCATAACTGTTGCGACATAAGTGCTTGGACATAACTTTGACACTAGAATTCCCAGTTTTGTCCCAGTCCCAACTTGCTACATCTTTTGCTTCATTCATTTTGTATCACGTTGGCATCTATGCTGGTCCTGCAGGCCTTCATCTAACCAACTTCGAAAATCCAAACTCTAGTTTTTACAGCAAAGTTCATTCATTGGGCAATTTTGTGTAGTACAGATATCATATAGATGACTTTGGCCATGTCCAACGGCGGCCACCCGAGGCGCCGGTGCGTAGTGGGGTTCTAAAGCGGGTCGATAATGTAAAGAACGGTAGAGGTCGACCTAAACTGATTTGGAACAAGTCGGTTAAGAGAGACCTTAAGGAGTGAAATATCCCTTTTAGCTATGGATAAGAGCGCTTGGAGACTAGCAATTAACGTGCCTGAACCGTAATCCTTTTTTCTTGTACCCTCTATGTATCCTTTGTTTCCTGGTCTCTTTTGGGTTTCATCTCTAGCCTACCCCAACTTGCTTGGGACAAAAGCCTATGTTGTTATTGTTGTACAGATATCATATAGATTAGGAAACCTGTCTTTCAGTGAGACATTTGCACACCAAATATTTCGCCAGAAATCAATGATATGACCATTTCCTACCTTCATAAACCTTCCCATCAAGTAAATATGTTTGACTTTGATCACATCATTCCACACAGGGGAATCATTAGCCTTGTAAACAACTTGTTGTAAACATTTATGTTTCAAGTATTTTTTCCTTACTATATCCTGCTATAAGCCATCTTCATTTTCAAGTTTCCACCACCATATGCAAAGAAGGCTATTGTTCATTTTCCTTAAGTCTTGTATCCTTAAAGCCCCTTTATCTTTGGCATGTAGTGTCTAAACTCAAAGGCATGTAGTGTCTAAACTCAAAGACTTTGGGCTTAGTTATGATCTCCCACTTTACTAAGTGGTTTTTCCTTCTCATCCCATCACCTTGACAAAAGAACTTTTTCCTGGTTTCGCCCAACTTGTCAATAGTAGTTAGGGGGAGGAGGTACATACACTTAGCGTAAGGTGGGCATGTTACTTAAGGAATAATCCAAAAGATTGGTTCCCCCACCAATGGATAGTGAACTACCTTGGCACCCATCCAGTCTTTTTAACATTTTCTCTTCAAGTGGGAGCCAATCAACTATGTGAAGCCTAGATCCAGACATAGGGACCCCATGGTATCTTATAGGCCATTTTCCAATCGTGCAGCTAAAAGTGTTTATGTATTCCATAGATTTATTGGCATCTTGGCTAATCATTATTGCTTCAATTTGAGAAAAGATATTTTTAAGACCAGACATGGATTCATACAGATGCAACAGGAACTTGAGATTAGTTGTTTGTTCTTTGCTATCTTGCATGCACAAAATTGTGTCATCTGTATATTGTAGAATTACAACACCATTATTCAAATATCCTGGCACTAGGCCTGTCAAAAGCTTGTTTTCCCGTGCAGAAATGATCATTTTTGCAAGGGTATCCACCGCTGTATTGAACAAAAAGGGTGAAGATGGTCTCCTTGTCTCACCCCTTTCCCAGTAGTAAAGTACTCCTGCTGTTCCAAATTATAAGTAGTTTTGGCTTTTCTAGGTACATAGCTTTTGCTATGTATCTAGACATAGCGTAGTATCTAGGTGCATAGCAAAAGTAACACCAAGAGTTCCAGAGGTCATGACTGTTGCAATCCCGTAACACCAATGATTGTGAAAACCCCTTTGCCTGAGACAAGAAAGAAGTCCCAGTTAATTTTATCATACGCTTTTTCGAAATCCAATTTAAGCGCAAGACCCTCTATTTTTCTGTTTTTGTATCATGTAGGATTACATGGAGGACCATCACTCCATCCATGATGTGTCTTTCTTTGATAAAGCCATTTGACATTTATCGATTAGTTTGTTCGTGACTTTCTTCAACTAAGCATAAGGGTTTTGGTGAAGATTTTTTAAGTGACATTGAGCAGACATATAGGTCTGTATTGTTGGATTTTGTTCGCATTCTTGATTTTGGGAAGTAGGGTGCTTACCCTGTAATTTATTCTCCCATTGTCCAATTTATTTTCATCAAACTCCATGAATGTCATAGTAAAAGTAACACCAACTGCGTTGATAAAATTCAATGGGCATATGATCAGGGCCAGGAGGGTGTGCTTTTATCCATAGATAAGATGACTTCTTTAATGTCCTCCATAGTAAAAGGTTCAATGAGCTCATTCTCAGTTTCAGTGATCTTAGAGGTGCCCAACAATTAGGGTCCATGAGGACCTTGGGTTTGCTGGTAGATCCAAACAGGTTTTTTATAATATCGTGTCGCATGCTCAGTTATTTTATCATTCCCCACAATATCACCAATTCACCATTGTTTTTTGCTTTTTTTTAGATTTATTGTTGCATATATATATTACTAAACTATGAATCAAAATTGCAGTCGGCACAAACAAAAGAACCTACCAGCAACCTAAGTCTCAAGCTCTGGCAGGAGGCTGGGCCCATCAAGTGTGTCCAGTCATGCCTCAGGACGCTGGCGTTTCGTGACTTCCATGGGGATGAAAGTGAATTTGCTTTCCTTATGTTTATTGCTGAAAATGCTCAGGTACTGGAGAGGATGAATATTGTGATGGAACTTCGAACACCCTCTAACCCAGAAGAGCTGGCCTCGAAGATGATTGCTTTGGACAATGCAAGATGGGCAAGTGGAAGCAACAAGGTGGGGTACAGGTTTTCTCGGCTTGGTGAGGCAGGAGGCAGTTGCTGGAATGTGAGATTAGCGTTTGGTTTTAGTTGCAACGATCCTTTTCTCTGCCTTTGAGTTTAGACACTACATGCTAATGCCCCACTGCTCTGCGGTTTTTTACCATTGTATGTCTAAATTAGAGTTATCGCAACTATTTGTATTTTAGTAACCAATTTACCACTGCTATATGGATGGTGAATCACATCAACATGCAGGTGTGGCTCAATCGGTCTTCTTTAGTGTTCCTTATGCTTCTGATTCTTTCCTGGGAAAGGGTCAGGCGGGTGGACTAGCATGATTGACGGGTGGTCATTTCACCAGGAGCCTGCTACTATAGCCCCTGGGGTTGTTTTGTTTGCAAACTTCATTGCAGTGCTCGTGCCTGAAAATCAGTCTTGTATTTTTTGTGACGTTCGTTGCAGAAGAAGCGCTTAACAATAAAAATTCATGTAAAAGTAGTGATAATTATACATGATGAAGACCTAAGAAAATGACATATTGTGGACTTGCACACAACTCATTAATAGACCGAAGTAGCTAAACTCTAACAGCAGCAGTGCAGTGAACTGCTTGCTACAGATGGAATCAGGCCCAGATTTACAGAATATTTTACAAGCCAATAGAACCATGCCAGCACTAAGAGATGACAGCACATAATACACTGATAAACACATTTCTCCCAGGCAGGGAGCTCAGGGCACCTACTGACAATACCACTACCTTGCTGAGGGAACTGTCTCGCTTGAATCAACTGCTTCCTCTATTGCATCAATTTTGGGACTAATCTCCTCGGTGACGCAATCTGAGCTATCAGGTCCGGATGAGCTCTGGAATGAGCTATCAGGCTTGAACAGATCATCGTTCTCCAGGTTGAAAAGCTTCTCTGTAGATTCTCCTTTGAGCAGCTCAACGACTTCAGACATTATGGGTCTCTGATCTGGCTTGTCCTGAGAACAGGCGAGGCCAACAAGCACCATTCGCTTCAGCTCATCCTCGACGAAGCTATCCTTGAGCTTTGGATCGGCAATTTCCTTGAACTTTTTGTCACGACATAGAGGAAGAGCCCACTCGGTTATGGTTTTCTTTGTGGTGGGGTTAAGCTTCTCAACGGGCTTCTTCCCGCTGGCAAGCTCTAGGAGCATAATTCCAAAACTGAAGACATCACAGCTTTCAGAGGCCTTCCCTAGCATTGCATACTCAGGTGCAAGATAACCGAGTGTGCCTTTCACCTTTGTGGTGACATGTGTTGCACCATCTGGAATTAGCTTGGCAAACCCAAAGTCAGCAACCCGAGCTTGGAAATTTGAATCCAAGAGAACATTGCTCGCCTTGACATCTCTATGGATGATATGCGGCGTCACATAGTGATGCAGATAACTACAAGATGGAAGAATTTTAAATAATAAGATCACTGAAGTTTGGTAAGCATGAATGATGTCATGAGGATAAACATGAACAATGATGTGTGGCTTACGCGATCCCTTCTGCAGAATCGACAGCGATCTTCATTCTTCTTTCCCAACTGAGATTGCACTCTGCTGCGTGCTGTCCATGAAGTTGAGAGTGTATGCTCAGGTTTGGCATATAATCATAGACTATCAAGCGTTCCTGGCCTTCAGCACAATATCCGCGCAAGCTTAAAAGGCTCTTGTGCCTCACTCGTGCCAAAATCTCCACTTCGACAGCAAATTCTCTTTCAGCTTTGTTGCTCCAACTCTTGAGCCTTTTCACGGCAATCTGTTTGTGTCATTAAGAGTGAGATGGTGAGCTCCAGTGGATATGAAATCCCATTCATGGAACAAAGAGTAAATAAAACATATGGGGTCACTTACGAAACTGGTATTGAAACAATAACTAGCAAAAGCATATCAATGAGCCCACCACAAGGAGCACATAGCTGAAAATCCCACCTTACGATGCACCAACTAATATTGTAAACAGCTTATGAAATACAGCAGAATTCAAGAAACTTCAATCCAGGGTGATTGTTTAGATCTAGACTACCAAATAGTTGCAACAAAAATTCAAATAGACAGATTGCTTCTTATATATAAAAAAAAAAGACAGATTGTTGCAACATAGCATGCCCTACTTTTTATCTAGCCACAATGTATATATAGGTATAGCATGAACAATGCAAACTTATACGAGCATAAGTGGTCCAATTTGCCAGGACTCTGTGATTGACTGATCCTTAACTTGCCTTTTCCCCTCTCAACTGTGCACACCCAAAAAATTTCTCGGTCTAGTTATATGATCATGTGATCTTGGTAATAACAGACTAACAGTGCTCTAATGAGACCGAAAAGTTTGTGGTTGACATGGCCTCAAGCTAAGGCATAATCTGGATGGCCATACATCATCTTCAAAAGAATATTCAAAGGACAGCTCTGAAAACTATTAGATTTCAAAAACTTCTAGAACTAGAAATAGTACTCCAAGATGAGATTGGATCAGTTAAGGTACAATCATCAACATCAGGAGGTTCATTGATGGTTGTCCTGTTCTTACAAAAAGTACACAAAATGTCAGTTGCTTTAGTTTAAAAATAAAAGTCACTAGAAGCTAACACTACAGCCAAAAAAAAAAAAAAAGTGGTGCGCACAATGACATAGTAGAACACAAAGAGTCAAAGATCCTTTTGGTTATTCAAGAGAAAGACTGCACCTGTGATCCATCCCAGAGCTGGCCCCAATACACACTGCCAAATCCGCCCTCGCCGAGCTTGTTATCATAATTGAAATTGTTCGTCGCTGACTGAAGCTCCTTCAGTGAGAAGATCCGCCACGCCGTGTCCTTCTTCTTCTTCCTCCTACCAGGTTCAGCCCTAAGAACACAACAAACCAATAATGATTCAATGAAGTGACGGGCAGCAGTTACTAGAAGAATGTATGGTAAAGAAAGAAAGAAGGTCGTCACTTCACCCAACTCATCCCCAAAATGCAGCAAATTTTAAGTAAACTAATTAAAGTTAACTTTATGTCCTCTTCAACCCGAATTCAGATCGCGGAACTAAAGTGCCCGCAATTCAAGACTAATACTCGCAGTGGAAACAGTGAAATTTGAAACGATGCAGTGTCCTCTTCCATTAGGTCCGAACAAGATGCAACAAATTAATCATTGTATTTATCAACTATCATTCACCAAAGTACAGTGTACTAACTAACCCACAGAAATATACATCAAGCTCACACGATTTATCTCACATCTCTCGTCCTTTCTCGTTAGCCAAATCAATTGCCACTCTGAAGAAATCACCCAATAGACCAATTTTTCTGTGCACTGAACACAGGTGAAGTGAAGCACACAATCAGCTCCCCCAAAATCCCAGTCTACAACAGTGACACACAAACCAAATTAGGAGGCAGAAAAAAAGGGCTTCTATGCTACCATTTGACCATCCCCCTTCTCCGGTTGTCCCCGAAACCGAGAAACCCAAACCCGCACCGAGACCTCAATTGCAAGAAAAAAAAAATCGCCGGGCACGGCTAGTCGGCAACGAACAACTCACCCGTCTGACCGCCTGCAGCAGGAGAAAGCCCACCCCATCGCCCGCCCAGCCGCTTCCAGTGCCTCCAGATCTAGCTTCCACGTCAGCACAGCACGAGCCGGCGCGTCCCCAGCTAGCTCGTTCACCGGACACCTCTCACGGCCAGGCGCGCGCTCACCCGCCGCCTCCGCCTTCTCTCGAACCCCGACGCCGGCGCGGCGGGACAGCAACGGGGAGGGGAGGGAGAGCCGAGCCGGAGAAGGCGCAGCGGATCCTCTCGTGGGGCAGCTTGTGCTGTGTAGTCTGTCGACTGACTGAGCGCATCACTACTTCCCCACTAGCATACGCAAAGCCGCCAGGCCAGGCCAGGTAGTACAGGTAGCCGGGACCGGGGCCCGCGGTCCGCTCACCCGCGGGCACCCGACCCGCCGGGGCCGCCGCGGCCACGTGGCGGCGCGGAATTGGCTGGTTTTGAACCGGCCGCGGTAACGGTCGGTTCTTGACCGGCGGGGTAACGTCACGCGGCGGGTGACGGTCGCGGTCGAGGCGGACACTGACGTGCGGGGCCACGCGGGGTGAACTGGCACGGGCCAGTGGCTGGCGTGTGGGTCCCGCGAGGGGGGTTAGATTAGTTTAGAAAATCCTGCTGGCTGATGCTGTTGGTTGGGCTGTTGGCGTTGAGCGATGGCTACGTTTGACCAAAAAAAAAAAAAGTAAAAGAAAAGGATCCCCGGGGAAGGAAGACTTGGCTAGCTGAGATGAGTACAAATTGGTATGGGGTGGTATACTGTAGTATTATACTGTTCGGATGTAACGAACGAAATGCATGTGAGTTCTCGATGGATTATTGAACAGCTTGATGTTCTTGACCGTCTCATCGAGCCACCTCGTTGGAATTTTTCTAGAGCGACTTGTTCACGGCCTCAAGAGGAGTCGCCGCACTTACGAGTCATATATAATGCTATAATTCATGGGTGTTCAGGTCTTTTTCTCAGTATATTTATGTATATAATATATATATATATAGGAAAATCTTCAAATTACCCTTTAAGTTTGTCGTACGTCTAGATAACCCGTAAAACTAATGTGACTTACTATATTAATTATTTTAGTTGGTCCAATGTACTCCCTCCGTTTTAAATTATAGTTTACTTTGATTTTTTTGGTACATGCATTTTGCTATGTATCTAGATAAATAATATGTCTAGATACATAGCAAAGTGCATATACCAAACAAGTTAAAGTGAACTATAATTTAGAACAGAGGAAATATCCCTTAAAGATTATTTATTGTATTTCTCTACTATGTGGAAGTTGAGTTTTAACTTGTATGTGGGAAAAAACAGAAAAGGCAAAAGTTGTTAACGGGAAAATTGTAGTACATGCTCATATCATTAGCAGGAGAAATAAATCAAACACAATGTTAGTTACGGAGTTATCTAAACATAAACTAAATTTAATAAGATGAGTAATTTATGACTTTTCCTTATGTAAACCAAATACTTATATTCATTCGGGAGTAATAACACAACTTACCTTGTGTTGTTTTTTTAATACATTACATCTACATTTTTAACTCATGATAGCGTGCAGAGCAAACAAAACCTAACATAGGTAAAATAGTGAGTTAATATCACCTTTGCTTGTTAATCCGCCTTTGCCCACGCAAAGCAAAGCAAAAAGGGTAAAGCAAAAAAAAACAACAAAAAGAAGCAAGTGTCAGCAAGTGTCCCGCACTAAATCCAGCCTTCGGCATCACTGTCAGCGATAATAATAATAACAATTAGTACAAAGAGCTTTTGTCGGCCCCATTTATTAGTTAGGCGCTACACACAAATACATCCAGCAAGGCGATCAAGAAATGATTTGCACGCTCGACGCTCCCTATCACGGGCCCAGGTGTCGATTTGTATAATTATTGTTCTGGTGCTTGGTTGGAAAAGGCCAAAAAAAAGCATGGAGCAATCGAGCGGGGCCGCCTGAAGCTCCGGCTGCATCTGCATGTGTTGACCCGTTCCAACCTCCGATCCTGCTCATGAATGAAATCGCAGATTTTACACGGCTCATTGCAGTACAGAACATGACAGCTGAAGTTTGGACCGATGGTGACGTGTTGAATTTTGTTGTTAGACAGACGCCTTGTTTGCTGATTGGAATTCAGTTCATCCCGATGTGTGTATGTATTTGCATGACCTTGCTGCGTCTATTGTTGACCTAAAGCGCTGGGTTTTTTTTTCCCCATTAATACGTTACAGAGTTTAATGACTGATAGTAACAGAAGGATCCGGACGGGTTGCGCTATCCATGTTTGGCGGATTTTTTAAAAAAGAAAAAAGTTTCCATGGTTTGATTGAATCTTAATTTTATTGGGTGTATGCCAAGTCATAATAAATATGATAATTACAACGAAATGCCCTAGTGGTAGCCTTTTTGAAGTCTGTTTCTGAAAGTTAATTGGCAAGTAACTTTTTATGCACGGTTCGGTTTTTTTTACAGAGTATATAAGGGCACTCACAATGCAAGACTCTATTACAGAGTCTAAGACTATTTTTTACCCATTATTTATGGTATTTTCTAATGTAACGGCATATTTATTGAAAAAAAAGAAAAAAAACAAGACTCCAAATCTTATTTAGACTCAAGTACATAATGTTCGAGATAATAAATAGGTTTAGACTTTATGATAGAGTCTGCATTGTGGGTGCCCTGATTACTGGCAATTCTCATATCTGTCCTTAGCTACATCTAGGTTGGTAAACATGCAAAATGCAAAAGCACATGTATAAACTTACTGACCCCTTGGATTCATAAGCGAATCCCTAAGTCCAAATCCGTTTAGGTGGCGTTTGGTTTGGAGGTGGGAAAGTATGGCGTCAAATACCTATTATTGTGTCTCCAAAAGGAATACTGTCTATTTCGTGGATCATGGGCAACTAACTACACAGAACAAGTTAACCTTAATTAGGGTCATGATCATAGTAGAGATATGACAATGCTGAGGCGTCTTTCATGCCACCACCGTATCGTGTGAAACGCGAGTGTCAGCAACAGCACACCGCCCATCAAATATGGGTACTACTTTTAGAGGTTGTTCTGCAGCCTGGAGACAAGGAATAGAAAACTTTGAGCGGTTTAGCCTTTGACTACTTGATAGTTGCAACGCCAGGACAATTATTTAGCAGAACAAACGGAAGTATATCAGACTCATTAAAACAGTGTGAAAATAAAATAGCAGAGGAGACTGCATCCATGCAGTACATAGCCAATGCTGTAATGCTGCACCGTTCAATCTCCTGCACCGTTCAATCTCTCTAGTCTGCCATAGAACATCAAATGCTCGCGGCCAGTTAGTGTTTCCCACAGTAAGCTGCATGGAGAATATAAAAAGTACTAGTGATTACAAGTAAGAAAAACATTCCAAATTAGACCGTAAGACAAGAACATAGTTCCAAATCTTGAAAGGGATTTTTTCTCATTTTGAAAAAAGTGGGGAGAATAATGTGTGAAGAGCTGCAATTATTCAAATTCTGGAACATGTATAAATCTCGCTTGTGTCCGTGTGTATGTCCCATTCTATCCATAATACCAAATGTAGGTTTAGTAAATCTAGTGAGATGTGTCAGGTTAAGAAAATTTGGTAATGTAAAGTGGCAATAAAAATCAGTCCTATTTGCACATGAACAAAGGCTAAAAGATAAACCTATGCAAAAAAAAGGTGCAAAATCATGGATTTTAAATAAATTCCTATATGAACCTCTGAATTGATGTCCCCTTATTTAAACAAATGTATGGCTGCACTCTTAAAATTGTTCAAAATTTCTTGAAAAGGGGATATTTGAATTTCACTTTCCTCCCAAGCACCAAGAGATTAAAATACTACTGTAGATAGCAAACATAACATTAACATGCTACTTCTGAAGGTTCAATAAAAGGCTCAACAGATTTACTATACAAAACATGATATACACAACACGCTAATGAGAGAGGTTTTCCAGCACCATTTACAACAAGAAGTCCAAAACATTGGCCTTGATGGATGGAAAGTGAGAAGCCTTTGAAGTAAATTTCTCAGCATTTCCATCTTTTGGAGGGTAAACTTTCCTAATGTTGTCAAATATGACCGAATAAATACAATCTGGTGGTTGCAGCCCTCCCTCCCTCATGAAAAAGAGGGGAAACCACATCATAATGCAACGGATTTAGTGAAAAGACATTCATGCAGGAGTAATTTCAAACAATGCAGTAAGTAACAAAATTTAGTTTACATAATCGCACACTATATACAGCACCCAAGCTTGAATGTGTGCATCTGCTGGGGAGGGGGACTAAAGTGTTAAATAGATCAAGTTAAGCATAACATTTAAATGCATATTGTTATGTGTTGAGGATTAAAAGAACCATTGGAGCTCTTGCTTAGTTCTTTGTTGACAGATTGCATCTTTTTATATATAAGGGATTACTTGAACCCTATGGAACTAATGAATTGAGATTAATATACTCTTAAAAAACCATATCTAAAAGACAAAAGAGGAAAAAAAAAACTTTCAAATGATCAAACTTAATAGCTAGGTCACTTATGGGCACACAACTGTGTCTTATGGATGTGGGTGAACCCTGAACAGTATCTGCAGCCGTTCTTCTAAGCCTTATGGCCCACAGAACAGAACACATGCAGATAGAAAGATCTGGGTCGTGCCTCTCTCAAAACATATACCCTGTCTATTTCAATTGAAGCTTGAAACTCTTGAAGCTGTGGGTCTGATGGCTCCTGACTGGGCAAAGAGCTATGGACAACTTTCTAATTCCATTTTGGAGGCAACCAAATTCATCCAAATATGATGTCAACAAAAGAAGCATAGCCCAGTCATGTACCATTGTGATTAGCAGGACTCGATGAGAGGCTCGGACTTGAGGCAGTCCTTGCAAGTTATCAAATAAACTTGTAAGGATGCAATCACATCAAAAGTTCTTTCTCAGAAGGGAGGCAGCAAGATAGAACCTAGTGAAAGAAATATAGCACTAATTGAACATTAGAAATATAGCACTAATTGAACATTTAATAACAGTTAAGCCAGTCGTCAATAGGAAATAGCAAAAATGCTAGAAGATTAGATTTCAAAACGACTGACCATGGGGATGAAAAACAAAGCTTGCAACAGGTTCCTATCAGTACTTCCCAGAACAAGTGTCAGCTCTCTAAATTTTTGCCTGTCATCTTATATAGCCGTTCCCATTGGTTTTCTCCAGCACAGCTCGAAGCAAAAGCAGCAGCAAGGCCTGGAAAATTCTCCTCATAAGGATACACATACTGACGTCGAAATCTCTCATCGCTTATAGAGGCAACGGACAAGAAGGAAGGCTTGACATTCAACAGCCCCTTTGCCCTGAGAAAATTCATCAGACAGTTCCTTGGCACCAACCGACGGTCAATGCTATAATATATCAGCGTTGGCCTTTGTGCAATGTATGGTACCTCCAATCCAACAATCCCGATCAAGAATTCCATGCTTCTTCGAACCCTTTCCTCGGTGAAACCCAGTATACCCGGATCACTCTTCACTGCTGATACTATATGATGCTTTGACCATCCAAGCTTCTCAAACAGCTCTATATTCTTGTTTATCTTCTCACTGCCAAGGATTGCAAATGTATAAAGCCCGCGGAAGAACGACTGCGAGCCCGGCTGCGGCTGGATTCTAAACTCCTGAAGGCGAGCCAAAGCTTCCTGCAGGTTCTTAGGGTGCACAGTGAGCACCCGGGACATGAAGCTGTTGGGGAGATCAGAAATATACCACATTCGTGAAGCAGCGCCAAGTTGGGCTTGCAAACCTCCTCAATCCTTGAGCTGAGGAGTGAGGTGTTAACTTTGAGCGCCCGCATGAGCTCGTCGAGGGAGCCAAAGACCGAGATCCAAAACTCAAGATTGGGGCGAAGCGAGCCGTGGCGGAAGTGGTGCGTGCCAACGATGAGGAGGCGGATGATCTCCGGACGTGAGAGCCCGAGGTCGGTGAGCTCGGCGACGCGGGAGCTCAGGGTTCGCTCCACGTCGGAGCAGAGGACTCTGGGGTCCCTGGTGACGACGGCGGTGACCTCGGCGCTGCAGAGGCCGAGGTCGGAGAGGAAGGCGACGACCGCGTCGGGCTTCGAGGCGTCCTTCAGATGGGAGATGCGCTTTGACGCCTTGAGTGCCTGGGCTCGGGTGAGGCCGCAGGTGGCGGCGAGGTAGTCCTCGACGGCAAACGGGCTTGTAGCGGCGCATTTGGCGGCTGAGAGCAGGCGGTGGGGGCAGAAGAGCGGGGAGGTGTGGGGGCAAGGCCCGCGGGATGGTGTCCCGGGGAGGAGGAGGGAGATGATGCGCTTCCGAAGGTGGATCATGGCGCTCCGGCGGCGGCATGCCGGCGTGAGGGTTACCGGTGTCCGGCGGCGGCGGATGGAGCTAGACTTCGGTCTCCTCTGTTCCACTGAGTGTCAACTGTCAAAAGGCCGAAGGTGGGCTTTGAGTCGAGGCATCTAGAATTGGCCCATTAAGCCCAAATGTGCAGGTGCTCAGAGCCGACAAGATTACCAAAGCCCAGGCCCAGCACATATACCCAGCTAAGGCTTCTTCAGTTTCCTCTCTCCGCTGTGTCTGTGTTCTCGAAACGCCTTGAAACCCTCCCGGCGGCGGCGGCGGCGGGTACCGCCAGCGGAAGCTCCCGGCGCTCTCATCCGGTGAAAGAATAGAGGGGGAAGAGAAAGGAACCGGCTCAAATGG
This sequence comes from Bothriochloa decipiens, assembly GCA_023333625.1. Classification (NCBI taxonomy): domain Eukaryota; kingdom Viridiplantae; phylum Streptophyta; class Magnoliopsida; order Poales; family Poaceae; genus Bothriochloa; species Bothriochloa decipiens. The sequence goes on from CM041637.1 coordinate 44,360,502, forward strand.
ACAGCGGAAGCGATTCTGATGGCGCCCCCGAGGAGCTCACCGCCGTCCAGGTACGTCTTGTCCTCTCGCCTTGAGGACCCGAGAGCAGATTCACTATTACGTTGTGTATTCCGCTCAAGCAGAAGATGGATATATGCGCAGATAGTGCCTTAAGAGGATTTGTACAGCTCTGTGCCGTCGATTTGGTTGGTCTAGAACTTTTTTTTGGTTGGCTTTAGGGTTGTTAGCTCCTTAACCTTGCTGCTTGCTGGTCAAAATGTTTCTTCTTCACGCTTCAAGCTCCATGTTGATGTATGTGGAAAATGCTGAGCGCTGTGCCTTTTTATTGTCTTTTAGGGTGTTGAGAAGCACGAAGAGGTCACTAGAGTTGAGAAGGACAGTGCTATCAGGTTTGTTTCGAATGCTTACTTGCAGCTGATGACTGGATGGACCTTCTGCTGCCGAATGTGCTACTTTGATCTGTTCTTGTTTCTGTTGTTGGCGAGCAGTTGCCACTTGATGCTTGCTATAGAGACTAGTTCAGCTTGTCTTCGTACGATGCTAGATTCCTTATTCTCTGCTGTAACTACACTTATTCGTTCTCTTGGTTTCAGTAGATGCAAAGTGCTATTACAAATTTTGTTTTGGACCATAACCAAATGACTTTGAGATGCTCAATAATCAGAAAAACTATTATCCTTGTACATATTTGTTTGTCATGTTTATGCCTGAATGTAGAACTTTTGACATTACGGTTACTTTGTTTTACATGTTTATATAAATAAGTGATTATGTGTATGATTCATGGTGTGTTCTGTGGCCATCCAATCTAATGGTATAACTGTTGTGGATTTGTGGGTAACCTTTTCGTGTAACTCGTATGAATTACCTATCTGGATCTTGTTTGCTTGAGGTCATCAGGGTGCTACAACTTTTTTATTATCTGGATTTTGTATAGCAGAGATAATGATGTCATATGGTCATGTGGGATGTGTCCTTGCAGAGTAACACGGGAAGGAAAGGAGCGGAGGAAACGTTGGGCCCAACGAAGAACATCCTCTAAACCAGATAAGAAGGCACCAAAGGAAGTAGAAGATGAAGATCTCAAACAACGTGAGGAGAATGATGAGACAAATACTATGCCTGGCATGCTCCCCACTAGTGTAATTGAAATTCTAGCAGCTCGTGAGAAGTATGTGCACTAATATTGCTCAGACATTTTTTATTAAAATCTTTGTTTTTGACTTGGACATCATTGGTTACTTGTCTTCATCTCACACTCTCAGGCAAACCTTCGCATCAGATTCTGAGGAAGAAAATGTAAAGCAGAAAGTTCAGAAAAGGAAGAAGAGAATGAAAACTGATGGGTATGGTTAATGTTCCTGTCATCAAATATAAAGTTTCTGAAATGATACTTATGCCAGTGGTCGCTGTGTTTATCAGGCCTGAAACTATTCTGTTGAAAGATGTCCGGTCAACACAACACGTGAAGAATGCCCTAGATTTCTTAGAGCAAAGGAAAAATCGGGTTCCACGATCAAATGCAGTTTTGAAGAATGCCAGTAAGGCTTTGCGTCTCCTGTCTTCAAAAGGCAATTTTCTGAGTTAAGTGTGTGGTAGAATAGCACATTTTCTGAATCTGTGTTTAGACCATCATCTCAACAGCAGATATGGTCAAGAGACTTTGGACTGATGTGTTTGAAAGGTATCAATCTGGCATGTGAGATGTGATGCAGTATATCCTTTGGTGTGGAGATGTGATGAGTAGCACACATGTGAGGTTTTAGTTATCTGCAACAACAACAACAACATAGTCTTTTGTCCTAAGCAAATTGGGGTAGGCTAGAGATAAAACCCAAAAGAGACCAGAAAACAAAGGACACATAGAGGGTACAAGAAAAAAGGATTACGGTTCAGGCACGTTAATTGCTAGTCTCCAAGCGCTCCTATCCATAGCTAAATCCTTAGGGATATTTCATTTCGTCTCTTTTAACTGACTCGTTCCAAGTCAGTCTAGGTCGACCTTTATCGTTCTTTACATTATCGATCTGTTTTACAACCTCACTACACACCGGCGTCTCAGGTGGCCTCCGTTGGATATGTGAGGTTTTAGTTATCTATTTTATGGATTTGTGCTGCGAATTTCCCAAGATAATTCTGAAAGATTTCCAAATTTTGATGGTAATGTAACACTTCTTGTATCAGACTACCAGAGGTTTGTCGTCTTGACTTACTATATCGCTTTAGCTATCAGACTATCAGAGGGTTCGTCTGGAACTGTTTTGTTGGTGCTCTATTGGGTGGCATTTCTTTTAGCATGGTGATAGCACTTCTTCGTCTTTTTTTTTTTTTTAACAAGGATAGAACTCCTGGCTATTATATTCTTCCTCATCACAACGTTTCGTTCTGTTTGTAAGACGTGTCAAAGAGAATTTCTTTAAAGTATTCAAAAAAAAAATATAGTACGTGTTACTAAGATATTGTGGTTGATCAGAACAATGCAGAGCTTCAGCATTAAAAATTGAATGTGGTAAAATAAATAAGATTAGGACAATGGATCAGTGGAGTGATTGCCTATGAACTCAAGCATGAAGGTATATTCAAGAAAATGGACAGCGTGTATGGACTATGGACAGCGTGTATGTGTCCTTTAATCCTGACTGACGATCCACACCTGACATCAGAGCTCGAGCTTGACACATTCAATTTCCATGGCAAAGACACAAGCTAAGGGTTCACTAAATATATGTCAAACAAACAGCCCAAAAATACTTAAATGTTTTAGGATTTTGACAGATAAATAAAGCGTTTAGTTCAAATTATTCATTTACGTACTTCTAGAACTATCTAGCTTAGCACATGTTGGTGTTGGTGAATTGCTGCACAAAGCCGACACAAAGTATCGTAGCTTCAACACTGAAGAGTTATGCAACTGATAGTTATTAGTACAGGGTCTAAGCCATCAGTTAGACCATAAAACCAAAAACAAGCAACAACGATCACAACAAAACCATCACTAATACATCGTGAAGTACGAACACATGTCTTATTAGTCCATGATATCAACACGGGTACGCAACAGGGAGCAACACTAGATCAGATGGCGGGGTGACGTGATTGCAACCGCCTCAGCCATGTCCATCTCCTCGGCGACCATCCCTTGCGGCAGCTTCCAGTCGAAACCAACTTTGAAACACTGTATTTATCGATTCATTACATTACACTGGACTGAATAAGACGAAGAAGATAGACAGCTACTCCCCTCTGGTGACTGGTGATTGCCCGCGGAATGAAAGCCAGCCGTCGTAAACGCTTCTCCTCCTCCTCTGTTCCTCTCGGTCTTCTTCTCCCTCCTCTGTGGAAAGGGAAACGGGCAGCTGGTGTCGACAGACGGGACAGGCGGCCTTGAGGCGGAGCCACTGCAAGGTGCAGTGCTGGTGGAAGGCGTGGGAGCAGCCGGGCATGGCCCTGAGCGTGAGAGGGGCGGGCGCAGCATCGAAATCCTCGAGGCAGATGGCGCAGCAGTCGTCGGCGCCGGGCGTGGACGTCGCCTCCACCTCACGCAGCAGGCGCAGGACGGCGGTCTCGCCGACGCGACCACGCTTGCCTTGCCCAGGGCCGTGGGATCCGTACGCGGCGGCGGTGGTGGCACTGACAGGTCCTTGGAATCCCACTTCCCCTGCTTCATCTGGATCCGGATGCCTGGTGGGGTGTATGTGCGCCCACACCTGCTGCTGACTGGTGGTGTATGTCCGGCTGCCATAGAAAAAAGGAGCCATGGGTGAAGAAGCTCTCTGCCGGAAGGTCCCCAGATCCCCAACCTTCACCTTGTGGTGCCTCTTCCATTGTTGGGAAAGGAGAACTGAAAGCGCGCGCACGGACGGAGCGAGCGAGCGATAGATAGATAGATAGATAGATAGATATATAGGCAGTGGCGGCAGTCGAGATGGGGCGGGGGATGATCGGCTTTGAGTCGGAGACGGCAATCCAATCCCAAACGCGGTTTCGATTGGATTGGGGCAGTCCGATCGGACCAGAGGCCAACAACTGCTACCGGTCGGTCCCTGCGGCGTGTGAGAGACGAGCAGAGCTGAGTTGAGAGAGAACGGGAGACGGGAAGGGAACGGCGGGAGGCGTATTTCAGCCCGCGGGACACCAGGTGGGCCCTGGCACCATGGCCGCGGCCTGCCACCCAGACATGTCAGGCCCGCAAAACCGCAGACGCGTGCATAGCGCAGTGGTAACGCCTCCCGTCGTCGTGGAGCGTATCCATCGAACTGGGTGTTGCACCGGGGTTTTTCCCAAGAAATTAAATTCTCGGTTCTGGACGTACGTGTGGAGCCACAGTGGTATGGTAGTGCGACGTACCCTTGTTTGCGGAGCCTGTTAGACTTCGATGCTGCGCCCGACGTGCCCGTCGTTTTGGACGTCAGTGAACTCTGTATTTAGTGCAGCCGGCTCGCCTGTTGTAGCTGCGGTTCAAGGTATCCAAACTCTCGAATGATTTCCAATAACTGCAATGCACTTTGGATTCAAATAACAGGCGTCCAATAATGGCCGAGAACATGTTGGTTAGAGGAAACCTACGTTGATGCCAGGAGTGCTGCTGGAAGTGTAGGCATGAGGAAGGATCTCGAGATGTAATTTGTAGCACTTCCTAGGAAGAGAATGAAGTGCAGAGTAAATAACAAAAACGACAAAGGTATGCAGAGGTCAACTGCATTTTATCAGGAACCAATGTATATTGGTAATGAAATTAGATGCACAGCAGGCAATGACACTCAGCCGACTGAAGAAAACAACATCGCGACGAAGAGAACTACTTGAGTTTACTGGGCCATGTATTTTCAGTGCAGCCCATAATGAGATCGTTTTGATCAACTCCGTGCAAATAAGCAAATCTACAAGCTAGCTTGCAAGCACTGAAACGATATGTAAAGATAATAGACAAAAGCAATTTTAGAATCTGCCTTGAAAGCATCAGAGGTACATTCAGAGTAAATTTAAAATGTTAGAATTCAGAGTATAATCTTAACTGCAGTGTCAGTGCACAAACGGTATGGAGGGAGTACCCACCTGCATGCACATCGGGTGGGTTCACTTTGGTTTGTCAATGATATACTCCACCTAGGAGTTAACCCGACAGTCACCCTAAGATGCCTGTGCTGGCAAATACTGTAGTACGGAAGCACGCAAGTGACTTATGGAAGGCCGCTATTTATTTGTCGTGTCAAAAACTCCAAAATCCAGTTCATCTTACATCCAATGAACCGAGTCAATAGGGGAAAACCTCTTATACAGAAAGCAAGGTACTGAATGTCTGAATGCATTCTGATTACCATTGGCGGCGAAGAACTCGCGGGCACCGGCAGCGCGGAGCGGAGCATTGGGATTTGGGAGCGGCGGTTTGGCCGCGGCAGGGGCCGGAAGCTTCGAGAAGGGCGGACGCATGTATGGGGCGTGCCAAGTGCTTGGATTCGACACGTGCCAAAGGAGACCATGGTGACCGTGAAACGCGTAGGAGATCGCCAGGGACCCCGCGCACTGGGACAGGGCCGACGAGTTCCTGCCGGAGAGGCCCGAGCGCGACTTGGAGCTCATCCCCGTACGGCGCCGGGCGGCGGATGTGCCACGGCATGGCGTTCGTGTTAGAATATGCTATATTCAGGAGTTGGTATATTTAGGAATAGTTGATCACGTGGATCCTATCCCGTGGTTATTCCATGTTTATAGTTGGAGCTGGTTACCATAAATAACTCCCTTGTAATCGTATTGTACTCTTGTACTCTTATATAATGAAACACCGAGGACCATAGGAGGTACCTCTTCCTGCATATCTTTTACATGGTATCACGCCTCCTCCTCCTCACGGACTAACCGATCCAATCTACGCTTCACGCGTGCGTGCTCCTCCTCGCATCCATGGGGAAAACTTCTGCCTCCGCCGCACCCCTTGCCTTTGGGATCCTTCCTATTGTCTCCGAGAAGCTTACTCGTGGGAACTACAACATGTGGCACGCCACCGTGTCCTCAGCACTCAAGGGGGCTGGCCTCGGTGGGTACATCTTGAGCACCGCCGAATCACCACCGGCGTTTCTTGATGCTACGTCTGGCACTCTGGCCGACGCCAAGAAGATTGATCCGCAGCCCAACCCGGCGTACGGAAAGTGGGTTGCGGAAGATCAGATCGTGCTTAGCTACATGTTCTCCTCCCTCACGAAGGAGATTTTTGGTCAAGTCGCCACTGCATCCACCGCCAAGGAGTTGTGGGCTGCCATCCAGGAGCTGCAGGCCTCTCAGTCCAGGGCGCGTATTATGTCTACGCGTATGGCCCTAGCCACGGCGTCCAAGGGCGCATCGTCGGTGGCTGAATTTTTTGTCAAGATGAAAGGACTTGCCGATGATATGGCCTCGGCAGGTCGCAAGCTTGAAGACGAGGAGCTCGTCACCTTCATCATCACCGGCCTCGGCGAGGAGTTCGAATCTATCGTCTCTGCTGTGGCCTCACGTGTCGAGCCTATCTCCGTCAACGAGCTGTATGCGCAGCTCATAGCTTTTGAGCAGCGCAAGGAGATCCATGGTGGTAGCTCCCAGTCCTTTGCTAACATGGCAACCAAGGGTGGTCGTGGGGGTGGCTTTGGCACCTCCAACCAGCAGCAGCGTGGCCGCAGTGATGGTGGCCGCGGCGTTTTTCGTCGTAGTGGTGGTGGTGGTCGTGACAATGGCGGCCGCAACAACAACAATAGCAATGGTGGCGGTGGTGGCCGCATCTTCCTTGATGGTGTCTTCTGTCAACTCTGTGGGAAAGAAGGGCACATGGTGGTCCGCTGCTTCAAGCGTTTCAACCCGAACTTCACCGGGCCACCGCAGAAGAGTGCTTCCTCAGCAACCACGGCTCCTTATGGGGTCGACACCAACTGGTATGTTGATTCTGGTGCCACGGATCACATAACCGGTGACTTGGAGAAGCTTTTGTTCTGCGACAAGTATCGTGGAGAGGAACAAGTGCTTTCGACAAACGGGGCAGGTATGACAATTAATCATGTTGGTCATAGTGTTTTGCAATCCCCAGTTCATAACATTCATCTAAACAATGTTCTTCATGTTCCTAGCGCCTCTAAAAATCTTGTTTCAGCACATCGTCTAGTCAAAGATAACAATGCCTTTCTTGAGCTTCATCCTAAATATTTTTCTCTTAAGGAACAGGTGACGAGGAAGACACTCCTCGAAGGGTAATGTGAGGGTGGTCTCTATCCATTGAAGCCTCATCATCCACAAAACCAGCCTTCATCAAATAAACAAGTCCTTGGAGTTGCTAAGGCGTCCATCTCCTTATGGCATAGTCGTCTAGGTCATGCTTCGTCACCTGTCGTCAAGAGTGTTCTCAGTCGTCATAAGTTATCTTTTTCTAGCCAGTCAAACAATAGTGGTGTGATTTGCGATGCTTGTCAAATGGCCAAGAGCCATCAGTTACCTTATCCAAAGTCAAATAGTATTTCCTCTAACCTTTTGAGCTTGTGTTCACTAATGTATGGGGACCTGCACCAACTTCGGTGGGTCGGCATGCTTATTGTGTCAGTTTTATCGATGATTTTAGCAAGTTCACTTGGATCTATTTGCTGTGTTTTAAGTCTGAGGTTTTCCAATGCTTTCATGACTTCTAGAACATGGTTGAGCGCCAGTTTAGTTATAAGATCCATGCAGTCCAGTCGGACTGGGGAGGAGAATATCAATCTCTTAATACCTTCTTTAAGCGTTTAGGCATTGCTCACCATGTCTCCTGTCCTCATGCTCACCAGCAAAATGGGTCTGCAGAACGCAAGCATCGTCATATTGTAGAAGTTGGCCTCTCACTTCTTGTTCATGCATCTATGCCACTTAAGTATTGGGATCAAGCCTTTTTAACTGCAGTTTTTATCATCAATCGTCTTCCCTCAAAAATCATTCATAACAACACCCCACATGATCTACTCCTTGGATCTTCACCGGACTATTCCTTCTTTAGGACCTTTGGGTGTGTTGTCTGGCCGAATCTCCGGCCATACAACACCAAGAAACTCTAGTTCCGGTCAAAACGCTGTGTCTTCCTCGGATATAGCAATCTTCACAAAGGCTTCAAATGTCTTGAGCCATCAACGGGTCGTATCTATGTTTCACGTGATGTGGTTTTTGACGAGACCATATATCCTTTTTCTGAGCTTCATTCCAATGCTGGAGCACGTCTCCGTGCCGAAATTGACCTTCTACCGGATACTCTTAAAAATCCAGATCCATCACTTGAATTTGGGAGCGCAACTATGCATGATCACCCTCTGATTAATTGTCCTACTAATACTGTTTCTAGTGTCCCTAGTGCTGTGACTGATGCAGGGCAAAATTTGGAGCGCTTTGGTGAAGAAACGACGCGCCCCGGACATTATTTCATGCAGCCGTCCGGCGTACCGAGTCACGACAACGCTGGTGCGGAACACGGAGATGATACATCCGTACCTCGTACAGGATCGGCAGCGCAATCCTCTTCGGGATTGGAGACGGCAGCGCCTGGCTCTGCTGTGGAGTCCAGCTCAGATTCTGCGCCATTCGATCCAGCCGCTCCGACCGATGTGTCGGGATTGGAGACGGCAGCTGCATCTGGCTCTACACCGCCTTCGCCAGGTGCTGCAGTGGATCCTGTGCTCCCCTCGCCGCTGATTCAGGAGCAGGCTGGAGTTCAGGAACCTGTCTCTGGTTCCAGTGCGCCTGCAGATCCTATGGTGCATCCTGCTCTTCCGTCAACACATCATCATGGCACTCGACTTCAGAAAGGAATTACAAAGCCTAAGCAGTACACGGATGGCACGGTCCGTTGGGGGCTAACTAGCATGGTTGAACCTGACGAACCGACAACTGTGAAGGCAGCTCTTCGTGATGCTCGTTGGGTCACGGCCATGAACCAGGAATATGACGCCTTGATAAAAAACCAAACTTGGCATTTGGTTCCTGCTCCCAAGCACAAAAATGTCACTGGTTGCAAATGGGTCTATAAGGTAAAGCGTAAGGCTGATGGGTCTGTGGATCGCTATAAAGCCCGACTTATTGCTAAGGGATACAAACAACAATATGATATTGATTATGAGGATACTTTCAGTCTAGTAGTGAAGGCAGCCACATTCGTCTTGTTTTGGCAGTTGCAGCCTCCAAAGGGTGGTCGTTGCGGCAGCTTGATGTTCAGAATGCTTTTCTCGTGTGTTGGAAGAAGAAGTTTACATGTGTCAACCTCTGGGATATGAAGACAAACGGCGTCCTAAATTTGTCTGCAAATTGGATAAGGCTTTGTATGGCCTTAAGCACGCCCCTCGAGCTTGGTATGCTCGTCTTTGTGGCAAACTCATTCAGCTAGGATTCACACCATCAGAAGGAGACACGTCACTATTCTTCTATCGGAATGGACATGTTACTATTTTTGTCCTAGTCTATGTTGACGACATCATTATTGCCAGCTCGTCCTTGGCCGCTTCAAAGGCGTTGGTTACTGCCCTTGAGACCGACTTTGCTGTGAAGGATCTTGGTGACCTTCATTTTTTCCTTGGCATTGAAGTGAAACGTGATGGTCTGGTGTTGACACAGCAGTGATATGCTACGGATGTTGTAACAACCCAAAAATCCAAACTACAAAATTTTTCGACAAAACCCTGAGTAATGTGGTGCGACATGTCATCATCTACCCCTTACATATGCATCAACCCTAGCATGTCATGCATGGCATTCATATGTTGTAAATTAATTAACATCTCATAACAATGCACTATGTTCACATGTATGTTTTAATTGTTCAATCATCATGTTGCATGAAAAGAGTGAGTTGGATTCTTATTTGGTTTATGTGATGATTATTAAAAATGACAACATAATATTTATTTTGACAAATAAATATTAAGGGAATAATACCCTAGCATTATTTGGGCCATGTATGCTCACTATTTTGTTGCACAAATTTAGCACACCACATATATATATAAGTATATATAAAAGTGTATATGAAAAAGGAAAGAGAAAAAGAAAAAGAAAAGGAAACCAGCCCGAGCAGCCCAGCCAGCCCGGCCCGCACGCGCGCCTGCGCTCGCCCGCGCGACCGCGCGCTGCGTGGCCCAACCAGGCCGACAGCCCAGCAAGAGCCGCGCACGTCCGCGCGCCGCACCGAGCCGCCGCAGCCGCTGACGATGGGGTCCCACAGCGGGACCCACATGTCATCGCGCCCGCTGAGGTCACCCGACCGGCCGCGCGCGCTTGCGTCAGCACTGTTCCCTCGCGTCGCCTCGAAGCAACCTGCCTCGACCGCTCGATCCCGTGTCGCCTCGCATCGACGCGCGCCGGCAAGCCACCTAGGCCGACCAGCCCACGCAAAGTGCCCACGACCGCAGGCAAGATTCTCCGCGCGCGCGCACCTGCGCTGTCGCCGCAGTGGAACGCTGCCGCCGTGAAGAGCTTTGACACCCAAAGCTACCTAGCCCCCTCTCGCTGCTCTCTGGACCCAGATCGAGCCCCAGCTGCTGACCAGGACATCCCTTGGCCGCTTGATTGACCCGAAGCCGTGATCGACCGTCCGCCGGCCACCTACCTCTGCGTCCGCCCTATAAAGCAAGCACCCCGGCACCCTAGGGTTCCTAGGCCGCCGCCATCGCTCTGGTGGAGCCCAATTCCATCTTGCCAGCCTCGATTGGAGAAGAGGTAGAGGAAGGGGGAAGAAATGAGTCGGGGAAGGAGAAGAGGCCGCCGCCAGAGTTAGGGAAGAAGACCGCCGCCGCCGACTCGGAGCCGTCGCCGCTGCGTCGGGAGCAAGAAGGAGGAGCAGTACCGTGAGCCGGAGCTGCTTGGACTTGTACCGCGCCTTCATCCCCGTCCGCATCGGTGAGCACCCCCGCCATGCCATCTTCTCGACCCCCGCCATGCTACTGGCCATGGCACTCCGCCGTGAGCATGTAGGCCCAGGTCGCTACCGACCTCACTGGACACACCCGCATACACGCACGAGACCAGTCGAGCCTCCTTGGACCACGGCATCGGGAGGATGCCGGAACAGAAGCCGCCCCGTTCATCGCCGCGCGCCGAGCACCGCCATGGCGAGATCACCCAGCCGTCCTTCCATTGAGCCTCGACCTCCATTGTTTCTGGATCCGCGCTCGCCTTGATGAGACGGACTCCGTGCGCACCCTAGCTCCGTGTTTGCCTCGCCAGAGCACCGACCCGAACCACCTTGCCATCGATGTGTCAGTGCGTTGCCACTCCAGAACGCCGCCGTTCACCGTCGTTTCCTGCCACCTTCGACCACCCCGTGGAGCATGAAGAAGCCGGGAAGCTCCGCTGTGACGTGCTGCATCGATTGGGCAAGGAGATGGAGACCGTGGACCCTCTCGGAGTGCCGTTGCCGTGCACCGAGGACCTGTTGGAGCTCCACCGTGGGAGTTGCTGCCCGCGCGGACTTCGCCGTGTGTTTTGGTCACCGCACCTCGAGCAGGTGCTGCGTGACTCCAATCGCCCATCTATGCCACCAATTGGAGCTAGAGTGACTCGGTGTGAAGTGTACATGGAGCACCGTCGCCATCGAGCCACCGTCCACCGTAGAGCTCATCATCGGAAGCAAAGCTGATGCCCTGAGGCCCATCAACGTGACCGTCGTGAAGTCCTGAAACCGATGGGTGGGTTAATGGCACTGGAGATCCTTTGTGGCACCAGGAATCGAGGGTTTCCCCGCCGCCGATCGCCGAAGAGGAACCCCGCGCTCGAGCCGATCTCGTCCGAGACAGATCACGCGCTCAAACCGACCCTCGAGCTTGACCCTTCGACAAAGCGACCCTCGAGCCCCGCGAGACCGTACCCCTCGAGACCGTACCCCCGAGACCGTACCCTCCTCGAGAGCATACCCTCGAGACCGTAACCCTCGAGACCCGTACCCTCGAGACCGTACCCCTCGAGACCGTACCCCCTCGAGAGCATACCCTCGAGACCGTAACCCTCGAGACCGTAACCCTCAAGACCGTACCCCTCAAGAGCATACCCTCGAGACCGTACCCCTCGAGCCCTTTTTCTTTTCAGTATATGGTTAAATCTTTGAAAATCCATAACTAATTCATACGAGCTCAGAAAATTATGAACCACATATCCAAATTTTCTATAAATCGAGCCCTATCTATCTAGGCTATGTTTGAGTGCATTTGGATCTTCTATTTTGCAATTGTTCCTTGTGCTAATCTATAGGGGTTGCTTCCGCGACCGTTAAATCTAATTACAGGCTCGAGCGAGGACAAGTCTGATGACAGTGACTACCAGGAGAAGTCCGACAGCTACGTTAGTGAAGGTGCCACACACCATCCAATCTCGTAGATCCTATTACGCATGGCAATTATAGTACGGCTAGTGCTTTAAATTCATGTTGCTATAATGCTATGCCTGTGCTAGGACTGTATAATAGATTATTTACTTGATGACCCCTACCTTGTTGTAAACTTTCACCTGCTTACCCGCTGTTATGATAGCCACCTGCTTATCCGCTATATTTATATTTCTATACTTCACTCGCTTACATTTTGATGCGACGTGATGAACCCGGGAAAGGCCTGGAGGGTGCCAGGCTGGATGTGTGAGTTGATGTTTCAGATGAGTATGTGAGCTGATGATGTTGTACTGGGTTTGGGGTGGAGCTTACGGCAGGGAGTAGGGTGAGGGTTGGGTCGATCAAGCCAGGATCTACGACGAGCTTTTGGAGTAAGTCTTGCCAGGGAATGGTTCTAGACATTCCCATGAGAGGAGCCTGTGGCGGGCTAACTGAGATGTGATGGTGGTCCTTGGGTGTGATCCTCTGAGAGGTGGAGCCCGGGATGAAGGTGCCGTGGTAGCACGTTAAAGATAAACCCTGATGAAAATATCCCGGTTTGGTCAAATCTAGGAACTGTTGCGCTGGTATCCGGACCTAGGAATCTCTTACTTTCCACTCGCTCTCCATGGGGGGGAGACGGCCGAACCGCTAGATAGGTCGATGCCACTACTGCTAGGCGAGAAGTGATAGGAAGGTATATGCATGGGATGGAGCTAACACCCTACCGAGACGATCATGGCACCCCCTTCGGGAGTGGGTACATGGCATGGCATCCTCTACGGGAGCGGATACATGCTCTCTTCACAGTTCCAGTGATCTAGTGCTGGATGGTAGAGTGGCATCGCCTTTGGCAGTAGGCGCCCAAAATCTGCCTAGGTGCGCGCGTGCATCGATGATGGTTATCTGGTGGATTAGTGAAACCTCTGCAGAGTGTATGGTTGATCGATCGATACATATGCCGAATCTTCAGCTATGGACCTTTCCTATATTTCACATGCACCGGACTAGTGAGTTGAGTGTTCTACCTTCCTCTGAGTGTGTTTTCCGGCCATGAGCCAGTTTGAGGGCTGCGGGCCGCTGAGGCAAGCCAAGAGAAAGTTGGCTTGTCGACCAGAGTCTGAGAGGGTGATGGAGGAGATGAGATGAAGTTATAGATATGGATGGAGATAGATGAAGGGAATGGGTTTGTGTTTAAAACTTGTTTATTATACTATTGTTTTATATACTTGAACAATTCCTAGGAAAACCTCAGCCTTATAGGTTCCTTTTGAGATATCCTTATTTGCATCCACTTCCACAAAGCAATGCATAGGATGGGAGTGTGGCCAGTATAAATCGTACTAAAAATTTGGTTTCGGGTTCAAGGAGTGAGTACTCATCTGGGGAGTACAGCAATTGAGGGTTTCGTGTCTACGCTCAAGTTGGAGAGAAGAAGATAGCTTTCGCACCTTAAGCTTTTACTGTTATGCTGCATGAACTCTGATTCCGCCCTGTGGCGATGTAATAAGTTATTGTAACTCCCTCTATTTGCACTCTTTTGTTCGATGTATGGATTATGGATTTCAACTGTTATCGGGTAATGTGATTTAAATGGTCATATTACACTCCGACACTGTGGATTTTCCCTTCATGGAAATCAAGGTCGTTTCAGTTGGTATCGGAGCCATACTTGACCTTAGGATGAAACCCTAGAAATGGACGTTAGTACAGGACAAACTAGTTTTTCTTTCGGTTATATACCGACCCTGCATTTCCTCTTATGCAAGGCTTCTCTATTGTTACTAACTTGCTGACCCTTCTTCCCTTTGAAACATGCAGATGACAAACCTTGGACCCCGGCTTGGACCATTGAGCAGCATGCCCAAGGCTGAGTTCACCTACGAGGGACACGAGTTCCCAGGCTTTCCGTACATCCTGCGTCGTGTTCTGGGAGTACTTGGAGTGCCTGTCGAGGAGATCAAGTACACCTGCACTGGAGCACCGGACTCAGAAGGAAGAATCAAGGGTTACGTGGTCACTCACCTAGAGATTCCTGCAAGTCAGATTCTGCCCTCAGTACCAGCTCTCCTGGAGATGACAGTTGAGGACTCAATCGAGGAAGGAATCCAGGCTGTGTCACTCAAGGCCCTGCGTGAAGTGATGAAGATTGCTTACGAGCACCTTCACAACATAGAGTTTCGTCTACTTCCTCAGGCCCTGAACTCTCTCCTCACACCAGAGCAGCAGGATGATCTGGTCAGGCCAATCATCCTAGCTGAGACTAGTCTTTGCAACCGTGCCTCCGCCGCTTACCTCTTCCAGCAGAACCGCTACATAGAGCACCTGGAGAAGAAGAGACGCCTCGATCGTAACACTCTGATGGAGTACCAGGAGTTCTGCAAGCAGGAAGCTAAGGAGAAAGAAGGACTCAAGCCTACAGTCGCCCAGCTGAAGGACAAGCTCGCACGTCAGGCAAGGGCTCACAGAGCCGAGGTCGCTGACCTACGAGACAAGGTTGAGGACATTGGGCTCCAAAACTACTACCTCGATGCAAGAGTTCTCCAGTTGGAGGGAGAGAAGATGGACAAGGATATGAAGATTAGGGAACTGCAGAAGAGAAGATGGGAAGATGGCAAGAGTAACTTCACCGTGCAGTGTGAAAAGTCTATGCTCGTAAAAGCCCTGAAGAAAGCAGAGACAAGAGCACAGTGCAACCAAGGCCATCTGATTGCCCTGATGATTCAGAACGAGACCTTGGTAGACAGGTACAAGAGACTCAAGATAGCTTGGAAGAATGCCGATGAGAGACACTGCCAGGAGTACGCTAAGTTGCGTGACAGACTTCCTTTGTCAGCCAGACACAAGGATCCCTTTAAGGAAACTTTCCAGTTTGGCCAGACTCTCTTGAGGCACGACCACTGTCCAGCTCCCACCAACCTGCCACTTACCAAGGAGTTCGGAGAAGCTCAGGCTTATGTGAAGCGCCTTCACATGTCATAGGAGGAGTTGATAGTTCTTGGCAACTGTTTTCACCTAGGAGTATGCAACACGTCGATGTACGAGTCAGAGTAGTGTGGACCCTGCGTGGCCATGTCATGAGTTAGAGTGGAGTTAGCTGGTATCCATGAGTTACCTTCTCGTAGTGCGAGTCTCGCACGTCATCTAGTGCAGCTGCTAGAGATGATGCCATGTAATGCAACCATGTAATGAATGATCGATCTTATCGCATTTTATGGCTCTTATTGCTTCTTTGTGTGAGTGTTGGATAGATTAAATGTTTTTCCTTAAATCGTTGAAGTCATTTAATTATATTTAACCAACAAGTACTAAGCAGTTGTCGACCCGTGTTGCAGATGTCTGCACGTCGCTCCGCACGTCTGGGCAACCGTCCGCCTCCACCCGAGCCCGAGCTTGGGCGTGGAAGATGCTATGGACGAAGGGGAGGTCGTGTTCCACCCATCGACCTCAACCAGGATGGGAACGATCAGGAGCGGACCCCGCCAGCAGGAAGTGCCGCTGGAGGAGGTGATGCCCATGGCAATGGACCTCTGCCTCAGCCGAACCCTCCACCGCAGCCGATTCCACCACCGCCACCACCACCGAACCTGGCGGAAGTGATGGCGCAACAGACTCAACTGCTTGCCACTTTGGTCAATGGAGCCAATCACCGCTTTGGAGGAAATCCGAATGACTTCCAGAGGAAACTTGAGGGTTTTCTAAAGCTCAGGCCACCCACTTTCGATGGCACCTACAAAGAACCACTGGAAGCTGATGATTGGCTTTGCGAGATCGAGAAGAAGCTGGAGCTTACTATTTGTACCCCTGAGGAGCGAGTCGGGATCGCTACTCACCACCTCACTGGAGCTGCGCGTTCCTGGTGGGACAGCTACCGCCAAGCTCATGAGGACCCCGATCACATCACCTGGGATGAGTTCGCAAATGAGTTCATCGAGTACCATGTTCCTAAGGGAGTCATGGAGCAGAAAGAGGAGAAATTCTGTAACCTCACCCAGAAGGGATGTGACATCTGCGAGTACACCAACACCTTCACCAGTTTGTTGCGCTACGCACCTCTGCATGTCGTGACTTCTGAGAAGGAGAAGATCACGCAGTACAGAAAGGGTCTGAACCCTAAGATCAAGGTAGCCCTGGAGGGCACCAAGAGTCACACACTTCGTGACATGATAGATCGTTGCATCCAGATCGAGAAAGACCAGAAGGAGGCAGGGGAAATATCTAGAAGGGAGAAGAAGAAGTCCGAGGGCTTCTACCATGACCATGAGCGTAAGAGGTTCTATCGGGACAGGACATCTAGCCGTCCTCATTACAGCAAGGACTCTACCTATGGCTCGGGTAAGAGTGGTGTCGCTTACTCTGCTGACCACTTACGCTTATCCCATGACCATCGTTCCCGCGACCGTTACTCTCGTGACCACCGCTCTCGTGACCGTGCTGGGAAGGATCGCTACCCCCGTGAGCATTCATCGCAGCCACGTCACAGGACCAATCACTCTGCACCAGTTCGTGCTATGCCAAACTCAGGCAGCTGGAAGGCCACTGCACCAACCCCCATAGGTAGTGTGCCGTTCACTTGCTTTGGTTATGGCAAACCTGGCCACAAGGTGTTTGACTGTCCTGAGAAGACACCCGCACCTGCTGCACCCAAGTCTCAGTACCGTGGATCTGCAAGCCGTGGTCGTCTCACGCACATGAACGTAGAAGAAGCTCAAGCTGCCCCAGATGTTGTGTACGGTATGTTTCTTGTTAATGGCATTAAAGCATACGTTCTGTTTGATTCTGGAGCTACATGTTCATACATCTCATCTAAGTTTGCACGAGAAAGTAAGATACCTATCACTCCACGTTTGGAGCCTATAGTCACCAGTTCTCCTCTTGGCGAGATGAGAAGCACCCATATCTATAAGGGAGTGAAGCTTTCTATTGAGGGTCTAACCTTTCGAGCTAACCTTACCCTTCTACCATCAAATGGTTTGGATGTCATCCTAGGCATGGATTGGCTTACCGAGCACAAGGGTTTGATTTCTTGTTCACCCAGATATGTTCAGATAACTCATCCTTCTGGCCAAGCAGTCAGATGTGCACCTCAGAAGGATAAATCAGTATCTGTTCTATGTGCCCTGAGTGCACTCAAGTCGTAGGAAGAATCTCAGAAAAAGGAGAAGCCTCTCGCGGATGTCCCTGTTGTCAGGGAATATGAGGATGTGTTTCCAGAAGAGTTGCCCGGCATGCCACCTGACCGAGAAGTCGAGTTCATCCTTGATCTTGTGCCAGGAACTGGTCCCATCTCTAAGCGACCGTACCGCATGTCAGTGGATGAGCTAGAAGAGCTCAAGAAGCAGTTGAAGGAACTTTCTGATAAGGGCTTTATTAGGCCTAGTGCTTCGCCCTGGGGATCACCCGTTCTGTTTGTGAAAAAGAAAGATGGTTCGATGAGGATGTGCGTTGATTACCGCAATCTCAATGCTGTCACCATCAAGAACAAGTATCCTCTGCCAAGGATCGATGACTTGCTTGATCAGCTTCGTGGTGCTAAGTACTTCTCGAAGATTGATCTCAGATCTGGTTATCATCAAATGAAGATTCGGGAAGAAGACATTCCCAAGACAGCTTTTGTCACTCGCTATGGGCAGTATGAGTTCACCGTTGTATCTTTCGGTCTCACGAATGCCCCGGCCTATTTCATGAATATGATGAACAAGGTGTTTATGGATGATCTTGATCGGTTTGTTGTGGTTTTCATTGACGACATTCTGATCTATTCACCTATTGCCGAAGAACATGAAGCACATTTGAGGACAGTGCTTGAGAAGTTGTCCCAACACCGGCTCTATGCTAAGTTCAATAAATATGAGTTCTGGCTTGAAGAAGTTGCTTTTCTTGGTCATGTACTCTCAGAGATGGAGTTGTTGTAGACCCTGAAAAGATAGAGGCTATAAAAGAATGGGAACAACCTCGCAATGTGACTGAGATCAGGAGTTTCTTGGGATTGGCAGGTTACTATCGCCGATTCATTGAGAACTTCTCGAAGATAGCTCGTCCTATGACAAATCTCTTGAAGAAGATCAACGAGTTCGAATGGACACCAGAGTGTGAACACAGTTTCCGAACTCTAAAGGAGAAGCTAACCACCACACCTATCCTAGCCTTACCTGATATCACTAGCGACTTTGTCGTCTACTGCGACGCCTCTCGCCAAGGACTAGGCTGTGTGCTGATGCAGAATGGGAAGGTTATTGCTTATGCTTCCCGACAGCTGAAGGAGCACGAGCAATGATACCCCACGCATGATCTTGAGCTAGCGGCTGTTGTGCACGCTCTAAAGATCTAGAGACATTATCTTATTGGCAACAAGTGTGATATATACACCGATCATAAGAGCTTGAAGTATTTCTTCACTCAAGAAGATCTAAATATGAGACAACGCAGATGGCTAGAGCTAATCAAGGACTATGACATGGAGATTCACTATCATCCAGGAAAAGCGAATGTAGTCACTGATGCTCTTAGCCGCAAGACCTATTGTCATGCCCTGTTCTTATCGACCCTACCACCTGAATTGAAGAAAGAGATTGAAGATCTTCATCTTGAGATAGTACCCCATGGGTTGTTGCACGAACTTCGTATCGAGTATAATCTCACCGAGCGAATTCGTGAAGCTCAAAAGAGTTGTGAAGAAATGGAGTACATTCGTGGGTTGATGAAGCTGGGCTACAGCCCCGAATTCAGAGAAGATGAGCATGGAACCATCTGGTTCAAGGACAGAATCTGTGTGCCCAGCAATCCTGCTTTGTGTAAGGAAATTCTGTCAGAGGCACATAACTCTAAGTATTGCATCCATCCCGGTGGAGCAAAGATGTATCAAGATGTGAAGAAGCAGTTCTGGTGGAAAGGCATGAAGTCAGACATTGCAAGACATGTGGCCGAATGTGACATCTGTAACAGAGTCAAGGCCGAACACAGAAGGCCCGCTGGATTACTCAAACCACTCGATGTTCCTGAATGGAAGTGGGAAAGCATATCCATGGACTTTATCGTGGGATTACCTAGATCCCAACAAGGTCATGACTCTATATGGGTAATAGTCGATCGTCTGACGAAGGTAGCACATTTTATACCAGTCAGAACTTCGATACGTGCAGAGCAGTTGGCAGATTTGTACATCAAGGAGATTTTGAGGCTTCATGGAGTTCCTAAGAGTATTGTGTCGGATCGTGGGCCCCAATTCATGTCTCGATTCTGGCAAGCTCTTCACGAGTCCATTGGGACTGACCTAATTACAGCACTGCTTATCACCCGTAAACAGATGGTCAGACAGAAAGGGTGAATCAGATTCTAGAAGATATGCTTCGTGCCAGTGTTCTCAAATATGGAACGTATTGGGAGAAGTGTCTGTCGTTTGCTGAGTTCTCTTACAACAACAGCTATCAGGCAAGTATCAAGATGTCACCCTTCCAGGCTCTTTATGGCAAACCATGTAGAACCCTGTTGATGTGGAACCACCCAGGCGAAAGAGCAGTCTTTGGCCCCGCCAAGATCAAGGAAGCCGAAGAAGGAGTAGCTCAAGTCAGAGAGAACCTAAGGATCGCCCAAAGCCGACAGAAGAGCTATGCTGACAAAAGGCGTCGAGACCTTGAGTTCAAAGTCGGGGTTTTTGTCTACCTCAAAGTGTCTCCACTTCGTGGTACCGTCAGATTCCACGTAAAAGGAAAGTTGGCCCCAAGATACGTTGGACCGTATCGTATCTGTCAGAGAGTTGGGAAGCTTGCATACAAGCTTGAACTACCTCCCGAGTTAACAGGAGTACACCCCGTTTTTCATGTCTCACAGTTATGCAAGTGCTTAAGGGTACTAGAAGAGGAAGCAGTCACCACTGATGTGCTGGATATCCAGGATACTCTTGAGTGCAAGGAGCACCCAATCAAGATCTTGAGTTATGACACCAAAGAGACCCGAAGCAAGTCTATCCCTATGTGCAAGGTTCAATGGAGCAATCACTCTGAACGTGAAGCAACGTGGGAAGATGAGAATCAACTTCTACTACAGTATCCTTACCTCTTCGAAGGGTATGACACCTCTTAAATCTCGAGGATGAGATTCCAATGAGGGGGAAGGACTGTAACAACCCAAAAATCCGAACTACAAAATTTTTCGACAAAACCCTGAGTGATGTGGTGCGACATGTCATCATCTACCCCTTACATATGCATCAACCCTAGCATGTCATGCATGGCATTCATATGTTGCAAATTAATTAACATCTCATAACAATGCTCTATGTTCACATGTTACATTTTAATGTTTCAATTGTTCAATCATCATGTTGCATGAAAAGAGTGAGTTGGATTCTTATTTGGTTTATGTGATGATTATTAAAAATGACAACATAATATTTATTTTGACAAATAAATATTAAGGGAATAATACCCTAGCATTATTTGGGCCATGTATGCTCACTATTTTGTTGCACAAATTTAGCACACCACATATACATATAAGTATATATAAAAGTGTATATGAAAAAGGAAAAGGAAAAAGAAAAAGAAAAGGAAACTATCACGAGCAGCCCAGCCAGCCCGGCCCGCACGCGCGCCTGCGCTCGCCCGCGCGATCGCGCGCTGCGCGGCCCAACCAGGCCGACGGCCCAGCAAGAGTCGCGCGCGTCCGCGCGCCGCACCGAGCCGCCGCAGCCGCTGACAATGGGGTCCCGCAGCAGGACCCACATGTCATCGCGCCCGCTGAGGTCACCTGACCGGTCGCGCGCGCTAGCGTTAGCACTATTCCCTCGCGTCGCCTCGAAGCAACCTGCCTCGATCGCTCGATCCCGTGTCACCCCGCATCGACGCGCGCCCGCAAGCGACCTAGGCCGACCAGCCCGCGCAAAGTGCCCACGACCGCAGGCAAGATTCTCTGCGCGCGTGCACCTGCGCTGTCGCCGCAGTGGAACGCTGCCGCCGTGAAAAGCTTTGACACCCAGAGCTACCTAGCCCCCTCTCGCTGCTCTCTGGACCCAGATCGAGCCCCAGCTGCTGACCTGGACATCCCTTGGCCGCTTGATTGACCCGGAGCCGTGATCGACCGTCCGTCGGCCACCTACCTCCGCGTCCGCCCTATAAAGCAAGCACCCTGGCACCCTAGGGTTCTGAGGCCGCCGCCACCGCTCTGGTGGAGCCCAATTCCATCTTGCCAGCCTCGATTGGAGAAGAGGTGGAGGAAGGGGGAAGAAAGGAGTCGGGGAAGGAGAAGAGGCCACCGACGGAGTTGGGGAAGAAGACCGCCGCCGCCGACTCAGAGCCGCCGCTGCTGCGTCGGGAGCAAGAAGGAGGAGCAGTACCGTGAGCCAGAGCTGCTTAGACTTGTACCGCGCCTTCATCCCTGTCCGCATCGGTGCGCACCCCCGCCATGCCATCTTCTCGACCCCCGCCGTGCTGCTAGCCATGGCACTCCGCCGTGAGCATGTAGGCCTAGGTCGCTACCAACCTCACTGGACACACCCGCACACATGCACGAGACCAGCCGAGCCTCCTTGGACCACGGCATCGGGAGGATGCCGGAACGGAAGCCGCCCCGTTCATCGCCGTGCGCCGAGCGCCGCCGTGGCGAGATCACCCAGCCGTCCTTCCGTTGAGCCTCGACCTCCATTGTTTCTGGATCCGTGCTCACCTTGATGAGACGTGAAAGCATCTAGGCCCCTTAATGTGGTTTCGATGATTGATGACAATATTTACCATAACTAACGTGTGTTTTGCAGAAACATTGGTAAGTTTGGTTATGGTGATGGATACCGTGGGCAATACGGGTTTCATGCTCCCTTGACGATGGAAATCGTTTCGGTTTTCAAAGGATGGATGACAAGTTCAAGAATGGTTAGTTCCGATCGTCCATGGTGTTGGGTGACGTCGGATTAGTCGTTAGGACTTTGTTTTGCCTTTGGCCGTACTATTAAGGGGGGTGCAAACGGGTAGCTTGACCTAGATAAGTCTAATGGTTTAGGTGTGATGCACACTTGTGAAACTTAGCACTAGGTAACTACAAAAAGGCCCTAAGGTACGTTGGAGTTAAAGCCGTTCACAAAGATCATCGAATTCGAAGTGGAACGGTTGTTTTAGCTGCACCGGACGCTGGACCGAATAGGACCGGACGCGTCCGGTCTATTCATCTGCGTGTGCAGCAGAGTGTTTGAATGCACCGAACGCTGGGACAGTGAGTCTGGTGGTAAGCACCAGACGCGTCTGGTGCAACGCCGAAAATGATAACGGACCGGACGCCGGCCCGGACGCGTCCGGTGCTACACCAGACACTGTCCAGAAGCTATGTTTTCAGACTGAAACACCGGATGCGTCCGGTGTAACTCACCGGACGCGTTCGGTGGGTACGTAACGGCTAGCTGAGTTCGTTCGGGTATTTGAAAGATTGAACAGACCGGACGCGTCCGGTGCTGGGGACCGGACGCGTCCGGTGACCCCGAAAATCGTGGTTTGGAAGGTAACGGTTGGTTTTGGCCCGTGGGGCTATAAATACATCTCCTACCCCTCCATACCAGAAGTCTTGCCTATTTTCTTCAGCTGAACAACCTCTTTAGTGTCAAAAGAGAGCAAGAGCCCTAGTGAGGTGCTAGTGATTTGAGAATCCATTGATTAGCACTCATTAGTGATTCAAGAGTAGCAAGTGTGCATCCATCGTCTCATTAGGCTTTGCGAGGTCAAGTGAGAGCTTGTGCTTATTACTCTTGGTGATCGCCATCACCTAGACGGCTTGGTGGTGATTGGGAGTTTGGTGATCATCCGGCGGAGCTTGTGGATGGCCCAACTCGAGTTGTGAGCGGTTCCGGCGATTCACCGCGACGGAGTGTCAAAGAATCAGCCCGGAGAGAGCACTTGGTCCTTGCGCGGATCAAGGAGGAGCTATACCCTTGCGCGGGTGCTCCAACGAGGACTAGTGGAGAGTGGCGACTCTCCGATACCTCGGGAAAACATCGCCGTGTTCCTTGCCCCTTTACTTTCTGTATTTACTTTCTAGCATTTACATTTCCGCAATTTACATTCTTAGAATTACCATGCTAGATTAGGATTGGAACTAGGGTGCAAAACTTTTCTCGGTACAATCCTTAGGAACACACATAGGCACATAGGGTGAAATGGGCTAATAGGTTTTAATTCCGCAAAAAATTTTAGAATTAGCCCAATTCACCCCCCTCTTGGGCATCTTGATCCTTTCAAGTGGTATCGGAGCCGAGTTGCTCTAAATTAGGCTTAACCGCCTAGAGTAAAGATGTCTCATGGGGATGGACCACCGCCTATGTTCGAAGGCGATGATTTTCCTTATTGAAAAGTCCGGATGGAGTCTTATTTAGAAGCTCAACATGCTCTATGTCTTAGAGCCGCCACCGAAGGTTTTCCAAAACCTAAGGAAGGCGTTCCTCTTACACCTAATGAGGAGGAGCAAGAAAAATAGAGTGCAAAAGCCAAAAATCACATATTTAGAGGCATTTGCAAAGATGTGTTTAACCGTGTGCGAAATCACAAAAACGCCCATGAACTATGGACGGAACTTTGTGCACTCCATGAGGGAACAAAGAGTGAGCGTGAGGAGCGCTATCATCTTGTTATGCGCAAATTAAATGCATTTGAAATAAAAACTAATGAAAGCGCCAATGAAATGTACTCACGTTTGAATATTCTTGTAGAGGAACTAAATGGACTTGGGCTAAATCAAATGTCGCCATTCGATGTTGCAAGGAAGATTCTTTGTGTTCTTCCCATTGAGAAGTATGGCCACATTGTCACCGTGCTTCACCAAGGAGATCTTTCCAATGCCACCCCAACACAAATATTGGGAAAGATCAATGCTCATGAGATGTACATGCACCTCACTCCCGAGGATGGTGCATCATCTAAAAAGAAGGACTTGGCCCTCAATGCTAGCCGTCAAAGAAAGGGCAAAGAAAAGATCTCCTATGACAATTCAAGTGATGGTGAAGTTGATGACTCAAATCTTGCTCTCATGGTCAAGCAAACCACCAAGATGATGAAAAAGCTAAACAAGAATGGCATCAAGTTTGATAGCAAGAAGAAGAAGTTCTTCACAAGTAGCAAGAGAAAACCCATCTCCGAGATGGAGTGCTATAATTGCCACAAGCTTGGTCATCTTTCTCATCAATGCCCGGAGCCTCCAAGGGACAAGTACAAGAAGAAGGGCAAGAACAAGAAAGATGATACAAGTGATGATGATGATGAGCAAGAAAAGAACAAGAAGGAAAAGTTCCACAAGAAGAAGGAGTATCACAAGAAGAAGAATGGAAGGGCTTATATTGTTGGTGATTGGCTCACCGATATTGAGTCTTCTTGTGGGTCATCCGATGATGACAGTGATGATGAGAAGGTTGCCGCCATAGGCATTGGTTCTTCACCGCCACCACAACCACTACCATTTTTCTCATCCTCTACACATTTTTGTCTTATGGGCAAAGGTGACCGGAAGGTAGATCCTAAACATGAGGATAGTGATAATGATAGTGATAGTGATAGTGATAGTGAAGATGAATTTGAATCTCCTTCATATGATGAACTTGTGAAGTTGCTAAATAAGTACACTAAAATCATTATCAAGACAAGAGCTAAAAACGATGAACTTGATAGTGAAAATGCCTCTCTTATTGAAAAGTATGATAAATTAAAAGATGCTAGTGATGAGCTAAATGAAAAATTTGATGTTGTATCTTCCAAGTTTAAAGAACTAAAAGCCTCTAAAAGGGAGCTAAAAGAAAACTATGATAAACTTGAGAAGAAATACAATGAGCTCAACACTAGCTATGATGCTTTAAAAGAGAAGTATACAACTATCAAAATCAATCATGATAATGTTGTTGTTGCTTATGATATTCTTGCCGAAACACATGATGCTTCTAACAATGTTGTTAAGATTGATATAGCTACATCATGTGATGACTTGCTTATGGAGAGCATTGAGCAAAGCTCTAGTGACAAGGGCAAGAAAGTGGTTGAGGCCAAGAGCTATGATGACTATGCTAAGCTCAAGAATGAAAATGAAGAGCTCAAGAAGAATCTTGAACAAGCTAAGGCCATCAACACAACTTCCATGAAAAACCTTGATCATGACAAAGAGTCAACACTTGAGTACAAGTCACTCCTAGAAGAGAACAAGAAACTCAAGCAAGAAAAGGAGCATCTCAAGGTAGGGTTAAGCAAGTTTGCCAAAGGCAAGTCACTTCAAAGTGAACTCTTGATGAGCACCATAATGAAGACCGATAGAAGTGGCATTGGGTACAAGGCACATCAAGAAAAGCAATTGAAAGCCAAGCAAATAAGTCTACACAAGCCAAAGCCAAAGCCAAAGAGATGCTTTGAGTGTGGACAAGAAGGTCACTTTGCTCATGATTGCAAAACTCCCTCACCACAATCCTTGCCCAAGCATGCTAGACCTTTTGCTTTCAATGCTCACTACTTGCTAAGAAAGGATGCAAGTGGTAAAATGAAAGTCACATTCTTAGGTCCCCTCAACAAGAATAGGCCTAAGAAAATTTGGGTTGCAAAGTCACTAGTTGAGAAAGCAAAGGGCCCTCATCAAGTTTGGGTCCTTAAACAACAAGCTTGATCTATTGTGTGTAGGTGAACTACAAGACCGGTGGAAGTCATTAGGTTATTGATAGTGGTTGTACACAACACATGACCGGTGATCCTCGTATGTTCACCTCACTTGATGATGGAGACCAAGATCAAGACAAGATTACATTTGGTGATAACTCAAAGGGAAAAGTCAAAGGGTTCGGCAAGGTTGCTATATCAAATGATTACTCTTTGTCAAATGTGCTTTATGTTGCACCTTTGAGCTTTAACTTGCTATCCGTTGGTCAATTATGTGATCTTGGCTTCCAATGCTTGTTTGATGAGAATGAAGTGATTGTTACAAAGAAAGAAGATGCTCAAGTGATATTCAAGGGTTTTAGATACAACAATCTCTATCTAGTGGATTTCTCCTCCAAAGATGCAAGCTTGAACACATGTTTGTTCACCAAAACCTCTCGTGGTTGGTTGTGGCATAGGAGGCTAGCACATGTTGAAATGAGTACACTTAAGAAGCTCTTGAAGAAAGATTTAGTGAGAGGCTTGAAAGATGTGAAATTTGAAAAGGACAAACCTTGTACTGCATGTCAAGCCAGCAAGCAAGTTGCAAACACTCATCCAACCAAAGCTTTCTTGTCAACATCAAGAGTGCTAGAACTTTTACATATGGATTTGTTTGGACCAACCACATACAAGAGTCTTGGAGGAAATCTATATTGTCTAGTAATTGTTGATGATTATTCAAGGTACACTTGGACATTCTTTCTTCATGACAAAACCGAAGTGGCAAGTTGCTTTAGGAAGTTTGCAAAGAGAGCTCAAAATGAATTTGATGTCAAGATCAAGAAGATAAGAAGTGACAATGGGAAGAAATTTGACAACACACACATTGAAGCCTATTGTGATGAAATTGGGATCAAGCATGAAGTATCATCCACCTACACACCTCAACAAAATGGCATAGTAGAGAGGAAGAATCGGACACTCATCACACTTGCAAGAACCATGCTTGATGAGTACAATACACCGGAGAACTTATGGGCCGAAGCAATCAACACTGCATGCTATGCATCCAACCGGTTATATCTTCACAAGTTCCTTTGCAAGACCCCCTATGAGTTGCTAAATGGGAAGAAGCCGGACGTCTCATACTTCCGGGTGTTTGGTTGTAAATGCTACATCTACAAGAAGAGGCAACACCTAGGGAAGTTTCAAAGACGTTGTGATATTGGATTTCTTGTTGGCTACTCATCAAAATCCAAAGCATATCGTGTATTCAACCATGCCACCGGCTTGGTAGAAGAAACATATGATGTGGAGTTTGATGAATCTAACGGCTCCCAAGGAGCAATTGAGAATCTTGATGATGTAGGTGATGAACCATTGAGGGAGGCCATGAAGAACATGCCGGTGGGAGACATCAAGCCAAAAGAAGATGATGATGAAGTGCAAGTCATTGACAAGCCTTCTTCCTCATCAAGTGTGCCTCAAGTTGAAGATAAATATGGGAGAGTTGAAAATGAAGATACTTATGTCTCCCATGAACAAAGAGAGGCACAAGCTCAAGATGTTGATGCTCCTGAACCTTCTCCTCAAGTGGTTGAAAGAAGAGCTCCACAACTTCAAGCCCATCCTCAAGAACTCATCATAGGGGATCCAAAAAGGGGTGTTTCAACTAGATCTCAAAATATGACTAACTTTGTTGAACATCACTCTTTTGTTTCTTGCATTGAGCCTCAAAATGTAGATGAAGCTCTCAAGGATCCGGATTGGGTAAATGCCATGCATGAAGAATTGAACAACTTCACCCGTAATCAAGTATGGACACTTGAAGAGCGTCCCAAAGATGCAAGAATCATTGGAACCAAGTGGGTGTTCCGCAACAAGCAAGATGACCAAGGCACCATTGTGAGAAACAAGGCAAGGCTCGTGGCAAAGGGGTTCTCTCAAGTTGAAGGCTTGGATTTTGGAGAGACCTTTGCACCGGTTGCAAGACTTGAAGCCATTCGTATCCTCCTTTCATATGCATCACATCATGACATGAAACTATTTCAAATGGATGTGAAAAGTGCTTTTTTAAATGGCTTCATTAATGAGCGTGTCTATGTTGATCAACCTTCCGGTTTTGAGGACCCTAGATATCCTAATCATGTTTATAGGTTATCGAAGGCGTTATATGGGCTTAAGCAAGCTCCAAGAGCTTGGTATGAGCACCTTCAGGACTTTCTTATTGAGAAGGGCTTCACAATTGGGAAAGTAGATACTACACTATTCACCAAGAAGTATAATGGGGAAATCTTCATTTGTCAAGTGTATGTTGATGATATCATCTTTGGCTCAACAAATGAAAAAGAATGCAAGAAGTTTGGTGATATGATGTCAAAAGAGTTCGAGATGTCCATGATTGGTGAACTTACCTTCTTCCTTGGGTTTCAAATCAAGCAATTGAGAGAAGGAACCTTCATATCTCAAGAGAAATACACCAAGGACCTTCTAAAGAGGTTTGATATGAAGGATTGCAAGCCAATCAACACACCCATGGCATCAAATGGGCATCTCGATCTTGATGAGGGAGGTAACTCGGTTGATCAAACTCTTTACCGTTCTATGATCGATAGTTTATTGTACCTTACCGCATCTAGGCCCAACATCATGTTTAGTGTATGTATGTGTGCTCGCTTTCAAGCTGATCCTAAGGAAGCTCATTTAAGTGCCGTAAAAAGAATCCTTAGGTATCTTAAACTAACCCCAAGCATTGGCCTATGGTATCCCAAAGGAGCAAGATTCCAACTTGTTGGTTATTCTGATTCGGATTATGCTGGTTGCAAAATTGATAGAAAAAGCACATCCGGAGGGTGCCATTTGCTTGGGAGGTCACTTGTCTCTTGGTCATCTAAGAAGCAAAATAGTGTTGCTTTGTCCACCGCCGAGGCAGAATACATTGCCGCGGGGGCTTGTTGTGCACAAATTTTATATATGAAGCAAACCCTCCTTGACTATGGAGTCAACCTCGGTCAAGTAACACTATTGTGCGACAATGAAAGTGCCATTAAAATTGCAAATAATCTAGTTCAACACTCTCGTACTAAGCACATAGATATCCGCCACCACTTTCTTAGAGATCATGTCTCTAAAAGGAATATATCTCTAGTTGGTGTGAGAACGGAAGATCAACTTGCGGATATCTTTACTAAGCCCTTGGATGAATCAACCTTTTGTAAATTGAGAAATGAGCTAAATATTCTTGATCTAAGCAATTTCATTAAAAGATAAATGTGTCGTCAAATTGCATTGCATTGTGATATAGTGCATATTTAAATACTTGTAATGCACATAGGACTTGTCTAACATGGTTAAGATAACCCTCTTTAGAGGTGTGAAGAAGCTTACCCTTGGTTCAAAATTGACAAGTCGACTAGATTCAAATTCTTATCGCATTGCATATGCATGATTGTTATTTGTCGTTTGGTTCCTCGCTCGATCTTATTGCCTATTTTCATAAAAACCTAAGTATATGGTAAGCCTATGGCAAAATAAATAAAAAAAAATTTGAGGGTTTCGAGTGAGGTTCTCATACTTGTTCCAACTAGTGTTTATTTGAATCTTATTTGAGTTGGAACAAAGTTGGGAGAAAGCGTCGCGAAGTTTGGGGCTCAAAATCCGCAAAATTTGAGCACCGGACGCTGAAACCCAACGCACCGGACGTTGCCCCGGCGTCCGGTCAGTTCAGCGACCAGCGTTTCCTAAAATCTAAAGACCGGACGCAGAACAGTAACACGGCCGCGTCCGATGCCGGATGACAGGACGCGTCCGGTGTGGTCGGGCAGTAGTTGAAAATTTTTTCAACGCACCGGACGCGGGGTGCCCGCGTCCGGTGCCTCAGACCCGACGCGTCCGGTGTTATCGAGACTTCGCGGGGCTCTCTGGACCGCGTCCGGTTCCCAGACCTGCGTCCGGTGCACAGGACCGGACGCGTCCGGTGCTCGATTGACGGGCGTTTTAAACCCGACAAGTGGGCCCCTTCGCTAGGGTTTCCACCGCGCCGCGC
The DNA here is from genome assembly GCA_023333625.1 of Bothriochloa decipiens. NCBI lineage: Eukaryota > Viridiplantae > Streptophyta > Magnoliopsida > Poales > Poaceae > Bothriochloa > Bothriochloa decipiens. The sequence continues at coordinate 44,390,461 of CM041637.1, forward strand.
CCGCATTCCACACCGCGCCCTTCACCGCGCCGCCGCGCCGTCGTCGCGCCGCTGCGTCGCCCGTCCGCGCCCGCGCTCACTGCGTCCTCTCCGCACCACCGCGCGCCTTGCCCCGCGCCGCCGCTCCGCCGCCGTGCCACCAAGAAGAAGAAGAGGACCAGAGAAGAGAGTGAAGCACAGACAGCAGAGGCAGTGGCAGATGCAGCTGATAGAGCTTGCCTGGGTGGCAGGCGTGGAGGAGTTGTGATTCAGGAACCATCGGTTTCTCCACAGTCACAGCCAGAGCAGCCAGAGGAGTCGGTTTCGAGACGATACCCTACTCGTCGTCGCTGGCAGTATGATCGATCTACTTCAGGTACACCTCATCAGCGACAGGAGTCAGTCCCCTCAGTTTCACCTCAGGGACGTGGGGGGCGTGCAGTTAGAGTCCCTGCAGTCAGGCATCTGGACCTTACACATCAGGGCACCAGGAAGATCAAAAGCCTACAATGTGTCCCTCTGAGCGAGTGGTTCCTCAGGGAGAGGCAGCATGGAGTCGAGTACTTCCACACTGCCCTGCACGAGGACTTCTATAGGGCCTACGTCGACACTCGTGCACCCTTCACTGCCATGAGAGAGATTTCAGTTCAGGACTTTGCCAGGGTTGTCGGCGACTAGTTTCTTGAGTACCTCTCAGCACAGCCCGGGCTTCTTGACCTCATTGGCAGGACTGGCCACTACGTACCAGAGTGGGCCAGACAGTTCTATGCCACGTTATGGATTGCACCAGATCATACAGCTATTCACTTCAGTTACTTGGGTGAGAGGCGAGAGCTCAGTAGTGCAGAGGCCCGTCGGATTCTCAGGCTAGAGTACCAGCCTGTCCGCCTGCACCAGATCTACTTTCCTAATCTGGACCCTCCTCGTCGACCACACGTCGGTGTACTCCCCTCAGCCGCAGATGTCCGAGATATCTTTAGGGGAGACTTTGGTGAGGGATCCAGCAGGATGACCAAGGACCTCACCCCTACAGCTCGGGTCCTTGAGTCGATAGTCAGGAGGACTGTTTTACCCAGAGAGGGACAGAGAGAGTCACTCACACGTCTTCAGCAGTGGGTTCTGTCTCATCTTATTCGGAAGATTCCTTTTGACCTCTGGGACTTTATACTCTGTGAGATCGAGGATGTGATCTATGAGGGTTTCAAGACCAAGAGGAACATGCACTATGCACACTGGCTTACCTTCTTGGTCTACCATGGCATCAGGCCCACTCCTCCAGCAGCAATTGAGATGTACCAGACCTCCACCAGCGCTTTCCCGAGGTACGACGCTACCCAGCTCCTCAGGTCAGCCACTGCAGTGCCACCTATCCGGCAAAGCCACAGGCCACCAGTGCCAGAGACAGCCATAGAGCAGGATGCTATGATTGCAGAGGTTGGAGCTGCAGAGGAGGCACAGATGGTAGCACAGGAGGCAGCGGGGGTCGAGTTTGACTCTGATGACTCAGATGACGAGGACTTCACGATTCCTGAGTACGTCCCCTGCAGTCACGACACAGAGGCCAGTGGATCTGGGTCAGCTGTAGCTTCACTACTTGAGCGTCTGACTGCACACCAGGAGCGTGCTGATCAGCGGTTTGAGGCAGCCATGGCCCAACAGAATGCAACTATCGCAGAGATTCGTGGCCGACAGGATGCCTTCCAGCAGGAGCAGCTGCGGATTCAGAGGGAGCAGCTTGACTTCCAGAGGGAGCAGGCCGAGTTTCAGAGGCAGCAGGCTGAGACCCAGAGACAGACGATACTCTCTCAGCAGCAGATGTTTGGTTTGATAGCCCATCTGTTTCAGCACACTGGAGCTCAGCTGCCACAGGCTCAGACTTTACAGCTGCCACCACAGTCTCAGGCACCCAGACCTTCTTCTCTAGCTATACAGGTGCCACAGCAGTTCCAGCTCTCACCCCTGCACCAGGGCTTTTCACCGATAGGGTCTGGACAGCTCTTCACTCCAGCTACAGGGTCAGATACTCTACAGGCTACCTTCAGTGAGATCACGGGCCACCCTTCACCGACGTTCACTTCTCTGGGCCCGTCGACTTCTACAGTATCTGTTCCTCAGCTCCCGACCCAGCCAGTACCAGTGACAGAGGCAGGTACCACTGAGACGGTACCTTCGTCGATAGCTTCCTCAGAGGCTCCCCCAGTGCCTTCAGTACAGCAGCTTCCAGGCATTCCAGAGCCTTCTTCTCAGACAGCTGCTGACCCTTCCCCCTAGGCCATAGCACCGACCCAGACCGCTCCTCCATCAGCTACACTGTCAGAGGGTCAAGGTGCTACAGGTCAGCTGAGTCCCGCGTCGAGTTCCGATGATCCCGATCAGTACGTTGTGACACCTCGACCTTCGGCGACTGGCACGTCTTCTCCTCCTCCTTCCTCAGATCTTTAGATTTTGGTACTTGATGCCAAAGGGGGAGAGAGAGAGTATGTCGAGTTTCAGGGGGAGTTAGTGATATAATTATGTATTCTTGCACTCTTTATGCTTCTGGTTGTTTGTGTGATATTCCCATCTGCATCACATTTGCTTATGCATTTGTTTATGATATATGTGACATGGTTATGACTTTCTCATGATATTTATATATGTCACTCGTTGTGCTTGACTCATATGTGTTTTTGCTTCCGCATTTGTACTCCGATTCCATATGAGCTAGCGATATATATGTTGTACTAACTCTTCATGCAGACAATATGAACACTATGTTGGCTTGGTGTCACATGAGTCATTCTAATCCTTTGTTCTTATTCTCAAAGGCTCATGTGAACCAAGCATAGTTGAAAACCTCACTAAAAATCTCCATACTCAAGAGGTTGTCATCAATCACCAAAAAGCGAGAGATTGAAAGCATCTAGGCCCCTTAATGTGGTTTCGATGATTGATGACAATATTTACCATAACTAACATGTATTTTGCAGAAACATTGATAAGTTAGGTTATGGTGATGGATACCGTGGGAAATACGGGTTTCATGCTCCCTTGACGATGGAAATCGTTTCGGTTTTCAAAGGATGGACGACAAGTTCAAGAATGGTTAGTTCCGATCGTCCATGGTGTTGGGTGACGTCGGATTAGTCGTTAGGACTTTGTTTTGCCATTGGCCGTACTATTAAGGGGGGTGCAAACGGGTAGCTTGACCTAGATAAGTCTAATGGTTTAGGTGTGATGCACACTTGTGAAACTTAGCACTAGGTAACTACAAAAAGGCCCTAAGGTACGTTGGAGTTAAAGCCGTTCACAAAGATCGTCGAATTCGAAGTGGAACGGTTGTTTTAGCTGCACCGGACGCTGGACCGAATAGGACCGGACGCGTCCGGTCTATTCATCTGCGTGTGCAGCAGAGTGTTTGAATGCACCGGACGCTGGGACAGTGAGTCCGGTGGTAAGCACCAGACGCGTCTGGTGCAACGCCGAAAATGATAACAGACCGGACGCCGGCCCGGACGCGTCCGGTGCTACACCAGACGCTGTCCAGAAGCTATGTTTTCAGACTGAAACACCGGACGCGTCCGGTGTAACTCACCAGACGCGTTCCGTGGGTACGTAACGGCTAGCTGAGCTCGTTCGGGTATTTGAAAGATTGAACAGACCGGACGCGTCCGGTGCTGGGGACCAGACGTGTCCGGTGACCCCGAAAATCGTGGTTTGGAAGGTAACGGTTGGTTTTGGCCCGTGGGGCTATAAATACATCTCCTACCCCTCCATACCAGAACTCTTGCCTATTTTCTTCAGCTGAACAACCTCTTTAGTGTCAAAAGAGAGCAAGAGCCCTAGTGAGGTGCTAGTGATTTGAGAATCCATTGATTAGCACTCATTAGTGATTCAAGAGTAGCAAGTGTGCATCCATCATCTCATTAGGCTTTGCGAGGTCAAGTGAGAGCTTGTGCTTATTACTCTTGGTGATCGCCATCACCTAGACGGCTTGGTGGTGATTGGGAGTTTGGTGATCATCCGGCGGAGCTTGTGGATGGCCCAACTCGAGTTGTGAGCGGTTCCGGCGATTCACCGCGACGGAGTGTCAAAGAATCAGCCCGGAGAGAGCACTTGGTCCTTGCGCGGATCAAGGGGGAGCTATACCCTTGCGCGGGTGCTCCAACGAGGACTAGTGGAGAGTGGCGACTCTCCGATACCTCAGGAAAACATCGCCGTGTTCCTTGCCTCTTTACTTTTCGCATTTACTTTCTAGCATTTACATTTCCGCAATTTACATTCTTAGAATTGCCATGCTAGATTAGGATTGGAACTAGGGTGCAAAACTTTTCTCGGTACAATCCTTAGGAACACACATAGGCACATAGGGTGAAATGGGCTAATAGGTTTTAATTCCGCAAGAAATTTTAGAATTAGCCCAATTCACCCCCCTCTTGGGCATCTTGATCCTTTCAAGACGGACTCCGTGCGCACCCTAGCTCCGCATTTGCCTCGCCAGAGCACCGACCCGAACCACCTTGCCGTCGATGTGTCAGTGCGTTGCCGCTCCAGAACGTCGCCGTTCACCGTCATTTCCTGCCACCTCCGACCACCCCGTGGAGCATGAAGAAGCCGAGAAGCTCCGCTGTGACGTGCTGCATCGATTGGTCAAGGAGATGGAGACCGTGGACCCTCTCGGAGTGCCGTTGCCGTGCACCGAGGACCTGTTGGAGCTCCGTCATGGGAGTTGCTGCCCGCACGGACTCCGCCGTGTGTTTTGGTCACCGCCGGCACCTCGAGCAGGTGCTGCGTGACTCCAATCGCCCATCTACGCCACCAATTGGAGCTGGAGTGACTCGGTGTGAAGTGTATATCAAGCGCCGTCGCCATCGACCCGCCGTCCGCCGTAGAGCTCGTCATCAGAAGCAAAGCTGACGCCCTGAGGCCCATCAACGTGACCGTCATGAAGTCCCGAAACCGATGGGCGGGTTAATGGCGTTGGAGATCCTTTGTGGCACAGGAATCGAGGGTTTCCCCGTCGCCGATCGCCGAAGAGGAACCCCGCGCTCGAGCCGATCTCGTCTGAGACAGATCATGCGCTCAAACCGACCCTCGAGTTTGACCCTTTGACAAACCGACCCTCGAGCCCCGCACCGAGCACCACCGTTCCGCCGAAGAACCGCTGTGGACTTGGCCTTCGCGCGGACTCCGCTGCATGAAATGCTCGCTGCAGGTGCAGCATAGGAGTGCAAGGCAACACTAATTGCACTCCTGAGCCCAGCCAAGACTTGGATTCGAGCCGAGACCGTAACCCTCGAGACCGTACCCCTCGAGACCGTACCCCCCTCAAGAGCATACCCCTCGAGAGCATACCCTCGAGACAGTAACCCCTCGAG
>CM041637.1:44395806-44419678 GCA_023333625.1 Bothriochloa decipiens
CCTCGAGACCGTACCCCTCGAGACCGTACCCCCTCGAGAGCATACCCTCAAGACCGTAACCCTCGAGACCGTAACCCTCGAGACCATACCCCTCGAGAGCATACCCTCGAGACCGTACCCCTCGAGCCCTTCTTCTTTTCAGTATATGGTTAAATCTTTGAAAATCCATAACTAATTCATACGAGCTTAAAAAATTATGAACCACATATCCAAAATTTCTATAAATCGAGCCCTATCTATCTAGGCTATGTTCGAGTGCATTTGGATCTTCTATTTTGCAATCGTTCCTTATGTTAATCTATAGGGGTCGCTTCCACGATCGTTAAATCTTATTACAGGCTCGAGCGAGGACAAGTCTGACGACAGTGACTACCAGGAGAAGTCCGACAGCTACGTCAGTGAAGGTGCCACACACCATCCAACCTCGTAGATCCCATTACGCATGGCAATTATAGTACGGCTAGTGCTTTAAATTCATGTTGCTATAATGCTATGCCTGTGCTAGGACTGCATAATAGATTATTTACTTGATGACCCCTACCTTGTTGTAAACTTTCACCTGCTTACCCGCTGTTATGATAGCCACCTGCTTATCCGCTATATTTATATTTCTATACTTCACTCGCTTACATTTTGATGCGACGTGATGAACCCGGGAAAGGCCTGGAGGGTGCCAGGCTGGATGTGTGAGTTGATGTTTTAGATGAGTATGTGAGCTGATGATGTTGTATCTGGGTTTAGGGTGGAGCTTACGGCAGGGAGTAGGGTGAGGGTTGGGTCGATCGAGCCGGGATCTACGACGAGCTTTTGGAGCAAGTCTTGCCAGGGAATGGTTCTGGACATTCCCATGAGAGGATCCTGTGGCGGGCTAACTGAGATGTGATGGTGGTCCTTGGGTGTGATCCTCTGAGAGGTGGAGCCCGGGATGAAGGTGTCGTGGTAGCACGTTAAAGATAAACCCTGATGAAGATATCCCGGTTTGGTCAAATCTAGGAACTGTTGCGCTGGTATCCGGACCTAGGAATCTGTTGCTTTCCACTCGCTCCATGGGGGGAGACGGCCGAACCGCTAGATAGGTCGATGCCACTAGTGCTAGGCGAGAAGTGATAGGAAGGTATATGCATGGGATGGAGCTAACACCCTACCGAGACGATCATGGCACCCCCTTCGGGAGTGGGTACATGGCATGGCATCCTCTACGGGAGCGAATACATGCTCTCTTCACAGTTCCAGTGATCCAGTGCTGGATGGTAGAGTGGCATCGCCTATGGCAGTAGGCGCCCGAAATCTTCCTAGGTGCGCACGTGCATCGATGATGGTTATCTGGTGGATTAGTGAAACCTCTGCAGAGTGTATGGTTGATCGATCGATACATATGCCGAATCTTCAGCTATGGACCTTTCCTATGTTTCGCATGCACCGGACTAGTGAGTTGAGTGTTCTACCTTCCTCTGAGTGTGTTTTTCGGCCGTGAGCCAGTTTGAGGGCTGCGGGCCGCTGAGGCAAGCCAAGAGGGAGTTGGCTTGTCGACCAGAGTCTGAGAGGGTGATGGGGGAGATGAGATGAAGTTACAGATATGGATGGAGATAGGTGAAGCGAATGGGTTTGTGTTTAAAACTTGTTTATTATACTATTATTTTATATACTTGAACAATTCCTAGAAAAACCTCAGCCTTATAGGTTCCTTTTGAGATATCCTTATTTGCATCCACTTCCACAAAGCAATGCATAGGATAAGAGTGTGGCCAGTACAAATCGTACTGAAAATTTGGTTTCAGGTTCAAGGAGTGAGTACTCATCTGGGGAGTACAGCAATTGAGGGTTTCGTGTCTACGCTCAAGTTGGAGAGAAGAAGATAGCTTCCACACCTCAAGCTTTTACTGTTATGCTGCATGAACTCTGATTCCGCCCTGTGGCGATGTAATAAGTTATTGTAACTCCCTCTATTTGCACTCTTTTGTTCGATGTATGGATTATGGATTTCAACTGTTATCGGGTAATGTGATTTAAATGGTCATATTACACTCCGACACTGTGGATTTTCCCTTCGTGGAAATCAAGGTCGTTTCAGATGTGGTCAAGCGTGCTAATATGTGGAACTGTAAACCGGCTAATACTCCCATCTCTGTCACCGAGAAGCTCAGTCTTGCTGCTGGAGATCGTCTTGGTGAAGATGATTGTACGAATAATAGAAGTGTGGTTGGGGCACTTCAATATTTAACTCTCACCTGGCCTGATATTTCCTTTGCCGTTAATAAAGTGTGCCAATTTGTTCATTCTCCAACCACGACACACCGGAGTGCTGTTAAAAGAATTTTGCGGTATGTGAAAGGCACTATGTCTACAGGATTGAAAATGAGGAAGTCAAATTCTACTCTTGTCAGCGCTTTCTTTGATGCTAATTGGGCAGGTTGTGTTGATGATAGACGTTCCACGGGAGGATTTGCAGTATTCTTTGGACCTAATCTTGTTTCTTGGAGTGCTCGAAAACAGCCTACGGTGTCTCGCTCAAGTACTGGGGTAGAGTACAAGGCATTGGCTAATGTGACAGCTGAGATGATGTGGATACAAAGGCTATTGACTGAGCTTGGAGTTCCTCATTCTTCTGTTGCTCGGTTATGGTGTGATAATGTTGGTGTAAAATATTTGTTGGCAAATCTAGTTTTTCATGTCAGGACGAAACATATTGAGATTGATTTTCACTTTGTTTATGAAAAGGTGGCACAGAAGTTACTGGATATCAGATTTGTCAGCACTAGTGATCAAGTGGCAGACGGTTTTACTAAACCTATCTCGGCATCCAAATTGAGAGAGTTTAAGTTCAATCTCAACCTTGCGAATGGCTGAGATTGCGGGAGGATGTTAGAATATGCTATATTGAGTTGGTATATTTAAAAATAGTTGATCACGTGGATTCTATCCCGTGGTTATTTCATGTTTATAGTTGGAGTTGATTACCATAAATAACTCCCTGTTATAATCGTATTGTACTCTTGTACTCTTATACAATGAAACAGCGAGGACCGTAGGAGGTACCTCTTCCTGCGTATCTTTTACAGTGTGGGCTGGCGCACATCGAGCTCGCGCTCGCCGCACTGCTGTTCCACTTCAACTGGGAGCTGCCCAGCACGGTGGCGGCTGACGATCTGGACATGACAGAGGCATTTGGTGTCACGGCGCACGGAGCTGATGTCAGCCATGTTCAGACGGAAGCCGCTACTTCTGGTGACAAGGATCAGGAAGACTGAAGACGTGAACGTGGAAGAGAAGGTTGGGCTCGGGCTCGGGCTCTTCCGTGCACTGTAGCGAGGAGTTATTTTTCTTTTTCCTTTTAAATATAATGAGATGTTCTTTATATACGGATTCGACTTTTCAAAAAATGGTGAAGGGAAACAAAGCCATATTTTGTGGCTTTGACTTTTAGGCTAAAACGGTTTCGGCTTTATCACTTTTTGTTTGGTTTTGGTTCACAACTATTTCAAAAAAAATTTCCCTTCTTAAGTTCTTTTTTAGTAAAAAATAATTAACTATAAATATTTTGAATTGCATGTATATAACCTCAACGTTGACAAATTTGTTAAAGATAAACATGAATGTGCATCTGCGCAGGCCATTTGAATTAACGGTAGCATAGGTAGGACGTGCCTTGCAGGCCTGTTTTACTTAGTCTCCGATACAGACTATCCAGGCCCAGTGGCCCATATGGACACTCGTAGTCTCCCATCCAAACTGCAGGCCCATATGGACATTTTTTTTTGTTTTTTTCGCTACACCATATTTATGGATGGACGCCTTTTTTTTTTTTTGAGAGGAACCGGGTTTTATTTCACATATGATAGAATATTACATTGGCTTCCTTACAAAGATACCCTTGAGAAAAATAAAAGATACATTGAAGTTATCGGCAATCGGATGAGCCACACGGCAAACCACTGCTGCGCGAAGAAGCAGAGGAACATGCCGAGCTTGCAGCTTGAAGCCGACACCCTTCTCGACGAAGAAACTTCATGGTTCTTGAACGGCACCACAAACAGCATATCAAACTCGATATGCTCTTGAAACGTTGAACGAACAGGCCTTACATCGCCGATGATGATGGAATCTGACGCCTCAAGAATTGCAGGCCTCTCCGATCTATCCGACGAGAAAACAAACCAAAAGGAGATAGAACCGCCGAAGCGGGAGCAGCAACACCAACCCGATTCCTCGGATAGGTAGTATACACACCTCACAGGAGAGCCATCAGAGACAGATCTGCTAAAGCAGATATCATCCGAGATCGCCTGGAGGGAGGAGACAACGATAGACATCGCAGAAGATGCCATCGGAACACCACTTCGAAATCTAAAATACTACTATCATACTAACTGATCTACACAGTGGCCACCGTTGAGGGCTAGGCACACCTCTCCTGCGACGTCTATGGATGGACGCCTTTGTCGCACGATGGAAACAGCAGCACCGCGCCGCCGCCGCCCGCCGGTGTCCGACCCCAGCGCCGCGTCTCGCAGGTGCCACCCAGTTTCGCGCTGCCGTCCAGCTGCTAAGCCGCGTCGCAGTTGCTATCTTTGATCCTCTCGATCGACAGATTGCAGGTTTCGCAGCGGACACACTTACACGGAGTGTGCAGCAGGGGCGGGAACGTGACGAGACGCGGACCCCGTAGAAGCGCCGCACGGATTTCGATCGAAGGAGCGCGTACACGAAGTATTTGAGGAGGGGGGCGCAGAGACAAAGGTATGAATTGAAATCTGCTCTTGTTTGTCATCGTGAAGCTCTATTCCATGTATTCTAAAGATGAGCCATCGCCTAGGGTGTTCATATGTAGCTGTAGCCGGCCAGGTGACCAACGAGGGGGCCAGCAACAACGTGGTGGTGACTGACATGGGGGCGGCTCTAACCCGATGTTTTGCCTGCTGTGCCGCATCGCCGCGCGGCAGGGGCTCCTCGGCATCAGAGTAGCAACGACCAGGCCGGCAGAGTTTGGTCTGAATTCACCGAGGGCTCCGGGCTGGTGTCATCCTGGGGCTGAGTGGAATGGCCCAGCACGGACACGCATGGCCCAGGGGGAGTCAGCCCATCCAGAAGATCGTCAGCGACCGTTCCCTTCTCCAGGCCAGCTGGTGCGACATCTTCGTCGTGAAGTTGGCCGGCCAAGGCGTGAGATCGTGCTCCGCGGCCACCAACCCAGCTGTACCCAACTCACAATCAGGCAGCACTCTGATCGGCACTATCTCAGGCTCCGGCTGGAAAAGCAGCTGCTGCGACTGCATCATCAACAGAGAGCCCGTCTCTTTTGACCCAGACTCAATGAAAAGTAGCATGGGATCCCGCCTCGTTACCTCCTCAGCTGGTAGATTTTGATTTTGAAATTCAAATTCTTGCACAGCTGTGGGCGACTGGGTGGAGGAACCTGACACCGTCGCCAGCGTCATCACCTGCCACGGTTCCTGAACGGGCTCAGCATGCGTTGAGACCCATGGACCGGCCCGCATGCCCAACGGGCAGGAGATGGCGCCGACCACGACACGTGACGCCTGCTAGAAGGTAGGGCCCTGGCCCCAGCTGAGGGTCGCCGGCGCCGCCGTCGTCCTGTCCAGTACTTGTTTCTCGCGGTCCGACAGCAGGCCACGGTGTGGTTGGGACGGCCAGCGCCGCACGACAGGTCGGTGGCCAGTGCCCTTGCAGAGAAGGCACCGCGACGGCTGGCGACAACGCGCGGCGACATGGTCGCCGGCCAGGCAGTTGAAGCACAGCCCAGTCAGCGCTGGCGGGACGGGCCGAGCCATGGCGCGACTTGAGCGACGACGTCGACGACGTGAAAGCCATCCTCGTCAGGGCCGGACGCCCTGCGATGCGGTCCGAGGCGTTGGTGGGCGGTTGTCCGCACAGCTGCTGCGTGCCGTGGCTCGACCCGGCCCCCAACCTCCGCTGGAGCTCGTCCTCTGCGGCGTCGACATGGGCGGCGGCGCCTGTGGGCGCGGAGCTCAGCCGTCATGGAGGTGCCGCCAATAGCAGCAGTCGCGGCCGAGTTGCAATGGACCTGGCCCCCCACCGCTCGTCCGCAAGGCCGTCGGAGGCGGAGATGAGGCTCTCCTCCCACCGCATACGCCTGGACCTGCCGGTGGAGAGGGGGTGGAATGGGGGAAAGGGCCCCATGAGGGAGGTTCGGCGACAGGCAGAGAGGATCCGCTCTCGGTGGGGAGGGGATGGGGGAGGAGGAAGGGCAGAGGGAGCCGGCGACTGGAGCCGTCAGGTCGGGGCTAGGCGGTGGGAGAGGGACGCTCGGGGCTGGGGAGGGGATGGAGGAGGAGGGAGGAGAGAGGGAAGGAGGGGCGGAGGGGGCGCCGGTGCCATGGAGGCGGCCGCCGGCGGCGGCGGGAGCCGTCAGGGCGGGCCTAGGAGGAGGACGCTCGGCTGCTTGCTTTAGAATTGGCCAATTAGTCTTTCAATTTCCAATTCGTTATATATAGTTGCTGGATTCGATATATGTGCAGTTTGATCTTGACCTCCTAGTAATTAATTGTGTAGCGGTAGCAAAGTAAGTGAACTACACCAGCAAGTATGCCTGTGAGCCTGTCCTTTTCTTCAGTGTAACATTCTAGCATGTGTACGTGTGTGGACTGTGGAATTCCTGTGTTGGTCGGTTTAGAAGCAGCTAAGAATTCCTTCCTCGCTCATTTTGTTCTTTGCAATGTGCCTCCAGCTGCTGTTTCCCAAATTACAGGTGCACCATGTTTTTATCTTGGGAAAATTTTGTACTAATTCTTAGCGTTTTCGATGAGAACAGAGGTCCAGGGAACTGAGAGCACGGAAGGCCGAACAAGAACGTCAAGCAAACAAAGCACTAGCCAGTGAGAGGACAGGCAAGGTATGCCAGTACCGTAATTGAGCTATAATTCCAAAATCACTTGTTTGTGGCAAGCGCGCACATAGAAACACTTAGCCCACTGATTAGGTTGCACTGGCATTACAGAAGTTCAATTACATGAACTGGTTTTGAGATTCTATGGTATCTTTGCTGATAGTTAAAATATGTGAATGCACTTCAATGTACTTACAGTTACTTGTTTTTTAAAAGAAAATTCTAACCAATTGGGTTCTCAAAGTTGTGTATTTCTTTCATGTGTTTTAGGTAAAGGACACCGATCTGTCTTCATCTGAAGTGCAAGACTGCTGTATTAATCACTGTATATACCAGTCCTACTTATTTTAGGATCCATGGATGACAATTAGCATTTGAAAAAGGAGAGAGAAAGAGGAGATTTTCCTCATTTTACCAAAGTTTTGTAACTTTTTTTTTCTTGAATATACATCTTTATATTTAAGATCAAAAAAACAGTGAATGTTACGACGACGCGCCATGAACATGCATGGCACACTAAGGGGTTAGTGTTATACAATCGGCTTTGCTCTTAGCGACGCAAGGACAAAGTTTTGCACCTCTGATGTAATTGGTGCTCTAAGCTGTGATGACTGATGAGAGATGCAGATGCAGGCACCCCGAATGCACGAGAAATGTGTGCCATCCAGATATAACCGTGGAGACAACGACAAGACGAACGCTTCTGAAATCCACGGGTCAACAAAGTTTTAGCACGCAGACTGGAAAAAAGAAAAAAAAAAAAACAGAGTTTCCAAAGTTTGGCAGCGTAATGCATCAGTGCGGTGGTACTCTGAGCCGAGATTCAAGGTGCCATGAATGCATAGAAATGGTGTGATCCGGACATAACCGTGCGCTAACCAACAAGTCTCACGAATCACAGGACGATCACATACTTCACACCAGGCGTTGTTCAAGAATTGATACGTACGGCAGCCTGCAGCATCCCAAGCCAGCCACCATGGCCGCCGACCTCACCCTGCTTCTCCTCGCACCTCTCCTCGCCATCATCCCCCTCTACTTCCTCTTGGCCACCACCAGACGACGCAAGACGACGCCACACGGGAGCGAACCGCGGCTTCCGCCGGGTCCCTGGGCGCTGCCGGTGATCGGGCACCTGCACCACCTGGCCAGCCCATGGGCCGGTCGCCTCCCGCACCGCGTGATGCGCGACCTGGCGCGCCGCCACGGCCCGCTCATGCTGCTCCGGTTCGGCGAGGTGCCCGTGGTGGTGGCGTCCTCCGCCGCCGCGGCGCGCGAGGTGATGCGGACCCACGACGCGGCGTTCGCGTCGCGGCCCATCGGCCCTATGTCGCGGCTCTGGTTCCAGGGCGCCGAGGGCATCCTCTTCGCGCCCTACGGCGACGACTGGCGCCACCTCCGCCGGGTGTGCACCCAGGAGCTCCTCACCGCCCGCCGCGTCCAGTCCTTCCGCCCCGTGCGCGAGGACGAGCTCCGCCGCCTGCTCGCCTCCGTTGCCGACTCGGGGACCACGACCGGCGTCGTCGTCAACCTGACAGAGAAGATATCGACCTACATCGCCGACTCCACGGTGCGCGCCATCATCGGCACCCGGCGGCTCAAGGACCGCGACGTGTACCTGCGGATGCTCAAGGGCCTCTTCGGCATCATGCCCGGGATGAGCCTGCCGGACCTCTTCCCGTCCTCGCGCCTCGCCATGCTCCTCAGCCGCGCTCCTGCCCGGATCACGGCCTACCGCCGCAGCATGCGGCAGATCATGGACGGCATCATCGGGGAGCACCGGGATAGGGCTGCCGCCGCTGCCGACGTCGACGACGAGGAGGACTTCGTCGACGTGCTCCTCAGACTTCAGAAGGAAGTCAACTCCCAGTTCCCGCTCACAACCGAGAATATCAAAACCGTCATGCTGGTGACTGATCTTCCACTTCAAACACTTCCACCATGAATGCCATTTGAGACCTCAAATTCCTCCGCTGCTTGCATGCACAGGACATATTTGGAGCGAGCACGGAGACGTCGACGACGACGCTGGACTGGGCGATGGCGGAGCTCCTGCGAAACCCAAGGGCCATGGAGAAGGCGCAGGACGAGGTCCGGCAAGCTTTCGCCGGCCACGACACGGTGACCGAGGACACCCTATCCGGTCTGTGCTACCTGAAGTTCGTCATCAAGGAGTCGCTACGGCTGCACCCGCCGGCGACGATGCTGGTTCCACGGCAGTGCCAGAGCGCGTGCCAGGTGCTCGGGTTCGAAGTGCCGGCGGGCATGACGGTGATCGTGAACGCGTGGGCGATCGGCAGGGATCCGGCGCACTGGGACGAGCCCGACGAGTTCTTGCCGGAGAGGTTTGAGCAGAGCACCAGGGACTTCAGGGGCGCCGACTTCGAGTTCATACCGTTCGGTGCCGGGCGCCGGATCTGCCCCGGCATGGTGTTCGGGCTCGCTCATATCGAGCTCGCGCTCGCGGCGCTGCTGTTCCACTTCGACTGGAGCTTGCCGGGTGGGCTCGCCGCCGAGGAGCTGGACATGACGGAGGCGTTTGGGATTGCCACGCCACGGCGTTCCGACCTTTTGGTGGTGGCAACCCCTCGTATCCCACTGCCCACAAAGTAACCATGGATAGGCATTATTGTTCTTGTTGACATGGAAAAGCATAGCAAGGTACCGCAGAATAATCACTGGAAGCATATATGGAGGCAATGATGAATTCATGACATATGGCGAAGAACCCAAAATATTATTGGAAGGATCAGAACGTACTTTGGAAGTGATGTGTTAGTTGGCTATCCAAAACTTCAAAATAGTTAGTGGCTGGGGAATTAGAGGCTAATTATGCATTTTAATTTGGGATTTGCTATTTACCAGGTGCCTGAAAAATAACAACTGTTCCTGAAAAATAACAACTGTTCTGTGGGCCATCGGATGAATGATCTAACAGATTTAAATTCACACAAAGAAATAATAGTATTGCTCATGAATTACCAAACTCATGTTGATCTTGGTCATTGAAAATTGAAACAAAGTGAGCATCTCCAAGAGTTTGTCAAAATTTACTTGGCAAATCTTGTGATTTAACAACTTGCTAAAATATATGCCAAGAAAAAAAAAATAGGCCTTCTCCAAGAGTTAGCATAATTGGCTTGCCAAAACTTAAGTTACTTTTTCAACAAGGACCCTATCTTTTCTAGTATTAACGAAGCCCATATCTAAAAATATCCCTCTATGACAAACTTGCAGTAGGAACCCTGAGAGAGAAACAAAGTTGAATTTTAGGCCTTCCTCAAGGTCTTCTCGTACAGAGACGTCAGGATCCGTCGCTGGTGACCGGTGATCGAAGGAAGCTAAGCACGCAGGATTGTACAGGGTCACGGGATCCCGAAATTTACATCTCCAGTTCTTCACCTGCCTCCTCCGATGACCCTAGCTGGAGCCTGTTGCCACCGTTTGATGGACGATCGACGGATGGATGATCAATCCATGGACCTGAACGTCGTACCTGAACAATCGATCGATGGACGGAAGGTCGATCGATGGATGGACAACAGGCAGCGGGAAATTTATGACGGCTTCTCGCGCAGGAGAACACGCGGCGCCGGGGGGAAGACCGATGGCAAGTGAAGTACGCGTGCGTATCTTTACGTACGCGGAGGTGAGGAATAACAAGTTGATAAAATTTGCAAAATCATTTGGCAAACTGTTGGAGAGTAATTTTTTTGGTTTTGCCAAATTTTTAAGGATAGCAACCTCATTTGTCAAACTGTTGGAGTTGTTTTAAGCCAGCTAGTTAGATTTTTTATGGTTAGCTAGAATTTTTGTGGTGCAACTTGCTTAACCAGGTTTCATATGACTAATGATTACTTAAAGTCAGCTAATTTGATTCCCAAATAAGGAAGATTTCGCAAGTGCCCACGAAGTCGCAGAAGTCACACAAGGCGACCAGGAACGCTTCAAAGCCGGCAACCACAGCCATTATTCTTCTTCTTACGACGACCCCAGCAGCGGAGGAGCAGTGTTGGATGCCCGCCATGGCCGCCGACCTGCCGCTCTACCTGCTGCTGGCGATCCTCCTCGGCATCCCGGTCATCCTCTTCGCCACCACCAGACGCCCCCGCGCCGCTGGGGCCTTGCGTCTCCCACCGAGCCCGTGGGCACTACCGGTCATCGGTCACCTGCACCACCTCGCGGGCGCGCTCCCGCACCGCGCGCTGCGGGACCTGGCGCGTCGCCATGGCCCACTCATGATGCTCCGCCTCGGCGAGCTCTCCGTCGTGGTGGCCTCGTCCCCGGACGCCGCGCGCGAGGTCATGCGGACCCACGACGCCGCGTTCGCGTCGCGGCCGACGGGCCCCATGCAGGAGCTGGCGTACCAGGGCGCCAAGGGCGTCATCTTCGCGCCCTACGGCGAGGGGTGGCGCCAGCTCCGCAAGATCTGCGCGCTGGAGCTCCTCAGCGCCCGCCGCGTCCAGTCCTTCCGCCCCATCCGCGAGGCAGAGATCGGCCAACTCCTGCGCTCCGTCGCGGCCGCCGCGGCGTCTTCCTCGCCGGTGAACCTGAGCGAGGGGATCGCGGCGTACGTCGCGGACTCCACGGTGCGCGCCATCATCGGCAGCCGGTTCAAGCACCGCGACGCGTACCTCCGGATGCTGCACGAGGGGCTCAAGATCGCGCCCGGGATGACCCTGCCGGACCTCTTCCCGTCCTCGCGTCTCGCGCTGCTCGTCAGCCGCGTGCCCGGCCGGATCGAGCGGCATCGCCGGGGCATGCAGCGGTTCATCGACACCATCATCACGGAGCACCGGGAGAACAGAGCATCCGCCAAGAAAGACGGCGAACACGACGACGACGAAGACTTGCTCGATGTGCTATTGAGACTGCAAAAGGAAGTTGACTCCCAACACCCGTTGACGACAGAGAACATCAAGACAGTCATGCTTGTAAGCTCCTCCTCCTCAATTCCGATGAATTTGTAACCATTTCTTGTTCTCGAAAAAAATCTGTAGTATTATGTTTCTCAATTTCAGTCATTCGCATGCAGGACATGTTCGGCGCGGGCAGCGAGACGGCAGCGACGACGCTGCAGTGGGCGATGGCAGAGCTGATGAGGAACCCAAGAGCGATGCGCAAGGCGCAAGACGAGGTCCGGCGAGCACTCGGTGAGCACGGCAAGTTGACAGAGGACAAGCTGACGAGCCTACGCTACCTGCCGCTCGTCATCAAGGAGACGCTACGTCTGCACCCGGCGGCGCCGCTGCTGCTGCCGCGCGAGTGCAGGAGCCCATGCCAGGTGCTCGGGTTCGACGTACCCAAAGGGACCATGGTGATCGTGAACGGGTGGGCGATCGGCAGGGACCCGGCGCACTGGGACGAGCCCGACGAGTTCGTGCCCGAGAGGTTTGAGCGTGCCGAGAGAGACTTCAAGGGGACGGACTTCGAGTTCATCCCGTTCGGCGCCGGGAGGCGGATGTGCCCTGGCATGGCGTTCGGGCTGGCGCACATCGAGCTGGCTCTCGCCGCGCTGCTGTTCCACTTCGACTGGGAGTTGCCCGGCGGGATGGCGGCTGAGGTGGACATGGCCGAAGCCTTCGGGATCACGACTCGGCTCAAGATTGACCTTGTGCTTGTCGCCGTGCCTCGCGTCCCGGTGTCATGAGTAAACATAGTTTCGTCTTTCCTCGGAGAATTTACGTACCTCTAGTCGAGAAATTTCATTACATGACCCGTTATTCGCATGCCCAGCAGGGTATGACCCGGAATTCGTCGACCTTTTAAAATATGACTCATGTCCTACGAATTGCTTTGAAATATGACCTAGTTGGTATTTTCTCTATTTCTATAATTTCAAGAGCCTGTTTGCACTGTTCAGGCCACAAGAAAAGACGTTACTGCCCTCTCTCCCATTCAAGAGAGCCTGGACACAGCCACTTACAGGTGGGACCCCCTAGTCAGATTTGTCTTCAACCTTCAGCACCCATCCATGGTTGTTGCTTGTGTAGACGGGCGAGCTCAGCGTCACGAGCGCGCCTGCGAGGCGGCGGCGGAGCGGCTGCACGCGCGCCGGCCGGATCCTGCCGCACAGGCCGCGCCCGCTGCCTTCTCTGCCTCGTCCTCACTCCTCACCATGGCCGGGAAGTCGCCGTGGTCCAGAGGTAGGCCACGAGCTCGGTGAGCAGGGAGGTCGAGGGCAGGGGCACGGGAGGAAGAGCAACGAGGGTAGGCTGGCGACGGGTGGCGGAGTCGCGGCGGGAGGAGGTCGCGCGACTCTGCGAGTCACGAGGAGGGGGAGGGGGCGGCGGGAATGCGCTGGGCGCTGGCGGCGGCCGGACCTGCCCGACGGCCGATGGACGGCGAAGGACGGGCGGCCTTCTTCGTCGTGTCGCGCGTCGCGCGCGGAGGAAGAGAGTCGCTGACGACTTGCGACTCTCTTCAGCCACGGGAAACAAAGAGAGCGAGGGAGGACAACAAAGTCTTTTTCCTATCTCAAATAGCGTAAGAAGATTTCTAGAATTATAGAAATAGAGAAAATACTGAAAATGTCAAATTTTAAAGCAATTCGCAGGACATGGTCATATTTTAAAAGGTCGACGAATTCCGGATCATATCCTGCGGGGCGTGCGAATAACGAGTCATATAATGAAATTTCTCCCTCTGGTCGAGTGCAGTCATAAAAACTTTATTCCATCCCGAGTTCCCGACTGAGATGTGTTGTGAAAAAAAAAGTAAAGCAAGTCATCGTCATAATGACCATGCCTTCGATCATTACAATTACGAAAGACACCGCGAGTTTCAGGACTTTTTGGAGCTTTGGCTCCGCTGTACAAAGACATATGGGTGTATAGTGCCTATTTGGGCCTCGTTTCTTAAATACAATAATATACAGCTCTCCATTCCGTTTCAAAATAAATGAGTCTCAGACTGGGAACATTTTTTTCCTATCCGTGTACTAGGTCTTGCCTTTTAATATTTTTTATTGTAGGGGCAACATTTTACAAAACCGAAAACTGAACCATAACAAAGCAAAATCATAGTTTTTTCGGTCTTTGGTTTCAGTTTCACTTTTAAGTTTCATGAACTTTGGTCTTTGGTTTCTTTTCGCAATCGTGTTTGTCTAATGGTTTCTATGGCTAATAAGCCACCTCATGTTATTTTGTTGTGAGAGTAAAATATTGTGCCATAGTTGATAAGGCGGGCCGATAAAATACTGAAAACTACACGAATAAACACACATATAGTGGGTAAAGAAAGTTTTGAAGCGATCAAACAAGAGTACCTTTTGGAGTGCAAGTGACGAATGGCACAAGGTCAACGACGTTAAGCCGCCACCCCACGTACATCGATAAACTCTCCATTGACTTTCCACAATTGTTAGACTAATCGTTGGATACACAATAAACTTAGATTTAAAAAATATATAGTATCTATAAACTAGAAAGTTTGACTCGCACAAGATTCTACATGACTCCTTTAACATGGCGGGAGTATTAAACTAGTCACTAGCCTTCTAGGACAGCTTTTCGAACATGTTGTTATGAGTCTCTGGACGGCACAAAACAACATGTCCGAACCTCAGTTCCCAGGGGTTCCCAGCGGTGCGCACCTCGTAGCTTGTCGCTTTCCATGGGATCACGAAACTCCCGTGATTGCGCATGCTGACCAGAAACCCACCTGCTCGATCCGGTGGATGAGATGCATGGCTTGACCTGGTCTCACGCAAACCGCAGGCCCAAGACTACGAGTCGTGCTCGTGCACAAAAGACAGAGGTCCTCACTACGAGTACTACAGGATACTGCTGGCATGGCAATCAAGATCGATCGAGCATGCCCTGCCTTCGCCTTGGCCATCCAAGATGTTTCTTCCAAAGCTGAGCGAAAGAAACAGCCCAACCTGAAACCATATACATATGCCACAACGTGGTTCACGGTGCGCATTTTGTTATTCGTATATCTCGCCCAAATTGGCCGTCTGATTACAACTCCACGGCCGCGCTCGCAGCATTCAGTGTTCGCAGCAGCCCCACCGCAGGCCGCTCGCTACCGTGGTCGACGGCGACGGGCGGCGGACGTCCAGTCCATAAATATCCCGCGCGCGGTGGAATAGCATGCCAGCCGTCACTTTCCGGTGCGCCCACTCCAGATTCCATCAGTCCAGCCCGAGAGCTCAGCTCAGCTCCCCGGCCACACTCACCATGCGCGCCACCATGCCCGCCGCCCTGCTGCTCGCGCTCCTCGTCGCGGCCGTGCCACTCTCGGCGTCGGCGTCGACCGGCGACGCGCACCCAGGCTACGACTCCGGCGAGACGGGCACCTGCACGGTGGACGCGGAGCTGCGGCGGCTGGAGGAGCACGGCGAACCCGGGCGGCGCATCCTCGACATCACACAAGCGTACGTGCCGGACCTGCCGGCGTTCGCGAACGGGGCCCGTGGTGCGCCTCAGGGACTCCATGGCGGACGGGTCCGAGTACAACCTGTCGGAGCTGGCGATGGACTGCCACACGGGCACCCACGTCGACGCGCCGGGACACATGAACCAGGGACACTTCGCCGCCGGCATCGACGTCGACGCGCTCGACCTCGACGTTCTTAACGGTGAGCTACGTTATCTCTGAAAACACCCGGAATGAATGGCGTTTGGGCTGGCGTGCATCATCGAGCTGGCTCTCGCCGCGCTGCTGTTTCACTTCGACTGGAAGTACGTTGCCAGGAGCGGGAGTGATGGCGCCTGAGTTGGACATGACCGAAGCGTTTGGGATCATGACTAGGCTCAAGACTGACCTTGTGTTTGTCGTGGTGCCTCGCGTTCCGGTCTCCATTGCTGAGTAAACATAGTTTGCTAGTCATAAAAGTTTAGTTTAGTCTATATCCCGACAAGGACGTGTTGTGAACAAAATACACTACAACAAGCCTAGAAAAATCGGTAAAACAAAAAAAAAAACTAAAATAAGTCGCCGTCCCATGACCACCATCGCCACAAATCATTATAAAGACACCTTGGAGTATAAGACCTCCTCCCACCCTACCCCCATCGGCCAGCGCCCACTAAGTGCTATATGGACACACCATCAAGAAGCTTTCTCCCCTTCCTAAGTGCTATATGGACGCGCTCAAGGATACGATGATTCGTATTGGATGGAGACAGGAGATGCTGAGGTTCACCGGCAAGGATTCATGGTGCTGCCACCGGGCGCATGAGGAACACCGCCGTCGAGAGTGCTATCATGCACAGCAGGCTGGAGGAACATCCCGTGCGAGACAGGCGCAAGAGACATTCGAATCGGGAGGCCGCAGGCCGCGGCAGCGTAATCCGAAAAGGCTTGTGGACGGCAGTATTAGGGCGTCCTCAGCGGTAATATTCAGTAGCTGGAGATTTAGGAACCAAGTCGCTACATGGGCCCTACAAATAAATGTTTTTATTTACTCGATCACGGCTTCTTTTCTCTCTCACCGGCGTACTGAGCAAATACGGCAGGTTCTGATGGCGTCGTCTCCATTCGTGAGCGAGCCTAGCAACGAAGGAGTCGCTAGCGAGAAGCTTTCAGCGAGTTATATATCTACTTATCTCGCCTCCACGTCGGACCGAGCTAGCGACGTCGCCCTTTGTTGGGGACGCCCTTAGCGATGTGAATAGAACGTTAT
Organism: Bothriochloa decipiens; assembly: GCA_023333625.1. Lineage (NCBI taxonomy): Eukaryota > Viridiplantae > Streptophyta > Magnoliopsida > Poales > Poaceae > Bothriochloa > Bothriochloa decipiens. Next base: position 44,412,303 of record CM041637.1, read on the forward strand.
CCGACCAAGTCCAAACAGCTGTATCGGCATCGGGTCCTATTGGTTCGGACGATAATGTGATCCTTTGATCCCTTACTTTTAGTATGTAGTATGTGTTTATATATTACATAAGAGCCAGCAAGGGATGATTTATTTTTAAGAAATGTTAGGATAGGATCATCGCATCATGGCTGTGTGGAAGCGCTGGCAGCAACAATCTCAGACATGCATGTATAGCATCAGCATTTAAAATCGTAGCCACATGCTGACATGCGCCGTACGCGTCCTTGGAGCTTTCAGCTCGGCATACCTTATTGCTGGGACACGAGGAGCATGACACGCCAATCATTTTTGATACTTGGCCCTCGGCGTGGGCATAGCACAAGGAGCATGGCCTCCTCGGACCCGGGTAGTTTTGCAAATTTTGAGACCAGAATGACTTAGCGATATAATTTTAGAGACCGGTACTGCACTTTATATTTAACTAACATAGATAACTCATCCTGATATTTTTAGGTAAACACTATGTATATAATAAAAAAGCTAGGAGGGGATAGGTTATATTTATATTTAAGAAACATCAGGCTGGGATCATTGCATCATGGCTGGATCGAAGCTATAACATTGAGTATAGCAGGAGCATTGAGAGTTTTTGTCGCATATGCCGTAGACGTTGTGCAGCGACGGAGCTTGAGGGAGAACGAAGGAGGGGCCATTCAATTGTTACATGGGGCGGCGGCGCCCAGTTTGGCCGCTACTAGCCTCCGTCTCTGACGTTGTGGTAGCTTTCTTGTAAGCAAGCAAATATCATTACAGTTGTCATCCATGCCAAGCAGGCACGGTCCTCCAAAATTGCCACTCAGGTGACGGCATTCACACCTACCGTTGCCATAGTGCACACATTCACTTTGCGTGTATGTAGGCATTGGACACAGTACTAGCTCAAGTGTCATTACTAAGTGCTATATGGACGCGCTCGACCTCGACGTCCTCAACGGTGAGATCTCTAAAAACACCCGGAATGAATGGCGTTTGGGCTGGCGCACATTGAGCAGCTGGCTCTCGCCCACCCTATAACCCTTTAACCCAACATCTTAGTCCTAAACAAAATCAGAGGTTGTTGATGTTGTAGTAGGAACATCGAAGCATCACTTTCATGGATTCTGGTCCCATTTCTTACTTACCTCATCCCCTCTCATTAGTTCATTTGATATTTTTTTTTTTAAAAAAAATCCAACATGTGCTTCTTTGCCAAATAAGGAGGCTCTTGAATCTAAGCCTAACTTGAGAGGCCTCTTGGTTTAGCTATACAATGGGTACAGAAAAATTTGAAGCTATAAAACAAGAGTATATTCTAGAGCGCTACTCCATCCGGACAGCTTTATAAGGCGAATACGCAAAACAAGATTCAAACCTCACAATCTTTGACCAATAATTTAGTGAATAATTTGTAAATATTGCACTACAAACTTGATATGGTTAGATTTATGATCAAATATACTATCTAAAGATTATAATTTTATAATCATAAAAATTATGTAGAATAAATGAACGATCAACTTATGATTTGGATGACCGAGGCCTCATAAAGCTGCCCCCGAGGGAGTAGCGGCGCAGGGACGGCGACGTCAAAGCGGCCACCCTAGATAAACCCCCCTTGATTCCTCTAGATAAACTCTACATTAACCTCCCTGCATGACCAGTGGTGCCTTGTCGTGGTCGCTTTCGGTTTGGGATCATGAAACTCCCGTGATTGACATGCTGACCTGAAGCCCAACTACTCTAGCAGATAAGATGGTTTGACTTGGTCAGTTGGTCTCACTTAAACTACACGCTCTTCTTCTGACTACGAATCGTGCACAAAAGACAGAGGTCCTCACTTCGCTCGACACGTACTGACGTACAGGATACTGCCCATCCTTCGTCGGTGGCCATGAACAGGGCTCGATCGGCCATGCGCCCTGCCATGCCTTCGCCATCGAAAACATATATGTTTCTTCCAATATTTTGCCGAGAAGAAACAGCCCAACCTGAAACCATATGCATATGCCGCAACGTGGTGCACGGTGCGTTTTTTTTCTTTTCCTTTTTGGTGTTTCCCCCATCCATCGTGCACGTGCAGTGCAGTTCAGTAGTACACCATCGGCCGTCTGATTATAATCTGGCGCTCCATGGCCGCCCTCGCGCCACGCAGCATTCAGTAGCCGCTACTGTGCGGCTGGCGGTTTGCGACGGCGACGGGCTCGGCGGCGGACGAGTGTCCATAAATCCCGCGCGCTCTGGAATAGTAGTCTGCCAACCGTACGCCACTCTCCGGCGCGAGCGAGCAGCCGCTAGCTAGCACCTCGCAGTCCAGATTCCTTGGGCCCAGCAGCCCGAGAGGTCAGCTCCGCCCGCCACCATCATGGGCGCCGCCCTGCTGCTCGCGCTCCTGCTCGCGGCCGTGCCGCTCTCCGCGGCGTCGGCCGGCGACGCGCACCCGGGCTACTCCGCCGACGAGGGCACGTGCACGGTGGTCGCCGCCGGCGCGGGCGTGGGCGCGGAGCTGCGGCGGATGGAGGAGCGCGGGGGCGGGCGCGGGCGGCGCATCATCGACATCACGCACGCGTACGTGCCGGACCTGCCGGCGTTCGCGAACGGCGCGGTCACGGGGCCCGTGGTGCGCCTCAGGGACTCCATGGCGGACGGGTCCGAGTACAACCTGTCGGAGCTAAAGATGGAGTGCCACGCGGGGACCCACGTCGACGCGCCGGGGCACATGAACCAGGGCCACTTCGCCGCCGGCCTCGACGTCGACACGCTCGACCTCGAGGTCCTCAACGGTAAGCGAACGCGTCATCTTTGATTGGGCCGGCGTCAGTTCGGATAAACATGGTGGGGATTGGGGAGGGGAGTCCGACGGCTGGGGACTGTGGGGAGGACGAGATGAGGAATTCGTGATTCCCCGATTGATTCTTTGGCCACCACTTACTGCTTGTCCGCTAGCGCGGCAGCCGCCGGCAGGATAATTCTGAGATGCTCCTTACGGGCGCTGACAAGCCAAGCCTACCGGGCAGCCACACTTGCACATCTCGCAGCCAAGATTTCCAACACTTTTTTTTTTAGATAATGATTTTTGTTGGCTATGATACGATACACATCTTTTCTCTAGGACAAGTTAATTAGGATCTGCCGTTTGCGCAAGAACAGTTGCCGCACAGAGTAGAGTGCTGGCTTTCTTGAACTTGTTGAAAGCGACACTAGCATGCATGTATGTATATAGTATGATCGTCTTCATTAGAACCATCAAATGAGAACGACGTTGCGTTGCGTAGGGTGGCTTCGGTAGTTGGCATCAAGATGGTGCTCGAATTGGAGCCCAACTGGAGCCTCGTCAAATTCCTTTGTTTCTAATCACGCCTCATCATCCCCTTTCTATTTGTAGCAAAAATGATTGCTAAACTCAGAGACTCATCAGACATCAGTGTCCGTCCTTTACCCCAATAATTAATTGAAGGCATGGACAAAAGGCAAACTGTTCCGTTGTCTGAAATGAAACGAGAAGTGCTATAGATCAAAAGCAGCAGAGTGCAGCTGCTCGGTTTCCTGTTCGAAAGCTCCGATTGCGCATTGACATAACCGGTGTTGGTTTCTTGTAGATGATGTTTTCACATTCAGAATAAGAAGGGATGCGAGAAAGCCTATCAGTTCTGAAATTTGCATGTTATACTTGATTATATACATGGTTCATTCATGTTGTAAATGCTTTGACTGACCATGACTGACTCTCTTCTCTGGACAGGACCTGCGTTGCTAGTTGATGTTCCGAGGGACACAAACATAACAGGTAGAACACTTCCATTTTTTTCAGTGAGCTGGATACTTTACCAAATTATCTGTTGAACCACCTCATTCCCAACTGTTCCTCTTAGGCTGATCGTGATCCATACCATCATTTGATGTGCACGTACTTTTCATACATTGATACATACTATCACCTGGCAAAGATTCATATAACATGGTTTGAGATGAGCATATATTCACTTCTGTGGTGCTAAAACAGATGGTGCCAGTTTGTCTATCAAGGCTGTGTGCTAGCCTGGCTCCAGAGGATAGGCCTATGTTTGCTGCCTAGATTTACCACTAGTAGTATATATAGCTATAGTAAACCCCAATAACTCTATGCAGCTAAAGCAATGGAATTCCTAAATATCCCAAGAGGAGTTCGCCGAGTTCTATTCAGGACACTGAACACTGACAGGTGGGCTTATGAGTTTACACCATGCAAATAGCACTAGGCAACTATTTTATGGACTGTACTGAACGTGTGAGCAAATGTCTTTTAGGAAGTTGATGTGGAGGAAGGGAGGTGACATGAGCTATGTTGGATTTACAGAGGATGGTGCACAGTGGTTAGTTGACAATACTGACATAAAGCTAATTGGTAAGATGAAACTCTCACACTGATGTGGAGGAAGGGAGGTGACATGAGCTATGTTGCCATCTCTTCATAACATTTCGTTTTCATGAACCTCTCACACTGTCACACACTTGCCAGGAATCCACAGTTGGGAACAACGAACAAACTCACTTGTCAGTTGGTTCTGTGATATTTCTTGGTGGGTCAGATGAAACTTACAAAATACTGCTACTGTCCATTATGCAGGAATCGACGGACTATCAGTTGCAGCATTTGATTACTTGATCTCTGCCCATGTGGTCTTATTCAAAACCCCGGTAAGATACATATAGTTTGCTGACCAAAACATTTCAAGCACATCCAGATAACCTTGCCACCATTTAGCGTACCTGTAATCTCATTCTGTTATTCCCTTATTCTACCACAGAAAATTCCCAATTCAATTGCCAAGCGGTGTTACTGACTAGTGACTAGACTACATAACTAAAGAAACATGTTTGGTTATCGCATAGCATCTAAACCATTGATTAATTTTCTCTTTATTATGCCAGGATATAATCCCTGTTGAAGCCCTGAAACTAGACGACATTGAGGCGGGAATATACATGCTGCATTGTTTACCTCTCAGGCTGGTTGGATCCGAGGGTGCACCGACCAGGTGCATCCTCATCAAGTGATCATTCCCTGTTCTTGCTCGAGGTGACGCTGTATCGTACCAGCTGAGCTGATGCTTCATCGTGGCCAATCGTATTGGTTCTCAGTATTAGTCTATATGTGAAACAAAATGTTGTATGCCGATGTAGATATGCTTGTATGGACAATAAAGAAACTGTATTACTTCCATCAAGAGAATACTTTTGGATGAGCCAGTAATGTAAGACAAACCTACAGTTGACTGTAAACTAGAGGCCTGAGAGGCTGAGACCTCGTGCTTCACAAATGAACATAAGTTCTGAAAAGAACGAGAAGCAAGACTTCAGTGCCCAATTAAGCTTCTGAATTAGCACGTGTTGGATTTAATTGGTTGTTGCTTGTTGCGTCACATTTGCCATGTGTTGGATTTAATTGGGTTTCGCCGTTTACAATTAATTAAATCAAATAAATTGAGGATTTGGCTCAAAATAAATGCTAGTTGCAGTAAAGGTTTGATCCCACTTCAGAACCCAATTGTTAGCCTTTTGAATCGGCATCATGCTTAGTATTTTGGTAATTGGTTGTTGATAATATTTGCTGTCACATCTGCCGTGTGCTAACTGCTAAGCCTGTCGTTTCGCTGAGGACGAACAGAAGGCTAGAACTCAAGCTATCAAACCTGACCTGTGCTGCTAACATTATTGCTCAGTTGGAGCTCATCTTCTTGCCTTCTGAACTGCGAGCTCGTGGCCATGTCTGCTTCTCCTCTGATGGCGATGGCGATGCTCCTGCTCGCCTCAACACTGGCGCCGCGCGTCCCTGTGGCGCGGGGAAGCGGCACGAGCGTCGCCCACCCGGCATACACTGACGCCGCCGCCTACGGTGCCGCGGCCTCTGGGGTCGAGTCGGGGCTCGAGGAGTACGGCGGCGGGCGCATCGTGGACATCACGCACGCATACCGGCCGGAGCTACCGTTCCCCGGGCGGGACGGGCTCGGCGCGGTCACCCGGCTCACGGAGTCCATGGCCAACGGCTCCGTCAACAACGTGTCGGAGCTGCGCATGGTTGTGCACTCCGGGACCCATGTCGACGCGCCGGGACACATGGTCCAGGAGCACTTCGAGGCCGGCCTCGGCGTCGACAAGCTCGACCTCGACGTCCTCAATGGTAGGCTGAATGCATGCGTTCCCCTGTTTCAAGATGGATTCTGGATTTCTTGTATCGCGAATGTTTCCCGGTTGAGCTGAGGAAACATCACGACTCTGAACCTGGGAATCGGGGTGCGTTTCATTTGTCAGGTTCAGAGTGGATGCAAATTGACTGAATATACTGTATTATTACTGTCTACGCCATGTTTGGAATGCAGGGATGAATTCAGTAGTTCTATATGGGGATTAGCCCATACAAAACATATCGAATGTTCAATTTTACTACAATGTTAAACATTCTTTGCATGTAAAAATGGATTCAAACACTCGAGGTTGTATGATTTGACAGTTTGATTCTTCTTTCTGGATAGGGCCTGCGTTACTCATTGATGTTCCGAGGGACACAAATATAACAGGTAATACATATATCAATTTATATCTGATTAATTACCAAGTAACTACTATTCACCATTCTAAAGAGCATTCATACAAATTTCATGGAAACGTGTATTATTGTACAGAGATATCAATTCCTCTATCAAATGCATCATCATGTGCAAGATTGTGTTGTGTTCGGTTCCAGCGAACAGAGTGATAGACAAACATTAGTAACACAAGTGTTGATTTTCCTTTTGTAGGATGTAAATGGGGCATGTATAGTACCTTTGTCTTACCCACTTACTCTATGCAGCTCAAGCAATGGAGTCCCTAAATATCACGAAAGGAATTCGCAGAGTTCTTTTCAGAACACTAAACACTGACAGGTATGGCTCTTCTTCATCAGGATAGTTATCATATATATTGCAAAATCCAAATATAATTATACAACTGTTGTGTAGACTACTGACATGCAAACAAATGTTTTCAAGGAAGCTAATGTGGACCAAGGAAATTGACACGAGTTTTGTTGGGTTCACAGAGGATGGTGCACAATGGTTAGTTGACAACACTGACATCAAGCTAGTTGGTAAGAAATTATAACCCTGGCAACATATGAATACTAACAGATACTTGGCTATCTGAATGAAGCTTGATTTCTCTCGTGTGCTAGTTTCCGTCTGTCGTCCGTAACCTTTTTCTTTATCTTGATTCTTCTTTACATTTTGCTACTTGGTGAATCAATGCATATACTTAACTTACTTGATATGGAAAACTATGCAGGGATTGACTATCTATCAGTTGCCGCATTTGATCACTTGATATCAGCCCATTTGGTC
>CM041637.1:44422956-44500776 GCA_023333625.1 Bothriochloa decipiens
AATTAAAGGTGGGGGTAAATCCCCCCATTACCTCAAAAAAGAAAAAAATATTGACATGTTGGACTCATAATATGATGCTTAGTTTGTGATCCCTTTAGTTCCCTTATATTGTTTGCCTTACTGATCTTACACAGAGTGAAGTTCAATAACTTTCAGATTTTTTATATGCAGAAAGTTGTAAAGATTTTAGATAAGGAGAAGAAGAAAGAACTAGGCACAACAGATAGCTTCGCCTGTGAGAATTGGACCTTAACTCTTGACACAGTTGGTCTGACTAAATATTAACTATCAGTTTGAGATGAAAAGCTGAAGATTTATCTTGCCTATCCGCAGAAAAGGAGGTTGAACATTTTGTTTTGAACTGAATTAAGAGGAAACACGCTTCCAAATTCATTCTGAGTTAACAGCATCAAGAGCTCCTATACTGTTCCAGGTTCAGGTGAATTATTCTGATTTTCATAGGTTGTATGATCTAAGGAATAAAACACACATTTCTAACTAAAGTTTCAATTCAACTTTTTATATGTGTAGAATTATGTACCATAACGCTGATTTATGTGTGAGCAACATGCTGTACTTGCAGGCTTTTTATTGAAATAGATTTGCAGCTTTGTTTTGAAGAACAAATATTTTGTTTGTTTGTCAAAGTCTATCAAGTTATCCAATAATCTGCTGCTGAGCTAAAGGTAGCTATGGCTTTATTTTTTAATGCTTGTAGTATAGAGTTTATGTATTCATTCCTTTGCTTTCATATTCGCTGCTGAGCTAAAGGTAGCTATGGCTTTATCAGCGATGGTTTCTTTGGTGAACTTAAAAAATAAAATTATTGTGCTACTTAATCTATTTGATTTTGACCATAGGTTTGGTTTTTCCTGACATGATATCTTTCATGCAAATTTTACAGATATATCAAAGCATCAAGGGAGCTTGAACTGCATCCTAGAAGAATTACTTAACTGGTGGGTGTGATTATTTATTTTTGTAACTATCTATATTAATTTATTAGAGTTTCAGATCTCGTGCCATACTCCTCCCAAGAGAAGAGTAATTGTAATTGGCTGTGGTGAGAGTTTTAAGAAAGTTTAGATTCTTTTTCATTGATCATCGTGGTCTTTAGCTTCCACGGTTGCAGCTAAAGAATAATGACCCACCTTCTAACCACTTTTGGATGAGGTCTGTTTTAGTTTGTTTGGATGTCATCAACCGGACATAGAGCCAAATGTTCGGTAAGATTGATGTTTGTATTTCATTATTTGTATGTACAAGCAATGGATTCTCTCCATGCCTTTTAAAGACCCCCTGTGTTGTTGTAAAAAAAAAGACCCTTGTGTTTCTACCATGTTAAAACAGGCCTTCCTGATCAGATTATTTAGCAAATAATGTGCTTTGATCCCTGTAATTTTGTTGTTGAATCATGTGCTTCGATCCCTATAACTCTAATCATTCTTTGATCAGCATGTCACTCTGAAAAACAATGAAGCCGACGTCCGATGCATGCGAGATGCGAGTTAATTGTTTTTTGGATGGCATGGCCTACTAGCAACATACAGATTTTAAATCACCATTTGTATGTTGATTTTGACTTGACGAACATAAAATACCTCATAAAATTTTGTATTATACCCGTTGCAACGCACAGGCATTTATCTAGTCAAATTTAAAAAATTTAAACCATTGATCAAGGTATGTTAAAAACTCACTCTTTAAATTCTAGAACCTTGTAATTCTTGCTGTAGTTGTTTGAATGCTCGACTTATCGGTACCTCTCTTGTGTCACACTTGATTTCTGTTCGAGTGCCCTGCCTGTGGCAACGATCAGAGCTGAACTAATTTGTTGACATGTGAGATGGACTGTATTCTTTGCTTGCCGATGCATTTGATACAGAACAGCTTCTGGAATGGATGTACAAATGACTTTATTTGATTTTTTTTCACAGGTCAACTACTGCTGATGTTCCATTGCATGACTGAAAGTATATTGTGGCCCGGCTCTACAGACTAGTCGGCTGAAGATAAGAGGTAAACAAACACATAAGAGTCTCTTTGTTGTTTACTTATGAAGTCTTGATGAATGATTGGGTAAATACTACACCTATTTCTTCAGCAACAAGGAGGATTGTGGAGGTGTGCATGTTTTTTTGTCCAGCACGAGCCTTGCAAACATTCATAATGTAGCATAATGCCCGTGGTAAGGTTTTATATCTGGATGCATCAGTCAGATGTGTTGTATAAGTGAGGGAAAGAAAAATCTTGACTTGCTAGAAATTGGTAGTACGTAAATCTTGACTTGCTAGAAATTTTATCTCACTTTGTGCAGAATTATGGAAAGTGGAAACAAAAAGAAAGAACGATAGAAGAAAGCAACCAGTGAGAAAACACAGTTTCTTAAACCTCCATTAGGTCACTGTCAGTATTCTGCTTATTCACCTGTTGAGTCACTGCCAACTACAGGATTGCTGCATGAACTTCAACGCCTCCGTTGTAAAATATGCAGTTTTGCATCTCCATTTTGATAAGGTAGATGGCAGGACTACCGCAGTATTGGGATGGTGTTTGTGTTTCTGGCTTTGTGCTCTTGAAAGAATTTTTGCTCCAGACCATGCTAAATTGACCTATACTTTTTAGGATATGGCTCCCTGCCATGGTTTGCATGTGTAATGTTGCAGTGGAAGTATAGACTAAGTGCTCCACTTCCGCGTGCTTGGCAGGCTCGCGGTCGGCCAGGGTCATATCATCGTCAAATGTAATTGGAAGGTAAAGCTCTCAAATGCACCTTTTCCTTTTTATTGCTCAGACTTCAAATCTATCTCTGAAAAAGTATGTGTGGTAACACAAATGTATGAATTAAGATTTTTCATCATTCATTGGATCCTGGAGCATCATGCGTAAATTTCATTAGGTGTATTTTAAAAGTATATCTTGGCCGCAAAACGATTATGATCATGTTTCTGGCAAAACTGTTGCAACCTGGGTTACATTATGTGTTTATCTCTATTGAATAGCTGGACTGCTACTGTGTTTTCTTTTGTTTGTTAGCCCAAGTACAACAGAGTCTCTTGATTAGACTCATGTTGAGACTCCTGAATCCACGGTACAATGTGTAAAGGCCTCCCAACCACCAGCATATTTGTTCTTTGTGCTTTTGGAAGTTTACGAGTTTGAGGAGAATGGAGAGACATGTAAGCCCCGAAGGCCATCTTCATCTATAATCTTTCTTTTAAAAGAGGTGATTTTTTAAGAAAAGGTTTCTGCGGTTTCATTGAACCACCAAAACATAATTCGATTTACACTAACTGCTCTTGCTTGTGTCGAAGAATTTTTTTAGACCAGAGGCACATTAAGTTGTAGAAATTGGAATTCCCCTCTAGCATTTTTATTAATTTACATTAACTACATCCTCATGTAGGACAATCTAAAATGGAGAATAGCTGTTCAAGAGGGGCAAGAGGGACATCCAGGAAGAGATAATTAGCTGATTAAGGAACAACAGGGGAGATGAGACAGTCAGAGAAAGAGCATGTACAATCATATGTGCCACACATGGATGACTTAGACATGAATGTTTATAGTATGCATGGTCGTATACAATTGTGTGACTTAAACTATGGAAAAATATTGTCGCGTAGTTTTAATGCACATATCTAAAATTTGAAGTCGTAGCTTTAGCACGGGTACTATACTAGTTCCTGTTAATCGCCTTGCCATGTAGATTTCTAGCACTGGGAATGTCCTAACGTTGTTGATTGACTTTGGCAATGCGCCAGCGCTATCTTTTTACTTTCATTTTTTGTAATTTTTTTATATATAATTCCAAATAAGACAAATAATATGTCCATAAGTTTTTCATATACATTCTAAATTAGACAAATAATATATCCATCTGATTAACTTGACGAGCTCTTTGCGACCATACATTATGCCATTTTAAAATTACAGTTATTTTGCAACATTGAATATGTGAATTATCATTAAAGTTCCTTTTGGACCAATTCATATGTTGCTAATTGTCTATTGCATATTATTATATTACTGTCGGTGTTTCGATAAACAACCAACAATAATAATCAAGAAAAGCATGCTTAGGCTAACATATGGTAGAGCTAGGCAGACACAAGAGATTATACTAGTTCGGGCAGAATGTCCCTGCATCTAGTTTTCGGGCTGGTATGTTGCCCGCGCTCTTTGGATGAAGCTTGTAAATGGGGTTACAAACTAGGGTTGAGAGAGAGCTTCTAAGGAAAGCTCAAGTCTCTGGCGAGAATGAAAGAGTAGAGAGAGTGTTTGTATGTGTATTTGGCTGGAAAATGAGTGAGCTCTATGAGCTAAGGATGCTCATACGAGTTTCGGTTCTAGAGGAATTTCTTCATCTAAGGGTTTATAATCGCTCCCAATGAGTCAGGATGGAAGAGATCGAAGAAGAGAGCCCCTTTGTGGGGAGGACACGACCCTCCTTTGATATATAGATCAAGGAGGAACCGTGGGATACAAGTTGTCATTGTTGGAAAACCGTCGGTCACGGCTTCCTTGGCAGCAATGTCTTCTCGGAATCATGGCGGTCACGATTCTCCTTCATCGTCTGCCGTCACGTTGGGCACGCATGGGTCGTCGCCTACTGCCAATAGGGTGATAGGGCACGGCCAGCTCCCCAAGATACTGCGGTTCGTGCGACCGCCTTCATTGTCGTGTCTTGGCCACCGCAATCGACTCAAGGATTGAGGGGCTGTTCTATTCTTCTTGCGTGGGGGAACATGAATCCTTCTCATGTCCCTGACCTCTTTGGTAGGAGTCGGTGAGCAGAGTCTGGCTATCATCAGGGGAGGCCACCATCGGGTGCCCATGGCTAGGCTCGTCCACTCTACCCATGGGGCAGAGCCTTAGCCCTCCCTGGCCAGCCGTTCGTGGGCCTGGGCCTCACTTTTCCCTGCCCTTATGCCAAGAAACCTTGTTAAAGGTGCTAGTGTGCTGAGAATCTAAACGTGCCAATTCCTTATAGACCGGGCGAAGTGCTACAACGGTAGTTCCGTATGCTTGCGGATTCTTCTGTGTGCATTAAGAAATACCAACAGCGCCACCGCTTCCATGGAGAAGGAGGTACCCGCTCCATTGATGCGGTATCGAGCTTCATTTCTGTCCATGCACCAGCCTCACATGGAGGAGGGTTTCTAGAATCAAGTTGAAGATGGTGATGGAGACAACATCCTAGCTTCACCTTCGGTTCATCTAAATTTGAATGGAGATGTGGAGGTAATTACTCAAGACTCATTACATTGTTGACATAATTAACTAGTACCGAAAATTTGTAGGTTGCTGGCGCACAGGAACCTAAAGCAAACACCACACCAGTTATAAAGAGGAAGCGAGAAGGCCACAAGCTGTGGACTTCCCGATTTTTATCACCGAGTTCAATTCTTTTGGAGAACCATGTGTACAAACCGCGGAGATTGCGGCCCGCAACAACACATAGGGTGCGATTGTGAGAAAACTTTTCCCAATCACATGTTCTAGAAGCCCAGGAGCGGACAAGAGGAATTATGTGTTCCTGAATATCTCAAGGAGAAATGTTTTTGAGTAGCTAAAGCTTATATTTGAATTATGCTTAACCAAAGAAAAAGAAGCAGTTGTGAAGCAACATGCACTCGATAGCATGGGGAGAAAGTGGTGGAATTTCAAGTTTGACTTGAACTAGCTCTATGTGCTCAATGGAAGGGAGCCAAATTGGCTAGCTGGTGAAATACCATACTTAGAATTAAGCTATATTGGGAAGCTTTTTCAATTGGAAGAAATCAGAAAAAGCTCTTTCCATTAGCCAGTTCGATACCATCAGATCCCATAGAAATGGTAATACTATGCCAAACTCCCATAGAAATCAGATATGGTTGTCCAGTGCATTCCATGTTATATATCAATACAACGTTGCCTTCTGGCCGTCTCTACTGCTATGGGAGTTGATCGTGAAGAAGGAGCCTCAAGGACATTTGCCTCCTTTTATTTTGTAAGGGATCTGGGATGAAGAGCAGGCGAGCCTAGTGTGTTAGATGTATGTTTGTTCAGTTTAAATCCTACATTTGTGTTGTAGGTATGTTGGCGTGTCGTCTATTTTCATATGTACTACTGTATGTGGACTTGGTCTATGGTCTATGGATTTGTATGTGAACTTGATATGTATATGGATTTTTTGAATATATCTATCCATATAAATTATTAAATAATATATTGTCGCTAGCGTTCCATCACGGCCTCCATTTTGTATTGAACCGTCGTGGTTGTGTTTTCAACACTACCATATCATAGTAGTATGCGACTATGATGAAAGGCTCATCACCATCGCACTGTACCACTAGCTGGCGGTGAAGCTATCATCAACACCAGCGTCCGATCTATGATGTGACGGGACTACAAGTTCATCACAGTTGGCTCGTATTAGAAGGCGATAGTGATGATGTCTCTATATAGGTGGTTTGTAGTACAATGCGACACAAATAAGCACTATCACAGACATCTCAGTGATCCAATGTGGTGGAAGAGTGACCTCAACATGGATGGAGCGTAAGACAATCTGGCGGTATCAGTGCACGCCACAGACGGTCAAGAAACACATACAAACGGTTCATGAAACTGACTGATGTTCAGCACGAACGAACAGCTGTCTGCCCAGTGAAGCGAGAACTCAACCTAAATTCCAATTAGCCAAGCCAACTCAACTATGGGCAGTCAAAAAAGGTTTTATCTAGAACTATCCAATAAACCTGACTGAATGTCAGTCACTCAACAAAAAGCTGGTTAATTTAAACTAGAAGCTCAGGGGCTCATCAAGACATCCATCTAGTCGTTGCTAATACAACCCTAAGAAAACAAAACTAGAGGCTGCAGACATTCCGTGAGGAGTATCGACAACCCCTTCTCTAATTTCTTTTTAGCAATCATAGGGGCTTCTGTGGCATTGGTTGGTGGAACTTCCTTCTTTCACCAGCACCAGAAAAGGCTCCACATGTCTGATGACCCATGGTGGGGAAAATGTGTCAGCCTCAGCAGTCGCCATTGGACAAGTAGCGATACATCGATTAGCCAGCACCACCACAGTTTTTCTCCCACCCAACAACTGTGACGCCGAGTCTGCCCTCATGGCCTCGCTCTTCTTGGTTCAGAAAGGGTCAAGGTCCATAGCAGTTCGACTATAACAGGGTGGTTGACTAGCCCCGTGGTAGAGTCATTGGCTGATATTAATGTCTCCGATAGTGGCGATCTGCGTATCACATGGGTCTTGAGAGCAGATAAAGTCAGTGACAAGCTAGGAATGAAGAAGCTGGAGGAGGTCAAGTGTAGCGGGTTTGATTAATCTGCTCCAGAATCGCTGATCATATAGACTCCATTGGGAGACGAGGAGGGCTCGGTGCCTAGGGTGTCGATGACCATTGCCATCCTGGGGAAGTCTAAAATGACGCAATTGGAACCCGACCATATGGCTCTCTTTCCAGTTAACACCTTGTCACCCAACTACGGTGACTCCATAACATCCGTCCAACTAGTTTGCCGATTGAATCAAGGAGGTTGAACAACTCTTCTTGGATTGAAGGGAAACCCGAGTCTAAAAGGTTACCGAGTGCCGATTAGACAACAAGCTTGAGGGCTAATGATGGTGCCATATCATTTAGGATTATCGACCATTGAATGCGCACTCTCTCTCTCTCATTTGAAAACCCTAGCTACCACACCTCTCCTCTTGACTTTCCACTTCTAAACCTGTTCGAAAATGCTAGCTTCCAATAAGAAAAGATAAAAGAATACAAATAGAGATCGAGAATTGAAGATAGTACCAAAATAGTCTGCTAAGTCCACACAATTGAGTAGAGAAGTTACCATCAACATGAGAATGTGTAATCTAAAAAAAATTGAATAAACAGTTAAAACCAATTTGGGAAGATAAGGGAGCAACTAATTTGGCAAGACAGAAAATGCAATAGAGCTGGACAACTAAAGATAGCAATAGAGTAACCTGAGCCTACACGCGGGTACATTTTCGATAAGCAAAGTCTTACACTTAGCATATGTAGAACATAGTGCATTGAAGAAATCGAGTAGTGCCTCCTCTTTCGAATGCAAAAACTACATGTTGAGTTTCCAGAAGCCAAGTTGTTATGAAGTTTATTCCCTTAGCTAAAGACCAACTTCCAATAGCAATTGCCTTTCTAGCTCAACGGCTTGTTCTGGCTTCTCAATCCATGTCTACCTAACATAGAACATTTATTAACTAAATCATCCTAATAAAAAGTGAAGCTGAGGTCTGCTAAAATAATTTTTATCTTAGACACATTAACCATGTCTCCACACACCTTAGAAAGATTGAAAACTCGGGATTTATCCCTTTCTTCTCACTTATAACCAAACCGAAGGTCAAAGTTATGGCAATACGTTGAACCAAATCTAGTGGCAGTAGATGATAACTTAAAGTTGTGTGCAAGTTTTGTGGGCTTCATGTACTAAATCTGGTACAACTAGCCATGAAACTCATATATCAGAGTATAGCCCTAGAACTTATATACGAGAGTATTATCATGATAATAATACTTTTGAAAAGAATTTATATCATGAAGAAACAACCCTCAGAGAACTTTGTCTTTGACCCTCAACCATCTCATGAGCATGTAGTTAAGTATATAGTACATATTGAAATACTATTTAACAAATTTGAGGACCCATACTTTGAGTGGTGGATGAAAAATGTTAATCCAAATTACCATTGTGTGAAGCATCAAACTATTCTTAATGATAGTTTGAAGAAATATATTTGGAAAAATGAAAATGGATACTTAGATTGAGCTTGGTATCCTAAACTCTCATGCATGCCTCACATCTAACTTATGGACGTTAGTTCAAAAGTTAGGTTACATGGTTCTTAACAACACATTACATCAATGCTGGCTTCAACTTTAAGAAAAAGATTATAAGTTTTAAGTTAAGTAACCACATACTAGAATTGCGATTGAAGAAGTCCTTCTGTGCTGCCTAACAGAATGGGGCATAAGAGAAAAGTTGCTTACCTTGGTAGTCAATAATGTGGGTAACAACCAATAGAGCATGTGAGGTTCCTATAGAATATCAGAAGCATGAGTTGATGTTGGAGGGTACACATTTTCATGTAACATGTTGTGCACACATCTTGAATATCTTGGTTCAAGATGGTATGTACACAATTCACGACGCGATAAGCAATAGAGCGTTCATAGTGGTTCAGGTGTAGAATGAGGGTGTGTGTGGTCCTTGCTCCATGGAGTCCTCCAATCCAACGAAGAATGTACAGATCGAGGGAGGTCGCTCCTCTTCCTCCATGGCAGGTTTAGGTTGTCGTAGGCGCAACTCCCCAAACTGGTCAGCGATAAAGTCAACCTTGCCGAAGGTGACCCCTTCCCCAGCTTCATCCTCCATACATCGTCGTCAAAGCCGATGATGATTCCCATCTGAAACACTATAATATAAATCTATATGCGAAAGGCCCCTACTTGGTGCACCAACTGTCAGAACTATTTGCTCCGACAATAATGAGGCAATGTGATCACGAAGAAGGAATCAGATGGTAGCACATGAGACACCGACATTTATACTTGTTTGGGGAACGATGCCTGCTAAACCCTAGCACATGAGACACCGACATTTATACTTGTTTGGGGCATGACGCCTGCTAAACCCTACGTCTAGTGGCTTTGTTGATCTTGTTGATGTTCGTGCACTTGATCACTGGGGCTGTTGCTCCTAGCTACGCTATGTGGCTATGTGTGGCGGTAGCACTTTCTCCCTAGGGCGAGTGATCGTCCCCCTTTATATAGGCAGGGGGATTAGGGTTACAATGGAGGTGATAAACATCGTAGATTGTGTTCCTAGTTGGCTACAAAGGATCAATCTTATCTTTCCTTAGCCAGAGGCGACGAATGATCATCATGTCCTTCCCGCGATGCATTCTTGCTATGTCTTCGTGGGCCTTCTCCCAAGGCGTTGGCTATCGATGGGTTGGATATCTGGTCGGTGAGAGTACCCCGTCCCAATATATCGAACACCTTCCTTTGTATGTGGAGAGATTTTCTCTATAACTCTTCAGAGTAGTCTACCATGATGATCAACTCATCATCATCATCAACTAGGACTACTTCAAGTTTTTATTCCTTAGTCTTCACAAATAAGCTAGAATTTGATGGAGCGACCTTCAAACCACTTTGTATAAAAAAACTCACCAATCTTTCCATACCAAGCTCATGGAGCATGTTTTAATCCATAGAGAGCCTTTTTCAATTTGCAAACATACTTGAGGTGAATTTTTCTCTCAAAGCCTCTTGGTTGCTCCATGTAGATGTTTTTATCAATTTCACCATGTAGGAAAGCATTCTTGACATCCATGTACCATACCTTCCAAGATGATCTTTGCATGGTGTAACCAGAACTTTGCAAGCTTTGGTGGAACCATAAATGGCCCTTTGTTCCAAATTATAAGTCGCTTTGACTTTTTTAGTATAGGCATTTTGCTATGTATCTAGACATATTATTTATCTAGGTACATAGCAAAATGCATGTACTAAAAAGGTCAAAGCGATTTATAATTTGGAACAGAGGGAGTACAATAAAAACACATGTTGGTGTGTTTTTTAGTAGAATGGAAAAACATGATCTTTATGAGGCAGGGTTTCTATAATCATAAGACTTCCAAAATGCATCTGTTCAACGAGGCTAATATAGTTTTGCTACCCAGAAAACAAGATTCAATCAAGATAGAGCATTATAGACTGGTCAGTTTAATTAATAGCATCACGAAAATCATTACAATGTTGCTTGCAACAAGATTGGCACCCAGAATGAATGAGCTGGTCTCACAAGCTCAGAATGCCTTGGTCAAAAAAAGATGCATACATGATAATTTTCTGTACGTACAAAGGGTGATTCAGGCCTTGCATAAGAAAAAGAAACCAGATCTTTTCATAAAATTGGATATTTCAAAGGCTTTTGACTCTGTAGGGTGGAAGTACTTGCTGGATGTTCTATCGGCACTAGGCTTAAGTACAAAATGGCGCAATTGGATATCATCAATCCTAGGATTGTCTTCTTCAAGAATTCTCATTAATGGCAAATCAAGCCAGAATATCAAACATGCTAAGGGGCTGAGGCAAGGGGATCAGCTATCTCCATTACTATTTCTAATTGCAATTGACCCACTGCAAAGAATCATTGACAAGGCGGTCAACAAGGTTTATTACAGCCGGTGCTCCCAACTCAAGCAAAATTATGGTGCTCTCTGTATGCAGATGATGCGACACTTTTTGCAAATCCGACGTCTACTGAGTTGGCCATATTGCAGAGGATACTAACAGTCTTTGCAAAGTACTCTGGACTGAAAATGAATATGTCTAAGGCAGAAATATTCCCAATCAGGTTGCAAGCGAACTCAGTGGACACTATTATCCATGAATTCCCGGGTAAGATCAGTAATTTTCCTGAAAAGTATCTTGGGCTTCCTTTGCATACGAGGAAACTGAGAAGAATTGTGGTTCAATCATTAGTGGACAAAATTGGTTCAAGATTACCAGGATGGAAAGGCAAGCTTCTATCATCCGCAGGAAAAGAACCATTTTGCCCATATATCATCTAATAGTCTTCCATGCATAGAAGTGGCTCATAAAGAGAATCGATCACATAAGGAGTTTCTTGTGGTGGGGAGAGGAACCGGACAAAGTCAGAGGGGGGACACTCTCTAATTAACTGGCCCGCCCACAACATGTTTACCAAGAACAAAAGGGGGACTGGGAATCCTAGACCTGGAAAAGATTTATAAGGGCTCTAAGGCTAAGGTGGTTGTGGTTTAAGTGGAAAGAAAGACAAAGAGCATGGAATAAATTGGAAATCCCATGTGACAAAGCGGATCAGGACCTTTTCTATGCTTCAACTGTGGTAAAAGTTGGGAATGGAGAGATGGCGCCTTTTTGGTTCTCCAACTGGATAAATGGTTCCATGGCAAAATCTATTGCACTGCTGCTGTACGAAAAGACAAGAAGAAAGAAAATCACACCACGACAAGCTCTAACCAATAACAAATGGATCGACCATATTTATCCGTCGGAATCGCATGAGGAGGTGAGACAATATGTGAAGGGAAGCAATACAGGGAGTAGAACGAAATGAGGAAGCAAAGGATGATATTACCTGGAGATGGACATCACATGGTGTTTATTCCACAAAAAGTGCATACCAAATTCAGTTCACCGGAAACTACAGTAGGATTAGATTAACTCCAATCTGGAAGGACAAAGCTGAACAAAAGTGTAGATTTTTTGCTTGGACTTTGATGCATTGGAAAATTCTAACTGCAAATAATCTTCTCAAGTGGGGGTGGACTGACGATACTGAATGCAAATTGTGTGACAGTGATTCAGAAACACCGATTCATCTTTGTGTAAAGACTGCCCATTCACCAAGGCGGTATGGGGCTTCATCAAGCAATGGTTCAACCTGTCTGTACTAGATACGGTCAATGAAGCAGGTTCAATTCATTCCTTCTGGTGGAGATGTCGAAGAAGAATTGATAAGAACAATAGAAAGGAAGTAGATGGGATTCTGATCTATTTCTGGTGGAACATATGGAAAGAGCGAAATAGGAGAATTTTCCAACAACAACATCTACAACCAGTACAAGTGGCTTCTTTATGTAAGGATGATATTCAGCAATATCGATTAGCTATGGCACAAAATGTTCAAGGAGATCAGCAGGGACAAGAAAATGATGCTTCCTGGTAGATGTTTTTCTTTCGGTCACTTTTGTCTTTTCCTTTTCTCTTGGTAACAAGTATTTCAGTAGCCTAGCAGTTGTCTTTAGGTTTGTAAATCTTTTGTACTGTTCTTGTTTTTTATATCATCTAATAAAAATAGTGACAAAGCATTTGTCGTTCCTTTCAAAAAAAAATTACTCCCTACATTTCAAATAATAAAATAGTTTTGGCTTTGAAGGTTGTTCGCTTAAAAAAAAACAAAAGAGTTCAAGGTCGTTGACCGGTAGAGTTCATGGTAAACCATGTACTATATACTCAGTAATTCTGATTTTTTTTAGAGAAAAGGTATCCCCTGCTTTTGTATTCCAAAAGCCAAAACGTTTGCTGCAGTTCAAGTACTGGAATCGCACGCACAGCGCGCTACACAGCCACCAACGGCCACAGACTCACAACTAGACAAGTTCCCAGCAAACACTCAGATGTCAACAGCTACATCGCAAACAGGAGCCTGCTCAAGCACACTACTACTGGTGATACCCCGAAGACTGAGCATCCGATGGAGCCCACTGTGATGACGACGCCCTCATCCTTCTCCACTCTATCTGCGGCGGCTGCTTGGATAGGTCTTCCATTGCGTTGATCAGGCATTCCAGCCGCTCCCCAGCTCCCTTCTCGAACAGCGGCAACCAGCCCTTTAGCATTCTTGTTATCTTCACCAGCACCATCTTCATACCTGTCCATACCACACCCTGAAAGCACATTTCATTTCTTAGTTTCCACAATGACCATAAAACTGTAGATGTGATCGCATTAGTGACAGTGTGTTTCTTATTAGCCAACCACAGCCCAGCAACAGACTCAAAATCTTCACCAATATCCACCTCAATCAAAACATAAACAATCGACCAAACATTCTTAGGAACATGGCATTCAAAAAATAGGTGATTGACCGTCTCAGCTCAACGCAAAACAAGAAAGATGGGTCAATGACCGGCCTTCTTTTTTGCAAATTGTCTCTTGTTAAAGTTCTGTTATGAGACATCAACCATAGGAAAATTTGGACCCTTGGTGGGATTACTACCTTCCACACAGCATGTACATAGATAGGAAAAACACCTCTGCAGTTTACTATGGCATATAGAGATTGTAAAGAGTAGGTTCCTTTAGAGGAATAAGACCATAAGATTTGATCCTCATCACTAGTTAAGGATGTCTCCTCAACCAGGGTGTATAATTCATCCCATATTTCCATCGGTCGTTCTGAGACATTTCTTCTAAAAGAGAGCTTAAGCTCCTGACCATCCCATACTTGACTAATAGACTTACCCTGCTGTTCATTTATTACATACAAGGGCCAAAAGAGGATGGAGAGACTAGTGTTCCTAATCCCCCAAAACCTTATTTTTTCATCATTTCCCACTACCCATCTAATCCCCATCGCAGCAGCCTGTGCTACCCACATAACCCCTTTTCACAAGGGGGAAGCTCCTATGTCAGAACAACAGAACATATTAGGTCTTTTAGTGTTATATTTGGAATCTACTGAGTCCATATAGCACATTTATTCAAATGGTACCTGAAGATCGAGGAAGATAAAAGGGCCAGGTTTAAGCTTCTTAGATCAAGGATGCCTAGGCCCCCCATCTCTCTTTTTTTTTTTTGAGACACCAGTTGCCAATTAGCAAGGTGGTACCTATGCCTTTCCTCAATGTTATCCCAAAGAAAATGTCCCATATGCGTATTCATCATTTCAATAGCCCAATTATGAAACTTGATAATGGATAACAGGTAAATGGGTATGCTGGCTAGACAGGCTTTTAAAAGCACCAGTCTTCCAGCATGCAATTCTGATCTTTTTTCTCGAACAATTCTGAATTTTAATCGCCTGCCACAGTCAAACATTGCCCCGACCCCGAGCCCCGACGGCCCAACGACTAGGGTAACCTTCAACTCAGAACCGCGGTGGCAGCACGCAGCCGCGCCCTTCCTTCCTTCCTAATCCAACCAAACCGTAGCGATCATGTCCCCTCCATGGGTCTTTCTAGACCGCCACGTGCAATTCGTCGACGGGGAATTCGCCGGAGGCGCGAGCAAGGCAGCAGCCGTAGGCGGCGGATCGCATAGGGAGGCGAGTCTTGGGAGGTAGCAGCTGCCCTGAAACCAAACCCGGTCGTCGCCGATCCCCCTGAAGTAACCTCCTTGTCCATGGTCCGGCATCTGCCCGAAGACCTGATGCCAGGGACAGGGAACGACGGCGGCACGGTCTCGAGCACCGACAAGGGCCTCGTCGTGTTCTACACCGGCATGTACCGACCTGGCAGCGGCGCGCTCTGGGAGTCCGTATGCCACATGGTCTACGACGCGGCGAGCAACTCCGTCACCGCCATCCCGCTGCTCGATCCACCCCAGCGGCACGTTTGGCCCAACATCAAATGCCTGGGCGGTGCCAGCGCAGGCATCCTGCGGCTGCGCCATAGCGGCGACGACGGCGGAGCCTATACTACGTTTTCGCCGAGCTCGTCACCTCGGTCTATCCGGGGCTCCCCGATGCCAACCTCTACCTGTGACCTGTTCGCTCCTCAAGGGCCCGAATTCAGCTTCGTCCCGTTGCCCCAGGAGTGCTGCTTATACACCCCCGAGAATACCCGGCTCGCGCTCAGACCAGAAGAGTTCCGTTCCATGGGCGTTGTCTGCGGTGCCATCAAGTTCTTGGCCATGGTTGGCTACTCCGAAGGTCGGTCTACCGAAAGAAGAGGTAGTGTTGAAAACCTGGACTCTGTCGTCTGATTTCAAGGAGTGGAAGGAAGGCGCCGCTGTGCTCGTGCGTGATCTTTGGGAGAGCGAGAGTTTTCGCGAGAAGGAACTTCCACGTGGATGGCTAAAGAACCCTGTCCTCAGCATGAATGAAGATGAGATCATCTACATTTCTCTGTGTGATGTGGAGTCTGTTGAGACCCATGATTTCTACGGGCAGTATACTGGGAAGGATCTGGTGCTCAATGGCCATTATGTGCTGCGCCTTGACTTGCTGCGAAACAAGGTCCTGTACTCCAAAAAGAGCGCTACAAACAGTTTGTCATTGCTCAGGCCCATTGTTCTTGCCAGCGACTTCAGTGCGTACCTACATGATGGCTTAAAGATCCGCCGGCAGGTACTACCACCACTCACCAACACGGACTTTTCATTCCAATTGTACTGTCATAGTTTGGATCTGACTTATTGATGATCATTCTTGGTTATTACACCTCAACCTAACTTGATATGCGATAAATTGATATTATTTGACAATTCTCTATGTTTTAAAGTATGTAACAGAGCATAGTGGATATGCGTGCTTGCTTAGCCTATTCCTAGCAGGAACAAATTGAGATTTTTTTTTCCCATGTGTATGTTAGGATTTCCTTTTCGGAGAATTATCTTTCCAATTCGATTTCACATTTATTCAACGAGAGCTTTAGTGAGTTGTCTAATTATTGAATACCTGTCTCAGTTGTGGGACGCTAGGAACGGTGAAGTCTTATGAAATGAGCCTACTAATATCCGCATTATCATTTCTAGAGTCTGATGATTTTGTAATTTGGGGCAAGCGCCTAGTGTGTGATCAGGATATAAGCAGTCTTAATGATTGGCACAACCACCTCCTTGCTTGTTTATCTGGCATCTAAATGCTTATGTAGCACCAGATTTTTATAGGTCACATGAAACCAAACATTTTCCATGGTGCACTGTACACTGTATTTATCTTTCTCAATTATTCAAATTCCTTTTTCAATAACATATGCCATGGCACACCTCAGTTGTTCAGATTCTGACTGATCTTTAGTGCAGGTCGAATAATTCTACTCTATGTTTGACATACTTCTCTCTGTTTTTTTTTTTTCTCTGCTAGAGAGGGGAAGAAGCAAGCAAGGTGGAAACTACAGTGAAGCGGACCAAGCACTGAATGAATGATCCTGGGCTGAAGCAATCGTGTGGCAGGAGCTGACGTGAAGGGGACAGAAATACTGACGAACGATGTCAGCCTGGCTTAGATTCTACCGCTTGGTTGTTCTTACCATTTGTTAGATATGTTAAATGGGTTTCATGTAGCTAGATGATGATAATAATCAGAGGTTAGCAAACAGTGGGAGAGCATGCCTCGGATTATAGCGGGGCAGCTGCATGCAGTAAACAAGTTCCTATATAACCAAAAAAAAAAAAACTCAAAATCAACTGTTTATGTATACTAAAGAAGTACACAAATCAGGGTGGCCATGGCCCTAAGGATGCTCTGCCCCTGGTTAGCATTTAAACTGAGCACATGGTGGCTTCATTTTCAACTATTTTCCAGGATTTGAGTCTGTTGTGTCGAAACCACTCGCCGTCAAAACTTAAACAACTGTCCATAGAGTCTGAGGAAGCGAGTTTCATAAGATTAATTGCAGGTAAAGTAAAATATTAGGCATCAAACTCCTACCATAGGAAAAGATATTGACAAGAGAAAATAGAAAATGACCCCAGCACCATGCGTCCATGCCCACGACCCGGTGCTGAGGAGAGCAGTGGAGATTCAGAGTTCTGGAAGAAACTATGGAACTTGGACTGCCCACCAAAACTGCAACACTTTTTGTGGAAACTAAGCCATAATACGCTGGCTGTCCGCCAGGTGTTATATCGGAGAGGGATGAAAATTGACGTTAAATGTTGCATCTGTGGCCGGCTGGATGAAGATGGAAGCCATCTGTTTTTGAAGTGCAAAGACGTGAGTGAGAGCTGTCCGGAGGGAACTGAACATGGAATGAACTTGGTGTTTGTTAGCTGAAGCAACATCTGCTCGGGACCTGTGAGAAAATCCTAAAACTACATGGGAGGGACCATCTGATTGTTATATGCTTGTTGTGTATGTGGTGGAGTGAAAGAAACGGAAGAAGGGAGGAGGGGCGCAGTCGCTCTGCTGCTGAAATTGCCCTCATCACAATCAGCTACACTGATAGCTTCCAGAACGCCCATTGCCGGAAATTCGTCAGAAAGTGCAATGGGCAGAACCGGAAGCTGATCAGTTGAAGCACGTCGGCCCACACAGCTCGGTTGGGAGAGGGAGACGCACCTCCGTCGGCATCCACTGGCGCGCCGGCAGCCACTGGCCGGCTGAGGATAACGACGCCCACTGGCCGGTGCCGGTTGGGGTTGACGACGACCGCCACAGGTACAGGTGGGCGTCGGGGAGCCCCGGATCGAACGAGGTGACGAGCTCGGCAGGATGGCGGCCCTGGCACCCAGCGATTTGATGTCGGGTAGACTGGGTTCATGGATGAGCGATTCAAGCTGCAGAATTGCAGAGAGGGAGCTGCTCGCAGCGTCGTAGACCAGGTAGCCGCCGGTCCGAGTGCCCCCACCGTTGCCAGGATGGTACATGCCGGCGTAGAGCACGACGAGGCCCTTGTCGGTGCTCGAGACCATACCAGATTTTATCGTTCCCAGCAGGTGTTTGGGCAGATGCCGCACCATGGACATGGAGGTTACTTCAGGGGGGTCGACGACCACCAGATCTGGTTTCAGGGCAGCTGTTACCTCTTCCAGACTCGCCACCTTAGGCGATCCGCCGATTGCGGCTGCTGCCTTGCCCGCGCCTCCGATGAATTCCCCGTCGATGAAGTGCACGACGCGATGGAGAAAGACCCATGGAGGGGACATGATCGCTAGGGTTTGATTGGATCACAGAAGGATCGGCGCGCGGCCTCCTGCTGCGAGACGACGACACCCGCAACAAAAAGGAAAAGAAAAAAAAGAAAAAAAAAACCCTGTTGGGACCGCGAACCAGGTATATAGACCTGTTACTTGTTGTAAAATATGGACTATATAGGGGCTAGGAAAAACGAAATCCTAATCCGTCTATATATATAGATAGACTCTTATTGTATATTTGTGAACATTATATTTTGTATAATCATCGATGTTTTCATATATAATAAAGAATAGCTTTTTTGTGTATCTATATGTTCTATTTATAGAATTGTACTATACGCGGCAAGTGAAGGTCATCAAATTGACATATCACAGACTATGTCATTTGTCAGAACCAAAATCGACTTCTGGGCAAAGGCTTTACACACTACATGCTCGGTCAATCACTAATAATACAATTTTTTTTTTAAAAAAAGAGTTTCATCGTAGCTTTTAACAAGTCAAATACAATACTAGGGTAACTAGTTTCTCAGAAAATACAAAGAAGCACAAAGCAGTCTAAAATCGGGACTAAATTTCATAAACGTCTGTAGACACCAGCGCATGCCCGTCTTGAAGTGCTGCATCCAGGTTTTTTTTTCGAAATGGTGCCATTGCATGTAATGCTTTAAGAGAAAAAAGAGTTCTGGTATAATACGCGGTACCCCTTACGGCGAGATGCCAAGAGGTAACGGCATAAACACACTAACACAATGCACCGGCTCTAACGGATGCGTAGAAAAGGTGTACCAAGGGACTAAACTATTCTGCTAAGGAGAGAAAGAAAGCAGCACGCTCTAGTCGACGAGCGCGGCTAGCGTGGAGAGGCTCCGATAGCCTGCGGCCAACTAGGAGTCCATCTCGTCCTTGATCCGTTGCAGCAGCATAGAGGTCGATCCTGACACATTGTCAAAAGTTCTCCGGTTGCGCTCCATCCAGATATTGACGTTAAGTCAGTGTTGAGGGAGACCGAAATGTTTGACAGCTTAGTTTCCTGAATACACACAAGCGACGCACGCTGCTGGGAGACAATGGTGCGGACTACGTTCCTGCGCGCCCTGGTGTTGAGGCGGACTACGTTCCTACGCGCCCTGGTGTTGAGGCCGCGCGCGTTCCACAGTAGAAGATGGTTGTCACTCATGGTTGAACCGATCTGCTAAGTATGCTGGCGCGGGGCTCAAGATCTGCCCGAGGCAGGCTGAGCCAACCTACTGCCCAACATGGGAAACCGTTGGCGCATATTGTTGCGCCGCTTGGTGGGAACGTCCTCGCCGAAGGTCTCCTGGAAGCGTCTGGCAATGGTAGGATCCGGCGAGTTGGGGTCCGCCCTCCCCTCCCATTTGCTCAGCAACACACGACGCGCCTGCTTCTCTGGGTGGGGGTCGCGGTAGGCAGACTTGGCAACGAAGCGCATGCTCCTGCGGGACTGCCAGTCGTCCTGAGTGATCCGCAACTACCACAAGCGTGGTTGTTCCTGCAGAACCGGTTCGTCAAGCGGTAGCAGCATGGAGCTGATGAAGTCCGCGATTGAAGGTGCAGTCGGCGGTCCGTTAGCAGCTGCCCCCGTCGTGCTGGAGTCCTCCATCGGTACCTCGCCGGCGATGGGATCCTGCGGCGCAGCCGCCATGGGCGCATCTGCCCGGCGCACGGCCAGGTCCTCTGTCACGCCGGGAGGGGTGTGAACAGCGCGTTCCCCATCCGCCAGGTCCCTGTAGCAGATTTCCGTGGCGGCCCCTGCCTGGAGCACGGGCAGTTCCTCGTTCGCGCCGGGAGGGGTGTCCTCAGCGCGTTCCCCATCCACCGGCTCGCTGCAGCAGATTTCTGAGGCGGCCTCGCTGAGTGCGTGCTCCCCGTCCGCCGGCACACCAGCGTGGATTGCCGCGGCGGCCCTCTCGGCCACATGCGGCCCTGGGTGCAGCTTAGTCCCGACGAAGTCGGACCACCGGTCATGGGCCGGGCCCGGTGGTGTCGTGCAGCGGGCGAGGGCGTGGGGCGCGGGCGCCAGTTCCACCCCGATGCAGGTGTCGGCCCACCAGTCATGCCTCGGCGCCGTCGGTGGAGTTCTGAGGCATCTGCCATCTTGAAGGAGTCGAGGCGTGATGCGGATGAATCTATCAACGAGCCCGGTCGCTGCTGTGTTACTGCTCCGGAGAAGCTTCTGCGTGGGAGTGGTGTCGAACACCAGGGCGCGCTGACATGAGAGGCGTGGCTGCCCAGGCAAAATGACCGGCATGCCCTGGGCTGGTGCAGGCAGCGGGGATGGCGTCCGTGGAGGCGACTAGGGAGCCCACTGAGCCCAGGGTGTTCCCGCAGCAGGGGGGCTGGAGCGAAGTGGGCAGCGCAGGGTGCCCACCAGCACCGCGCACTGGCCCGTGCCAAACTCCTCGGGCGGGTACTCACAGCTTGGATGATCATTGATGTGCCGCAGGTCGGTGCTTGTAGAGTTGTTGTCGGAGTTGCGACGGGGTGTGGGACAGTGCTCATCAGGGGAGTAGTTGCGGTGGTCCCGTCGTCGTGGTCGTCGTCGCCATCCTCATCATCATCGGCTGGCGGCGGGCCGGGCAGGGCGCGCATATCCTGTTGCGCCACGAGGCACACTCGTACCTGGTATTGGAGGCCACAGCACTATCCTTGCTCATCCACCCCCAGCAGCACCGGCTCGGGGATGAAGATAGTCTCCTCCGGCTGTATGAGCGTCAGGTGCCGGCACCAGGCCTGCACAAAGAACTCACGGTCGTCGGCGACAAGACGGTCCCGGACAGCACTGAGCTCCACTTGGCAGCAGCAGGTTCCTAGCAACGTTTGGGCCACAGTCACGTTCCTGGCATGCGCGGGCACATTCCGAAGTTCCACGATGACTTTGTAACCGAAGGCGTCCAGCACGCCATTTGTTTGCCATGACAACAGCCTCCAGCGAAGAGGGAGGTGAGGTCCCTAGCCTCACGAGTCCACAACGAAGTCACAGTCCTCGCCACGGAGGAAGCGCACAAGGAAGTCATCAGGCTCATGGCCACTGATGTCAACGTCGCCTCTACGGATGTTGAAGCGGTTGAAGAGCGCCTCATAGACGGCTGCTGTTGAGATAAGTGGCCGCGTCCGCACCACCATTGCTGCCAGTGCCAAGTCGAGGGCATCTTCGGCCACCTGTATTTCTACGGAGCAAGGCACCACAAGCACGGGGCGTTGGCCCATGTGGGGAGTGCCAGCCGTGGCGGTAGACGCACCGTAGGCTGCGGCGCGCTCAACCCTGAGGGGAGCGCCGCTCGCAGTGGCAGATGGTCCGCGGTCCACAGCGCGCTCTACACGGGGGGAACGCTGCATGTGGCAGCAGACGTTCCGTCGGCCACAGCGCGCTCGACCCTGTGGGGAGCGCCGCCAGTAGCAGCAGATGTTCCACCAGCCACGGCGCGCTCTACCCTGGAGGGAGCTCCACGCACCATAGCTGTAGCCCCACTGCCTTCGAAGCTCCTGGCGTGGTGCGGCTGCGGCGCCTGTTGTGGTGACAGTGAATGGCCCAGCGAACGGCGGCAGTTGGGTGGGATTGAAGGTGACCTTCCGGTAAAGACGGAGTGGCCAGAGATGGTCTCTGCAGACCCTGCTCGGTGACAGCGTCCGGGAGAGTGACACGGCCGGAAGCGCTGCCGTGCCAGGGCTCGGCGCTCACCGTCGCTGTGCGGCGAGCGCACGCGCTTGCGGCCCGCGGGTGGCTTAGTGTGGGGTGCCTGAGCGCCGCGCCCGTACTCCAGGCGGCGCAAGGAGGATGGCCCCGCATGGGAGCCCCCGCAGACCCGACGGCGGTCCGGGCACTCCGATGCGTGGTGCCCCTCCGCCCACCATCGATAGCAGTGCGCTGGGTAGAGGCAGCGCGCGGATGTGGCCATGCCTGAGGCAGCAGTAGCATGCCCCGGCCAGCTCCGGTGGCAGGTATGTCGGCGAGCGTGGTGGAGACCGGCGTGGCGGTGAGCGGCATTGAGGGGAACGCACCCGGCCATAGCACTTGCTGGAGACCGCGTAGAAGCTGTCGGCATCCTGTTGGCTGCGCATCCTGGGCGGGTGAGCCACTGGGGAGGTAGTCCGGTGGCCCGCATTGGGTGACGGAGGGCGTTGGCCATGAAGCCATTAGCTTTATTGCGGCGCCAGTGATGCCGAGTGCGGTGGCATTTGCGTCGAGGCGGCAGGATTTCCTTCCCCTTTCCCTCCGTCAGCGGAGCCTGCTCCTCCGGCTCCTCCAGCTCGGTGTCGGAGTCCAAGGAGGCTTCCGAGTCACTGAGGCCAACGCGTCCCCCAGGACCACGGTCGAGGTGCTCCTGTAGAAGATTGGGAGAGCCGGCGAAGAACTCCAGAGGTGAGGGGAGCTGATCTCCTTCGATTTCCACCCAGACCCACCGGGCGGGCGATTCAGCGGTGGCCACGGGTGATTCAGCGACGACGAGGGTGGGCCCGCACCCTAGCGCAGCGAGGAGCTGGCTAGGGGACCCTGCCTCAAGGGCCGCCTCCACCTCTGGGGCCCGCGCCCGCGCGGGGGAAGGGTCCTCCATGGCGGCGGCGGCGCAGATCTGGAACCGGGGAAGACCTCCGCTGGGGGCTTGGCAGGAAGCTACTGCGCGAGGAGCGGGGGAGAGGCTAGGGGGGAGTGAGGGGAGGATGGAGGGATAGAAGGGGGCCAGACCTAGGGGCCTGCCGGCCGGCAGCGGGCCGCAAGCGGCAGCGCGGGGGGGATCACCATCCCGGTCGCCCTCAGTCACCTCTCACTCACTACAATGCTGCATCCAGGTCAGGATCCTTTTCCTTCACTTGCCTGATGTGCCAGCCATCCTCCTCCTTAAGAAGCCCGCTCCACCGCCTCTGTACATGAATGACAGCGCAATGTACATGATATCAGAGGGAGATTTCGAGAACTTCTGCTCGACAACCATCTTGTTCCTGTTGTTCCAGATGGCCCACGCAAAATAAAAGACTTATAGAATGGTGCCCCCCTACCCTGAAGCCAAGTTTCCGAAAAGCTTTTCAAAGAACAAAGATGATGGGAATGAGTCCTGATTAAAGATTAAAGATTTCAAGCTTAGATCATTTTGGCAAAAGAGCACCCAAAGAAGATGTGATCTACAAATTCAATAACTCCAAAAAGGCAGCATTTCACATAGCCTTTCCAACCCCTTTTGGCAAAGCTTTCGACCTACTTTAACTTGTTAATAAATTCTGCCAAAGATAGAATTTGATCTTCAAAGGTAAATACATTTCCAATGGTGACCAGCAATCCTACAAATTTACATTTCCAAAGGTGATCATTTGTTCAGTGCTTGGTCCGCTTCACCGAAGTTTCCACATTACTTGCTTCTTCCCCTCTCTAGCAGAGAGAAAAAAAAGAAACAGAGAGAAGTATGTCAAACATAATGACTTATATATACTTGAGCACAGTTACTATACCTACACTAAAGATCAGTCAGAATCTAAAACAATTGACGAGTGCCACGGCATATGTTACTGAAAAAGGAATTTGAATAATTGAGAAAGATATAGACAGTTTGCAGATGCAACAAGGAAAAGTGTTTGGTTCCATGTCGCCTATGAAAACTTGGTGCTACACTCCGTCAAATAAAAATTGCCACAACGCTTTTGCTGTCCTTTCTAAAAAAATAAACTAGTGCTACGTAAGCATTATTTAGATTTCAGATAAACGAGCAAATAAAACATGACATGTCACTGATAAGGTCATTCCTATAACAGAGACTCGTTAATGCGCCAAATTAAATGTGCTGTACTTCTGTTAACATGATTTAAGATGGCTGTATGTTTTTGCTTCTAGCTAGACTTGTGCTTTGGCAACATGCCACATCATCGAATAAGCTTAAATAGTGCCAACCCAAAATTAATAAAACGTTTGGTGTTCAACAATATACCTTGATACATTCAATAATTAGACAATTCACAGAAGCTCACATTGCATAAATGTGAAATAGATTTGGACAATAATTCCCCAAAAAGGAAATCATAACAGAAACATGGAAAAATATCAACTTGTTCCTGCTAGGAATAATTTAAGCACACATATCCACTAAGCTGTGTTCGATACTTTAAAACATACAGAATTGGGAAACGTTGTCAATTTATCCAATAATGCTACACACCAAGTTAGCTAGGTTGATGTGATGACCAAGAATGATCAGTAACAAGTCAGATCCAAACTAAGTCAGGACAATTGAAATGAAATGGTATGTGTGTAGTATTAGTAGTACCTGGCGGATCTTTGAGCCATCATGTAAGTACGCGCTGAAGTCGCTGGCAAGAACCAGGGGCCTAAGCAAACACAAACTGTTTGTAGCGCTCTTCTTGGAGTACAGGACCTTGTTCTGCAGCAAGTCGAGGCGAAGCGCATAGTGGCCATTGAGCACCAGGTCCTTCCCAACAATCTGCTTCCAACGGTCAACATGATCCACGTACTCGGTATCGTTCAGAAAATTTTACACGACCTCCTCTTGGTTCATGCTGAGCACAGGGTTCATTGGCACGACGCGTGGGAGCTCCTTCTCGCGGAAACTCTCGCTCTCCCAGAGATCACGCACAAGCACAGCTGCGCCTTCCTTCCACTCCTTCAAATCAGAGGACAACGTCCCGGTTTTCAGCACGATCTCTTCTTTCGGCAGACCTTCGGAGTAGCCAACCAAGGCCACGAACTTGATGGCGCCGCAGACGACGCCCATGGAGCAGAACTCTTCGCGATATCCCCGCAAGCTGGCGGAACTCTTGTGGCGATATCCCCGCAAGCCGGTGGCGGAACTCTTTTGGCGATGTCCGCGCAAGCCGGGTTTCCTCGCGGGTGTACAAGCAGCACTCCTGCGGCAATGGAACGAAGGTGAACTTGGGACCTTCAGGCGCGAACAGGTCACAGATCAGGACGCCTGCGAAGAGATCAGCCCAGCAGACGCAGGAATCCCCGAACGCGAACGCCATGTCGATGTGGAAGAAGTACGTCGGCCCACACAGCTCGTCGGGGAGCGGGAGACGCGCCTTCGTCCGTGCCCACTGGGCGGCGGCGCTGTCCGGGTCGGCTGTGGCTGAGGACGATGCCGACCGCCACAGGTAGAGGTCGGCGTCGGGGAGCCCCGGGTCGACCGAGGTGACGAGCTCGGCGAGAACGTAGGCTCCGCCGTCGTCGCCGTGGCGCAGCCGCAGGATGGCTGCGCTCGTGCCCAAGCATTTGATGGTGGGCGGTGAGGCGGGCTGCTGGGGTGGAACGAGCAGCGGGATGGCGGTGACAGAGTTGCTCGCCGCGTCGTAGACCATGTGGCATCCGGTCTCCCAGAGCGCACCGCAGCCAGGTTGGTACATGCCGGCGTAGATCACGACGAGGCCCTTGTCGGTGCTCGAGACCCAACCGCCGTCTCTCCCTGGCATCAGGTGTTTGCACAGATGTCGGACCATGGACAGGGAGGTTTCTTCATGGGGATCGGCAACAACCGGGTTTGGTTCCAGGGCGGCTGCGGCCTCTTGCAGACTCGCCATCCGACGACCGGATTCGCGGATTGCGGCTTCTGCCTTGCCCTCGTCCCCGGTGAATTCCCCGTCGACGAAGTCAACCTTGCGGTGGAGAAAGACCCATGGAGGGGCCATGATCGGGGTTTGATCGGATCGAGGAAGGTGAGCGGGGCGGCTGCCTGCTGCGACTGCGGTTGAGATTTGGTAAGAGACGACGACACCCCGATTACCGGACCCTGTTGGGACTACGGACCAGGTGGGCCTGTTACTTCGTTGTAAAATATAATAGACGCCAGTAGAAAAAAAAGAAATCATATGGAAGCCTGGTATTGAAGTCCACAACCTGTGTAAAAAAAGGCCCAAAAATTTTTCAGGCCACGTTAAAAATACTGTTTGGGTAAATTAATACGGTTACAAAGTAACACATGTATTGAAGCCATTCGGCCGTATAAATAAAATCATTTCCTTGGAGCACATTAAAAATACGAGAGAAGTTGAGGGAGGCTCTCCTCTCGTCTTGTTGTCTGCGACTCGGCGCAGTGTCATTTTTAAATTTCCACCACTTTAATCCAACTATTGTACTTTCCGTTCCAATTTATAATTTATTTGACTTTTTATTTTAAGTTTAACCACTTATTTTATTTAAAAAATATACAAATGTAGTCAGATTTAAGTTATTTAAAAAATTGATTAATAAATAAAGAAAGTTATGACAAAATAAATTATATATTGCATAAATTTCTGAATAAGACAAGTGATCAGATTTAGAGTTACAAAAGTCAAACGAACTATAATGAAACGGGAGGAGTAGAAAGCAACAAAGATGACGAGTACATCAGAGATGGGTTCTTTTGTTACCTTGTCTACAATATAATAAATATTAGAGACGAGTAGTAATAAGAGGGTTTTTAATGTAGACGTCTCTTTTATAGTCTTATATAAGATGGTTGTTTATCAGTCACTACTACTTGCCACATTATAGACACAAATTTTCAGACACATAAGTTAGCCATCACTATGTGCCCTAGACAGCCGTCTCAAATTTGCTTTTGTGCAGGTGTAAAAAACTCCAAGCGAAAATAGATACAAGCAACTCCTTGTGCACAAGGGATTACATGTATAACTAATTTTGGTTGTAAAAGATTACTAAGTTGCCAAAACGGGTGAGTCCTTGTGCACAAGGGAACCTGTCCTTGTGCACAAGGGATTATGTGCAATATGAAATTAATTATACAAGTAGTATGTTACAACCGAATGGTCACAATAATATGTCTCAAAAATGATCAAAAGTCTCGCTCTCATCATCTTCAATTCTAGGAAATTTGGAAGGAAAGAAATGTCAATCCTCAGGCAACGAGAAGCATCGATGATATGTCTTATGGATATCATTAAAAATAAAGCAATAGTCTAGGCCGCAACTGGGGTAAAACATTTACCGATTCTTTTAGCACAAGGAGGGGCAGGGGGCGGGGGGTATTGTGAACTCTCTTCTATATCAATGTGCACAATCTTATGCCCATTCGTTCAAAAAAAATAGTCATGTACACTGTACCTAAACAAATCTAAATGGCTATAGTTCTAGATCTCGGGTTTGATAAGTTTTTTTCGAAGGGACGGTAAAAGTTTTGCCGTGATTTTTTATAGACGAAGAATTAAAAAAAACACAAGCCAAAAGCTCTAACTGGCCCAATTTTTTTATTGGAAACCGAGCCAAAAAACCACCCACTAGGTGATAGCTCTACTCATCCTGACCAACTTTGAAAACCCCGATCGAACACCTAATGACTTTGGCCCACTACTTGCTCAAACCTCAACTAACTTCACTGACAACTATCTAAAAACTAAAACAAACTAAGAACTTCTCGTCCCTAGACCCAAGTAGCAAGGACAACTAATTCTACCAAGCAGCATAGTGCAACAAACCAACAAGAATAGCTCCGGGTTTGATAAGGTTATCATGGTGTTTAATTAACTTGTTTCCTTCTCTAAAGACACGCATATGTGTTATTACGGTATGCGCCACAGTCATCCAAAGTCTAAAATTGACAAGTGCAGGTTGACAGATTCTAGTATCGACTAGGGTACAGATCCAGTGGGATTCTTCGTTCTAATCGACAAAATGGGGATAGAGGTAGATGGATCTTCACTGTGCACCAGAAGGTGCACGGTTCAGTGAGAGAGGAGGAGAGGATGGATGAGAGAGACATACCATCAGGATCCGGAGGCCGCCATCATGTTCGTTGATGGAGGCTGTGCACGGGCAGTGACGGTTGGGGAAGTGCTGGAGGAGTGGCAACACCGGTGGAGCTTTCCGTCGCTGGCAGTGCCTCCCTGATCGGTAGGGTTTCTCGGTGGAGGGTGGCGGCTGTGTTGAACCTCGTCCTTTGAGCCAGTGGCCCCCACCTCTTCTTATAGGCACAGTGCTACGGGGCCCACCAGCCAAGCATTGGGCTGGGCACCCCCGATCAGGGTGCAGGTCAAGGGTCCAGTTGGCCGTTGGGCCAACTGATGGAGAGATCAATTCCAACATTCTCCCCCTTGATCTCTCATCATTCTCATCATTCTTTAATTTCTTGCTTTCAACCTTCAATTCTCATCTTTCTTACTTCTGTCTTATTCCATTACATATCAGCATATTGAGCGTGTCTCATTGTCACAGCAATTAGTGCCATTAGACTAACAGCCACAACACACTTCTCTATTTTAGAACAAAACTCTCTTATGGGCCATTTATTGTCCGAAAATCATAGGCTATACCATAAACCCACATTGACTGTGTGTCCTTTGAACGCACTGGGTGGTAAGCCTTTAGTAAGCGGATCCACAAGTTCTTTCTTACTTCTTATATGCTCAATTCCTTTAAAATAATTCTAAACTTTCTCCTTTACAACGAATACATTCATGTCAATGTGTTTGGCAGCACATTTGACTCATTGTCATAGGAGTAAAATACTTAAATGGTTGTTGCTATTGTCAACCATTATTAATTCCGGGTATATGTTCTCTTAACCACTTCGCCTGTCCTCTAAGCCTCACAATATTCCATTGTATAACTTTGCATCATTCATGATGTCACAATTGTTTCTTTGGAGCTTTTCCACAATAAATCTCGAACAACGAGTGTTAGTGATTGTGGATTTCACTACACATCTCGCTGACCTTTCATCTTTGTACCCACAACTATCTGAGAGTACTTGATATTCATTATTCAACATGAGGCTATAAATCTTTTCAATATATTCTTTATTCCATTCCAGTGATCTATACCTGGATTGTACTTCTGCCAAAATATCCCGGATATATCAACTATGTCAGGGTAACTTCTAACTTATAAGCATTCATTAAGCTTCCAACAGCTGAAGCATATAGGACGTCCATTTTATCAATCTCATATCGGTTCTTCAAAACATTTCAAGTTCTAAATCCATTACCTTTGACTATAAGAATAGGCATAGGTTTCCTTTATATGCATACTTTATTTCTTCAAAATCTTTTCTAAGTATACCTTTATGAAAGTTCTAATACCCCTCTTCTTCTCTTTCAATGAGTTTCAACTCAAATGATTCTTCACTGAGATTCTTCTTATTCAAATTTGAGGACAAAACTTCTTTTCTCTCCAATAGTAGATTGACATCACTACTAGCATATAAGATGTCATCCACATATAGGATTAGAAAATGAATTTCCCATTCATAAACTTTACATAAATGCAGTTGTCCTCTACATTCTCTTTAAAACCCAAACTTTCTTTGATTCATCAACTTTAAACTCTATTTTCTAGAGATCTATCTAATTCTCAGATGGTTTCTTGAGGCAACCTTCCTTGTGTTCTTTTCCTTCCATGACAAAAGCTTTAGGTTATGCCATATAAACTATTCATATAAATTCCCATTAAGGAATGCCATCTTCACAATCATCTGATGTAACTCTAAAACGTAATGCGCCACTAACATTTCATTGTAATTCATTCATTCTGTTTGAGTGAATCTTTCATCACAAGTTGCACTATATATCTTTCATTGTTCTCTCCAGAGCCACGTTACGACTTGTAGACCCATTACAGCCTACTGTTTTGGCTCCATTAGGAATATCTTCTAAATCCCAAACATCATTGGTATTTATCAATTTCATTTCATCTACCTTTTTCCTTGCCATTTGGACGAGTGAATGTCTCTCATGGCTTCTACAAAAGAGATGGGATCACCTTTCATTTGAATTTTTTATCAATAATGACTTCATAGTCACCAAAATAATTAATTTTCTCATTCTTTGACACCTACTAGGGCCTCGTGGCACTTCTTTCATATGGGGATATTGTTGCTCTTCACTGCCAAAAGACAATTGTTCTATAGGCTCCTGTATCACAAGATCCTTAATTACTTATTCATCTTCTAGAAGAGCTAACAACAAGTGTTGTATATATCTTACAACATCAACAGGGATTGAGCAATTTATCGCTTTCAAAACATAGTAGTGGGCATTCAATCCCACTTCTATTCAATTCTTTAGGTATCTACATACCATGCTCCCCCAGATTACTCCATCCTTTGTAAGGATGGTGTATCTTCAAATTTCTTATTTGGGTTTAATCTATCATAACTTCTTACGATGCTTCGAGCATTTAGTATCTTTCACTGTGCTATCTTCCTATTGGAACCATAAAAGGTTCAGGAATCTAGCTATTTCTTTACTTAGGGGTATTATGATTGTGACTGTTGTACTCCTTCAACAATCACACACCCATCTTTTATAGATCACTCTTCTTCATATCATATTCATCTTCATATCACATTTATCTCTTATTCATAATGTACATCATGCATCACATCGTCAAAAAATTATAGGGGAGTATCTTTCTTAATTTTCTGTTTCTTAATTGATCTCACAAATCTCCCCCTCGAAATATGGCAAGAAATTTTCTGCCATAATTTTGACACTATTCAAAATTCTTATAGATGAGGAAACTTTTATTACTTACTTCATCCACATGACTATGTCATACAAATAAAGTTACTTCATAAATCTTTTGGGAGTACACTTTTCTCATCCCACTTCAGAGTCATTCAGTACTTCTGCAAGTCACACTTACATGTTATTCTTGTCATTTGGTTCATATGTAACTTTCTTCTCCCGCATGCAGGATAAGTTTTGTCAAAATCTCCCCTCCATGTGGGATAATTTCTCATAAAAGGGATATCAAAGCCAGAATTGGCTCTTAGGGCATATTCAATCAGTAAATTTAGAAATAAATTTAAATATTCTTTAACCATGCTTAATCCAACGTTGGTCAAATTAAACATGTGTATAACTCATTACATTTCATATCATGATGATTAAAATTAAAAGTTACATGACATATTACATCTCTTATCATGGTTCATAAAAGGAGTACATAAAGTACATTTGTTAAACTACACTCTTATTGCACATAAAAGTCATTTCTTAAACTAAACTCTCATTTGTTCTATCTTCTTTTCTTAGATCAATGCACCTGAATCATCCTTTTCTTTCAATCTATCCTTTAAATAGAACAATGCCCCTTATATGATGGATGTCTTTAATGCAAACTTGCACTTTTCATCTTCTGAGTCAAAAATACCCAGCTCATTTTCTTTCTGCCTTCAAGAATGAAAGCATGGAGGTCTTTATCTGAAAATATTCAACAATAAACATCAACAATGAGCATAAAAATAACCCTACGTTGGTCTGGTTAAAGACATGCACATTAAATTTTCAAACTTTCTTCTATATTCTAAATCACTGAGAAATAGAATAAAACATCATTCTTAACATCAATTCTAAATCATGGTTTGGCAGAAATAGAATCAATGCATATAAATCGTAAATCATATCATGATATTGCTATTAAACAACTCTGCTCAGAAAATAACAATATCATAATTCTATTAACTTCTCTTCAAATCAAATTTTCTTCTCGGTTCGAATTCAGTTAGATTCAAACTTCAATCTTGAATTCATAAATAAACTTATAATATTGATATCATCAACGTTGGTCAGAAATAACAATATCATAATTTCTACAAATCATAAAACTGACTATTCCTCCAATTAAAATTTTTCCGTTGGTTCCAATTTTAACTGGAGAATGCCCTTTTCATCATTCACTCAATAACTTCAACTTCTCTTCAAATTAAGTTCTCCCGTTGGTCGAATTTAATGAGAAGACAATAGTTCTTTTCTTTGCAGCAGAAAACAAGAATAAATTAATCTTCAAATATATTTCTAGAAGCATTTCTTTTCATTTTCTTCTCTCTATACAATTTGTTCCGTTGGTTCAAATTTAATCAAAAAGATTATTCTTCATTCGCAGCGGAAAACATCAATAAAATTGACTTCATAATTTTTATTTTCCAGCAACAATATACTTCTAATTTTCTTACTACAACATAATTGTCGTTGGACAAAATTTGCATAAAAAAATTCATATCAAATTCGGTTCAAATTCATTCAAAATTCATTCAGGGCTCAAAATCCATCTTTTCGGCTTGTCGGCCGAGGCGGCCCAGCAGCGGCGGCTCGAAAACGGCGGCCTAGCGTCGTCGGCCCAT
Source organism: Bothriochloa decipiens (assembly GCA_023333625.1). Classification (NCBI taxonomy): domain Eukaryota; kingdom Viridiplantae; phylum Streptophyta; class Magnoliopsida; order Poales; family Poaceae; genus Bothriochloa; species Bothriochloa decipiens. The sequence continues at coordinate 44,455,448 of CM041637.1, forward strand.
CAAGGCCCTTTTTTTATGGATTCTAAAAAATCAAAAATTTATTCGAAAGAATTACTGTTCCTATTGGGCCGGGGCAATCGATTCGGCCCAGCGTTCATTTCGGCCCGCGACCTGTTCCAGCGGCGGCGCGTGCCGCACTCCTGGCCAGGCGGCCCACGAAGGCCCAGCAGCTCCAGCCCGAACGACGTGAGCTGTTGATCTCAGGTCATTTCAATCCAACGGCCGTCCGCCCTTTTCGGCGGCCCAGTCTGGCCTGGGTAGGCCGGCGGCCCATGACCTATTTTCCTTTTCCCTCCTTTTATTATTATTATTATTCGATTACTGTTCATTAACGGGCCTGCGCCATCCATTCCGCCCAGCGGCCGTTTCGACCCGCTACAGCCGCGACGGGGATCCCGCCTGGACTGAATTCGGCCCGCCGGCGCCGGATGATCCTGTCCGTTCATCAAGATCTGACGGTCGCGAGTTGATTTCAGAGGGTATATAAGGCTCGTGGCCGGCCGTAACCCTAACCCTAGTTCATTTTTGTTTTTCTCTTCTTTCTCTTCACTCTCCTCGCGTCGCTCAGTAGAGAGCAAGCCGCAGGCTGCCGTCGCCGCCGGGGTTCAGTTTGACGACAACGGAGAAGAGAAAGACCGGCGCCACGACTTGTCCTCTTACCGGTATGCGCGTCCACCCGAGTTTAGGCGTGCTGCCGTCGAGTGCACATGCCCTGGTGCCGAGCCCGCCGGAGCCGGAGGCGTCCCGACGGCGGCCTTGGGGTCGGAGCCCGAGGCACCCCGATGGCGGCCTTGGAGGCCGGAGCCCGAGGAACCAACAAATAAGTTTTTCTTCTTTGTCTTTTCCCTAGTTAGGGTTTTGTGTTCGATTCGGGTTCGTGGTCAAGGTTCATCTTCTCGATCCTTTGGGACCTAGGGTTTCGTGGAGTTCGGTTCTCAGTGGGTAGGGACAGGGTTTCATTAAGCTCGCTTCACGTTCGTCAAGTGTTCCTACCGATCCTAATCGGATCAGGACTTCTCATCCCAACACCAAAACCTAGCCCATCCTGGCTCTGATACCATTGATAGATTCTAGTATCGACTAGGGTGCCGATCCAGTGGGATTCTTCGTTCTAATCGACAAAACGGGGATAGAGGTAGATGGAACTTCACTGTGCACCAGAAGGTGCACGGTTCAGTGAGAGAGGAGGAGAGGATGGATGAGAGAGACATACCATCAGGATCCAGAGGCCGCCATCACATTCGTTGATGGAGGCTGCGCATGGGCAGCGACGGTTGGGGAAGTGCTAGAGGAGTGGCAACGCCGGTGGAGCTTCCCGTCACTGGCAGTGCCTCCCTGATCGGTAGGGTTTCTAGGTGGAGGGTGGCGGCTGTGTTGAACCTCGTCCTTTGAGCCTGTGGCCCCCACCTCTTCTTATAGGCACAGTGCGACAGGGGCCCACCAGCCAAGCATTGGGCTGGGCACCCTCGATCAGGGTGTAGGTCAAGGGTCCAGTTGGGCGTTGGGCCACCTGGTGGAGAGATCAATTCTAATATTCTTCCACTTGAGCTCTCATCATTCTCATCATTCTTTAATTTCTTGCTTTCAACCTTCAATTCTCATCTTTCTTACTTCTGTCTTATTCCATTACAGATCAGCATATTGAGCGTGTCTCATCGTCACAGCAATTAGTGCCATTAGAGTAACAGCCACAACACACTTCTCTGTTTTGAAACAAAACTCTCTTCTGGGCCCTTTATTATCCGAAAATCATAGGCTATACCATAAACCCACGTCGACTGTGTGTCCTTTGAACACACTGGGTGGTAAGCCTTTAGTACACGGATCCACAGTCATCCGAAGTCTAAAATTGACAAGAGCAGGTTGATAGATTCTAGTATCGACTAGGGTACAGAGCCAGTGGGATTCTTCGTTCTAATCAATAAAACGGGGATAGAGGTAGATGGATCTTCACTGCACACCAGAAGGTGCACGGTTCAGTGAGAGAGGAGGAGAGGATGGATGAGAGAGACATACCATCAGGATCCGGAGGCCGCCATCGTGTTCGTTGATGGAGGCTGCGCACGGGCAGCGACGGTTGGGGAAGTGCTGGAGGAGTGGCAACGCCGGTGGAGCTTTCCGTCGCTGGCAGTGCCTCCCTGATCGGTAGGGTTTCTCGGTGGAGGGTGGCAGCTGTGTTGAACCTCGTCCTTTGAGCCGTGGCCCTCACCTCTTCTTATAGGCACAGTGCGACGGAGGTCCACCAGCCAAGCATTGGGCTGGGCACCCCTGATCAGGGTGCAGGTCAAGGGTCTAGTTGACCGTTGGGCCAACTGGTGGAGAGATCAATTCCAATACAGGTGCCTTTCTGGTAAAGAATACACTGAATGGAACCACTACTAGTCTATGATCGAGAGTGGAAACGACGCGTCTCTTTTGTGGAATGAAGCTGCGTGCTACGTACTCCAGTCTCTAGTGATCCAAAAGTTGTATTACTGGTAGACCGGAAGACAAATGATGTGAGAGAGTGACTGAGTTTAATAAGACGACCCCACTCAGACCACAAGGCTTGTTCGTGCAAACAAATAAATCTATGGGTAGAGCTCCCACCGGCTCCAACTTCTTTGACGCATTCACTGTTTATGCATTATTCACATGAGTGCTTTTTTATCTGTCCTCTTTTTGTCTAATTCGTAGTGTTTATTTAATTATCTTGTTTTCTTCTCTAAAGACATGGGTAAGAGGCATATGCACCACAGTCATCCGAAGTCTAACATTGACTTGACTCTCCGCTAAAAAGACACCGCGAATAATAGAACCACAATGGATAGTGGAAACGCGCGCCTCTTTTGTGGAAGGAAGCTACATACTCCAGTGATCCAAAAGTTGTATTTCCGATAGCTAGCAGACCGGAAGACAAACGATATCGAATTAAGTCAGGACTGATCCAACCACAAAGGCTTGTTGGTGCAAACGAATCTATAGAAAGCTAAGCTACGAAAAAGAGGGAATGTACAAGGAATTCCAGCAGTAGTGCAGGTGCAGAGTAATTAAAGCTCCTAATGACGACTTATCGTTGACGAGGAGTCATTAGTAGAGCACGTGACGTACTGATGCACGCGAGTCTCAACTCAAGAGTCTCAACTAGCCCGGCCTCAGTTGATCTCTAACCTCATGCACGAAATGGCGCGGCTGCCGCACAACCTCCATCCCCACCTACACCTCCTAGCACTCCTCGTCGTGATGGCCGTCTCTGCGGGCGCGGGGACCTCGCCGGAGAGCGACTTGTATGTTCTCTCCAAGCTCAAGTCCTCCCTACTCTCCGGGAGCGCCCACAACGGTACCTTGCTCGCCGACTGGGACATCGAGACGTCGGCGTCAGGCAGCTTGTCATCCAGGATGAACCATTGCAACTTCTCTGGGATCACCTGCGACGCCTCCAACCGCGTCGTTGCCATCAACCTCACCGGCATCCCTCTCCATGGTGGCGTGCTTCCAACCGAGGTCTCGTTGCTGGATGCTCTTACCAACCTCACCATCACCAACTGCTTCCTGTCAGGCGATATACCGGCATCGCTCTCCTCCATGCCTGTCCTTCGCCACCTCAACCTCTCCATCAACAACATCTCCGGCTCCTTTCCGTTCCGATCGGCACCACAATACTTCCCCTCCGCGGAGGTCATCGACGTCAGTAACAACAACCTCACCAGTCCACTCCCACCTTTCGGGAAGGCACACGCAAAGCTGAGGCACCTGCACCTCGGCGGGAACAACTTCTTGGGCGGTGTACCCAAGGAGTACGGCGACATGAAGGGGCTTGAGTATCTCTTCCTCGGCGGCAACTACCTATCTGGCGTTGTGCCAAAATCACTCTCGAGGCTCAGGAGACTGAAGGAAATGTACCTCATGGAGAACAAGTTCCACGGTGGCGTGCCGCCACAGTTCAGCGAGCTTGAGGCCCTTGTCATGCTTGACATGGCCGAGTGCAATCTCACAGGACCTATCCCTCCGGAGCTCAGCCGCCTCACTCGGCTTGAATTGTTGTACTTATTCCGTAACAACTTGGTCGGCGAAATCCCGGCCGAGCTTGGCAGCCTCAAGAACCTCACATTCCTGGATCTCTCCTTCAACCAGCTTACCGGCGAGATACCGATAAGTTTCACCGGCCTAAACGCACTGAAACTACTAAATCTATTTGCGAACAAACTCCAAGGCGTTATCCCAGAGTTCGTCGGGGAATTTACTGAGTTGGAAATCCTCCAAGCATGGCGAAACAACCTAACCGGGGAGCTCCCGGCCAACCTTGGCAAGAATGGCAAGCTGTTGGAGCTGGATGCTTCGGAGAACCAGCTCAGCGGGGCCATACCGCCCCACCTCTGCACCGGGAGGCGGCTTCGTTTTCTTTTCCTAATGCAGAACAAACTTTCTGGGCCAATCCCTAAAGACTTCGGCAATTGCAAGACTCTTGCCAGAGTTCGTCTGAACAACAACTTCCTCAGTGGCTCCATTCCCGCTGGCCTTCTTGACCTCCCCATGAATGACATGTTGGACCTGAGCAACAATTTGCTCTCAGGAGAGCTCCCAACGGTGATTCCCAGTGATGGGCTTAGGTTTTTGTCAGTGTCATTCAACAACCTATCCGGTCCCGTGCCGCAGGAGATCGGCCATCTCAAGAACTTGTCCTTGCTCAACGCCAGTGCCAATGCACTCACCGCCGGGGTTCCACGAGAGCTCAGCGACTGCGAGTCGTTAACAGAGCTAGACCTCAGCCACAACCAGCTCACTGGCGAGATACCGAAAGAAATCATGAATTTGAAGTTTCTGACAATGCTGAACCTGTCGAGGAACAGGATCTCCGGTGAACTGCCGGTGGAGTTCGGTGAGATGATCAGCCTCTCGAAGCTGGACGTATCCTACAACAACCTCAGCGGGCGTATCTCGCTGCCAGAACTTCCCGGGGTGTTCGCCCTTTCAGACAAGACAGACTTCGAAGGCAACCCGAACCTTTGTGTGGAGCGCATCACTGCCGCTTCATGCCCCATCCCCATCTCGTTGCAGTTGCAGCGTTCACGCCGTTTCAAGGCGAGGATGCTGCTGTTGCTTGTCCCAACCGCCAGCGCCTTGGTGGTGGTTGTGTGCCTCGGACTAAGGTGGGGGCGCAGCGCGTGGCGGGCGACGGCGAATCGGCGGCGGCCTACGGCATGGAAGATGACACGGTTCGAGAACATAGACCTGGAAACGGACGACGTGCTCAAGTGCCTCAGGGAGGAGAACGCCATCGGCAAAGGAGGTGCCGGCACCGTGTACCGCTGCGTGACGCGGGGCGGCACGCAGGTGGCGGTCAAGCGCCTGCCCGGCCCTGGCCGCCGCGACCACGGCTTCCAGGCGGAGGTGACCACGCTCGGCGGCATCCGGCACCGCAACGTCGTGCGGCTCCTTGGCTTCGCGTCCAGCGCGGAGGCCAACCTGCTCCTGTACGAGTACATGCCGATGGGGTCGCTGGGCGCGGTCCTGCACGGCGATAGCGGCGGGCACCTCCTAGACTGGGCCGCCAGGCACCGCGTCGCCACCGAGGCGGCACGCGCGCTGTGCTACCTGCACCACGAGTGTTCGCGGAGGATCCTGCACCGCGACGTCAAGTGCAACAACATCTTGCTCGACTCGGCGATGGAGGCGCACGTCGCCGACTTCGGCCTCGCCAAGTTCCTCAGCCGCGGCGCCTCCTGCTCCGGCGGCGCAAGAGCGGTGGCGGCGGAGGAGTCCGTGTCGGTCGTCGCCGGCACGTACGGGTACATCGCTCCTGGTAAGAACGCGACCTGCACTCGACATACTGTTATGTTGCCATACGGTGGACATATAACAGGCATGAAATGGTGTGTGCAGAGTACGCTTACACGCTGCGGGTGGACGAGAAGACGGATGTGTACAGCTTCGGCGTGGTGCTGCTGGAGCTCGTCACCGGCCGCCGCCCGCTCGGCGACTTCGGCGACGAGATCGACCTCGTCCACTGGGTGCGGAGCGTCGTGCTGAGACCCACGGACACGGCGGCGGTGTTGGCCGTGGCTGACCCCCGGCTGCCGCCAGAGCCGGCCGGCCTGATCGCTCGCCTCTTCAGGGTGGGAATATCGTGCGTCCGCGAGAGCAGCCAGGCACGGCCCACCATGCGAGAGGTCCTGCACGTCCTCTCCAGCTTCGTCGTACCACCTGCGGATTCAGCCTGCTTGACTTCTGCTCTTCCCCTGTAACACCACCAAGTGTATGAGGAATGGCGCTCACCCAGTCACCCTGTCACAACTCACAACATTTACTAAATAAAATTATGTGCACAAGATTTTATGAATTGAATTATGCACCATACTAGTGAAACAAAACTGTGCACACAAGATTTGTAATAAGAAAAAAAATGTATACAAGATTTGTGAAAAATTTCTGTACACAACTCTTAAGGGTCTGGTCTGCCTTGTCAAGATCGGTATAATAAACACAAATGTCTAGAACAAACAACAGAAAAGTAGCTACAACTTTATTTGGAAGAACATTGGTGTTTCCTGAAAATAGTAGTACAATATATCGTGCCATCACACAGATCGATCTCATGCTCTAATGCACAAATCACCTAATTGCTGCCGCTGGAAAACCTTCAGTGGGATGATGATGCTTGTTCACTGCAGAGGAGCTTCTGAAACTTATCTCTAATGGCTTGCAACTCTTTCAGAGCATCTCCAATTGACACACGATCCGTGGGCAGGTCCTCCGAACAAGAAATCCCAACTTGAAGAATCGAAGTGATGAAAGAAATTCTCAGCTTGAAGTTTGAAGTGGCTGGTTCGCGATCTTCTGTCTCCATACAAAGCTGTTGGTCCATGATAATACTTACTCTATCTGGCAGTGCCATTTGAACATACTTGCGGAGCCCCATGTCTTCACCAAATTCGCTGTCCGTTGGACTTTTCAGAGTAAACATTTCCAGCAATAGTATGCCATAGGTGTAGACATCACCGTGGGTGGATACTTCGTTGCCGAGTCCGTACTCTGAAACAAACCAAAACGAGATATTCTTTTAAATTAGATAAAATGGCATCCTAGAAATTCTAGTATACTCATCTACAAAAATTTTGTATAAAATTCATTTCCAAAGCACTACATACAAGTATGTATTAAAGTATTTTTTGTAATTTCTAGATATAAGATCCTCAAATTTTGCAGAAACTTGGCTTTGCTGGGCTCAACATATATAGCTAATAAGTTGACACTAAGATCATTCTACAGTACTACATTTGAACAGAGCAAATGAAAGGTACCTTGAGCTGCATATCCAATTGATCCTCTCATCGATGCCCATCCACTAGACGTACCAATATCTTGATGTAGAAACCTCGCAAGCCCAAAATCACCCACACGAGCAACCATGGAACCGTCCAGGAGAACATTACATGGTTTAAGATCACAGTGAATAATCGGTGTTGGCTTATGTTGGTGAAGGTAATCAAGTGAGGATGCCACATCAATTGCAACATTTAATCTTGCAGTCAGATCTAATGCCTTTGGTTCACCATCTTCAATGATATGTTTGTGCAGCCATTGGTCCAAATTTCCATGTGGTAGAAACTCATACACGAGGGCCTTGAAGTCATGGCCCTTAAAATCAATGCTTGAACAGATGGTCAATATCTTTACAAGGTTCCGATGTCGGGCACATCTTAAAGTCTCGCATTCTGCAACAAAACTTTGAGATGCACCATGCTGCATGAGGTTGAGAACCTTAACAGCGATCACTACTTGCTGGTCGTTGCTTCTCATTGTTCCTTTGTAAACTGATCCAAAGCTCCCAGCTCCTATGAGGTTCTCGGATGCAAAACCATTTGTCGCATTAGCCAATTCGGCATAAGAAACCCTCATATATTGCTCACTCATGGCCGATCTTTGTAGGTGTTCTTTTGTCTTCTGGCGGCTCCTTAGTTGGAGAGCAAACAATGCAAGCACTAATGTGACACAGGCAAATGCACTGCATACGGAGACTGATATGACAAGTTTTCGATGTGGGTTCTTGGTGGTCTGGGTGGGGCAAGGTGGCAATCCCAGTTGAGGGATACCACCACAAAGGCCATCATTCCCAGAGATTAAGATCTTTGTTGCACTGAGAAATACCCCATCACTTGGAACACCACCTTGGAGTTTATTGAATGCGAGATTCAGTAACAAAAGGCCAGTTAGTCTGGCAAGGATCCCAGGAATGGTCCCCGATAAATTATTGTGAGAAAGATCAAGCCCTACGAGACCCTTTAGATTTTCTAGTGACAGTGGAATTGTGCCCTAACGGCCCTGGTGCAAGCGGTAGAGCTTTACCGCCTGTGACCAAGAGGTCCAGGGTTCAAGCCCCGGCCTCTGCACATTTGTGCATGGATGGCTGCTGGCTATTTTCCCTTCCTCAGACCCCGCAGTGCAGGAGCCTACGGCACTGGGTACCCCCCTTTAGTGTAATTGTGCCCTGAAGGATGTTTCCTGATAAATTGAGAGATTCTAGGCCTTGACACTCACCAATGGAGGATGGAATCTCACCAGATATCATATTAGAAGATAAATCAATTTCGTTCAGAGTTTTTAGATTTCCGACTTCTGATGGCAAAGCCCCAGATAAGAAATTATATGAAATGTTGATGAAACTCGACAAGGTTGATATGGAATAGAGTTCTTTAGGTGTCGGACCAGAAAGATTGTTGTGAGAAAGATCCAATGCTTCTAAAGGACAACTGCTGAGACTAGATGGTATAGGTCCACTAATAGCATTTGTACTGAGGTGAAGTCTAGTTAGTTGTGTAAGATTGTCAAGAGTTACTGGCAAGGGTCCAGATAAAGCATTACTGAACAGAAATAATTCAGACAACTTATTCAGGTTGCCGAGAGATGTTGGAATAGCACCTGTGAGAAAGTTCTGAGCCATCCAAATTGTTTGCAAGTTGATGAGGTTACCGATTCCTTCTGGTATTGTTCCAGTTATACTATTCTTTTCAAGGCCGAGATACTCTAGATATGTTGAGAGATTACCGATTGATTTTGGCAGCATGCCATGGAGATTATTCCAGCCAACATCTAATGCAACCAAGTTGCTACAGTTGGTCAGACTAGCCACGAAGCACCAATCAGCATCGTTTGTTGCTTCAAACTGATTTCCTGGTATTATCACTGTGGACAGATTCGTTTGTTTAGCTCCTAAGCATTCTGGAATAGTTCCTGATAGAAAATTTACTGCTGTTTGAATATTTTGAAGCATGGAGGCGTTGCAAAGGGATGACGGAAGTGTGCCATGAAATTCATTATATGATACAAAGAAATAGATTAAATTCGGAAGGTTGTTTCCAATATTAGGTGGAAGAGTCCCATTCAAGTTGTTGTACTGTATAGTTAGAAATTCAAGGGAGGAAAGATTATTGAACATTAAAGGGGGCAAAGGGCCTTCCAGATTATTATTCGCTAGATAAAGGTTAGTGAGAGTATAGAGGTTGCCAAGCGAATTAGGTATGGGGCCTGAAAGATTGTTTTTTTGGTGTTGAAGTATGTATGAATCAGGCCCATGAGGCCCATGTATGACTTGCTACATAGCTACCCTCTACGGTTAGCCCAATAATCAATCTAGTCATTCCATCATGGTATCAGAACCCTCTCACCCGCCGCCGCCGTCGCCGCCGCTCGGCCCCCTCCTCCAGGCGCCGCCCTGGGCGCGCCCCGTGCCGCCGCCCCTGCCCTTCTCCTGGCGGCGGACGCGGGCGGCCAGGACGCCGACGCGGGCGGCCTGGGAGCCGGCGCCAGCGGCCAGGGCGGGGACACCGCCGTCATTGCTGCTGGCCTAGGCATGCCTCCGGACTGGGCGACCATGACGCACGCGCCTGGCTCCGGGGGCGCGGGTGGTGCTCTTCCCTTCCCTGCCCCACCCCCGCTACCATCTACTGCCCACGTCCGGGCAGCCGGCACCGACTTTGTCCTCGTCGCTGCACTAGTCGCGGCCCGGGCTACTGCCGCTGCCGGGCAGGCCTGTCTGCGGGAGGCCGCCCTCGCTTGGGAGCGCGATATGGCCGATGCACTGGCTCGCCAAATCACCAAGGCAGAGCAGCTCCTCGTCCCTCCTAACTCCTCTGACGGCGATGCCACCTCCTCTGGCTCGGCGGGTCACCGCGTGTCCCACACCGTAGTCCTCTGGCACGACCCGGCCAATCCGCTCGTGGCGTAGCTTCACTACCAGACCGGGGGTGTCCAGAACATCCGACTCCTCGTCCCGGTCGTCCTTGACCCTGAGTCGCCCTCCTACGCCCGTTGGAGGGACCGGGTGCTACTGACCCTCCGCCGCTACGCCCTCGACGACCATGTCCTCCTCGACACCCCGGTCGCGGTCCAGACCCCCTCGTGGCTGCGCCTCGATAGCATCGTGCTCTCCTGGATCCTCGGGATGATCACCCTCGACCTCCACGACCTTGTCCGCAACACTGTTGGAGCACAGGGGGCCTAGCTTGCGCTCGAGGGGCAGTTTCTGGGCAATGCAGAGGCCCATGCCCTGCGTCTCAATGCGAGTTTTCGAACCTTTGTCCAGGGTGACCTCTCCGTTGGCGAGTTCTGCCGCAATATGAAGGGCATGGCGGACTCCCTCGGCGACCTTGGCTGGCCCGTGGAGGACCGCATCCTGGTCCTCAACGTCCTCTGCGGGCTCAGTGACTGCTACGCTCATCTCCGGACGTGGATCACTCAGCAGCGACCCTTCCCCACCTTCGTGCAGGTCCGTGACGACCTTGTCATGGAGGAGCTCACTCAGGGCATTCTGGCCATGTCGGTCTCCACACCGGGGTCCTCGTCTTCCTCGACTGCTCTTGCCGCTACTCCCCCGCCGCGTCCGTCCACTCCGTCGCCGTCGTCTCTTCTTAATCCTCCTTCCCCCGGGGCGAGCGGGGGTGGGGGGCCGTGGCGGTGGTGGTGGTGGCGGTGGTGGCCACCGTCGCCGCCGAGGGGGCCGTGGCGGTGGTGGTCATGGTGGCCATGGGAACACACCGGCACCGGCGCCTCCACGGGGTGCACCCTGGCCTACCTTCCACAACCCATGGTCGGGGCGCATCTCCATGTGGCCTTTCAAGGCTCTCGGCGGTGAGCCTCGCTCACCGGCGGCCATGCTCGCTGGTACTCCTCCGGGGTTCCACTCGGCGACTCCGTGGGCTCCACCTCCGGTGCCTACACTGTGTCCCCGTGGGCTCCACCCCCTGGCGCCTCGCCCGGGCCTGCCTGTTGGGACCCGGCAGCCTTGGCCAACTCCTTCAGTACTATGGCCCTGACACCACCTGTTGAGCCAGAGTGGGTCGCCGACTCGGGAGCCACTTACCACACCACTCCCGAACCTGGTATACTCTCTTCCATTCGCCCTCCTTCTTCCTCTCTTCCTTCGTCCATCATGGTCGCAAATGGGTCGTGTCTTCCTGTCACGTCCGTGGGTGCCGCCGGTGCTCATGGCTCTTTTCGTCTTCCTGACGTTCTTGTTGCACCTTCTATGGTCCACAACCTTCTTTCTATTCATCGATTTACAGCTACCAATTCCTGTTCTGTTGAATTTGACTCTTCTGGTCTTACTGTGAAGGATTTGGCTTCCCGGCGTCCTCTTCTCCGATGTGACAGCATGGGGCCCCTTTACACTCTTCGGTTTCCAGCGTCTCCTTCGCCGTCCACCTTGTCAGCTGCTTTCGCCACCACGCCTTCTTCCACTACTTGGCACCGTCGCCTCGGCCATCCTGGACGTGATGCCCTGATGTAGCTTAGTTGTAGTTCTGACATTCATTGTACTCGGACTCATGATGAGCACTTGTGTCATGCGTGCCAGCTGGGCCGCCATGCTCGTCTTCCTTTTGAGTCTTCTTCTTCACATGCTACACATGTGTTTGATCTTGTACACTGCGACCTATGGACATCTCCTGTCACGAGCATTTCTGGCTATAAATATTATCTTGTGGTGGTTGATGACTTCTCTCAATATTCGTGGACTTTTCCCTTGCGTGCGTAGTCTGAGGCATTCCCCACTCTTCTCTACCTTTTCGCTTGGTTGTCTACTCAGTTCGGCCTTACCATCAAGGCCGTCCAATGTGACAATGGCCGTGAGTTCGATAACTCCACCTCCCGTGCCTTCTTCCTCTCTCACGGTGTCCAGCTGCACATGTCTTGCCCGTATACCTCCTCCCAGAACGGCAAGGCTGAGCGCATGATTCGCACCACCAACGACATCATGCGCACCCTTCTGCTTCAGGCGTCACTTCCTGCACGTTTCTGAGCTGAGAGTCTCCACACCTCCACCTATCTCCTTAACCGCCTTCCTTCCACTGCATGCCCAGCTCCTACACCTCACCATGCTCTCTTCGGTACCCCTCCTCGATATGAGCACCTTCGTGTCTTCGGGTGTGCGTGCTACCCTAACACCACTGCCACCGCTCCTCACAAGCTAGCTCCCCGCTCGACTCTGTGTGTCTTCCTCGGGTATTCCCCGGATCACAAGGGTTACCGGTGCTATGACCTCACCTCCCATCGGGTCCTCATCTCTCGTCATATGGCGTTCGATGAGTCTGTTTTCCCCTTCTCCACCACCACCACCACCGACTCCACCCCTGACCTTGACCCTTTCTCTCTATTTCCCACTGACACGGTGGTCCAGCCACCTTTACCGTTGTCTTCTGTAGGTACTGCTACTCCGTGCCCGACGCTGGGCCCGTGCCCCGGCTCGCCGCCCACCAGTGACGCCCCTGGGCCTGCACCCTGCCCGGCTCCAGCGGCATCACCCTCCGGTGCTGCTCCTGCCCCTACGTCCGACGCGGGTCTGAGGGCGCCGACTCCTGCAGCCCTGGCGCGTTTCGCCCAGCCGGTGCACGTCTACCAGCGCCGCGGGCAGGCGGCTCCACTGCCTTAGTCCCCACTGGGGGCCTCTTCTCCACCGACGACGCCTCCACCGCCGGAGGCCTCTTCTCCGCTGAGGACGCCTATACCACCGCCACGGCCGCCGGCTGCCCGTGTCATCACGCTGGTGTACCACCCACTGCTTCTTCACCGAGACCCGCGGCATGTTCACCCAAAGGTGACACGACACGCGGCTGGTACCCTGCAGTCTCGGGCTCTTGCGGCGATGCTCGGCAACCCGCAGGTCTCCCCTGTACCCTCTTCCATTCGCGATGCCTTGTCGGACCCTCACTAGCGCCGCGCGATGAAAGAGGAGTACACGGCTCTCCTCATCAACCAGACATGGGATCTGGTGCCCCGGCCGCCTGGGTATAACGTCATCACCGGCAAGTGGATCTGGACTCACAAGCGGCAGGCTGATGGTACCCTTGAGAGGTACAAGCCTCGCTGGGTGCTCCGGGGCTTCACTCAGCGCCCTGGGGTCGACTATGATGAGACTTTCAGCCCGGTGGTAAAGCCGGCCACCGTCCGAACGGTGCTCTCATTGGCTCTAGCTCGCTCCTGGCCCGTGCATCAGCTGGACATCAAGAATGCTTTTCTCCATGGAACCCTCAATGAGACAGTCTACTGCAGCCAGCTGGCGGGGTTTGTTGATTCTTCGCATCCTGACTTGGTCTGCCGGCTCAACAAGTCCCACTACGGCCTCAAGCAGGCCCCTCGGGCATGGCATTCTCGACTTGCTGCCTTCCTATTGGCATTGGGATTTGTGGAGGCCAAGTCAGATACGTCCCTGTTCATCTATCACCATGGAGCTGAGACTGCCTACCTGCTGCTCTATGTTGATGATATTGTCCTCATAGCCTCTAGCCCATCACTCCTTCGACGCATTATCAGTTCTCTTCAGAAGGAGTTTCCTGTGAAGGACCTTGGTGTGCTCCACCACTTCCTCGGGGTCACTGTTGAGCCTCGTCCCACCAGGCTACTTCTTCACCAGCGACAGTACACTCTTGATATCCTGGAGCGAGCTGGGATGACTCACTGCAAGCCCTGCTCCACTTCGGTTGACACACAGGGCAAGCTATCAGAGGCCGAGGGCACTTCTGTGGCAGATCCTACTGCCTACCGGGATCTTGCCGGTGCACTTCAGTATCTCACCTTCACTAGGCCGGACATCACCTATGCAGTGCAGCAGGTATGTCTTCACATGCATGATCCCCGAGAGCCCCACCTCGCTGCTCTCAAGCGCCTCCTCCGCTACCTCCGCGACACCGTCAACTATGGCCTGCTCCTTCACCGGTCTCCCTCCACTAATCTCGTCGTCTACACTGACGCCGACTGGGCCGGGTGCCGGACACTCGGCGCTCCACCTCCGGCTACGCTGTCTTTCTGGGCGGCAACCTAGTGTCCTGGTCGTCCAAGCGCCAGCCGGTAGTCTCCTGCTCCAATGCTGAGGCGGAGTACCACGCTGTTGCTAACGGCGTGGCTGAGGCCTCCTGGCTTCGACAGCTCGTTGCCGAGCTCCACAGCCCCCTCTCCCGGAGCACGCTGGTCTACTGCGACAATGTCAGTGCAGTGTATCTCTCGACCAACCCGGTTCAGCACCAACGGACCAAGCGTGTGGAGATTGATCTACACTTTGTCCGAGATCGGGTCGCCATCGGCGATGTTCGGGTTCTCCACGTCCCGACCACCTCCTAGTTTGCCGACATCTTCACCATGGGTCTCCCGTCCTCGACCTTCACCGAGTTTCTCTCCAGCCTCAACATCACCAGTGGCTAGTTGCGTCTGTGGGGGGCTCGTGTGTGTACTTCGTTGTGTACTTCTTTTCATGTCCAGTCTGCAACTCCACTGCACCAGTAGTTCAGACTGCGTGGGGGTGTTGGAGTATGTATGAATCAGGCCCATGAGGCCCATGTATGAATTGCTACATAGCTACCCTCTGGGGTTAGCCCAATAATCAATCTAGTCATTCTATCACTTGGAGAGAAAGTGTTGAAAGCATCTCGAGATTTCCTAATGATTCTGGGATCTGACCAACTAGAACGTTCTCCTGAAGATCTATGAATTCTAACCTAGAGAGGTTGCCTAACCATGAAGGGATGGTTCCTTGGACTTCGTTTGTCCCCAATCCAAGCTCACTAAGAAACGAGAGGCGTTGTAGTGGTGGAATCCTACCTTCAAAGTTATTTAGGAAAGCATAAAGAGTCATCAACGCTGAGAGGTTCCCCACTGAAATGGGAATCGTTCCGGAGAACTGATTTGCACCTAGGTTCAGCACCTCGAGGTTGGCAAGGCCGCCTATCTCTCTTGGGATTTCTCCTGTCATGCTGTTATATCTTAGGACTAGTTTCTTCAAATTTACAAGGCTTGCGATGATGGGAGGGATTGTTCCTATAAGTCTGTTTTTGCCAAGACTGAGTATGTGAAGATTACGCAAGGAGCCCAACTCACTGGGTACTCCCCCATGTAAATTGTTGTCGTGGAGCGAAATCTCTACCAGGTGGCTACAGTTTGAAAGTGATGGGGAAATCTGGCCAGAGAGGGAGTTGTATGCAAGTTGCAGAGTCTTGAGGTCATGGATGTTAACGAGTTATAGAGGTAGGATCCCATGGAAGCCATTTGATGAAAGATTGAGTTGCCTTAAGTAAGTGAGGTTTCCCAGCGCACGGGTGATGGTACCAGTCAGGTTGAGTTCGGGGAGGTCCAGAGCCACCACATGGCCCCGGCGATGTCCCCTCAAGCCACACACCACGCCGCGCCACCGGCACATGGGAATGGGCATGTTGCCCCACGAAGCAAGGGCTCGCAATGGGTCACTCGTCACGAGTGACTTGAATGACATGAGCGCGAGCTGATCGGTGATTGCTCCGTGAGCTGCCAGTGAGGTTTGTGACACGAGTGTGGAAAGGAAAACGAGGAAGAAAGCGAGCATGCACAAGAGAGGCTTGAAGAGGAGCACCACCATGGTGATTGTATGTTTGCAGACGTACAACAAGCCTTTGGATAGGCAGACCGGCTGTATAGACAAGGTGCTTATATGGTTGCATTGGAAGCAACAGTTGCTATCTGCTAGAGTCAAGAGGAAGACGACTTGACCGACTGCTGACGGTCTTCCGATGTCGATAGAAGTACTTTCTAGTGTCTATAGTCCTTGGTGCTGTCATTTCAAAGTCATTTTCCCCTTTTTTAGTGATGCTGGGAGATGGCCAAAGAGGACGACGACTACAAAGACATGGTGCTTAATATGATTGCATTGGAGGCAGCAGTTGCTACGAATCTGCTGAAGAGGATGATGACTGGACCGAGCGCTAATAACAGGGTCTCCGTCCTCGTCAATATAGTACTTCTATGCTGTACTTTTTCAAAGTCAATTTTCCCCGTGCTGCAAGACAGCCAAACTAGGCTCAACTATGTCAGAATGACAACACAAAGCAGTGGCGCGTCCAGAAACAGAAAGACATGTCTAGTAGAACACAACTTTATAACCGAGCTTGAGGTCCTATGTTCATCAAATAATTTCTCCTAAATTCACAGGTACATTAGTCAATCTATGACATGGATCAAAAATCCACATGATTCACAAGTTGCAGAGCAGAAATTCGGCTAAAAAGCACTGTTAATTTCGAACCAAATTCAGAGTTCACACTTACGCAGCAGCACAGGTTGTAGCAGCCAGCAGGGGAGCCGCGAGGGCAGCCGGCAGGCTGCGCGCGGGCGGCGGGCGGATCTGCCGGCGACGCCGCGGTCGCATCCCACTTGGGCAATCACGTGGCCGCCATGGAGAGGAGGAGAAGCTGGAGGCCGGTCGCCCGGCTGCCGGTCGGGGGGCGAGCGCGAACGCTTGGTGGAGGAGAGGAGGATGGACTGCCGGAGGCGGAGGCAGCAGAGATGAGCGGCGGGGACAGCTGACGGTTCAAGGACGACGCGGCAGGGGCTGATGCTTTGGGTTTAGTGCTCATTTTGGGCCGGGCTGTGACACGCTACCTGCTGATTCAGCCCAAGGCTATACTGCACAGCCTTAATAGCAATCCATGCCCACCTAGGGGCACCGTCGGTAGCGCCATGCGCCCAACCAGGCTCGTCGCCCGCACGAACCAGATCCAAATCTGGTCGCCCCCGAGCTCCGCCTCCAGTCAGGCTCGACGAGTTCACCAACGTGTATCAACGCGTGCGCAGGCCCGACCTCGTTAGTTGTCAGGACCGGGCCGCGACAACGCCGAGCACAGCAGGTGCAACTCGCGCCAGGGCCGGCAGATCCAATAGCCCCCAGCCCGAATAACGCTCCCATCTTCCCGCACGGGTTGAGCAACGCAGCCGCTTCTTACACGAGGAACCTGCCGAATGCTCCCCGGCGATGAGATGACCACCTCCTGGACCTAGATCCCAATCTAGTTCTGGTTCATGAGGACCCAAGACCCATGGTCGGTATGGTGGCAATGCGGCAGATCCCGTCCGGGTCAGACACCACGATCCCCAAAGACGACGCCATGTCCGGCCAGCTATCCGGGCTCGACGGGACACCTTCCGGCTCTTTCGATCTTACCGAGTACCCCCTCTCCGATGAAGAGAGTCCTAAGGCCCGGAGTCAGGAGAATGTCGAGGTGGAAACCCCAACCACACCGGTCCATCAGATCCAATCTGCCGACATGGCCCCGGATACCCCAGGTTTCCACCTGGGTTTCATGGCATGGTATTCATGGTCAGCGCCAACGAGCCCCCCGTCCCAAACGAAACGGAGGAAGAAAGGGTGGCAAGAGAAGCGTGCAACGTTGATCATGACAACCGCCGCATCATAGAAGCTCAAGCACAAGCCGCCATAGGGGCTAACAAGGGGCCAACGGTGCAGGCCCTCTACTGCGCCGTCTCCGGCGCGACCTCAATGGCGAGTTCAACAGGGTGGAGGATCAGATCGTACATGAAACCCCCACGGCTAACATCGCGGTGGCTAGGGATCAGCTCGAGCAGCTTTCCCCGAACACACCCGGGGTCGAAGCAATCAAAGAATTTTTGATCGCCGCCGAAGCACTGGTGGTACAACTCCGCTCTGCCGGTTCTCTGACCACGTCTCATCGATCACGACGATCACGGCGCAGCCGTCGTCGCCAGCCCACGGAGAGTGGTGCCGACAACGAGTCCAACCAAGTAGGACCCCTACCCAAGCAGCCTCGGCAGGTCAACGCCAACGACGCTCCGCCCGAGGAACCACGCAATGACCAACGCCAGCAGGGCAATCGCCAGCGTGGTGGCCGGCAGCAGGCCAACCGCCGCGCTGAGCGCGCCCAAGAAGTCGAGCAGCCTCCCAGTCGCGACCTCCGCGACCACCTTGACGAACGCTACTGGGCTCGCGGAGCATGGGCGGACCAGCGCCGTTCTCAGAGGAGCTCAAGGTCGTCGTTTGGCCAAAGAACTTCTGGATCGGCGACGTCAAGATGTATGACGGGAGGGACGATTCCGAGCACTTGACCCCAAAAATTGCTTTTTGGGTTGTTATGAGGAAGCGCACAAAAATGTACTTTTTTATATTTCAGAATTTTGGCCAAAGAAATTCATCATGTTCCAAAGTGTCTCGGAGAATTTTGTCCTAATTTTTGGAGCTTTGAGGATTTTCATGGCCTAAATAGTAAATTCTAGACTTTCTTGGAATTTCTTTTAGACATGCATTTGAATAATTCTAAAATTATTTAGTCTTAACCTTGAATCACCTTGGGCCAAACATTTTGTTCTTTCATTGATTAATGGAAGAAGGCCCGTGCAAATCTCTTTGTACTCCTCGTATCTATCTTTTATTTTGTTCTTTGGGTCTACGCTTTGACGTGATCCAGGAAGCAAATAACCAGGCCAAATCTGCAAGCACACAGCAATCACGCAGGCCAAAGGTCGGATACCAGGTCCAGTCCATAACGCCGTACGTGCCCATATATATATCTATATAAATAGCAAGCTCTAGGCTGTTTGTATTCTTTACCAAATCCTATCCAGCCCTAACTGTGTCGCCGCCGCACACCGTGCACTGCAACACCGCCGCCGTTGCATGGAGCCACTATACCCGACGTCATCGTGCTATCCCATGCGCTTCGTTGCCGCGACGTACGTGCGTGTCTTCCCCGGCCGCCGGTTTCCGCAGCAAGCCTCCGCTCTTGGTGCATCCTTGCCCCGCTGCGATCGTGGCACAGGAGCTGGAGCCCGGACGCCGTCGTGCCGCGCCACAGCTACATCCGCGCCGTACTCCGTTGCCGCAAGTACGTGTCTTCTCCAGCGGACGGTGCTCGTCGAGTCGCCGCCATGTCGAAGTCCATCTGCTGCCATCGATCTGCAAGTCGCCAATTACGTCGCCTGGATGTTGCCGATCCATCCGCTGCCTTCGTCAAGTCCAGCCATATATGCAAGATCATCAACGCTAGCCGTTCGTTGGTGAGCATCCCCTTGTTTTACTTCCTCGTCATGCAAAGCTTATATCTATCCACTCACGTGATATACATACAGAATATCTATCAATGTCCTAGTGAATTGCACCATGCCTAGGCCAGACACGTTTTATGGTGGTTTCCCTTACATCCGTTGCTTCATATATCTAATCTACAGTATGTACGTGGCCTGCCGGCCGTGCTTACGTGAAATCCACCGCCTCGCCTGCCAAGCACCTGGAGTGCATCTTTCGTGGGGAGATCAATCCATTACCATCAACTTCGGTATGTTGCTGTGCCTAGACTCCCGAATTCCCATCTGCCTGTGCCGTGCAAGCTCTGCGTGCTTAGTTGCTAGCTTTGTTCCTTAGCTTGCTGACATCAATCTTATGTCACTGCGACATCATGGTGTTTTGTGGCCGTTTTCCTTTAAAAAAAAACAATTCTAAAAATACATAGGAAATACACATGTGCCTACGTCTTTACCAACAGGCAATGTTGATCACATCTCTCCACATGTTTGCACGTATATATTATTAGTTTAAGTTTTAAATATGACCAGCAGCTCTATCTTAACTTTTAAAATTAGATATATTTTGATTAATCTATGTTAATGCAACAGACATAGTTTTTATCATTTAACATCAACAAAGCTGGTATTTTTTTTTCTTGTATAAAATAAAACTAGTAATTTCTTTTTAACAATAATTCTTTATCGCCATATCTTGTGATCTCCTGACCAAAGAACTAATTTTCTTTTGGTGTGTTGATTTGTCTCGTATGGTGTACTGCTCTTAGATGTATCTATTTGTTTGATTATATGTTTGGTTGGTGTTCTACGATCTATGAGTAGAAGAGGTGTCAGAGTCTGAAAGAGCAGAAGATCAAAGGTTCTACAAGGACTTGACTGTCAATGGGAAAGCAAATGTCTGAGGCAAGTATAGCTTGAGTTTTATTCCTGTGATCATGACCTTATGACCTAATTAATGTTTAACCAATAAATATTAAAAGATGACTTTTTAGCAAATTAAGATCTTATCTTTACGTGATCATTCGGGATTTACAGTACAGCTGTGAGGGCTACATGGCTCTGGCTTTAGCTCGGTATGAGGACCTTTTCTAGTTAGTTAGGGGTGCCGAGTTGGGTATAGGACAGCCCCTGTCTTTGTGAGTATAGCCGGAAAGGATTATGCCATATTGGAAGGGGGTTCCTGCATCTGATGATCTGGTAGTCCTAATTAGTTAGACGAACCTTTGAAAGACTTTATAGTGAACTCTGCCGGTCCTCCTTGGTAGTAGGCTAAGAGGTTGGCTGCCTCGGGCAAAAGGATAAATCACGGCTCACAGTGAAAGTGTACACCTCTGCTCAGAGTTTAACAAACCGGTATACTAGCCTTGCTCAAGGACACGAGCGGCCTTGGAGACATTTACATTAAGATGATGATTCTTATTTTGTTAAGATGCTCATTTATTTATTGTTTATGTTCTATACATTATTTATGTTACATTGATCATCGATTTATAGCTATACCACCTTGTTTCTATACTTGTTGAGTTCGATAAACTCACTCTTGCTATTCCCCACCACCATCTCAAAAGAAGTTTTAGGCTTGTGGTCAACCAGTCAGTTGGATCCAGTGGAGTGAAGTCTACACCCGGAGTTTGAAGTCGTCTTTCTGCTGATTGTTCATTAGGTGATCTTTTATATATTGTGTACGTTATATTTAAAGCATTGTAATTGACACTATTTGTAGCTATATGTGAGATTTGTCCTTTAAGACTCACATATAGTGTATATCTGGTTTTGTCCTTAGAACCAGGTGTGACAGCACTGGATCATGCTATACGAGGTGGCCGTTCGAGTAGCCGGCGACAACGAGGGCATGATGGCCAACTACTTCCCGGTAGTCCTGAGCAACATCGCCACCTCCTGGCTGCTCCGCCAACGTACCGGTACCATCCACAGTTGGGCTCAGCTCAAGCAGATGTTCATCAATAACTTCAAACCCTCTTGCGTGCAGCCGAGCTCCAAGTATGCCCTGGCGCAAGTGCGACACCGTTAGAGCGAGTCGCTGAGATAGTACATCCGGTGCTTTTCTGACACGTGGAATCATGTGACCGGCGTCACCCCAGCAAGAGCTATTGAGCTCTTCATTGCTGGGCTGGTCCAACCATGAGGCCTGGATCTGAAGAAGCAGTTGCTCCTGGAGCAACCACAAACCATGGAAGAGCTACTCGCCATCGCTCATAGGTTTGCCCACCTAGAAGATGGGCTGCACGAGGGGGACCCGATTCCCCCAACCGCAACTACCATCACGATGACGACTGCGACCGCGACAGCAATCAAGACCGTCGCCTACGAAGGTGGGCGGTGCAACCGCAATGACTCCTCTGTCAACGCAGTGAAGGGCTAGAAGCGGGTGAATGACGAAGAACTCGACAAGGTCCTCAGCCAGGACTGCCCTCGCCATCCGGGCAAGGGTCACACGTTAGGCGAGTGCCGGGTTTTGAAAGAGGCGCTGGACAAGATCGCGAGCAAGAAGCCGTGCCCAGCCCCCAAAGCCAAGGCCAAGAAAGTCATCCAAGAGGAGGACACAAAAGAGGAAGAAGCTCAAGACAGGATTCGAAGCACGCCTATAGAGATCCTATGAAGAACGTGACCGCCGTCATCTTTGGCGGCAAGGTCGGGTTGGAGAACGTCCGCGATAAGAAGCTGCTGACAAGAGCCATCATGGCTATCTAGGCATCGGACGGCCTCATCACGGATGTCAAGGTGCAACCATGGTTCAAGCAGCCCATATCATTCAACCACAATGATATGTGGGCCAAAATCCCCGATGCTGGTCGGTTCCCGCTGGTCCTTGACCCGGTGATAGACGGCGTCTGGTTTGAGAAAGAGCTCGTTGACGGAGGCAGCGCCCTGAACATCCTGTTCTATCTGGCCTTCAAGGAGCTAGGGCTGATGAAGGAGAGGCTCAAACCATACGAGTCTCCATTTTGGGGCATCATGCCTAACAAGCCCTCATACACCCTCGGGCAGATCACGTTGCCCGTCAAGTTTGGTACAAAGTAGCACCTCCGTATCGACCACATTAACTTCATCGTGGCTGACTTCAAAGGCATCTACCACACCATAATCGGCCGTACTGGGATCGCCAAGTTCATGGCAGTTCCTCACTATGGGTATCTCATGCTCAAGCTTCCCACCGAGTAGGGTATCCTGTCCCTGCGCGGCAATGTCTACAAGGCTCGTGTGTGCGAATCCGACGCCTATGCCGCTGTGGAGTTTGAGGAGCTAAAGCACGCATTAAAGCACACCAGCCTAGGGGTTAAGGAGACGCCCCCTGTGAACCTCGAGGTCCCAGTCGGGGCTGCGCGACGGCCTTCCAACCAGGTCAAGCAGCACAAGACGATCCAGCTCGATCCAACCTACCCCTCGAAGATGACGAAGATCGGGGCCACCCTTCCCCCCAAATAGGAAGACGCGCTCATCAAGTTCCTTTGGGAGCACATCAGCGTGTTTACGTGGAAACCCATGGACATGCCAGGTGTTCCTAGGGAAAAGGCTGAGCACTACCTTGATGTCTCAAAGACCACTAAGCCGATCAAGCAGAAGATGCGATGGTTCACTCGTGACCACAAGTAAGTCATTAGGGTAGAAGTAGCCAAGCTTCTAGCAGCTGGCTTTATCAAAGAGGTATATCACCCGGAGTGGCTAGCCAATCCGGTTCTTGTACTCAAAAAGAATAATGAATGGAGAATGTGCGTTGATTACACCAATCTCAACAAACACTACCCTAAACAGGCTTTCAATCTCCCTTGAATCGAAGAGGTCGTAGACTCTATTGTAGGTTGCGAGTTTCTTTCTTTCTTAGATTGTTACTTGGGCTATCACCAAATAGCCCTCAAAAAGGAAGACCAGGAGAAGACTGCATTCATCATCCCCTTCGGTGCTTTCTGCTACAAGACCATGTCGTTTGGCCTCAAGAGCACCGGAGCTACCTACCAGCAGGCTATCCAGGCCTGCCTCGAGAAGGAGATCACCAACAACCTTTTCGAGGCATATGTAGATGACGTGGTGGTGAAAACCAAGGAGTCCAGTACACTGGTAGCAAACCTCGCACGGACCTTTAAGGCTCTCAATGAGTTCCAATGGAAGTTGAACCCCAACAAGTGCATCTTTGGCGTCCCTTCCGGGATCCTTCTTGGCAACATTGTCAGCCAGGATGGTATACGCCCAAATCCTGAGAAGGTCCAAATCGTCCTAGACCTACAACTGCCACGAAACGTCAAAGACATCCAGAAGCTAACCGGGTGCATGGCTGCCCTAAGCCATTACATCTCCCTCATGGGCAAAAAAGGGCTTCCCTTTCTTCAAGCTACTCAAAGCTAAGGAGAAGTTCAAGTGGACGGAGGAGGCTGATAAGGCCTTTACGTAGCTCAAGGAGTATCTCGCGAATCCCTCAGTACTCACGGTCCCACGAGAGGGTGAGGAGCTTCTCCTCTACATTGCCGCCACAACAAATGTGGTCAGCACCATGATTGTGGTCGAACGCGAAGAACTCGGGCACGTCTACGGAGTACAGTGCCCAGTCTATTACATCAGCGAGGTCCTTAACAAGACCAAGCAGCGCTATAACCATGTTCAGAAACTGCTTTACGCACTCCTGATCACCAAGCGCAAGCTCCTCCACTACTTCCAGGCCTATAAAATTACTGTGGTCATGGAAGCTGCCCTTGGGGACATCCTTCGCAATAGAGATGCTAGTGGCTATATTATCAAATATGAGTTAGAGCTCTCCGAGTTCACGCTGAACTTTTGCGGTCGCACTACTGTGAAGTCTCAAGCCCTGGTAGATTTCATTGTGGAATGGTCGGACCTTAACCTGGCCCTGGCCGATACGTCTGTCGACCACTAGCGAATGTATTTCGATGGTTCCTTGAACATCAATGGTGCCGAAGCAGGGGTCTATTTCATATCTCCTTCCAAAGACACGCTTCGCTACGTCTTGTGCATCCACTTTAAGGCATCCAACAATGTGGCCGAGTACGAAGCAGCCCTCCACGACCTCCGCATTGCAGTCAACCTGGGCATAAAATGGCTCCTGGTGTATGGAGATTCTGCTCTGGTCATTCGGCAAGTCAGCAAGGACTGGGATGTAGTCAACGAAAAGATTATGCCTACGTAGCCAAAATTCGCAAGCTTGAGAACAAGTTCTATGGATTGGAGTTTCACCATGTAACTTGTTTTGAGAACACAGGTGTCGACGAGTTGTCTAAGCTCGGATCATCACGAGCCGACGTACCACCTGGTGTTTTCGTCGAAGATCTGATTAAGCCTTCGATTCGCGACCTGGCTTACGAAGTACCCACGCCGAGTACTGCTACCGACCAGCTCGTAGCGACGCTCAATGGCAAGTATCAAGGGATCAAGGATGATCACATCGGCCAGCAGGGATCTGACGATGGTAGTGAGCAGCCACCGATTGAAAAACCAGCCGAGCAGGCAGCGCCTCCCTGGCCTGACTGGAGAGATCCCTTTGTTAAATACCTAAATGACCACCTTGCCCCGAAAGACGAGATCGAATGACAACAGCTGATCCGAAGAGCCCGTGCCTACTGCATGATTAATGGCGAGCTGATGCACAAAGGTCCAAGGTCCATAATTTACCAGAAGTGTATCACCCCAGAAGAGGGGAAGGAGCTTCTAAAAAATATCCATGCGGGTGCTTGTGGTAACCATGCTGCATCCCGAACACTGGTCGGTAAGGCTTACCAGGCAGGTTTCTACTAGCCTACGGCCGTCTCTGATGCGGAAGATTGCGTGCATCGGTGCAAGAACTGCTAGATGTTTGCCAAGCGGATTCATGTCCCTGCACATGAACTTTAGACCATTCCGGTCGCTTGGCCATTCTCAAGCTGGGGACTGGACATGATTGGTCCCTTCAAGAGGGCTCCTGGTAGTCACACATGAATTTTTGTGCTCATCGATAAGTTCACCAAGTGTATCGAGTACAAAGCAGTCAAAAAATCCTCATCAGAGAAAGCAGTGCAGTTTGTCGATGATGTCATCCACCAGTTTGGCATACCCAGTACCATCATCACCGATTTGGGCACCCAGTTACCAGCGATGAGTGTGACATGTCATCATCTTCAACCTAAACATGCACATAGCCCTATCATGTCATGCATAGCATTCATGTGTTCATAAATTAATCAAAGTCTTATGTCATGATCCATGTTTCATATGTTCTAACATGATGTTGCAATAGCTTTGCTTCAATGTTTCATTAGCTCTCATGTCATGTTGCATTAACACATGTGATTTGGATTTCTATTTGATTTATGTAATAAATAATAAAATGAGACCATAATATTTTATTTCCACAAATAAATATTAAGGGAATAATACCCTAACAATACTAGGGCCTTGTATGCTCACTACTTTGTTACTCAAAGTTGACATATCACATATATATATGTATACATGTAAAAGTATTTGAAAATGAAAAAGGAAAAGGAATAAGAAAAGAAAAAGAAGAAGCCTTTTGGCCCGACCAGCCCAGCCCCGGCCCAGCCTCTCTCCTCCTCTCTCCTACCTTCGCGCCCGGCCGGCCCAGCAAGGCGTCCCAGCCGCTCGCCCGCGCTCTCTCTTTTCTCCCCACACGAGCCGGCCCAGCAAGCACCGTGAGGCCCAGCAAGGACCCGCTGCCGTCCGCGCCACACCGAAATGCCACCCGAGTCGCTGACACATGGGGTCACCTTGTCATACCTTTCCACGTCTTCCTCACCAGTCGCTCGCGCTGACGTCGCCAACGCCAGTCGATGTTCCCCCGCGTCGCCTCGAAGCAATCCGCCCCGGCCACCCGATCCGAGCCTCTGCCTCATCAACGCGCGCCCGCTCGCCACCTGGCCCAACAGGCTCTGCCATAAGGCACCCACGGCCGTGAGCGTCTCGCTGTCCCAAGCGCCCACAACTGCCCGAGCACAGTTGTCCCCTGCCTGTCCCATCCTTCGCCGTGAAGCCATCTTGGTTTGAGCCACTGCCCGCTGGAGCCCACAAGGCCAAGGAAGCAACCTAGAAGATTCCTCTGGACCGGATTGCCCCCAGCCACGCGAGCAAACCTCCATGGCCGCCATGCCATCGCCCCATCCATATAAGCCGAGCCCTGGTGTCCCTAGGGTTTCATTGCCCGCCGCCACCTCGGTGGCCACTCAATTCAACCCAGCCAACGCCAATTGGAGAAGAAGAAGAGGATTGGGGAAGAAGGAGGCGGGGAAAGGAGCAAGCCACCGCCGCCAGAGTCAGGGAAGAAGGAGGGTGTCACCGTGCTGCTACTGCAGAGCCGTCGAGGAGCAGGGACAGAATCACGAGCAGGAGCCGTAGGACGTGTACCGCAACTCCATATCCGCGCCAACGCTGGTGAGCGCCGCCGTGTTCAACTCTTCTGACCCCGACCTCTACTGCTGGCCATGGTGCTCCGCCTTGGAGCGCATAGGCCAAGGCCTCTACTAGCCTCTTTGGACACACGCACACGCACAAGAGACCGGCCGAGCCCTTGGACCACGGCATCAGGAGGATGCCGGATCGGAAGCCACCCTGCCCGCCGTCGCATGCCGAGCGCCACCGCGGCGAAGCCACCATACCGCCTCACCATCGAGCCTTGTCCTCCTTTGACCTCGGATCCACGCTCGCCTTGATGAGACGGACCCTGTGCGCACCCTAGTTCCACGTTTACCTCGCCGGAGCACCATCCCCGAGCCACCTTACCGCTGTCGTGCCGCGGCCGTGCCGCTCTAGAGCGCCACCATTCACCGCCAATTCTCGCCGTCTCCAACCATAGCAAGGACCAAGAAGGAGCCGAGGAGCACCACCATGGCGTGCTGCATTGACTGGACAAGAAGATGGAGGCCGTAGACCCTCTCTGAGTGCCGTTGCTATGCACCGAGGTTCCGCCGGAGCTCCACCGTGGGAGTTGCTGCCCGCGCGGACTCCGCCGCGGGTTTTGGTCACTGTCGGTGCCTCGGAGAGATGCCACGTGAATTCAATCAAACACCTACACCTTGAATTGGACACGGAGAAGCTTGGTGTGAAGTGTGCACCGAGCACCACCGCCGACCCGCCGTCCGCCGTGGAGCGCGTCACCGGAAGCCAAGCCACCACCTTGATGACTGCCATCGTGTTCGCCTTGACGTCCTGGAGCTGATGGGTGAGATGATGACGCCGGAGAACCACTGTAGCACCGAGAATCGGAGATCCCCCGCCGTCGGGATTGAGAGACAGAGGAAGGGGATGGAATTAGCCAGAGAAAAATGGATGTGGTCCAGGTGAACCTGAGTGGCTGCAAGTGGGGCCAAGTGGAGCCGATGCACCGAGGAACTAGGCGATAGACCATGTGGACCAGAGAGCAGGTCTGTGCACCCGGCGCATATGGATTGAGCCACTGACAGTGGACCCCAGAGAATGCAGTGCACCATGGACCGATAGCCGTGGACCGAGCCCATTGTGGATTCAGTGAGACGACGTGGCAGCACCAGGGCGTGCCACGTGGCGGGCCCGGCCGGCCCATATACGGCCCACCAGGCCCATTAACGGCCCATTAACGGCTTGTTAACGGCCCAGTGGGGCCCACCAGACCGTTGACCGTTGATCGTTGACCGTTGACTGCTGACGTCAGAAGTGACGTCACCCCGGACCCACCTGTCAGGCCTCTGTTGACCGGGTCAATGCTGACGTCAGCATAACGTCATCAGCCACGTCAGCATGACGTCAACGTCTGATATGTCGCCTGATGGACCCGCACGTGACACGTGGCCCAATCCCGTGCCGCCACGTCTCAGCACAGGATAAATCGGCCCTTTTCTTTTTCAGAAAATGGATAAATCTTTGAAAAATCGTAACTAATTCATAGAGCTCAGAAAATTATGATCCACATATCCAAATTTTCTATAAATCAAGCTCTATCTATCTAAGCTATATTTGAGTGTATTTGGATATTCTATTTGGTATTTGTTCTTTGTGCTAATCTATAGGGGTCGCTTCTGCGACCGTTAATTCTCGGTTACAGGGTCGAGCGAGGACCGATCTGACGACAGTGACAACCAGGAGAAGACTGACAGCTACGCCAGTGAAGGTGCCACATCTCACCCAACCTCATAGATCCCATTACGCATAGCAAATGTAGTATGGCTAGTGCTTATTTTCTGTTGCTTATAATGTTTTGCCTGTGCTTTGATTGCATAGTAGATTAATGCTTGTTGAGCCCTACCTTGTCGTAACCTATCACCTACTTACCCGCTGTTATGTTAGCCACTTGCTTATCTGCTATATTTATATAATATAAACTTCACTCGCTTATATTTTGATGTGACGTGATGAACTCTGGGAGGGCCTGGAGGGTGCCAGGCTTAGTGTGTGCGTGTGTTGATGGGACAGATAAGCTTGTGAGCTGCTGTTGAGATATCTAGGTATGGGGTGGTTTTTACGGCAGGGTGTAGGTGAGGGTTGGAGTCAATCGAGCTGGCATCTACGACGAGCTTCTGGATCAAGTCTTGCTAGGGAATGGATCTGGACATTCCCGTGAGAGAAGCCTGTGGTGGGCTAACTTGAGTATGGTGGAGAATCCTGGGTGGAAGCCTCTGAGGGGTGGAAGCCAGGATGAGCGTGCTATGGTAGCTTGTTAAAGAACAACCCTGACGAAGATATCCTAGCTCGGTCACACATAGGAACTGTTGCGCTGGTATCCGGACCTTGGGAATCCTTTGCTTTCCACTCGCTCTCCATGGGGGAGAGACGGCCGAACCGCTGGATAGATCGATGCCATTACTGCTAGGCGAGTAGGTATAGGGAGGTATATGCATGGGACGGAGCTAACACCCTTCTAAGACGATCATGGCACCCTCTTAAGGAGTGGGTTCATGCCATGGCGTTCTCTTCGGGAGCAGACACATGGGCTCTTCACAGTTCCAGCAATCCAGAGCTGGATGGTAGAATGGCATCGTTCTATGGCAGTAGGCGCCCGGCATCTGCCTAGGTGGTGATCAACACCAATGATGGTTATCTAGTGGATTAGTGAAATCTCTATAGAGTGTATGGTTGATCGATCGATACATATGCCAACTCATTGGCTATGGACCTTTCCTGAGTTTTCGCATGCACCGGACTAGTGAGTGGAGTGTTCTACCTTCCATGAGTGTGATTTCTGGCCGTGAGCCAGGTTGAGGGCTGCGGGCCACTGAGACAAGCCGAGAGGGAGTTGGCTTGTCGACTTGAGTCTGAGATGGTGATGGAGGGGTTGGAATGGTGGTTCAGGGATGGATGATGATGGATGTTGTGGGATGGGGATGTGTTTAAAACTTGATTATTATATTAATTAGATACTTGACTACCTGCATAGGAAAACCCCAGCTTTTATAGGTTCCTCTTGACTTATCCATGATTTGCATCCAATTACCACAAAGTAATGCATAGGTTGGGAATATGGCCAGTACAAATCGTACTAAAAATTTGGTTTCAGGTTCAAGGAGTGAGTACTCATCTGGGGAGTACAACGATTGAGGGTTTCGTGTCTACGCTCAAGTTGGATCGAAGATGATAGCTTCCGTACCTCAAGCTTTTATTTTATGCTGCATGAACTCTGATTCCACCAAGAGGCGATGTAATAAGTTATTGTAAACCTCTCTATTGCACTCTTTTGTTTGATGTACGGATTATGGTATTCAACTATTATTGGGTATTGTGATTTAAATGGTCACTTTACACATCGACTTTGTGGATTTTCCTTTGCAGAAATCGAGGTCGTTTCAGTTGGTATCAGGAACAATACTTGACCCTAGGATGAAACCCTAGAAATGGATGATAGAACAGGACAAACCAGCTTTTTTCGGTTATATACCGACCCTGCATTTCTTCTTATGTAAGGCTTCTCTATTATTACTGACTTGCTGACCCCTTTTCCTTTAAAACGTGCAGATGACAAGCTTTGGACCCCCGCTTGGACCTTTAAGTAGCCTACCCAAGGCCGAGTTCACCTACGAGGGACAGGAGTTTCCAGGCTTCCCGTACACCCTGCGTCATGTTCTGGGAGTACTCGGAGTGCCTGTTGAGGAGATCAAGTACACCTGCACTGGAGCACTTGACCCTGAAGGAGGAATCAAGGGCTACGTGGTCACTCACCTAGAGATCCCTACAAGTCAGACTCTGCCTTCAGTACCAGTTCTCCTAGAGATGACAGTCAAGGACTCAATCGAGGAAAAAATCCAGTCTGTGTCTCTCAAGGCTCTATGAGAAGTGATGAAGACCTCTTATGAGAAGTGATGAAGACCTCTTACGAGCACCTTCGTAACATAGAGTTTCACCTTCGTCCTTAGGCCCTGAACTCTCTCCTCACACCAGAGCAGCAGGACGACCTAGTTAGGCTGATCATCCTAGCTAAGACTAGTCTCTGTAGCCGTGCCTCCGCCGCTCACCTCTTCGAGCAAAACCGCTACATAGAGCACTTAGAGAAGAAGAGGCGTCTTGACTGCAACACCCTGATGGAGTACCAGGAGTTTAGCGAGAAGGAAGCTGAGGAGAACGAACGACTCAAGGCAACCAGCGCTTAGTTGAAAGACAAGCTCGCCCATCAAGCAAGAGCCCACCGAGCTGAAGTTGCTGACCTACGAGACAAGGTAGAGGACATAGGGCTTCACAACTACTACCTTGACACAAGGGTTCTCCAGTTGGAAGGAGAGAAGATGGACAAGGACAAGGAGATCTGAGAACTTCAGAAGAGAATACAGGAAGATGGCAAGAGCAACTTCACCGTGCAGTATGAGAAGACAATGCTCATCAAAGCCTTGAAGAAAGCAGAAGCAAAAGCACAGTGCAAACAAGGCCATCTGATTGCCCTGATGATTTAGAACGAGACCTTGGTGGACAGATACAAGAGGCTCAAGACAGCTTGGAAGAACGCTGACGAGAGGCGCTGCCAGGAGTACGCTGAGTTGCGAGACCGACTTCCTTTGTCAGCCAGATGCAAGGACCCCTTCAAGGAAACTTTCCAGATTGGTTAGACTTTCTTGAGGCATGACCACTGTCCAGCTCCCACCAACCTGCCACTGACCAAGGAGTTCAGAGAAGCCCAGGCTTACATGAAGCGCCTTCACATGTCACAGGAGGAGTTGACAGTTCTTGGCAACCGCTTCTACCCAGCAGTGTATGGCACACCGTTGTACGAGTCAGAGTAGTGTGGACCCTGCATGGCCACGTCATGAGTAGATTTGAGCTAGCTGTTATCCATGAGTTATGATGTACATACCCTGATGTACCCTCCATGAGTTACCTTCTTGTAGTGCGAATCTCACACATCATCTAGCGTAGCTGCTAGAGATGATGCCATGTAATGCAAACCATGTAATGAATGTTTGATCTTATCGTATTTTATGGCTCTTACTACTTCTTTGTATGAGTATTGGATAGATTAAATGTTTTTCCTTAAATCATTGAAATCATTTAATTATATTTAACCAATAAGTACTAAACCGTTGTCGACCTGTGTCGCAGATGTTTGCACGTCGCTCCACACATTTGGGCCATCGTCCACCTCCACCCGCGCCTTAGCTTGGGTGTGGTAGGCATCATGGATGCCAGGGTGGCCACGTCCCACCCATCGACCTCAACTTGGGTGGGGATGACCGCCGTGAGCAGACCCCGCCAGCTGGAGGTGTTCCCCTGGAGGAGATGCCGCTGGAGGAGGTGATGCCAATGGCAATGGACCTCCACCACAATCGGTTCCGCCACCACCACCACCGCCGAACCTGGTGGAAGTGATGGCGCAACAGACGCAGTTGCTTGCTGCATTGGTCAATGGCGCCAACTACCGCTATGGAGGCAACCCAAATGACTTCTAGAGGAAACTTGAGGGTTTTCTAAAGCTTAGGCCACCCACCTTTGATGGCACCTATAAGGAACCACTAGAAGCTAATGACTGGCTTCGGGAGATTGAGAAGAAGCTGGAGCTTACCACTTGTACCCCTGAGAAGCGTGTCAGGATAGCTGCACACCATCTCACTGGAGCTGCACGCTCCTGGTGGGACAACTACCGCTAAGCTCATGAGGACCCCAACCACATCTCCTGGGATGAGTTCGCTGATGAGTTCATCGAGTACCATGTTCCTCAGGGAGTCATAGAGCAGAAGGAGGAGGAATTCCACAATCTCACTCAGAAGGGGTGTGATATCTGTGAGTACACCAACACTTTCACCACCCTGCTGTGCTATGCACCTCTGCATGTTGTAGCATCTGAGAAGGAGAAGATCACTCAGTACAGGAAGGGTCTGAACCCCAAGATCAAGGTGGCCCTGGGAGGCACCAAGAGTCACACCCTTTGTGACATGATCGATCGATGCATATAGATCGAAAAGGACCAGAAGGAGGTTGGGGAAATGTCCAGAAGGGAGAAGAAGAAGTCCGAGGGCTCTTACCATGACTAGGAGCGCAAGAGGTTCCATCAGGACAGGTCATCTAGCCACCCTCATTATGGCAAGTACCTGCTTATGGCTCGGGTAAGAGTAGTGCTACATACTCTGCTGACCACTCCTGCTCTTCCCATGACCATCGCTTCCACGACCATCACTCTCATGATCACCGCTCTTGTGACCGCTCTAGGAAGGATCGCTACCCCCGTGAGCACTCTTTGCAGCCACGTCATAGGTCCGATCACTCTACACCTGCTTGTGCTGCGCCAAACTCAAGCAACTGGAAGGCTACTACGCCAACCTCCACAGGCAGTGTGCCGATCACTTTCTTTGGTTGTGGCAAACCTGGACACAAGGTGTTTGAATGTCCTGAGAAGATGCCCGCACCTGTTGCACCCAAGTCTTAGTACCGCGGATCTGCTAGCCGCGGTCGCCTCACGCACATGAATGCTGATGAAGCTCAAGCTGCCCCAGATGTTGTGTACGGTATGTTTTTAGTTAATGGCATTAAAGCATCCGTTCTATTTGATTCAGGGGCTACATGTTCATACTTCTCATCCAAGTTTGCATGAGAGAATCATATACCTACCACTCCACGTCTGGAGCCTATAGTCACCAGTTCTCCCCTAGGTGAGATGAGAAGCACCCATATCTGTAAGGGAGTGAAGCTTTCTATCGAGGGTCTAACCTTCCAAGCTAACCTTACCCTTCTATCTTCAAATGGCCTGGATGTCATCCTAGGCATGGATTGGCATACCAAGCATAAAGGTTTGATCTCTTGTTCGCCCAGATATGTTCAGATAACCCACCCTTCTGGCCAAGCAGTTAGGTGTGCACCTCAGAAGGATAAATCAGTGTCCGTTCTATGTGCCCTGAATGCAATCAAGTCTCAGGCTGAATCGCAGAAAAAGGAGAAGACTCTCGCTGATGTTCTAGTTGTCAAAGAATATGAGAATGTTTTTCTAGAAGAGTTACCAGGCATGCCACCTGACCGTGATGTTGAGTTTATAATTGACCTCGTGCCGGGTACCAGTCCCATTGCTAAGCGACCGTACCGCATGTCAGTTGGAACTAGAAGAGCTCAAGAAATAGCTAAACGAGCTTTCCGACAAGGGCTTTATCAGGCCTAGTGCCTCACCCTGGGGATCACCTGTTCTGTTTGTGAAGAAAAAAGATGGTTCGATGAGGATGTGTGTTGACTACCGCAATCTCAACGCTGTTACAATCAAGAACAAGTATCTTCTGCCAAGGATTGATGACTTACTTGATCAGTTTCATGGAGCTAAATACTTCTCGAAGATTGATCTTAGATCTAGTTATCATCAAATGAAGATTCGAGAAGAAGACATTCCCAAGAAACCTTTTGTCACTCACTATGGGAAGTATGAGTTCACCGTTGTATCCTTCGGTCTCACGAATGCCCCTGCCTACTTCATGAACATGATGAACAAGGTGTTTATGGATGATATTGATCAGTTTGTGGTAGTCTTCATTGATGACATTCTGATTTATTCAGCCACTGCCGAAGAACATGAAGCACATCTGAGGATAGTGCTCGAGAAGCTAACCCAACACCAGCTCTATGCCAAGTTCAGCAAATGTGAGTTCTGGCTTGAAGAAGTTGCTTTCCTCGGTCATGTACTCTCAGCTGATGGTGTTGCTATAGATCCAACAAAGATAGAGGCCGTGAAAGAATGGGAACAACCTCGCAATGTGTCCGAGATCAGGATTTTTTAGGATTGGCGGGTTACTATTGCCGATTCATTGAGAACTTCTCGAAGATAGCTCGTCCCATGACAAATCTCTTGAAGAAGACTAATGAGTTTGAATGGACACCTGAGTGTGAACACAGTTTCCAAACTCTGAAGGAGAAGCTCACTACCACACCTGTCCTAGCCTTACCAGATATCACTAAAGACTTTGTCGTCTATTGTGATGCCTCTCGCCAAGGACTAGGTTGTGTGTTGATGCAGAATGGGAAAGTTATCGCTTATGCTTCCCGACAGCTAAAGGAGCACGAGCAACGATACCCCACTCATGATATCGAGTTAGCAGCTGTTGTGCACGTTCTGAAGATCTAGAGGCATTATCTCATTGGCAACAAGTGTGATATATACAACAATCATAAGAGTTTGAAGTACTTCTTCACTCAGGAAGACCTAAACATGAGATAGCATAGATGGCTAGAGTTAATCAAGGACTATGATATGGAGATTCACTATCATTCAGGAAAAGCGAATGTAGTCGCAGATGCTCTTAGTCACAAGACCTATTGTCATGCTCTATTCACCTCAACCCTGCCACTTGAGTTAAGGCAAGAAATTGAAGATCTCTAGCTCGAGATGGTACTCCATAGCCTGCTGCATGAACTTTGCATCGAGTATAATCTCACCGAGAGAATACGTAAAGCTCAGAAGAGTTCTGAGGAAATGGAGTATAATACGAGGGTTGATGAAGCTAGGCTACAGCCCAGAATTCAGGGAAGATGAACATGGAACCATCTGGTTCAAGGACAGAATCTGTGTACCAAATAATCCTGCCATACGTAGAGAGATTCTGTCAGAAGCACATGACTCTAAGTTTTGCATCCATCCTGGTGGTGCGAAAATGTATCAAGATGTGAAGAAGCATTTTTGGTAAAAAGGCATGAAGTCAGACATTGCCAGGCATGTGGTCGAATATGACATCTGCAATAGAGTCAAGGCTGACCACAGAAGACCCACTGGATTACTCAAACCACTCGATGTTCCTGAATGGAAGTGGGAGAGCATATCCATGGACTTTATCGTGGGATTACCTCGACCCCACAAGGTCACGACTCCATCTGGTAATAGTTGATCGTCTGACGAAGGTAGCACACTGTATACCAGTCAAGACTTCGATACGTGCAGAACAGTTGGCAGACTTGTACATCAAGGAGATATTGAGGCATCATGGAGCTCCAAAGAGTATTGTGTCGGATCATGGACCTCAATTCATGTCCCGATTCTAGCAAGCTCTACACGAGTCCATTGGGATGGACCTCGACTACAGCACTGCTTATCACCTGCAAATAGATGGTCAGACAGAAAGGTTGAATCAGATTCTTGAGGATATGCTTTATGCCAGTGTTCTCAAATATGGGACAGATTAGGAGAAGTGCCTGTCATTTGCTGAGTTCTCTTACAACAACAGCTACCAGGAAAGTATAAAGATGTCACCATTTCAAGCTCTCTATGGCAAACCATGCAGAACCCCGTTGATGTGGGACCACCCCGGTGAGACAGCAGTCTTTGGCCCTGCCAAGATCAAGGAAGCCGAGAAGGAGTTGCTCAAGTTAGAGAGAACTTGAGGATCGCTCAGAGCCGACAGAAGAGCTATGCGAATAAAAGACGTCGAGACCTTGAATTCAAAGTTGGGGACCATGTCTATCTCAAGGTGTCACCACTTCGTGGTACTATCAGATTCCACGTAAAAGGAAAACTAGCTCCAAGATATGTTGGTCCTTATCGCATATGTGAAAGAGTTGAAAAGCTCGCATACAAGCTCGAACTACCCCCACAGTTGGCAGGAGTACATCTCGTATTCCATGTATCACAGTTACGCAAATGCTTGAGGGTACCCAAAGAAGAAACAGTTGCTACTGATGCGCTAGATATCCAAGACACTCTGGAGTACAAAGAGCACCCCATCAAGATTTTGGGTTATGACACCAAAGAGACCCGAAGCAAGTCTATCCCTATGTGCAAGGTACAATGGAGCAATCACACTGAACGTGAAGTAATGTGGGAAGATGAGAATCAACTACTGCTATAGTATCCTTACCTTTTTGGAGGGTGTGTCACTTCTTAAATCATGAGGACGAGATTCCTATGAGGGGAAGGACTGTAACAACCCGAAAATTCGAGCTACAAATTTTTTTCGAAAAACCTATGAGTGATGAGTGTGACATGTCATCATCTTCAACCTAAACATGCACATAGCCCTATCATGTCATGCATAGAATTCATGTGTTCATAAATTAATCAAAGTCTTATGTCATGATCCATGTTTCATATGTTCTAACATGATGTTGCAATAGCTTTGCTTCAATGTTTCATTAGCTCTCATGTCATGTTGCATTAACACATGTGATTTGGATTTTTATTTGATTTATGTAATAAATAATAAAATGAGACCATAATATTTATTTTTACAAATAAATATTAAGGGAATAATACCCTAACAATACTAGGGCCTTGTATGCTCACTACTTTGTTACTCAAAGTTGACACATCACATATATATATGTATACATGTAAAAGTTTTTGAAAATGAAAAAGGAAAAGAAATAAGAAAAGAAAACGAAGAAGCCTTTCGGCCCGACCAGCCCATCCCCGGCCCAGCCTCTCTCCTCTCTCTTTCCTTCGCGCCCGGCTGGCCCAGCAAGGCGGCCCAGTCGCTCGCTCGCGCTCTCTCTTTTCTCCCCGCGCAAGCCGGCCCAGCAAGCACTGTGAGGCCCAGCAAGGACCCACTGTCATCCGCGCCACACTGAACCGCCGCCCGAGTCGCTGACGCGTGGGGTCACCTTGTCATACCTTTCCACGTCTTCCTCACCAGCCGCTCGTGCTGACGTTGCCAACGCCAGTCGATGTTCCCCCGCGTTGCCTCGAAGCAATCAGCCCCGGTCGCCCGATCCGAGCCTCCGCCTCATCAACGCGCGCCCGCTCGCCACCTGGCCTGATAGGCTCTACCACAAGGCACCCATAGCTGTGAGCGTCTCGCTGTCCCGCGTGCGCCCGCAACCACCTGAGCACAGCTGTCCCCAGCCTGTCCCATTCTGCGCCGCGAAGCCATCTTGGCTTGAGCCACTGCCCGCTAGAGCCCACCATGTCCGAGGAAGCAACCCAAAAGCTTCCTCTGGATCGGATTGCCCCTAGCCACGTGGGCAAACCTCCATGGCCGCCATGCCATCGCCCCATCCATACAAGCCGAGCCCTGGTGTCCCATACAGTTCCATGCCCACCGCCACCATACCACCTCACCATCGAGCCTTGTCCTCCTTTGACCTCGGATCTGCGCTTGCCTTGATGAGACGGACCCTGTGCGCACCCTAGTTCCGCGTTTGCCTCGCCGGAGCACCATCCTCGAGCCACCTTGCCGCTGTCATGTCGTGGTCGTGCCACTCTAGAGCGCCGCCGTTCACCACTGATTCCTGCCGTCTCCAACCATAGCAAGGACCAAGAAGGAGCCGAGGATCACCACCGTGGCGTGCTGCATCAACTAGACAAGAAGATGGAGGCGTAGACCCTCTCTGAGTGCCGTTGCTGTGCACCGAGGTTCCGCCGGAGCTCCGTCGTGGGAGTTGCTGCCCGCGCGGACTCCGCCGCTGGTTTTGGTCACCGCCGGTGCCTCGGAGAGATGCTGCATGACTTCAATCGAACACCTACGCCCCAAATTAGACACAGAGTGGCTCGGTGTTAAGAGTGCATCGAGCGCCACCGCCGACGACTCGCCGTCTGCCGTGGAGCGCGTCACCGGAAGCCAAGCCACCACCTTGATGACCGCCATCGTGTTCGCCTTGACGTCCTGGAGCTGATGGGCGAGATGATGACGCCGGAGGACCACCGTAGCGTCGGGAATCAGAGATCTCCCGCCGTCGA
Organism: Bothriochloa decipiens; assembly: GCA_023333625.1. Lineage (NCBI taxonomy): Eukaryota > Viridiplantae > Streptophyta > Magnoliopsida > Poales > Poaceae > Bothriochloa > Bothriochloa decipiens. The sequence goes on from CM041637.1 coordinate 44,493,822, forward strand.
TGAGCCTCCGCCGTCGGGATTGAGAGACAGAGGAAGGGGATGGAATCGGCCAGAGCAAAATGGACATGGTCTAGGTGAACCTGAGTGGCTGCAAGTGGGGCCAAGTGGAGCCAGTGCACCGAGAAACCAGGCGATGGACCGTGTGGACCAAAGAGCAAGTCCGTGCACCCGGCGCATGTGGATTGAAAAACTAACAGTGGACCCCAGAGAATGCGGTGCACTGTGGACCGACGGCCGTGGACTAAGCCCGTTGTGGAGTCAATGAGACGACGTGGCAGCATCAGGGCGTGCCACGTGGCGAGCCCGGCCCGGCCCAGATCCGACCCACCAGGCCCATTAACGGCCCATTAACAACCCATTAACGGCCCAGTGGGGCCCACCAGACCATTGACCATTGATCGTTGACCGTTGACTGCTGATGTCAGCAGTGACGTCACCCCGGACCCACCTGTCAGGCCTCTGTTGACCCGGTCAATGCTGACGTCAGCATGACGTCATCAGCCATGTCAGCATGACGTCAACGTCTGATCTGTCGCCTGATGGACCGCGCGTGACACGTGGCCCAATCCCGTGCCGCCACGTGTCAGCATAGGATAAATCGGCCCTTTTTCTTTTTCAGAAAATGGATAAATCTTTGAAAAATCATAACTAATTCATACGAGCTCAGAAAATTATGATCCACATATCTAAATTTTCTATAAATCGAGCCCTATCTATCTAAGCTATGTTTGAGTGCATTTGGATATTCTATTTGGCATTTGTTCTTTGTGCTAATCTATAGGGGTCGCTTCTGCGACCGTTAATTCTTGGTTACAGGGTCGAGCGAGGACCGATCTGAAAACAGTGACAACCAGGAGAAGACTGACAGCTACGCCAGTGAAGGTGCCACATCTCACCCAACCTCATAGATCCCATTACGCATGGCAAATATAGTATGGCTAGTGCTTATTTTCTGTTGCTATATAATGTTTTGCCTGTGCTAGGTTTGCATAGTAGATTAATGCTTCTTGAGCCCTACCTTGTCGTAACCTATCACCTGCTTACCCGCTGTTATGTTAGCCACTTGCTTAACTGCTATATTTATATAATATAAACTTCACTCGCTTACATTTTGATGCGACGTGATGAACTCTGGGAGGGCCTGGAGGGTGCCAGGCTTAGTGCGTGTGTGTGTTGATGGGACAGATAAGCTTGTGAGCTGCTGTTGAGATATCTGGGTATGGGGTGGTTTTTACAGCAGGGTGTAGGGTGAGGGTTGGAGTCGATCGAGCTGGCATCTACGACAAGCTTCTGGAGCAAGTCTTGCCAGGGAATGGATCTGGACATTCCCGTGAGAGAAGCCTATGGTGGGATAACTTGAGTATGGTGGAGAATCCTGGGTGGAAGCCTCTGAGGGGTGGAAGCCAGGATGAGCGTGCCGTGGTAGCACGTTAAAGAACAACCCTGACGAAGATATCCTGACTCGGTCACACATAGGAACTGTTGCGCTGGTATCCGGACCTTGGGAATCCTTTGCTTTCCACTCGCTCTCCATGGGGGGGAGACGGCCGAACCGCTGGATAGATCGATGTCATTACTGCTAGGCGAGCAGTGATAGGGAGGTATATGCATGGGACGGAGCTAACACCCTTCTAAAACGATCATGGCACCCTCTTCGGGAGCGGGTTCATGCCATGGCGTTCTCTTCGGGAGCGGACACATGGGCTCTTCACAGTTCCAGCGATCCAGAGCTGGTGGTAGAATGGCATCGTTCTATGGCAGTAGGCGCCCGACATCTGCCTAGGTGGTGATCAACACCGATGATGGTTATCTAGTGGATTAGTGAAACCCTCAGAGTGTATGGTTGATCGATTGATACATATGCCAACGCGTCGGCTATGGACCTTTCCTGAGTTTTCGCATGCACCGGACTAGTGAGTGGAGTGTTCTACCTTCCCCTGAGTGTGATTTCCGGCCGTGAGCCAGGTTGAGGGCTGCGGGCCGCTAAGACAAGCCGAGAGGGAGTTGGCTTGTCGACTTGAGTCTGAGATGGTGATGGAGGAGTTGGGATGGTGGTTCAGGGATGGATGATGATGGATGTTGTGGGATGGGGATGTGTTTAAAACTTGATTATTATATTAATTATATACTTGACTACCTGCATAGGAAAACCCCAGTCTTTATAGGTTCCTCTTGACTTATCCATGATTTGCATCCAATTACCACAAAGCAATACATAGGTTGGGAATGTGGCCAGTACAAATCGTACTGAAAATTTGGTTTCAGGTCCAAGGAGTGAGTACTCATTTAGGGAGTACAGCGATTGAGAGTTTCGTGTCTACGCTCAAGTTGGATCGAAGATGATAGCTTCCGCACCTCAAGCTTTTATTTTATGCTACATGAACTCTGATTCCGCCAAGAGGCGATGTAATAAATTATTGTAAACATCTCTATTGTACTCTTTTGTTCGATGTATGAATTATGGTATTGAACTATTATCGAATATTATGATTTAAATGGTCATTTTACACGTCGAGTCTGTGGATTTTTGTTCGCGAAAATGGAGGTGGTTTCAGAAACGATCATCGTCAGCGGCACAGTGTCGATCACTGCCGTCCGCACGTCCCTGCAGCCTCCCTCCGGCTATCTCCTGCCAGAGCCACACAAGTCGTGTGTACAGCACGACGCAGCCAGAGTCCAGGTACAACAACGTGAGTAACGTTTGTTGTAGACCATTTGCTTTGTCTCCTATACGCTATATTAGTACAAATACAAATACTGAAATACACATGCATGAGGAACGGGCCTACTGGCCGGCCACGCTCCACGTTCGAATCGGATCGGATCCTTATATCGAGCTGTTGGTTGAGAAGGGTTGAGAAGTCAAGGACCCATAGCGAAGCATTCGACAGTTGGGAAATTTACCTTTTCGACTCGCGTCGAGCCACCATCACCAGTTCACGACCAACGGAAACGTGTAACACCTGCACGACTCGTCAACCCGAGCCACACCAATCGATCCGAACCGTTGGTTGGAGTGGACGAGATTTTTGCTGATCCACCACTGCTTTGGAGTCATAGGCCGGCCATAGGCCGGCTGCTGCTCGCCGTCTCCGACAGCCATGCCAATTGGCAATTGCCATCGCCCCAATCGCAATCCGATCCGCAGCGCACAGGCTCTTCTGACGGCAACGTTTGTCCCCTGCCCAAGACTGAAATCAGCTCTCCTTTCGAGATTTCCTCTCACTGACACAGGCTTTAGAGGATAGTACAAAGTACAATGAAATATGATGCATTACAGTATGTCTGTCACAGAGGCTGCGCTTCACTCCAGAACTTCTGCAGCTCTAGTCATGAAGGACAGGGCACACGATTATACACAATCAAAGGAAAAGCCAGGAGCTGCTACTAATCAGAAACAGGGTGTCTGTAAATTTTCTCTTTAATTCCATTATCTTGAGAATTACAGCAAGACAAAGAAGAGGCCGTGGTCACATACTGATAACACAGCAGGAAGCAGGAAGGTTTGCAAGAACAGATGTTCCCCTCCACGGAATTACATGATGAAGTTATTCACATTATCACAAAAATACTATTACCGAATCTTGGCAGTGGTAAAGAAAGAGAAACTAAAGAAGCAGTGGCGAAAAAAAAAATCAAAATTATCAATGTCTATGGAGAGAGAGATAGCTCGATAGCAGCACTTGTTGGGCGGCGGGTACGCATTGCTCCGCCGAATCATCCATCATCAGCCACACGAAGCGAGCAGCAGCACGATCATGTAGTACCAGTTTGTGTGGGGGGAGTGCTCGCCGTTGGTTCGCGCCTCGCGTCGGCGGCTAGAGGTGCAGCAGCGTGTCGCAGCGCCAGTCCATCTCGTCGGCCGCCGGGTCCGGCACGTTCAGATCGAACGGCAGTGGTGCCGGCGGCGGGGAAAGCCGGCGCGGCGCGGCGGCCTCGTCCCCGAGGCCCGGGCCCGACGCGCCGTCCTCGCATAGAACCGACGAGGACGAGCCGCAGTAGCTGCGGGAGTCCTCCTCGGCGGCCAGGGCTGCGGCCGCGGCGGAGCGGAGGATCCCGCCAGGCGCGCCGCCGCTCCACGACTCGACGGTGCTGCTGTGGCTAGACGTGGCCGCCCCCGCGGCGGCGGCGGCGGCGGGGGAGGCGGTGACGAGGACGGGGGCAGGTGGTGGCGGCAGCGGCGGCGCCACAGCGGCGGCGGAGGGGAAGTTGGTCCGGGCGGCGGCGCCGCGGATGGACCTGGCGGCGGCGTCGTAGGCGAGCGCCGCGGCCTCGGCCGAGTCGAAGGTGCCGAGCCAGATCGGGGTCTTCCTGGCCGGGTCCCGGATCTCGGCCGCGTACCGCCCCGACGGCCGCCGCCTCACCCCGCGGTACTTCACCTCCGGGTCCCCCGGCGCCGCCGCCGTCGGGACCGGGACCGGCGGCGGCCTCGCCCGCCGCATCCCCCCTCCTCCTCCTACCTCTCCTCCTCCACGCGCTCTCCTCCTCTTCGTCTTCCTTCCTCTCTGCCCTGCCCTGCCCTGCCTGCCTGCTCGTGCGGCTTGTTCTGCCTTGTCCTCCTCCTCGGCGACTCCGCGTTTGGCTTGGCCCGGGTGCCCCCGAGTGCCCTTTGCCTTTCCTTTCCTTTCCTCCCGCGCCCGCGCTGCCTGTTTGGTCGGCAGGCACGGCCCCGCGGAGGCTGACGCGCGGGGCCCGCCACGGACCCGGGCGCCGCGTCGGTTGATGGGTCACCACGTCCACGTCCCGGGGTGGGTCGGCTGCCTGCCTTCCGCGCCCTCCTCCTCAATCCTCGCCTCCCGCACCGCATCGCATTCGCATCCGCATCGGCCAGCAGCCGCGTGGTGGTGATGTGCTCACCTTTCCCGCCAGACCCGGTGTGGCCGTGTGGTTGGGCGGCCAGCCGGATTTTTGCGCGCACCCAGCGTGTCGTGCTGGGAGCCGCGGTGCCACTAGTGCGGGGGCGGCATATTCGGGGCGCCTACTGGGTCTCGGTGTGCTGCCTGCCTGCCTGTGGCTGTGGACACCGTCTGTTTAGTGCAGGCAAACGTGAGCTGAATTAAGGTCGTTCCACTTTTTCCTCGTGCAAAGCCAAGCCAAGCCAGTGCGGTAATTAACGATAAAATAACAGATCACCGTTTATACCTGTCTAACATCCGTGTTCTTTGACCGTGTAGAGTGCGTGGAATCCACAGGGAAGACCCAGCTCATCTACGATTTCTGGAAACAACTTTATTATATAAAAAAAAAAGATTTCTGAGATTCAATATTTAGAGGTTCTATTGCATTGCATAGGGCAGGCAGGCCAACAAGGGACGGACGACACACGGTCCCACTTCATGGGCGAGCCCATTATCATGTGTGTGGAGTCAGCCAGACACCGTCCAAACGATTTGCCCCGCACTGGTACGCAAAACGCGGCTAGCTGGGACGCCACACAGGGGCACAGGGCAGGCAGAGCGGTGCGGCGCTGGTGCGTCACGCATCGTGTGCCGCCCAGGACCAGCAACATCACATGGTCGCAAGTTATCATTGCACCGGATCGCATTGCCGGCTTGCCGCTGCAAGCCTGCAACTCTCACAAGCAGGGAAAAAAATGTATCACAGCGAGACGGGAACGGTGCCCACAGGTCCACAGCTCCTTCGCGTTTGGCAGACACAGAGCACTGAAGCTGAAGCTAACAGGATACGCGCTGATCTGAATCCTCCTCGTGCATCCTCTCGGTTTTTGACACAGCTGCGGACAGCTAGAGAGTAGTGACACACGCGACCGTCTACATCTCCCAGGACGTTCCGTCCGCCATCACCAGACATGACAGCTAAGGTAATCTTACGACCGACGTGAGGCAGGTCAGGTGAGTTCACTCGTACGGGTTCCTGAAGTTCTTGAGGAGCTCCGGGATGTCGTGGGCGAGCATGTCGTCCACCGCCTGCACCATCTTGGGCTTCAGCTTCTCGAACTTGTCGATGCTGTACCCACCCAGCACCTGTTTGAAGTACTCCACGTCGGGGAAGTCTCCCGCGGGGAGATGGTATTCCCTCTGCACCTGTTCCACCGGATCTCGAGCATCAGTCAAACAGAGGGATTTTGCCCAAAAGAGAGAAGAAAAATAACAGTAACTTTAGATTTAGATGCGAGCAAATTAAGGTTAGTCGTAAATTCTGTTGAAATTAGACCCACACATAAACATGCCGGAAATCAAGTTCTCTGTAAGTACCTTTGCGAACTCCTCCTCTAAGTTGTCTATGAGTCGCTGCTGAGCCTTAGCTTTTCCCATCATTGCAGGCATCTCCTTCTTCAGATGGCCAATTATGTAAGCATGGATCTTGGCAGCTCGAGCACGCTTAACAAACTCATTGATCTGGAAGAAATGGTGCTGTTCATTTCGAAAATCCAGTACAGAAAGGAAGAGTTCTGACAGATGTCTCAACATTTCAACTTACCCGTCGATCACAAGCCTTCTTAGGAATGTCTTTCAGGTCACAGAGGAGGTCATCTTGCTCTCTCTCAAACAAGTCTTTTCCAATTGGTCCAACAACGGAATCATTCACTGGCTTATCATTAAATGACCTGCAAATATTAGATCAAAGTGACGATCCAGTTAATGCAAAAATAAAAAAACAAATTTAGTTAATGCTTGATTGAACAACCGTAATGGTTGTGAAGATTCAGAAACAGCCCAGTGCAAATTAAATATACATTTCAATTTGAATTTTGAACCTCCAACAACATGCATATTTTATTTAAAAAACTTATTGTAGAGAAGAGTAAGGTAACAAATAACAGGCATAAAAAATTACCCGATATACACGCGCACAACCTCAGGAGTATTTAGCACTTTCCCAAGAGACCACATCAATGCACCATACACTCTCATAAGCTGTAGCATAGAAGGGAAAAACAATTTCATGACTTTTTTAAGAAACAAATAAATCATAAGCATAACAGGTCATACAA
>CM041637.1:44515776-44533077 GCA_023333625.1 Bothriochloa decipiens
TCGCGAGCCCTTGCTTCATGGGGCAACATGTCCATTCCCATGTGCCGGTGGCGCAGCGTGGCGTGCGGCTTGAGGGGACACCGCCGGGGCCATGTGGTGGCTCTGGACCTCCCCGAGCTCAACCTGACTGGCACCATCACCCCTGCGCTGGGAAACCTCACTTACTTGAGGCGACTCAATCTTTCATCAAATGGCTTCCAAGGGATCTTGCCTCCAGAGCTCGGTAACATCCATGACCTTGAGACTCTGCAACTTACCTACAACTCCCTCTCTGGCCAGATTCCACCGTCACTTTCAAACTGTAGCCACCTGATTAAGATTTCGCTCCACAATAACAATTTATATGGGGGAGTGCCTGATGAAATAGGTTCCTTGCGTAATCTGCAGATACTCAGTCTTGGCAAAAACTGGCTTACAGGAAGAATCCCTCCCACCATTGCAAGCCTTGTAAATCTGAAAAAATTATTCCTAAGCTATAACAACTGGACAGGAGAAATCCCAACAGAGATAGGCAGCCTTGCCAACCTCAATGTGCTGAACCTAGATGCAAATCAGTTCTCAGGAGTGATCCCCAGATCACTGGGGAACCTCTCATTTCTTAGTGTACTTGAATTCGGGGCAAACAAACTCCAAGGAACCATCCCTTCTTGGTTAGGCAACCTCTCTTCATTAGTAATTGTAGATCTTCAGCAAAATGGTCTAGTTGGTCAGATCCCAGAATCATTAGGAAATCTTGAGAGGGTTAATGTGCTTTCTCTCTCATTAAACAACCTTTCAGGCCCCATACCAAGTTCGCTTGGCAACCTCCACGCCCTCACTGCACTTTATCTACCACATAATGAGCTGGAAAGCCCTTTGCCCCCTTTAATGCTCAATAATCTTTCCTCCCTCGAAATTCTAAATATAGAAGACAACAACTTGAATGGGACTCTTCCACCTAATTTTGGCAACAACCTTCCGAATTTAAACTATTTTCTTGTATCATTCAATGAATTTCAAGGCATGCTCCCGTCATCCCTTTGCAACGCCTCCATGCTTCAATATATTGAAATAGCAAGAAACTTCCTATCCGGAACGATTCCAGAATGCTTAGGAGCTAAACAAACGAGCCTGTCTTCAGTGTCAATTGCAGGAAATCAGTTTGAAGCAACAAACGATGCTGATTGGAGCTTTGTTGCTAGTCTGACCAATTGTAGCAGCTTGGTTGCATTAGAAGTTAGCCGGAATAATCTCCATGGCATGCTGCCAAATTCAATCGGTAATCTCTCAACACAGCTGGAGTTTCTCAGCATGGCACACAACAGTATAGCTGGAACAGTGACAGAAGGAATCGGTAACCTCATCAACTTGCAAAACCTTTACATGGGTCAGAACTTTCTCATAGGTGCTATTCCAGCATGTCTTGGCAACCTCAATAAGCTATCCGAATTACTACTGTACAATAATGCTTTTTGTGGACCCTTGCCAGAAACTCTTGGCAATCTTACACAGCTTACTGAACTTGGCCTCAACACAAATGCTATCAGCGGGCCTATACCATCAAGTCTCAGCCACTGTCCTTTAGAAACATTGGATCTTTCTCACAACAATCTTTCTGGTCCGATACCTAAAGAACTCTTTTCCATATCAACCTTGTCCAGTTTCATCAACATTTCACATAATTCCTTATCTGGGTCTTTGCCATCAGAAATTGGAAGTCTGGAAAATCTGAACGGACTTGATTTGTCTTATAATATGATATCTGGTGAGATTCCATCCTCCATTGGTGAGTGTCAAAGCCTAGAATTTCTCAGTTTATCAGGAAACATCCTTCAGGACACAATTCCACTGTCACTAGGAAATCTCAAGGGCCTCGTAGAGCTTGATCTTTCTCACAATAATTTGTCCGGGACAATTCCTGAGATCCTTGCTAGACTAACTGGCCTTTCTGTACTGAATCTTGCTTTCAATAAACTCCAAGGTGGAGTTCCAAGAGATGGGGTATTTCTCAACGCAACAAAGATCTTAATCACTGGGAATGATGGTCTTTGTGGTGGTATCCCTCAACTGGGATTGCCACCTTGCCCCAACAAGAGAACCAAGAAACCACATCGAAAACTTGTCATAACAGTCTCCATATGCAGTGCATTTGCTTGTGTCATTAGTAATTGCATTGTTTGCACTCCGACAAAGGACCCGCCAGAAGACAAAAGCACACTTACAAAGGTCGGTCTTGAGTGAGCAATATATGAGGGTTTCATATGCAGAATTGGCTAATGCGACAAATGGTTTTGCATTCGAGAACCTCATAGGAGTTGGGAGCTTTGCATCAGTTTACAAAGGATCAATGAGAATCAACGACCAACAAATAGTGATCGCTGTTAAGGTTCTCAACCTCATGCAGCATGGTGCATCTCGAAGTTTTGTTGCAGAATGTGAGACTTTAAGATGTGCCCGACATCGTAACCTTGTAAAGATATTGACTATCTGTTCAAGCATTGATTTTAAGGGCCATGACTTTAAGGCGCTTGTGTATGAGTTTCTACCGAATGGAAATTTGGACCAATGGCTCCACAAACATAGCATCGAAGATGGTGAACCAAAGGCACTAGATCTGACTGCAAGATTAAATGTTGCAATTGATGTGCATCCTCACTTGATTACCTTCACCAACATAAGCCAACGCCAATTATTCACTGTGATCTTAAACCAAGTAATGTTCTCCTGGACAGTTCCTTGGTAGCTCGTGTGGGTGATTTTGGGCTTGCGAGGTTTCTACATCAAGATACTGGAACATCAAGTGGATGGGCATCAATGAGAGGATCAATTGGATATGCAGCTCCAGGTACCTTTCATTTCCTATGTTCAAATGTACTGCGCTATGATGGCTTCAACCAAAGCTCATGGCTTTCTTAGTGTCAACTTTGATATATTTGTTGAGCTCAGCAAAGCTAGCTTTTTACAAAAATTTTTTGAAGATCTTATATCTTGATATTACAATAAAATACTTCAGTACATACTTTGACTTAGTGCTTTGGAAATGGATTTTATACAAAAAGTTTACTACTACTAGATGGGTATCTCAGAATTCTTAGGATGTTATTTTATCAAATTTGAAAGAAAATCTCATTTTGGTTTGTTTCAGAGTATGGACTAGGCAATGAAGTATCCACCCATGGTGATGTCTACAGCTATGGCATACTATTGCTGGAAATGTTTACTGGGAAAAGACCGACAGACAACGAATTTGTTGGAGCCTTGGGGCTCCGCAAGTATGTTCAAATGGCACTACCAGACAAAGTGCGTACTATCATGGACCAAGAGCTTCCGATGGAGATAGAAGATGGCGAACCAGCCACTTCAAACTCCAAGCTGAGAATTTCTTGCATTGCTTCGATTCTGCAAGTTGGGATTTCCTGTTCAGAGGAGATTCCCATGGATCGCGTGTCAATTGGAGATGCTCTAAAAGAGTTGCAAGCAATTAGAGATAAGTTGCAGAAGCTCCTCTGCAGCGAGGAAGCATCATCATCCCACTGAAGGGTTCTCCAGCTGCATCCATTAGGTGGTTTGTGCTTCGGAGCATGAGAATGAGATCGATTTGTGTGGTTGCATCATATATTATACTACTATTTTGAGGAAACACCAATATTCTTCCAAATAAAGTTGTAGCTCCTTTTCTATTGTTTATTTGAACAAACCTGTTGTGTGTTGATTATACTGATCTTAATTAGGCATACCCGAAAGAGTTGTGCGCCTATGTTTTTTCACGAATCCTGTATGAAATCTTGTATGCATTTTTTTTCTTATTACAAATCTTTGTGCACAGTTTTGTTTCAGTAGTATTGTGCATAATTTTATTCATAATCAAGTCTTGTGCACATATTGTGACTGGTTGTGGTTGTGCGGTGCAAGCTCCAAGCCCAGCTGAAAGTGAGATGCCTGATGGTCGCAGCATTCAGAAGAGCAGGCCCAGAAAAACAACCATTCAGATAAGGAATTGCATCCTGCACAAGTACCGACTCTGATCGATCATCCTGCAGTTCCTAAAAAAAAATGATCGATCATCCTGCACAAACTGCTAGCGGTGCCAATTTTTCTGCTGTTGCTTGCCTGATACACTTGGTGGTGCCATTAGTTACGGGGGAAGAGCAGGAGTCGAGGAGCAGGCTATGTCCGCCGAGCCAGAGCGAGCCAGAGGTCTCGTTCTCGTCGCCGAGCAGGCGGCGCCCCATGACGAGCTCCAGCAGCACCACGCCGAAGCTGTACACGTCCGTCTTCTCGTCCAACCGCAGCGAAGCGAGTACGCGTACTCTGTACGTTCTTACCAGGAGCGATGTACCCGTACGTGCCGGCGACGACCGACACGGACCCCTCAGTGGCCACCATTCTCGTGCCGCCGGAGCAGGACGCGCCGCGGGTGAGGAACTTGGCGTCGATACTCGCCTGAGTCGCCTCCATCACCGAGTCCAGCAGGATGTTGTTGCACTTGACGTCGCGGTGCAGATCCTCGGCGAGCACTCGTGCAGGTAGCACAGAGCGCGCGCCGCGTCTGTGGCCACGCGGTGCCTGGCCGCCCCGCCCGCAACTGTAGGACCGCGCCCAGCGACCCCATTGGCCTGTACTCAGGTTGGCCTCAGCGCTGAACGCGAAGCCGAGCGTGGTCACCTCGGCCCGGAAGCCGTAACCGCCACCTCCGTGCCGCCCTGCGTCACACAGCGTGTAAACGGTGCCGGCGCGGCGGCGCCACCTCTGCCGATGACGTTCTCGTCCCTGAGGCATCCGAGCACATCGTCCATTTCCAGGTCCAGATCCCGGAACCGTGTCATCTTCCATGTCACAGGCCGCCACCACTTCGCCGTCTCCCGCCACGCCCTGCGCCACCACACCACCTGAGTCCGAGGCACACGGTCACCACCATGGGAATTTTTTTATTTTTAATTTTTTTAAAAAAAATTTTACAATTTTAATTTTTTATTTCGAAATATGACAGAACTAGTCTCCCACAGTGGGCGTTTTTTAAAAAACGCCTACTGTATGGACGTTATATGTGACGTGGCACAGGGCCGGCCGCCGCCGGTGCCGGCTTTTGCGGGCGGCCCCTGGCGCCCAAAAAACGCCCACTGCGTGGGTATTTTTTGGTGGCGAGGGGGCCGCCTGCAAAAGTGCGCGCTGTTTTGCGGACGGGCCTCGGAGCAGCCGGGCGTTTTTTGCGCGCCAGGGGCCCGCCTGCAAAAGGGCGAGGCTGGCCGCGCACTTTTGCAGGCGGCCCCCTGGCGCGCGTTTTTTGGCCTCCACCTATATATACCCAGCCCCCTTTTCAGATTTTCATTATATTCACTAAATTTTCCAAAAAAAAAAGAAAGAGGAGAGGAGGGAGGGGAATGAAGTAAACGGCGAATCTCTGTCAGTTTGAGACCTCGGCTTTTAGGTAAGTTTCTCATACATTACAAGTCTGTTACTATGCATTAGTAAAATATAATGTGCACTAGAGTTGTTTAGTTTTTAGTTGACTCTGGGTAGATCTATGAGTAGTATGTATATTAGATCTATAAATAATGATGTTAGAGCATTGCAGTTCATGTTAGAAATAATGATGTTTCTTCTATGCTTTAAACAATGGATTGCATGATTTGAAATATGACGAATATCGTATTTTCTCTGAATAGATATATTTAGGGTTTAGAAATAATGATGTTTATGCTATGCTTTAAACAATGGATTGCATGATTTGAAATGTGATGAATATCGTATTTTCTTTGAATAGATATGTCAAGCAAAGTGATGTTTCGGTTGTTCTATGGTAGTGGCACTGTCGGATATGGCTCGTATGGTATAGATCTGTCTGAATTTGGGTCAACACTAAAGGGGATAGATAGGCCAACGAAAAGAAATTTTTGGTCAGTGTGTAACTGGTTAATGAGGGCATTTCATATCAACCCAGAGGTTAACACAATAAAAGTAAATATAGTAGTCAACCGTGGCAACGAAGAATACTTCTGAGAATTGATGTCGGTAGATTGCACCGAAACATGGAAATGATACGTAGAAAATGCATTGCAGCAGGGCTGGAAACCCAGCATTTTCATGGAGGTGCACGATAAAGACAATGCAACCTTGCAAGATGTAGAGGGTACAAGCATGATTAGGACTGATGCTGAAATAAAAGAGGAAAACGACCATGCTCAGCAAGAAGAAGAACAGGGACAGGATGTGCGGAAACCAGAAAGAGAAGGAGAAGCCAGTGAGCCGAGAGGCTTGGCAGATGAGGGCGAGAGGATCAACTCCATTGTTCAGGCAATGGAAAACGAAGATGCGGCGAATGAGGAAGTGGAGGGTGATGAATCTTCTGATGAGGAAGGATGCAATGAGAATCCGTGGCAATGGTCTAATGAAGACTTCTCTGGACTTGCTATTTCAGAGGGATACCATGTTCCATGGGAGTATAAGGAGAATGAGGTAATCGAGGGAGCGATGTACGCAGAGAAGGAAGAATTGATGGAGGCGGTCAAGCATTGGGCTGTATCACTGCAGAGGGAGTTCTGGGTAGCAAAGTCCACAAAGTGTGTATATGAAGTTAAGTGCATGAGATCCAGCGATGGTTGTCCGTGGAGGGTGCATGCATTCAAGGAAAAGTGGAAGGATTATTGGAAAGTGTCAATAGTCACTGAGCACAACTGTCACTTGGAAGGTGTAGAGAAGTACCACAGAAACATGACATCTGCATTTATTGCTGCAGAGATATATTCAGATGTTGTGCATAATCTGGGATATGAGCCAAGGTCAATAATAAGGCATATCGAAGATAAATTTAAATACACCATTTCATATGCTAAGGCGTGGAGGGCAAAACAGAAGATTATCGAGATGAGATTTGGCACATTCAAAGCCTCATATGATAATTTACCATCTCTTCTTCAATGCATAGCCACCAAAAATCCAGGGACATGTACAGATCTTATAACATACCCAACCATGGAGAATGACCGTGCAGTATTGGTCTTGCAACGAGCTTTCTTTGCACTAGGTGCTTGCATCAGGGCATTTGTGCATTATCGTCCAGTACTCTGTATTGACGGGACATTTCTGACAGGTAAATACAGAGGTCAGATACTAACAACAATTGCCGTGGATGGGAACAATCAAGTTCTACCACTGGCATTCGCTTTTGTGGAGAGCGAGAATACCGATAGTTGGTACTGGTTTCTCAAGCAGGTGAAGGTTAGCATTGTTGGTATGAGGCCTGGTGTATGCCTAATTCATAACCGTCACGCTGGCCTTCTTCGGGCAATTGAATATCTAAAGAACGGTGATGCAGAGATGGGATATGATAAAGATTGGCCAGATGTTCAAAGTCGGTGGTGTATGCGTCACATGGGTGCTAATTTTTACAAGCAGTTTAAGAGCAAGAGCTTGATGGATCTATTCAAGAGGCTGTGCGGATAGAATCAAGAGAAAAAATTTAACGAGCTTTGGAGGAGGTTGGACGAGCTCACAACGAAGCAAAGGGAAAAGCACTCAAGCCGATCAGCACCTGTTGGTGAGGATGGTCCAGAGGCCTTAGGACCGCTGCCCACAGATGGTCCAAACATCAGAAGGAGATCGGCATCTGCTGTGAGAAAATTTTCGCACTGGATAGAGAATGAGCCTAAGGAGTAGTGGTCTTTGCTGCATGATGTCGGCGGAGCGCGGTTCGGCATTATGACAACTAATTTGGCCAAAGTTTACAACTAGGTGATGCGTGGTGTTAGAGACCTTCCCTTGGTTGCCATTGTTGAGTTCATCCTGCATGGAACATGCAGATATTTCAGAGACCGGTACCAAGTCGCTGCCCTATCAATGCAAGTGCGAGGTGTTTTCTTCAGACATATGTTGACAAATTATCTGAAGAAAAATCGTAAGAAGGCAAAGGAGCATAGAGTTATAACTCAAGGTACTAGAGAGCACCGATTTGAAATCTTGTGTGCTGATAGGTCCAAGCGTGGAATATATAGAACAAGAGTTGTGCAAGAATGCATACTTAAGGAGGATGGGTATTGCGCATGCACGTGCCACAAGCCAAGACTCTACCACAAACCATGTTTCCATGTTATTGCAGCGAGCTCGGAGTGTGGAATACTTGATCGTACTTTTGTATCTCCCTATTTCACCAAGGAAGCCATATTGCATACATGGTCACATGAAATTTATGGTTTTGGCATAGCGGGGAATTTTACAGGTACAGTACCGCAACCTAGCTATATTCTAGACCCAAGTAAGATCAGAGACAAGGCTGGGCGTCGAAAGACAAGACGTATTCGAAACGCTATGGATGAGTCCGAAGCAGGTGGAAGGTACAAACGTTGCAGCAAATGCGACAAGGAGGGACATACTTACAAGAAGTGCCTGAAGGACTCAGACATGCCCACAACAGCAGAAGCCCCGCCATGAGGATCCGGATTGGATGGTACCCCGCCAACAGGGGAAGGGACAACTTCTAGGCCCACCAGGCCAAGGCGTGCACGCATGCCTCGTGGTTCGGTCGTGTAGTGATGTGTAGCAAGCTTGATTAAGATTATGTAATGTACGGTTTTTGCTTTGTTGTAACTGAAGTGAACAAACTTGTTGTTTCAACCTATCTTACGGATGTAATATTGTACGTGCATTCTTTATGTTTTAAATTCGATCATTTCTTGTTGTACCTTAAATTTATTGTTGTATACTTTTTCGCTTTCTGTTTGCATGTGTCATATGTGTTAACTGTGATAATGTCATGCAGGGATGGCGGATGACACACCAGAGCTGCTAGATCGAGGGATCGATCTGTATAACACCCCAAAATTTGTATTTTGAGTTGTTATTAGAAAACACTAAATAAAATATGCTTTTCTATATTTTTTTAGAAAATAATGGAATGGGTTTGTGCTTGGTGCTTTGCTTGGTTTTGCTGGTGTGAAAAAGAATTTTCTAAACCTCGAGCAACTCACGTCTAGGTTTTCTTCGAATTTGAAAATAAGGCTTCAAAAACCCAAGTTTGCCTTGAGAAGGTTTTGGGAAAACGTTTTTTTAAAAAATCCTTTCTCTTGCTTAGAGAGAGAGAGAGAGAGTTTTCTTTTTCCTCTGTAGTGTTGGCCACCGCTCTAGCTAGACATCATCCCCTACCAAGCTCCAGTCAACCCTGGCTTACCCTAGCCTACCCTGGCCCGACCTAGCTTGATCTGGCCTCTCCTAGCCTTAACTGGCCAGCTCCGGCCAGTCCTGGCCAGCCCTAGCCGGCCACGGCCACCATGGCCAGGCAAGTAGTAACCGCAGCCGGCCAGCAGTGGCCAAACTTGGCCATCAGCTCCTAACTTGTTTTGGCCAGCACCTACCTAGCCTGGGCTACACCTGGCCTCACACAGCCTCATCTGGCCAACCACGGCCAGCTACGGCCACAGGTGGCCACTGTAAGCCGGCCATGGTCAACTTTGGCCCTGCCATAGCCAGCACTAGCTTGGCCACAGCGGCCACAATCAGTCATAGCCTTTCCCGGTCACCTTGGGCCCTCTCTGGCAATCCCTAGCCAAGCTCGGCCACATCCAGCCGGTCATGGCCAAATCTGGCTGGCCATAGCCAGCCCAGCCCGGCCACCGGCGGCTATAGGTAGCCGCAGCTGGCCCAACGGGCCAAGCCCAGCGGCTTCAGCCCAACCGGTTCCCCACCGGTTATAAATAGGGCTAGCCCATGCGCCAATGCCCCTTGGCAAACCCTAGCCGTGCGCAGCCGGCCGCAGCCAGCCGCCGCCGGCCACATCTAGCCGTCGCCGGCCACAGTAGGCCGCTGCCGGCCGACCAAGTCCCGGCCGAGGGCCATGGTCCTCCCTCTCCCACGCGCCGCCGCTGGCCACTACCGGCCATAGCAGGCCTCATTTGGCCGCCACCGGCCGTTGCAGGCCGCATCTGGCCACCGTAGGCGGCCGCAGCGAGCCGCCACCGGCAGTAGCAGGCCCCAGCCGGCCGTAGCAGGCAGCAGCAGGCCACCGCTGGCCCCAGCAGGCCAGGGCCGAGGCCCCTTCACCCGGCGCGAGCAGCCGCATGGCTGCCATGGCCATGACCAAGGCTGCCATGGCCATGACCTGGAGAGGAAGATAAGACGAGGTATTTACGACTTTGCCACCAAGCGATTTATTTACAGTTATGCCATCGATCTTTTAATCCCCGCCGTTTCACCGTTTTAACTCCGATTTGAGTGATTCCAGTTGTGTTAGTTTCGTGTCGTCGCGATCTACGCCGGAGTAGTAAAATTTATCATGTATCTAATTTATGAATTTATTTATTGAAATGCCTTTAATTGATAACTATTTAATAGTCTTCTAATTAAAAGTAACCTAGGGTTACATTTTTCGTTCTCGTTGCTTTGCGAACGTGTCGACGTATGTTGCTTGTTATGAATAATGTTTGTCACATCATGTGTCTATGTAAGTGATCTTGTTTAATTAATTTATGCTCTCTTGTGTAAAAGTAATTTTAGGTTTATACCTTAAGTATTTGTACATGCCTGTCAATATGACTAATACCAATTTACATGCTTCTTTATTAATTATGCCTTGTGTAGTTTTATATTGAAACTTGTTATGTTTCTTATAGTAGTTCTCACATGCTTATAAGTTGGATCATGTTAGTGTTTGACTTAGTTTACTTTCACATCGGTCTTTAATGCTAATATGTTTTATATCAGCAATAATGTCTTTTTGTTAATGACATGCTTAGTTCAACCTTGAATCATAAATGCTCTATGTTTAATATCAACATGTCTTGTTGTTTATGTCCTACTTAAATTAATCTTTAAGCATATGATGTTTTCTTTAATGCTCTCGTATGTTTTAAGCTTTATAAATTATGAATATTTAATTGGCTTAGATAACATAATTGCTTATAAATAGAGTATTACTAATGTTTAACCTGCTTTACATTTCAACATCATCCAACTGATTTGACTTTATGTCTTTCTTATATGTTCTGCATCTTGCTTTAGTAAATGTATCAATCTTAAAGTTTGTATCTGTGCTTGTTGCAAGTACCTCGATAGCCATGTTTTCTTTGACGATAGATCCATCGTTTGTCGTTCTCGCGCTCATACGATCGTAGCACCGAGTTTGGCCATTTAGACCGTTCTATTTTTTAGTTCCCCTTTTGATTGGTGTATTGTTCTTAGTCTTGTCTCTTTGTGTGTTTGTTTGTGTTGTTTGGTTGCTGTGACTAGACGAAGAGCGGTTTGTTAACGTTGAAGACTAAGCAGAGGACCGACAAGCACAGCTGAAGCTGGAGGCCAGAAGAGCAGCTAGACTTTGGATTTAAGGCAAGTGCAGGCATTTTTTTGAACATATTGCGCCTATTCATATTTAAGTAAATTCACTGCATGTGTCTTAAATCGGCAAACCATAGGACTTACTAGCCACTTTACCCAAAGATATCCTATGGGGGTATTAGTTGTTAGGTTTTAGGTTGCTAGTGCTCTATCTCATCTTTCACCGCTTAATGAAGATAAAACTTGCTTCTTAAAACATATTGGAGCCGTGGGCTCTTGGCTTCGGCTGTTGGAGAAGTTGATGCATGTCTGCATCGTTGGTTGGCGGTGAAAGAAGGGGGGAACGGACGTCAGTGGGCTCGTAGCGACGGGGGCATCCGTATCTCTTTCCCCTTGTGGACCTTTCATGGAGCGGCAACCTAGGACTTCCGTACAGCTCCAGGCTAATGGGCTCTGGCTTGGTCGATTAGCAGGACCATCATGGGCAGATGGGTAGCTTACCGACGGGTGCCATGATTTGGTGGGAAGGGTGTTACAAGTTCTAGCATGGGAGTTCTGGTTGATCCGTAGACCGGGGCAGCGGCTACGAGTACGTCTCTCATGTGCTTGGGACATCACGGATCGGGTTACCACTGCCTATGACCCTGTGAAAAACCTTGTTGTGACCTCTGCCAGCCTATCTTGGTAATGGGCTAAGAGACTTGCAACCTCGGGCATAAAGAGTAATCACAATCTAGAGTGAAAGTGTACACCTCTGCGCAGAGTTAAAATCGGTATATCGTCCGTGCTCACGGTCACGAGCGGCCCGGATCCTCGCATGATTAGCCAAATGGTTTAAGCTGTGAAATCATGGTGATGTTGCTGAGGTTGCTACCTTGGGTTTTATCGGGATGGCTATCCTGTGTTCCTTTGAGATGGCTATCTCATGTTTAATGTTGTTAATGATATATGTTTATATCTATGATGCTAAATGACACATTAATTGTTACTCGAACCTTAATAAAGGGTTGGGTTTTTCAACCAAGTTGATTAGAGAATAGGTTGCAATAATATTAAATCTTAATGTTACATTAAAATGCTATCGCAGTCTACCTTTCAACTTTACCTTGTACTAGCCTTGCATGTCATTACTTTCCGTCTGTACTTGCTGAGTTTCGACATGGAACTCACTCTTGCTATAGTTTGTAGTAAGGTACTACTCAGAAGAAGGATAAGATTGTTGAGCATTGGAAGTGTTTGGCATACGGAGCCCCCAGTCAACAGTCCCTGAGAAGAATGAAGACTAAAGAGAAGTCTTAGCCAACGTTCCGCATTACTCTGATTGTGTAAGTGTTAATATATATGTTTCCGCTATATAATACATTGTTTTCCTGATATTATCATTTTTTGTTGTATGTGTGGACTTCCTGGGCACACATATGACGACCTCTAGTCTTCTTTGGAAACTAGGGTGTGACAATCTGCACCACCGTTCGTACCGTATTGCGGGCAGAACGCCACTCTACCCGTACTTCGACCGCGACCGTCCAGACGTCTACTTTCAGTGGACCCTCGGTTCTATTCCAGGTATCCGTTGACTCTTCGAGGTCTCCCAATTAAGTACACATGGCTTGTTAATAACATATAATTTTTATGTGCAGGTTACGTGAGGCAGGCCTCCTCCCGTTGTGTCGCCTTATGGAGACTCGAGCTGCTGAGGCCGATGAGACGAGGAGGTGGAGTTTCGATAGGTCTCTTCTAGCAGCCCTGGTCGACCGATGGAGGCCAGAGACACACACGTTCCACCTACCGTGCGGGGAGGTCGCACCGACGCTTCAGGACGTTGCGTTCTTGCTTGGCCTTCCCCTCGCTGGCGATGCCGTCGGGCCAGTCGACGGACTTCATGATTGGCGAGACGACATTATGGCCCGCTTCGGCCACGTGCAGCATCACCTTGCACTTCCAGCTATGAGCAGCCTCCCTCCGTACACGACCATGGGACCGTCGCAGCAGTGGCTCATGCAGTTTACCGTAAGGCCTATTTGAAAAGAATTTTATCAATTTGCAGTTCTACTCAACTTTATTAACTGTATCTTTTTTAGTCCGATCAGCTACACCCAGAGGCTGATGTGTACTCTGTGCGATGGAGCTTGGAGGCCTACTTGTGGCTTTTTGGCTAGGTCATGTTCACCAGTAGCGCGGGACATGCCGTCGACAAGGTCATGATCCTCTACGCGCGCGCGATCGCTGATGCTGACGAGGGAGCAGTGCCACAGTGGAGCTAGGGATCTGCAGTACTGGCGGCGATGTACAGGGGGCTTTGCGACGCGTGTATCAAGATAGAAATAGGTTCTTTGCTCACTGGTTGCCCCCTCCTCCTACAGCTATGGGCAGCTGAACGGTTCACGATTGGTCGACCTGTGGTGGATCACTCCGCCTATGAGGACGACCTATACTTGCAGCATCCGCCCGAGGACTTCCTCACCATGGGTATAGTCTGGTGCCGTCGTCAGGTTCATGTTCCTAGCTGACGTATATAGTTAATTCATATCGTACCTTCTAACCTATTGATTGTTATATTGCAGCGACGATGGGCACATGTGCAGGTCACGCGGTTGTACAACGAGTTTATGCTGGAGTTTGACAGGATACAGCTGACCGACGTGATCTGGGAGCCTTACAGCCAGGAGGCTATCCATGCACGAGCTCCCCTTGGGCTGTCCACGTTGTGCACACATGACCAGGCCTTCTGGCTGACACTCCGACCAATGGTGTTCGACATATTCGTCGAACCGCACTGCCGAGGGCGTGTTTTGCGCCACTTCGGTCTCATACAGCCGTCCCCCGCCCCTACCATCCATACCGTCCCTGCAGATGCTCACAGGTAAGTACTACTAACAACTGACTTTGAAAAATTAATCGCAATAGACATATCTTACTCAAATTTGTGTTCAGGCTGACTCGGAGGGGACAGGTCGGCGGCAATTTATGGGTTCCACGTCTGCAGCCATACGTGGACGACTGGTTGCTTGCCACAGAGGACGTCATTGAGGAGTACCGCCCCCACACAAAGGACTCATACATGAACTACCTCCGGTGGTACCAGCCTCGTACCCGCACACGTGTCACCTTCGTTCCTCCGGAGCAGCAGCCACACGTCGCCGCCGTGGGTGATGCTTACCCTGTGCACCGTGATCAGGATTACTTCCGCGCCGTGAGTACTTGAATCTCTCATATATATCAGTAGTTCATTACGTATATCTTTCATCTAACTTAAAACTAAAATTAGGTCAACGGTGCGCAACTACTTTACACTGAGGTTGACTCCGTGTGCCGCCGCTTGGAGGGTGGCTTGGCGTTGATAGTGGACGAGCAGCGCACCTCATACACGCGGATGCGTACGACGCTTAGATCCGTGCTAAGGGCTCTGACTTGTTGGACCTCCGACACAGCGCCTCGAATTCCTGCACTGACACCCGCAGCACGTCCTCCTGCACCCCAGACCAGAGGTAACTCCGTGTACCCCACCTCGTCTACCTATGTTTTTCCAATCTGGATGACTGTGTTACTTACGACGACACCTTTCACAGCGTTCTCTACGCCGTACCTTCGTTCCTCCAGAGCGGGGTCCTCGGTGCACGGAGCAGAGGCATCCAGGCACTTCACTCATGCTCCACCCAGCGCGTCGGCCCATGGTGAGGGTTCCTCTGCTCAGGGAGCAGCCTGGGGAGCCTGGCCTTCGCCCCATGGAGTGGGTACCTCCTCTCAGGGAGCAGCCTGCGGAGTCTGGCCTTTGCCCCATGGAGTGGGTACCTCCGCGCAGGGAGCAGCTTCGACGTCGGCCCAGGGAGCCGGCACCTCATCACGGACCTATCTACTACCTAATGACCCCCCGTTGACGCACCGATCAGTGACAAGGAGGTCTAGATCGGCCCTTCACAGCTTGCAGGAGCACCTCCGCCCTACACGCAGGAGTTATCACAGATGACTCCAGTGCAGCACGTCCGTGCGACTCGAGGTGTTCCACCGGATCGTCACACCTACTCGTCGGGGCACGTGCGACCGAGGAGGCCGAAGAGGGGTAGGGGGCAGGGGCAGGGGCAGGCTCGGGGAAAGTAGTACCCTGTAAGATGTAATTACTGTCTTGATGTATGATACGCACTTTTCTTTTGTCAAAATTTACCTTTTGTTATATTCTTCGTTTCCCATCGGGGCCCTGGCGTATTGTGATGATTCTTTTGAGTACTATATCTAGAAATCCCCGTCGGTTCCTTATTCGTACCCTTTCCATTATGACAACTAATACATTCCAAAATTATAGGTCTGCTAGGGCGATGAGCTACTAATCCGAATTCATCTAACAAAATGGCCCTAATAATCTGAAACATAACCGGGAAGCAAGTCTTCATCTTCAGAACCACTATCCTCTCCCACAAATTCATTGATACGGCTACGCTCAGCTGAGTTGGCCTCTTCTTCCTTTTTTTGTAGTAAGCGGCCTCCAAGTCATCGAGGGCTTGGGTGAACGCTTCATCATACTCCTCTTCTTCCTTTTTTTGTAGTAAGCGGCCTCCAAGTCATCGAGGGCTTGGGTGAACGCTTCATCATACTCCTCGTCCTCGTCGTTCATCGGCATCTCCACCTCCGCCATCTTCTGCTTCATCTTCGCATCAGCACTCCTCTTTTTGGCCTCCTCCATCTTCTCCCTCGCATGCAAGGATGCTTCCTCTTCTCTCTTCTTTTTCCATGCATCACAGTCTTTCTTCCACCGAGCAGCACTTGAGGTTTGGACACACAATCATCGGGCATAGTCAACCTGCGCTCGCTTTCGTATCTTAATGTAGTTGTCCACAAGCTGAGCACCAGACCTAAACTTCAGGTCCATTAGTTGCTTTTGCTTCAGTGTATCCATGTATTCCCTGTGGTCTTCAACATGGGCAAAAACCTCCCACTTGCATTTCCTAAGGCTCTGTGATCGAACGAAACAATTTAAAGTCAGCAAATACAAAAAGTTTGGATATCAAGTGAGCAACAAGTAGAACAAAAGGACCTCATCGTAATCAACCATATGGCCGCACCAATAGCCTATTCCAAGCTCCGATGGTAGTAGGCCATACTGCGCTTCGACACCACATTTGCACAACACAGGAGGCTTGGGGGTAACCACTTTTCTCTTCTTGTCCACCTTTGGCTCGGGCCATTTGTTCTTTGGACCCCACAGCCACTCCCTGAAGTTACACTTCCGCAACAAGGTATACCCATCCTACAATGTAAAATATTAGTACATGCACAAATACTAACAAAGCCATGACCGCATACAATTTGCACTTACTCCGGCGGGGTTAGGACATTCGAACTCGTTAGGCCTATCTGAACTTATTACAAAATAATCTCCGCATTTGCAACGAGGCAGAGATTCAAGCCGTCTCAATTGGGCTATTTTCTTCTCCTCGTCTGTCATTGGGGGGTCAGGGGGAGGTGCCACCCACCGCTCGAATTGATCGGGTGGATTATGCTTTCCTTTCCACCATTTGTCAAACTGGAGATACCTTGGGTCAAATTTGTCTGGACCGTCAATCCATTGAAAGAAAAAGCACCGCTCATGGGCCTACAAAACATGATTGCTAACGACATTGTTAGAGATGCAAGAGCTGCAATTACTAGCATTGAATAAAGACGCAGTGACAGAGGTGCAATTACTTACATTGAATCCACCGCATGTGTAGTAGCAACGGGCAGCTGTGTCCTCATGGTGAGATTGGCCAATATCAGCCGGTTCTCCACAGTTACAATTTGGGACAGGGACTGTAGGAGGAACAGGAGCATCCTTGCTAGACACGTCGGGATACAATTCTCTAGGGCGACCTCATTTTTACCAAAACTCCGTTCGCCACAAGTTTTGCATATCTATTCAGAGAAAATACGATATTCGTCACATTTCAAATCATGCAATCCATTATTTAAAGCATAGCATAAACATCATTATTCCTAAACCCTACACCCTAAACCCTAAACCCTAAACATATCTATTCAAAGAAAATACGATATTCGTCACATTTCAAATCATGCAATCCATTGTTT
>CM041637.1:44555196-44635033 GCA_023333625.1 Bothriochloa decipiens
TGACATCCACCATACACTGGTAAACTTTAGAAAAATTTTTGAAAGCCTGTATTTTTAGAGACCGGATTTCTAGGGTTGTTACATCCATGACCTTGAGACTCTACAACTTACCTCCAACTCCATCTCTGGCCAGATTCCACCGTCACTCTCAAATTGTAGCAACCTGATAAAAATTTCGCTCGATGACAACAGTTTACATGGGGGAGTACCTAGTGAGTTAGGCTCTTTGCGTAATCTGCATATACTCAGTCTTGGCAAAAATATACTCACAGGAAGAATCCCTTCCAGCATTGCAAGCCTTATAAATCTGAAGGAACTAGTCCTAGCAGATAACAACATGACAGGAGAAATCCCAAGAGAGATAGGTAGCCTCGTCAACCTCGAGGCGCTGAGCCTAGGAACAAATCAGTTCTCAGGAATGATCACCAGTTCACTAGGGAACCTTTCAGCATTGGTGGCACTTTATGCTTACAAAAATAACTTTGAAGGAAGCATTCCACCACTACAACACCTCTTGTCTCTTAGTGAGCTTTGATTGGGGATAAACAAACTCCAAGGAACTATCCCTTCATGGTTTAGGCAACCTCTCTTCATTAGTATTCCTAGATCTTTAGCATAATGGTCTAGTTGGTCAGATCCCAGAATCATTAGGAAATCTTGAGATGCTTATGCAACTTTCTCTCTCATTAAACCATCTTTCAGGTCCCATACCTAGTTCGCTTGGCAACCTCTATGCCCTCACTAACCTTTATTTACCACATAATGAGCTGGAAGGCCCTTTGCCCCCTTTAATGCTCAATAATTTTTCCTCCCTCGAATTTCTAAATATAGAATACAACAACTTTAATGGGACTCTTCAACCTAATATTGGAAACAACCTTCCGAATTTAATCTATTTTCTGGTATCATCCAATGAATTTCAAGGCATGCTCCCGTCATCCCTTTGCAACGCCTCCATGCTTCAATATATTGAAACATTCGACAACTTCCTCTCTGGAACGATTCCAGAATGCTTAGGAGCTAAACAAACGAGCCTGTCCTCAGTGTCAACTGGAGGAAATCAGTTTGAATCAACAAATGAAGTTGATTGGACCTTTGTGGCTAGTCTGACCAATTGTAGCAACTTAGTTGTACTTGATGTTAGCTCGAATAATCTCCATGGTGTGCTGCCAAATTCAATCGGTAATCTCTCCACACATCTAGAGTATCTCAACATTGCAGACAACAATATAACTAGAATGATAACAGAAGGAATCGGTAACCTCGTCAGCTTGCAAACACTTTCCATGCCCCGGAACTTTCTCATAGGTGCTATTCCAGCATCTCTCGGCAACTTGAATAAGTTGTCCGAATTATTTATATACAATAATGCTTTGTCTGGACCCTTGCCAGTAACTCTTGGCAATCTTACACAGCTTACTAAACTTCTCCTCAATACAAATGCTATTAGTGGACCTATACCATCTAATCTCAGCCATTGTCCTTTAGAAGTATTGGATCTTTCTCGAAACAATCTTTCTGGTCCGACACCTAAAGAACTCTTTTCCATATCAACCTTTTCAAGTTTCATCAACATTTCACATAATTCCTTATCTGGGTCCTTGCCATCAGAAGTTGGAAGTCTAGAAAATCTGAACGGGCTTGATTTATCTTATAATATGATATCTGGTGAGATTCCATCCTCCATTGGTGGGTGTCAAAGCCTAGAATTTCACAATTTATCAGGAAACATTCTTCAGGGCACAATTCCACGGTCACTAGGAAATCTAAAGGGCCTCGTAGGGCTTGATCTTTGTAACAACCCGAAAATCCGAGCTACAAAATTTTTCTCAAAAACCTATGAGTGATGTTATGACATGTAAAAAAGTTCCTCTCATGTTGCACAAATACCTTATGTCCCTACCTTGTAAACCCTAGCTCATGTTGCATGCATCACGTTGCATTTTAAATTACCATGTGATTTGGTTTTTATTTTGAATTTATGTGTGCTAATTAAAATGAAATCATAATATTTATTTTCACAAATAAACATTAAGGGAATAATACCCTAACAAATATAAGGGCCTTGTATGCCCACTACTTTGTTATTCAAAGTTGGCACATCACTTTATATATATATATACAAGTATTTTGGAAAGGAAAAAATAGAAAAGATAAAGGAATAAAGAGAAAAGAGGAAGAGGCCTTCGGCCCAAGCCAACCAGCCGCCCGGCCTGCCCTTTTCTTTTTTCCTCTCCTCTCCCGCGTCGACCGGCCCATCAAGCCACCGAGCGGCCCAGCAAGGAGCCGTCCACCTCGCGTCGCGACCGAAGGAGCCAACCGCTGCCGCTAACTAGTGGAACCTGCCGCAGGACCCACATGTCATATGTTCCCCGAGGTCCCCCCCCACACCAGGCCAGTGCGCCTGACATCGCGCGTGTCAGGGCTTGCCCCCTCGCATCGCCCCTAAGCAAACCACCCCGGCCGCTCGATCCAGCCCTCCGCCTCATCGACGCGCGCCAGCTTGCCACCTGGACCGACCAGCGGGCAGCAAAATGCCCACGGCGCGGGCATCTTCCTCTCGTGCGCGCGCACATGCACTGCCAAACTCTGCCGCTATAAAGCATTTCAGCACCCAGCCCCTGCTAGCCCCTCTCACTGACTTCCTGGACCCCAACCAAGCCCCCAATTGCTGACCTGGAGCCCTCCCTGGCCACCTGATCGAGCTCCCCCACTCAATCACCGTTCGCCGGTCACCTACCACCGTGGCTGTGGCAGAACCTCCTAAATCATATGGCCCACACGCATGATTATTGTCTAAACAGACTCCAAATAACCATGACTGTGTTCCATACGACTTAAAAAGTCTGTCGGGTAAATCCCGAATCATCCACGATTCTCCGAGCAGGATCAATCATTGTAGAGAGACATTGCAATATTACAACAGTTTCATATAAATGAAATACCACGGAGTAAAACAGCGGAAGACTTACAATAACATACATTTACAAACTCTGAGTATCAAAATATTTACAATGATAGGTTTAAGTTATACAAACCATAATAGTAGTGGAGTAGCAGTAGATTGTAATATTACACAAAAGCTCTGCCCAAGAGCTTAATATCTTTATTCGTCGTCGCTTTCCTCGACGACTGTCATGCAGCAGGATGCATAACACTCCTGCCCATGCAGCTCACCTGCAACAGGGGTTCAACAAACCCTGAGTACAACAGTACTCAACAAGACTGACCCGACGAAAGAGAAGGGTAGAGACTCAAGAGATGCAGGCTAGAGGGACAAGGTAAGGCTTGTAAGAGATAAGCAATTTTTCAGAAAAGCTTTACAGAAAGAGAAGTTGCTGGGACTATCTCCCATCATCAACCAACTCCATTATTAACCTTAATTTTTGTTCAAGTTGTTACTACGATGATGAACAACGATCGAGTCTTCTTCTCCGAGAAGCAACGGCGATTCGAATCCATTTTCATACCCAGCTGGGACCTAGGCGACTGAGCATACCGGAGACTTTAACTCCGAAGCACCCCAGATACACCGATATACCGGGATAACAACCTCAGCCGTATATCACCACATGATACACGTGAGCTCTGCGGCCCAGCGTACCGAGATACATGGGAACTTAAACCCCACAGTAAAACACACTATGACAGCAGATGGGATTCTCTGACCCTACGCTAGGTCACTCCATGGCATACACGGCTCCAACCATCCGTATACCACTTCATGCATGTGGATTTCTAAATTCTCGATATCATCCAGTTCACCAACGGACGGGACCTAGGGCATCAACAGACGAGAACACTACAGAGGGACTCCATTCCCAGTGCAAGTTCGCCGTCCGGACTCGATTTATTACTATCATCAAGATTTCAACAGAAAAACCAATCTCATCTTTTTCATTCTTTTGCCTTTGAACAATTAAATAAATAAGCAGGGCTAAGCATAACTACTTATCTTTTCAATAGGTAACAAGGAATAAGGAATAAGACAGGTAATGCAATTTGGTGGGTTTTCACTCAACTCCTATTACTAAATGCAACATATCAGAGCTGAAGCGGTAAAACTTTTTATAAATAGAACAGGGTTTAAATGTATCCGGGGCTTGCCTTGATGTTCGGGGTAGACGGTCTCGAAATCCGGATCAACTCCCGATTCTTGAATTTGCTCGTCCTTCGAATCTGAGTGATACGTTAACTCTCCGTTAACGGAAACTATTCGATAATTAATATGCTTTACATGATGGAATAGTAAACATGATGCTCGATGGATGCATGATCAGATTAAGAGGTTGATAAATTATTTAAAAGCATTAAATAAAGACATAAAAATTAAAGTTATCAAATTAATCTTAAAATTTTATTTTAGAAAGCTCTTAGCCTAATTAAATGGCAAAACAAATTTCAGAATTAAAGGCCAATTATTTTAATTATTAAAAATCATTGAAGGTCCATTTTTCAATTAAAAGGGATAATTTTAACATATACAAAAAGTACTCAATTTTGGTATTTCATATTTTTCCTATGCAGATGACATCATAAGGAATACTCACAAAAATTTTCAGAATTTTTGGAGCTATAAATGATTTACTATGAATTTTCAAAGAAAATAGCATTTAAATCATTTTCTGAAAATGGAAAAAGATAAATCGGCACAGTAACCCTGCGCTGACCGACGGCCGCGCGGCGGTTGACCACCGATTCCTCGCCGTCGGTGAGGTCTCCGGCGACATGGTCTGGTCCATCAGTCTCAGCACAACACGTGGAGTCCAACGAGCTAGCTAACGACGCTCGAGGGTTCGCAGGCTAAAGCATGCCGAGCTAACTCACGGACGGGCTATGACAGCTCGAAGCCAAAGCCTGCTCGAGGATCTATCGGTCGGTTAGGTACTGTACACTCGAGGTTACAATTCGAGCATCCTCTCGAAGACGGAACTCCGGTCGAGCGAATGGACCAGCCTCGAAGACGAGACTTCCCCCAGCGAACGAGCCTCCCCTCGAGGACGGAACTCCGCCCGACGAACGAGCCTCCCCTCGAGGACGGAACTCCGCCCGACGAACGAGCCTCCCCTCGAGGACGGAACTCCGCCCGACGAACGAGCCTCCCCTCGAGACCAGTGCACCCCTCGACTCGAACCCTTCGAGAACAGTGCAACCCTCGACTACCCCTCGAGAACAGCGCACCCCTCGACTCGACACCCTTGAGAACAGTGCACCCCTCGACTCGACACCCTCGGCTTGATCCCTCGACTCGATCCCTCGATTCGAGCCCGCACCTCGACCGTCACCCCCTCGACTCGTCGGCCGAGCCCTCGAGCAGGACTCCGACGACTTCGAACTGCACTACAACAACTCCCGATGCGAGATGGATGAAATTGATAACACGAATAGACGCAGGAGCTCACCACGGCGCTGAGGCGCACGTTAGTAGAGGTCCGGAGTGGCGGGGTTGAGCTGCGGTCGATGGCGGTGATGGCGGCGGCGGCGCTCCGATGGCACAACGGCACGGTGACCTCCGGTAATGCGCTGCTCGAACCAAGGCGCACATCAGACGCAGGATAACACGGAGAGCACGATTAAGGGGTCGAAAGTAAAATATTTTCACCTCCGGCGACAGCAAACGGCGGAGATGGCGGCGGCGGCGCGACTGACTGGCCGCGAGGAAGAAGACTGCGTGCAAGCAGCTCGGGCGATGAAAGAAAACACGGACTGGCCCAAAAGGACCGTGAGGAAGTTGCGGAACTTTGGGCGAGAGCAATTGGACAGAGGTTTAGCATCGACGGCAAATTTCGGCGGCGGAGGGAGATCGTCGGCGACGGTGGTGGGAGGAAGAAAGGAAAAGAACGGCGTCGTCCGATCGGTATTTATAGCTCGGGACCGATGAAGGAGCAGGTGACACGACGACGGTGAACCTTCGCGCGTCTGTGAGCGCGCGGGCGGCCGAGAAGGTGCGGCGGTGGACGGCGGCGCGCGATGAGAAGCCGGCCATGGCGTTCGCCGATAGGGTTAGGTGCTGTTCAAGTTATTTACAGAATTGCCACTCGGTTTAAAATACAAATTACTCCCAAATTTATATAAGAACTTGAAAATCTCCAAAAATATCATTTGCATAACTTTTCAAGAGCTACACTTTTCCCTTAATGGGCATCTTCAAATTCTGTTTATATTTTAAAATTTGAATTCAGATTTGAAAAGGGGATTAACCCTAGAAATAAACTTTTGAAATTACTTTTGATTTTTAAATAAAACTTGAAAATCTTCAAAACTATGAAATGTTGAGTTTATCAAACCAAACATTTTTCATGTACAAAGTTTCCTCAAATTATGCATAATTTTTAAATTATGGTTTTAAATTCAAAAGGAGATAAATGCTAGAAACTGTATTTTCAAATTAATTTGAAATTCCTTTTGGAAACTTGAAAAATTTTGTATACCAACTTTGTAGCTCCTGTCAAGATCTACAAACTGTCTTTTTAGAGTATCTCCAAATTCCTTATAGAATTTGAATTAGAGAAAAGGGGATAAAACTAGGGTTGGAAATAAAGGGTTTTTGAAATAGAATTTAAACTCAATTTGGTTTCTAATTTAATTGGTTGGTTATTAATGATCACAAACATCATCCAAGGACATTTTTAGGTCATTGACCCAATGACACCCTTGGTTGACTAAATTGACTTTTGAAAAACCTTTTATAATATTTCCTATTTGAATTTAAACTTGGATAGCCAGGTTTAGAAATAAGTTTGGAAATCCAAATTTAATTTCAAATATGGAAATCATTTTTAGGGTTAGACTTAGACTTATACACTATGCTTGATACTAGTGTAAACACAGTTTACACCTCAAGTACATAGAGTATAAACTAAGTATTTGCAATGACATTCAAAAATAGGGTTTTATTATTTCATGTGACAAACATTACAGAAACTCAATCAACCTATATAATATAAACTTGTTTTAGTTAATGCACATTAAGGTTGACTTAAACATGAATGCTTTGCAGTGCATATGATGACATGGCATGTTTTAGTTAATATAACACCAGAGGTGTTACAGCGGCTCCCCTATAAAACCACGGCCACAGTGTCCTAGGGCTTCCCAGCCGCCGCCACCACTCTGGTGGTTTCCAACTCGCCACCAACCAACTCAATTGGAGGAGAAGGGGGAAGAAAGAAGGAGAAGGGGCGGGGAAGGAGTCGCCACCGCCGCAGAAGACGAAGGACGCCGCCGTGCCGGAGCCGTGCTGCTGCGGAGCCGTCGAGTCAAGGAGCTAGAGTGGAGCCGCGAGCTGCTGCCGGAGTTGGACTTCTACCGTACCTCCCTTCCCCTGCAAACGCTGGTGAGCACCGCCGCCATCGCCGCTCTTCCAACCCCTTGCCCTTTGCTTCTCGACCATGGCGCTCGTATCGAGCGCGTAGGCCAAGGCCTCACCCGGCCTACTTGGACACACGCACACGCACACACGGATCGGCCAAAGCCCCAAGGACCACGGCATCGGGAGGATGCCAGACTGGAACGCCGCCATGCCCGTCGCCGCGCTGCACGCTACCACGGCGAGGCCACCTTGCTACCCCATCACCGAGCCCCGAGCCGCTTCGTCGCCGGATCTGGAATCGCCTTGTCAAGTAGCACCTTGTGCACATGCTAGCAACCTGGATGCTGCACCGGAGGACCGTCTACGCTCGACCATGCCGTCGCCATGCCGCTCTGGAGCACCACCATGGCGAGGGTGCACTGCTCGTCTCTGATCACCTCGTGGAGCAAGAATACGCCGGAGAGCTTCGTCGTGCAGCGCTGCACCGAGCCGAGGAGAAGATGGAGGCCAGGGAGCCTCCTAAGGTGCCGTGCCGTGCACCGCGGTCACGCCGGAGCTCCATCGTGGGTGTTGCTGCCCGTGCAGACTCCGCCGTGGGTTGAGGTCATCGCCAGCGCTACGAGAGTGTATTGGGTGAACCCAATCGTGCTTTCGTGCCCTGCCTTGGTTTGGAATCGGACGCAGTTGGGCTGCAGCCGTGTGCCATCACCGTTGACCCATCGCTCGCCGTGGTGCACGCCACCGGGAGCCAAGCTTCCGCCTTGAAGGACACCTCCGTGATCGCCGTGGTGACCTGAAGCTGATGCGCCAGATGATGGAGCCGAAGGACCATCAGAGCACCAGAATTGGAGGAGGACGTCACCGCCATTGAGCCGCGCCGTTTGGTTGCAGGAACAGAGAAGGGGACGAGTTTGGGAGAAGGATGGTGGACGTGGTCCACTGAGCCAAAGGCGCTGCGCATGGGACCAAGCGGGGACGGTGCACCGTGGACCGATTTGTGGACCGCAAGGACCCAGAGGATGATCCATGGACGCAGTCTACGTGGACCAGAGTCACTGCAGATGGACCCCACACAGGGGCGGTGTACCGTGAACCAGCGCCGTGAGCTGAGCCCATTTGAGATCTGGACTGGTGACGTGGCAGCATCAGAGTGTGCCACGTAGTGGGCCAAGCCCGACCCATATCCGGCCCACTTGGCCCATTAACGGCCCATTAATGGCCCGATAATGGCCCAGTGGGGCCCACCTGTCAGTTGATCGTTGACCGTTGACTGATGACGTTAGCAGTGACGTCACCCCGGAACCACATGTCAGGAGATCATTGACCCAGTCAATGCTGACATCAGCATGACGTCATCCTTCACGTCAGCTGTTGTGTTGTCCAACGCAACACGTGGACCAATCCCGTGATGCCACGTGTCAGCACAGAATAAACCAGTCCTTTTCTTTTTCAGAAAATGCTTAAATCTTTGAAAAATCATAACTAATTCATATGAGCTCAGAAAATTATGATCCACATATCCAAATTTTCTATAAATCGAGCTCTACCTATCTTCGCTATGTTTGAGTGCATTTGGATCTTATTTTGGCATTCGTTCTTTGTGCTAATCTATAGGGGTCGCTTTCGTAACCAATATTTCTCGATTACAGGGTCGAGCGAGGACAGGTCTGATGACAGTGGCTACCAGGAGAAGTTCGACAGCTACGTCAGTGAAGGTGTCACATCTCACCCAACCTCGTAGATCCCATTACGCATGGCAAATGTAGCATGGCTAGTGCTTTAATTTCTGTTGCTAAATAATGGATCGCCTGTGCTAGGATTGCATGGTAGATTATTACTTGATGAGCCTGTGGCAGAACCTCCTAAATCATATGGCCCACATGGATTATTATTGTCTAAACAGACTCCAAATAACCATGAATATGTTTCATACGACTTAAAGGTCTATCGGGTAAATCCTAAATCATCCACGATTCTCCGAGAAGGATTAATCATTACAAAGAGACATTGCAGTATTACAACAGTTTTATACAAATAAGATATATCAGAGTAAAATAGCGGAAGGATTACAATAACATAAGTTTACAAATGTTTAGTTTCAAACTTTACAAACCATAAGTTTAAATTATGCAAACCATAATAGTATTGGAGTAGCGATAGATAATTACAATACCAGGCGATAAGCTCTGCCCAAGAGCCAAACATCCTAATCGTCATCACTCTCCGCAACGACTGTCATGCAGCAGGATGCGAAGCATTCCTGCCCATGCGACTCACCTGTAACAAGGGTTCAACAAACCCTGAGTACAAAAGTACTCAACAAGACTAACCCGATGAAAAAGAGGGGTGAAGACTCAGAAATGCAGGCTAGAGGGATAAGGTAGAGCTTGTAAGAGATAAGAATTTTTGCAGAAAAGATCGACAGAAAGTAAAGTTGTCTTGCTCTAGATCAAGATTACCAACCAACTTCATTCTTAAACCTTAAACATCATTCAAGTTGTTACTACGATGATGAACACCGATCGAATCTTCTTCTCCGAGAAGCAACGGCAATTCGAATCCATTTTCATACCCAGCTGGGACCTAGATCTCGATATACATGAGGCTATATACCGAGATAACAACCGCAGCCATATATCACCACATGATACATATGAGCACTTAGGCCCAGTGTACTGATATACATGGGAATTTAAACCCACAGTATAACACACTATGACATATGTGGGGACTCTGGCCCACTATAAATCACTCCATGACATACCTGGGCTCCAACCCTTAGTATATCACTTCATGCATGTGGATTTTCTAGTTTCTTGATTTCACCAGTTCACCATCGACACAGGACCCAGGGCATCAACAGACGGAAACACTACAGAGGGACTCCCTTCCCAATGCAAGTTATCCGTCCGGACTCGATTTATTAACTATCATCATGATTCCAACAAATAAAACCATCCTCATCTTTTTCATTCTTTTTCTTTTAGAAAACCTACTAATTAAGTAGGGCTAAGCATAACTAAGCATTTTTTAAAAACAGGTAACAAGGAATATGGAAATAAGATAGGTAATGCAATTGGTAGGTTATCACTCAACGCCTAATACTTAATGCAACATAACATAACTGAAACGATAAAACTTTTATAAAATAAGGGTAGGGTTGGAATGCATCCGGGGCTTGCCTTGGTATTCGGGGTAGACGGTCTCAAACTCTAGATCAACTCCCAACTCCTGAGTCTGCTCTTCCTTGGGATCTGGTGCGACAACGTTAAACTCTCCGTTAACGAAAACTATACGATAAAATAATATGAACATGATGGAATAGTAAATATGATGCTCGATGGATGCATGACCAAATGAAGGACTTGAGTACAACTTTCCTTCACGATAAAGTTGCAAGCCAACAAACTTATTAAGTTCATTAGGGTTAACTATTTCATAAAAGGGTTCATTAAACACATAATAACGTTGATTAAACCCTAATGGCATGATCCAGGTAAGCGCAAATAATTAATTAAAGTACCAAGGGTCATTAGGGTTAATGACCCAAGGTCATCAAGTAAATCCCAAAGTCAAACAACCCTATAATGATTAATCATGATTTAAGGGGTTAATTATTTAATTAAAAACATTTAAATAAAGGCATAAAATTAAAGTTGTCTAAATGGGCTCAAAATTTTATTTTGAAAATATCTTGGTCTAATTAGGTGGCAAAACAAATTTCAAAAATAAAAACCAACTATTTTATTTATTAAAAATCATTGAAGATGCATTTTTCAATTAAAAGAGCTAATTTTAACTTATGCAAAAAGTACTCATTAATATTTCTTCTAGGTAGAGGACATCATAAAGAGCATACACAAAAATTTTTATAATTTTTGGAGTTATACTTGAATTATTATGATTTTTCAAAAAAATAGCATTTAAATCATTTTCTAAAAATAGAAAAAGAAAAAGAAAATTCTTTCCTGAGTTGACCGGCGGCGGCGGCAATTTTGACCGGCCAAACCTCACTGGCGGTGAGGTCTCCGGCGACGGAACTTGAACCTACAGGCTCATCTCGACGCGGCGAACACCATGGGCTGGTTAATGCAGTAGCAGGGGCACGGCGGCGCACTGGC
Source organism: Bothriochloa decipiens (assembly GCA_023333625.1). Lineage (NCBI taxonomy): Eukaryota > Viridiplantae > Streptophyta > Magnoliopsida > Poales > Poaceae > Bothriochloa > Bothriochloa decipiens. Next base: position 44,566,630 of record CM041637.1, read on the forward strand.
CGGCGGCCATGGCGGCACGGCGGCGCGACAGCGTGGAGACAAAGCTCGTCGAAGGTTTTTTCGGCGACGGCGAGCCCATGAGCATGTCCAGGACATCAATGAGCATGGGCAGGAATAGGTGCAGGAGCTCACCACAGGCACGGTGCGCACGCTAACGGGCTCGGAGACGGGCTGAGTCGAGCTGTAGTCGGCGGCGGTGATGACGGCGGCGGTGCTCTGATGGCAAGAACGGCGTCACAGCGGTTTCTTTGTACCAACGGACCAACCAAGAAGTGCATAAGACGGAGGAGATGATGGCAAGTATGATAGTGTAGAAGATGAAAAAAATGACCAGCGGTGGCGGCGGTCATCGGAGGAATTGCTCGCGGCGGCGCAGTTGCCGTCCGCGAGGAAGACTGCGGCGTGCGGGCTTCTCCGAAGGCGAGAGCTGGCGTGACCAGACTCAATCGATGCACAAGAGCAAGGCGGAGCTTCACAAGAGCAATTGAGCAGTGGTGGATCGACGACGGCGAAATCGGGCGGCGGAGAGAGGTCGTCGGCGGTGGCGGCAGGGAAGAAAAGAAGAAAAGAGATGGCGGCCGACCTATTTATAGGCCAATGGCGATGCACGGACGGACAACAGATGATGGCGAAGTTTCGGGCATCGGGGGCGAGCTGGCGGTCGCGGCAGGGCGGTATGGCGCCGGCGGCCACGGCGACGGTGAGGAACAGAGTGGGGATAGGACGAAGGTGACGTCATCGCCACTGTAGCATATGATGACATCAGATGAAATTTTGCAAATTACACCAGATTTTGCATAGAAACTTGAAAATCTCAAAAAATAAAGTTTGCATAAATTTTTAGGAGCTACACTTTTCATTTAACAAACATTTTCAAATTCTGCATAATTTTTAAAATATGAATTCAAATTCAATAAGGGAATAAAACCCTAGAAACAAATATTTGAAATTACTTTTGATTTTTAATAAAACATGAAAATCTTCAAAACTACGGAATGCTCAACTTTTTAAACCAAACATTTTTCATATATAAAGTTTTCCCAAAAATGTGCATAAATTTTGAATTATGCTTTTTAAAATCAAAAGGGGATAAATATTGAGAAACTATATTTTTAAATTTATTTGAAATTATTTTTAGAAACTTGAAAAACTTTGAATACCAACTTTGTAGCTCTTGTCAAGATCTACAAACTATCTTTTTAGAGTATCTCTAAATTCTATATAGATTTTGAATTATACAAAAGGGGATAAAATAAGCTTTTGAAATAAAGGGTTTTTCAAACCAATGACCCCTTGGTTGACCAAGTTGACTTTTGAAAAATATTTTTATAGCTTCCAATTTGAATTTAAATTTGAATTAAAAAACTTGGGAATAAGCTTTGAAATCCAAATTCAACTTCAAATATGAAAATCATTTTTAGGAATTGTACTTAGATTCATATACTATGCTTGATACTAGTGTAAACACAGTTTACACCTCAAGTACATAGAATATAAACTAAGTATTTGAGATAAAATTCGAAAGTAGGGTTTTATGTTTTTATGTGACATAATATTTCATTAACACAAACAACCTATGAAATATAAACTTATTTTAGTTGATGCACATCAAGGTTGACCTAAACATGAATGCTTTGCAGTGCATATGATGACATGGCAGGTTTTAGTTACCATAACATCAGGGGTGTTACAGAGCCTTACCTTGTTGTAACCTATCACCTGCTTACCTGCTGTTATGTTAGCCACTTGCTTATCTGCTATATTTATTCGTATATATTTCACTCGCTTATATTTTGATGCGACGTGATGAACCCTGGGAGGGCCTGGAGGGTGCCAGGCTTGATGTGTGTGTGTTGATGGGTCAGATGAGCTTGTGAGCTGATGATGCTGTATCTGGGTTTGGGGTGGAGCTTACGGCAGGGAGTAGGGTGAGGGTTGAGTCGATCGAGCCGGGATCTATGACGAGCTTATGGAGTGAATCTTGCCAAGGAATGGATCTGAACATTCCCACGAGTAACGGTCTGTGGTGGACTAATTCAGATGTGTTGGAGAGTCCTGGGTGGAAGCCTCTGAGGGGTGGAAGCCAGAAGGAGTGTGCCGTGGTAGCACTTAAATGGGAACCCTGATGAAGACATCCCGGCTTGGTCACACTTAGGAACTGCTGTGCTGGTATTCGAACCTTAGGAATCTCTTGCTTTCCACTCGCTTCCCATGGGGGGAGACGGCCGAACCGCTGGATAGATCAATACCACTACTGCTAGGCGAGTAGTGTTAGGAAGGTATATGCATGGGATGGAGCTAACACCCTACCAAGATGATCATGGCACCCTCTTCGGGAGCGGGTATATGGCATGGCATCCTCTTCGGGAGAGGATACATGCTCTCTTCACAGTTTCAGTGATCTAGAGCTAGATGGTAGAGTGGCATCATTCTATGGCAGTAGGCGCCCGAAATCTGCCTAGGTGGTGATCAACACCGATGATGGTTATCTAGTGGATTAGTGAAACTTCTGCAGAGTGTATGGTTGATCGATCGATACATATGCTAATTCTTTGGCTATGGACCTTTCCTTAGGAGGATGCATCGGACTAGTGAGTGGAGTGTTCTACCTTCCCCCCGAGTGTGATTTCCGACCGTGAGCTAGGTTGAGGGCTGCGGGCCGCTGAGACAAGCCGAGAGGGAGTTGGCTTATCGACACGTGTCTGAGATGGTGTTGGAGGAGTTGGGATGGGGGTTCAGAGATGGATAGTGAAGGATGGTGTGGGTTGGGAATATGTTTAAAACTTGATTACTATATTATTTATATACTGGATCACTGCATAAAAAACCCCAGCCTTTATAGGTTCCTCTTGTTATATCCATGTTTTGCATCTAATTTTCACAAAGCAATGCATAGGGTGGGAGTGGCCAGTACAAATTGTACTGATACTTTGACACACAGGTTCAAGGAGTGAGTACTCGTCTGAGGAGTACGACGATTGAGGGTTTCGTACCTATGCTCAAGTTGGATCAGAGATGATAGCTTCTGCACCTTCAAGCTTTTAATTTTATGCTGCATGAACTCTGATTCTGCCAAGTGGCGATGTAATAAGTTATTGTAAACCTCTCTATTGCACACTTTTGTTCGATGTATGTATTATGGTATTCAACTGTTATCGGGTAATGTGATTTAAATGGTCATATTACACTTCGACTCTGTGGATTTTCCTTCTCGAAAATCGAGGTCGTTTCAATCTTTCTCACAACAATTTGTTGGGGACCATTCCTAAGATCCTTGCCAGACTAACTGGCATTTCTATATTGAATCTCACATTCAATAAACTCCAAGGTGGAGTTCCAAGTGATGGGGTATTTCTGAATGCAGCAGCAATCTTAATCACTGGGAATGATGGTCTTCGTGGTGGTATTCCTCAACTGGGATTGCCACCTTGCGCCAACCAGACAACCAAGAAACCACATCGAAAACTTGTCATAACAGTCTCCATATGCAGTGCATTTGCCTGTGTCACATTAGTAATTGCATTGCTTGCACTCCGACAAAGCAGCCACTAGAACACAAAAGCACACCTACAAAGGTCGGTCTTGAGTGAGCAATATATGAGGGTTTCTTATGCAGAATTGGCTAATGCAACAAATGGTTTTGCATCTGAGAACCTCATAGGAGCTGGGAGCTTTGGATCAGTTTACAAAGGATCAATGAGAAGCAACGACCAGCAAATAGTGAAAATTACCAAAAAAAAATACTTTACTATATACTTACACGTGGTGCTTTGGATATGAAATTTATACAAAAGTTTAGTAGATGACTATATGAGAATTCTTTTTTGAAAGAAGTATATCAGAATTCTTATTGTTATTTTATCTAATTGGAAAGGAAATCTCATTTGGTTTGTTTCAGAGTATGGACTGGGCAATGAAGTATCCACTCACGGTGATGTCTACAGCTATGGCATACTATTGCTGGAAATGTTTACTGGGAAAAGACCAACAAACAACAAATTTAGTGAAGCCATGGGGCTCCGCAAGTATGTTCAAATGGCACTACCTGATAGAGTGAGTACTATTATGGACCAACACCTACTGATGGAGATAGAAAATGGTGAACCCGCCACTTCAAACTCGAAGCTGAGAATTTCTTGCATCGCTTCGATTCTGCAAGTTGGGATTTCCTGTTCGGAGGAGATGCCCATGGACCGTGTTTCAATTGGAGATGCTCTGAAAGAGTTTCAAGCAGTTAGAGATAAGTTTGAGAAGCTCCTCTGCAGTGTGGAAGCATCGTCATCCCACTGAACAGTTGTGTGTTGATTATACCGATCCTAACAAGGTATTACTCGAAAGAGTTGTGTGCATTTTTTTTTTTTGGCACAAATCTTGTGTGCTCAATTTTGTTCCACTAGTATTGTGCATAATTTTATTCATAAAATCTTGTTCACATATTGACTGGGTGTGGTTGTACCACCGCGCCCAGCTGGCCCTGCTGCTAGAGCGCCCTTGGGCATCATCAGGACTGCCAGAGTATGATCTTCGGTGCAAGCTCCAAGCCCAGCTGAAAGTGAGATTCCTGATGGTAGCAGCATTCAGAAGAGCAGGCCCAGAAAAACAACCATTCAGATCAGCAGTTGCATCCTGCACAAGAACTGACTGTGATCGATCATCCTGGCTCTTACAGGTACAGGTTTCGTCATCGGCACAAACTGCTAGTGGTGTCAATTGCTCTAAGGTTGCTTCCGTGATACACTTTTTGTTCTGAGAGGAGGTGCACCGTGCACGACGTCACGCATGCCTGCACATATGCCCACCCTGAAGAAGCGAGCGATCAGGCTGGCCGGCTCTGGCGGCAGCCGGCGGTTGGGACTACCGATGATGGTTGCGAAAGGCAGCACCGTAAGCCCACAGCTGCCAAACTTCCACCCTCATAGGCCGGCCCACTCATGCACTCCACCGCTTCTGGGCCGGTGGCCTCTCAGCTGGCCCTCGCCCCTCGGCCTCTCACGGAGACACGGGACAAGGAGTACGAGACACGCGTACGCAGCGCCGGCCGGCGGCCGGCGGGGAGCGAGCTACTGGCGGCGGCAAGCGCCGCGCGCGGCCAGCGCAAGGCAGCGGCAGCTAGCGGCGGCCAGGCCAGCCGGCCGGCAGCCCCCGCAGGCGAGGATGAGCCCAGGTGCCCAGGTCCCAGCCGCCCAGGACGGCAGGACTCCAGGTCTCCAGATCCGGTCAGCAGCAATCTAGCAGGCTCCACTCTCCATGTCCAGGTCGGCACTTCCGCCTCTCGTTGTTCAAAGAAATCTAGAATCGAGAAAGCCAATATTGGTTAAGCCTATGGATTCAAACTTCTTTTTTTGATGTGGAAGCGTGGGAATACCAAGTTTGAAATCCTTTTCCGTCGACCCTGTTATTAGCGCACGGTCCAGTCGTCGTCCTAATCGGCTAATTCGTAGAAAGTGCTGCCTCCAATGCTATGCAACCATGCCTTCTGTGGCTGTCTTGCAGCATCACCAAAATAGGGGGTAAAGGATGGCTTTGAAAGGACAGCGCAAGGACTAGAAAGTAGAAATCTATCGACGGGGAAGACCCGTTAACAGTCATCGAAGACCCCATTAAATCTCGGTCCAGTCCAGTCGTCGTCCTCTTCAGCTGACTCGTAGCAACTGCTGCCTCCAGGTTCAATATAAGCACCATGTCTATATGGCCGGGTTGCGTATCTGATAAAAGCTTGCTGTCTGTAAACATTATACAGTCACCAAGGTTGTGCTCCTCATCAAGCCTCTTTTGCGCATGCTCGCACTCGTCTTTGCCCTCATTTGCCTCGCCACAAATGCAGCACATGCTACCCACATCCCTGACTCCGAGCAGCTCGCGCTCATGTCATTCAAGTCACTCGTGACGAGTGATCCATCGCGAGCCCTTGCTTCATGGGGCAACATGTCCATTCCCATGTGCCGCTGGCGCGGCGTGGCGTGCGGCTTGAGGGGACACCGCCGGGGCCATGCGGTGGCTCTAGACCTCCCTGAGCTCAACCTGACTGGCACCATCACCCCTGCGCTGGGAAACCTCACTTACTTGAGGCGACTCAATCTTTCATTCAATGGCTTCCAAGGGATCCTGCCTCCAGAGCTCGGTAATATCCATGACCTTGAGACTCTGCAACTTACCTACAACTCCCTCTATGGCAGATTCCACCGTCACTTTCAAACTGTAGCCACCTGGTAGAAATTTCTCTTGACAGTAACAGTTTCCATGGGGTATTACCCAATGAGTTAAGCGCTTTGTGTGATCTGTAGATACTCAGTCTTGGCAAAAATTGGCTTACAGGAAGAATCCCTTCCACCATTGCTGGCCTTGTAAACCTGAAAAAACTAGTCCTAAGATATAACAACATGACAGGATAAATCCCGACCGAGATAGGCAGGCTTGCCAACCTCAAAGGGCTGAGCCTGAGTGCAAATCAGTTCTCCGGAACGATCCCTAGTTCACTAGGGAACCTCTCAGCGTTGATGTTTCTTTATGCTTTCCAAAATAACTTTGAAGGAAGCATTCCACCACTACAACACCTTTCTTCTCTTAGTAAACTTGAATTCGGTGGAAACAAACTCCAAGGAATCATCCCTTCTTCGTTAGGCAACCTCTCTTCAGTAGTATACCTAGATCTTAAGCAAAATGGTCTAGTTGGTCAGATCCCAGAATCATTAGGAAATCTTGAGATGCTTACGATACTTTCTCTCTCATCAAACAATCTTTCAGGTCCCATACCTAGTTCGCTTGGCAACCTCTATGCCCTCACTCAACTTTTTATGGATCATAATGAGCTGGAAGGCCCTTTGCCCCCTTTAATGTTCAATAATCTTTCCTCCCTCGAAACTCTAACTATAGAATACAACAACTTGAATGGGACTTTTCCACCTGATATTGGAAGCAACCTTCCGAATTTAAACTATTTTCTTGTATCAGACAATGAATTCCATGGCATGCTCCCGTCATCTCTTTGCAACACCTCCATGCTTCAATATCTTCAAACATTAGAAAATTTCCTATCAGGAACAGTTCCAGAATGCTTGGGAGCTCAACAAAAGGGCCTGTTTGAAGTGTCAATTGGAGGAGATCAGTTTGAAGCAACAAACGATGCTGATTGGAGCTTCGTGGCTAGTCTGACCAATTGTAGTAACTTGCATGCATTAGATATTGACGCGAATAATCTCCAGGGCATGCTGCCAAATTCAATTGGTAATCTCTCAACACAGCTGCAGTATCTGAACATTGGATACAACAATGTAACTGGAACAATAATAGAAGGAATCGGTAACCTCATCAACTTGCAAACATTCTACATTTTTTTTAACAATCTCACAGGTGCTATTCCAGCATCTCTCGGCAACCTTAATAAGCTGTCTGAATTATTTATGTACAATAATTCTTTGTCTGGACCCTTGCTAGTAACTCTTGGCAACCTTACACGTCTAACTAAACTTCTCCTCAGTAGAAATGCTATAAGTGGACCTATACCATCTAGTCTCAGTCATTGTCCTTTAGAAACATTAGATCTTTCTCACAACAATCTTTCTGGTCCGATACCTAAAGAACTCTTTTCCATATCAACCCTGTCAAGTTTCATCAACATTTCACATAATTCCTTATCTGGGTCTTTGCCATCAGAAGTTGGAAGTCTAGAAAATCTGAACGGACTTGATTTATCTTATAATATGATATCTGGTGAGATTCCATCCTCCATTGGTGAGTGTCAAAGCCTAGAATTTCTCAATTTATCAGGAAACATCCTTCAGGGCACAATTCCACAGTCACTAGGGAATCTAAAGGTCTTCGTAGAGCTTGATCTTTCTCAAAATAATTTGTCTGGGACCATTCCTGAGATCCTTGCCAGACTAATTGGCCTTTCTATATTAAATCTTGCATTCAATAAACTCCAAGGAGGAGTTCCAACTGATGGGATATTTCTCAATGCAACAAAGATCTTAATCAATGGGAATGATGGTCTTTGTGGTGGTATCCCTCAACTAGGATTGCCACCTTGCCCCACACAGACCATCAAAAAAACACATCGAAAACTTGTCATAACAGTCTCCGTATGCAGTGCATTTGCCTGTACCACATTAGTGATTGCGGTGTTTGCACTCCGACAAAGGAGCCGCCAGAAGACAAAAGCACACGTACAAAGGACAGTCTTGAGTGAGCAATATATGAGGGTTTCTTATGCCAAATTGGCTAATGCAACAAATGGTTTTGCATCCGAGAACCTCATTGGAGCTGGGAGCTTTGGGTCAGTTTACAATGGAACAATGAGAAGCAACGACCAGCAAATAGTGATTGCTGTTAAGGTTCTCAACCTTATGCAGCGTGGTGCGTCTCAAAGTTTTGTTGCAGAATGCGAGACTTTAAGATGTGCTCAGCATCGGAACCTTGTAAAGATATTGACTATCTGTTCAAGCATTGATTTTAAGGGCCATGACTTCAAGGCCCTCGTATATGAGTTTCTACCGAATGGGAATTTGGACCAATGGCTGCACAAACATATCATTGAAGATGATGAACCAAAGGCACTAGATCTGACTGCAAGATTAAATGTTGCAATTGATGTGGCATCCTCACTTGATTACCTTCACGAACATAAGCCAATGCCGATTATTCACTGTGATCTTAAGCCAAGTAATGTTCTCCTGGACGGTTCCATGGTTGCTCGTGTGTGTGATTTTGGGCTTGCGAGGTTTCTACATCAAGATATAGGTACATCAAGTGGATGGGCATCAATGAGAGGATCAATTGGATATGCAGCTCCAGGTACCTTTCGTTTGCTCTGTTCAAATGTAGTATTGTACAATGATCTTATTTTCAACTTATTAGATATATATGTTGAGCTCAGCAAAGCCAAGTTTCTACAAAATTTGAAGATCTTATATCTTGAAATTATAAGAAATTAATGTACTACATACTTGTACGTAGTGCTTTGGAAATGAATTTTATACATAATTTTTGTAGACGAGTGTACTAGAATTCGAGGATGTCAGTTTATCTAATTTAAAAGAAAATCTCGTTTTGGTTTGTTTCAGAGTATGGACTGGGCAACGAAGTATCCACCCACGGTGATGTCTACAGCTATTGCATACTATTGCTCGAAATGATTACTGGGAAAAGACCGACAGACAACGAAATTGTTGGAGCCATGGGGCTCCGCAAATATGTTCAAATGGCACTACCAGACAGAGTGAGTGCTATCATTGACCAACAGCTACAAACGAAGACAGAAGATGGTGAACCAACCACTTCAAACTCCAAGCTGAGAATTTCTTGTATCACTTCGATTCTGCAAGTTGGGATTTCCTGTTCGGAGGAGATCGTGTTTCAATTGGAGATGCTCTGAAAGAGTTGCAAGCAGTTAGAGAGAAGTTTCAGAAGCTCCTCTGCAGTGACGAAGCATCATCATCCCACTGAAGGGTTCTCCAGCTTAATCCATTATAGGTGGTTTGTGGATTAGAGCATGAGAATGAGATCGACTTGTGTGAATGCACGATATATTTTACTACTATTTTCAGGAAGCACCAATACTCTTCCAAATAAAGTTGTAACTCCTTTTATATTGTTTGCTTGAACTAAAGCGTTTGTGTGTTTACTTACTTGGCTGGTCCTGGGGCATCCGTTTTATAGCCTGGCGGGATTATTTCGACCTTATTAACAAGGCATATACCAAGAGTTGCGTGCATAATTTATTTTCACAAATCTTGTATGCATTTTTTTTTCTTATTACAAATCTTGCGTGCACAATTTTGTTTCACTAGTTTTGTGCATACTTTTATCTATTCATAAAATTCTTGTGCACATAATTTGGTTTTGCTTAGTAAATTTTGTCACTGGGTGTGGTTGTGCTTGTGCCACCGCGCCCAGCTCGCCCTGCCTCTAGAGCGCCCTGGGGCATCAGCACTGCCAGAGTATGATGTTCGGTGCAAGCTCCGAGGCCAGCTGAAAGTGAGATGCCGGATTGTCGCAGCATTCAGAAGAGCAGAGCAGGCCCAGAAAAACAACCATTAAGGTCAGCAGTTGCATTCTGCAGTGACTGTGATCGATCATCCTGGCTCTTGTAGGCTTCTGTCTTCGGCACACTGCATAAAAAATTTGAATGAGGCGAACCGTGCTTCTTTATATCTGGTGGCGTGAAAGAAATACAAGGAGAGAGGAAGGGAGAAGAAGATCGGCGGTGGTAATTGCTTATACTGCTGACAAAGCTACTGCTCAAGCTGCAAACCTGAAGGATACTGAAACGTCATCGCTGTTGCCAGAATTCTGTCAGAAGGAAGAATGGGAGAAGCCGGAGCACGCAGTCACGCCACGCGGACGAGGGAAGGCGCTGATCAAGAGGAGAGGAGGCTATGGCGCCGTCCCGTGCCAGCGTGAGGCGCGTGGAAAGAAACAAGGACGTGGATTGCCTGACTAGCAAGCAGGGTCGTACGGGCAGTGTGGTGAATCCATTTTCTATTTTTCATCCCTGCATCTTGCTACTTTCAGAGTAGGTAAACCGGACGAGATCGCAACAATTCAATCAAACAAAAAAAATATATATATATACAATTAACCACTTCTCCTCCCTCTCGATCAGGCGCCTGAACGTTCAGACGATGATGACAGGTAGTGATCGAGTCTGGCAGTCACTGTGTTGCACATGAGAGAACATTAACAGTTAGGAGTCCGACTATTGCCTGAAAAACCAGTGTATATTTCAGACATCTAAAATATATGTGGCTAATCCTATAAATACATTTTTATTATATAAATGTTGCAATTAGATCCATCTGCCTCGTCCGCTGTTCCTTTCACGCGTACACGCGCGGCAGGCGGCACATGAGGTCCAGCATCACGTCCGGCACGGCAGCCGCCACCGCCAGGGCAGGAAGCCCGTAGGAACTTTCCTCCCGGCCAGTCCCATGCAGGCCGGCCGGTGCAGTTCAGAGCACGCAGCACTTCCCTGGATGCAACCGCTGGCCCGGCAGTTTCCTCTCCTGGTCGTTGCCTGGTTCGTCGTCCTCCTCCTTATTTCTTCCACCCTCACTAACGCCGCCGTTGCACATCGGTGTCGTGGTCCCGCGGCAAGTGAGTCATCAGCCGGTGCAGAAGCACCAAGGTCCAACGCCGTGCTCGCTGTCGCCGTGTGTAACGACGTGTAGGAGTGTGCCTCTCGTGCACCGTTGGCTCGCTCATCAACCGCACGTTATTTAGTCACACGGTCCAGGCGTCTAGCTAGCGCTGCATAATTGCTCCAGCCCAAGACTACTGCGATCTCATCAAGCCGTATCATATCTCTCTCCCATGACGGACGATCGGACCAACCAAACTGATTTGATGTTTACAGATTTTTAAATAAAATCAGTACAAGCGGTATGCACGTGTTCCATGTAGAGCAAAGCTAAAAACTATCAATATTTTAGAACGAAGTAGGTGTAAATTCTGAATTTATCCAAACTAGATATGTACACCACAACTTTTCCCCCAAACAAGTTACATGTACACCTCAAAAGAATGTTAGTGTTTGTCAACTATATATCCGATCTAGATGATCTTTTTGAAAGTTTATATATAGACAAAATTACCCCTTCAGCTACATTGCAGACAAAATAGTATATGCCTATCCCCACACAGGATCTTTTTGTCCCAAACATCATCGTAGGATTTTAAATTTAACCCTTCATTAGTTCGTAAACATACCAGCAATCATCGTCACGAAATACTAAAGACCAAGCAGCCTCACGTGGCATTCCCTGTCGTTTCAGTTGCTGCGTCGCACGCCTCGTGCTCCTTCCCCAGTTTGGCTGCGTGCCCGCGTCCCTCTCCCCAGATCGCAAGGAACGAACCCACCACCACCCGCCCTCTCGACGCGGCATTTCCTCGAACGCCCCGCGGCCGCCCATGGGCTCCCTCCCGGTGCCAGCCCCGGCGGAATGCGCCCCCGCGCCCCTGCGCGGCGGCGCGACGGTGTCGGCGTCGGACCTGGCGCCGCTCTTCTCCGCGCAGCGGCGGCACCTGGACCACTTCTTCGACCGGCTCGACATGTCGCAGGCGGCGGCGTTCGCGCAGGCGCTGCTGGACGCCCCGGGCGCCGTCTTCTTCACGGGGGTGGGCAAGTCGGGCATCGTGGCGCGCAAGATCGCGCAGACGCTGGCGTCGCTGGGGTTCGCGCGGGCGGGGTTCCTGGCCCCCGTCGACGCGCTCCACGGCGACATCGGCGCGCTCTTCCCCGGGGACGTCCTCGTGCTGCTCTCCAAGTCGGGGGCGTCCGACGAGCTGCTCGCGCTCGCGCCCTGCGCGCGCGCCAAGGGCGCCTACCTCATCTCGCTCACCTCCGCGGCGTCGGGGGCCGACTGCCCGCTCGCCGCGGCGTGCGACCTCAACGTCCATCTCCCGCTGCAGGGGGAGGTCTGCCCCTTCGGCCTCGCGCCCGTCACCTCCACCGCCATCCAGATGGTGTTTGGGGACACCGTTGTCGCCGCCATCATGGAGGCAAAGCGACTATCCCGGGACCAGTACGCCTCCAACCATCCCGCTGGCAAGATCGGCAAGACCCTCATCTTCAAGGTAATCGAATCAATCACCTCTAAACCTAACATAAACAGGCTGCTGGCATTACAGTTACTTGCTTTTTTAGAAACGCTCAATTACCTTGTGCCGACACCTGGTGCGAGACATCAGATCCCAGACACCCAGATGCTTTCTCACTGGTAGGATTACTCCACCGTTGCGCGTCGGTGGCGGTAGGATTGGTTCAAAATTGCCTTGTTTAAATGCTCATTATTGATTGGTTGATTCGGTAGTTTTGTCGCTATCCAACCGACATTTTGGCTACCTATCATGGCCTTTTTGATATGGACGGGATCTTATTAGTCGTCATTTTCGTAGCCTTTTCATTGTCACAAGAAGAATACAACAAGCTCTCAAAGCAAAGAAGAAAAATACAAGAAAGTGCCACGTCATTTGTGTGCATTTTTGTTTAATTGTGCCCATTATCTACGAATGTCACAGCAGAAGATGATGGGTTGGGTGTGCATTGTCATATTTGAATGAATGTTTTTTCTGTTCATCTGCAAAGTAGTTACTGAATTCTAAAAACAAGATCTGTCTTGTCTCTTCAGCCATCCGATTTCTGTGTGACTTTTGGTGTTAAATCAGCATGTGCAATATCTTGTGCTGCCACCCAGTTGGAGACATACAATGCCAGATGCTTATTACTACTATGATTCCTTTACCGTTGCGTGTCGGTGATGGTGGGATTGGTCCAATAAATAGCCCTGGTGAAATACGCTTTATGATTGGATAATTTTGTCGCTATCCAACCGACATTTAGTTTCTGTTTGTCGCTACCTATCATGTTCTTTTTTATGCATATGGAGGAGATCTTATTACTTGTCGTTTTCGCAATCTTTCCATTGTCTCAAAAAAGAATACAACAAGCTCTCAATGCCGAGAAGAAAAATACAACAAAGTGCCTCATCATTTGTGTGCATTTTTGTTTGATTGTATCCACTATCTACAATTGTCATAGCATAGGATGATGGGTTTGGTTTGCATAACTTGTCATATTTGAATGAATGCTTTGTTCTGTTCATCTGGAAAGTAGTTACTGAATTGAGTAAATCTTGTCTCTTCAACCATCTGATTTCTGTGGGGCTGTTGTTGATAAATCAGCATGTGCAATATCTTGTGCTATTACTACTAGGATTCCTTTACCGTTGCATGTCGGTGTCGGTAGGATTGGTCCAATAAATAGCCCTGGTGAAATGCACTTTATGATTGGATATTTTGTCACCATCCAACCGACCTATTTTTTTCTGTTTACGGTTACCTGCAACTGTCCTTTTTAATATGCACATGTCTTTTTTTTTTTGCCTTTTACTGAATTCTGAAACAAGAGTACGCTTGTCTCTTCGACCATCTGATTTCTGTGGGACTGTTGTTGTTAAATCAGCATGTGCAATATCTTGTGCTGCGGTGCTGCCACCCAGTGGGAGACATAAGATGCCAGATGCTTATCATTACTAGGATTCCTTTACCGTTGCGTGTCAGTGAAGGTGGGATTTATCCAATAAATGCTCTGGTGAATTGCGCTTTATGATTGGATAATTTTGTCGCTATCTAACTAACATTTTCTTTTTATGGTTACCTGCCACAGTCCTTTCTATATGCACATGCCATTTTTGCGTTTCTTTCTCTGTTGCCAGAAAAACAAAACAAAGGAGTTCCTAATCATTTATGTTTATTATCGATTGTCTAATAGTGGCAGTTATTAACAAGCTACGTAGCTCTGGGTGATGTGTAGGGCCAGCTGTTCATGACATGACATGACATGACATGTTTGAATGAAGCCTTGTTCACGTGCAAAGTAGTTACTGAAAATGAAAACAAGCTTAGATCTTGTTTTCCCAGTTATCTGATTCCTGTGGGTGTTGTTATTGATCCAGCATCAGCATGTGCCATTTTCTTGTTTCTATAGGTGAGGTGTGTCTTTTACACTCTTTGTTCTTACACAAAACACCTTGCAGGTTAAGGATGTTATGAAGAAACAGAATGAACTTCCTCTGTGCAAGGAGGGAGATATGATAATGGAGCAACTCACTGAGCTCACCAGTAAAGGTTGTGGTTGCCTGCTTGTGGTTGATGAAGAGCATCATTTGATTGGGACCTTCACTGACGGTGATCTCCGGAGGACACTGAAGGCAAGCGGACCAGCTATCTTCAGTCTCACAGTTGGAGAGATGTGCAACAGGTTTGTCAACATTAACTTGCTATATATTACCTGGCCTGTATGAATTCCTTCTCTCGTAAGTACAGCGGTATTTGTAGGATGCTGAGATCTTTTCAGCATATCTGGAATTTGGAAATGGTAAAGTGCAAGCAGTACTTTTGTTGTTCTTTCCATCTTTTGTTTTCATCCTATTTCTGAAGTATTGCTGTTTTATAGACCATATAAATTCGCATGTATTAACCTTACAGATTGCAGTAGTAGCTGTACTATGAAAAACACAAGTCTCTCTGTCCCTAAAATAACGAGTTGCCGAGTTGCCTATATCCTCGATACATCATGCTAATAAATGAAATTCAATATAATGTGCTAAATGTTTATTATGCATTATATAGCTCTGGGGTTCATTGTTTTTGCAGAACTGTATATGTATATACCTAGTTAGCTACATCGTGTTTATTGAGAATAAACTTTTTTTTGGTCAGCAGCAATACAATACTGTGATAAACAGTTTTGAGTGAGAATAAGTAGTTTTCTTACTACCTCTGTTTTATTTTTTCAAGAGTTGGTTTTCATTGCTTGGCTCTGTTAATTTCTCGTATGAACTTTGTTTACACGTTCAAGATTTGATGTAAGATACACTATCAAAGAAATAAAGTTTGTCTCATTATCAAACTGGATTCGGAACATCTCTCCTGCTTATTCTGATCTTTCAAGTCGATATACCAGGCTGCATATTCACCTGTTCATTGTGACATTCAATGAAAATAAATGTCTTTAGTGTTTCAGTGGCCAACTGTTTTGTGTACAAATGCTCACTTCCATATAATTGTGATGTCATATCTTTCATTATATTAGTGGATTTTTCCTAGTCTAAAGCTAGATGCTAGAGCCTTGTCTAACTTCTCTGCATTATCTTACAGGAGTCCAAGAACAATCACTGCAGAGGCAATGGCAGTTGAAGCCATGGAGAAGATGGAGTCACCACCTTCACCTGTACAGTTCTTGCCTGTTGTCAACGAGAACAACATCGTGTGTGGGATCATCACATTGCATGGATTGGTCTCTGCCGGATTGTAGACTTCTGTGGTTCTGTGGCATCATCAACTTCTGTTGGATTGTAAGCTTATGTGCCAGCATACTGGGTTCTAAACTTCTAGTTGCAGATATCCTTGCCGCCCAGCTCATACTAGGAGACTTTTTATTGCTAGAGTATTTATGTGGAGCCTAGACTCTTCAGTGTACCTTATGTATAGTGGTGGATAAGAGGAATGTGGTACACTGCTGTAATGCTTGTGTTTTGTACTTAATTTATTTAAAATGCCGATTATCTTGGTTTCTCTTAATGCATCCGGGTGTGTGGCAGACTGAGCTCACGCACTTTGTAAACATTTTCAAATGCAAATAGATAAGCTCACTACATCAAGCTCAATTGATGCGTACCAAGCACAGAATCGTTCACAAATCACAAGCAAGCTTAAAACGGCTAACTCGATTAGAAATATGCATTTAGTAGGCGTGAGAGTTATGAGAGTTATACATGCACTCAACAGACACAATGGTTCATCGTGCTCCATCTGGCTTTTAAGTCTTTTAAATTCCTGAAATCTAAAGCAGATGGCAGTATCCTAAGACATTGTCCAAGCACACCGATCCTCCATACGTCGCAGCAGCAACTTCTACTGAAGCCCAAAAGCCTCCATCTGCTTCACCTTTCCCATTCAGAATCTGGGTGTGGACGCTCTACCCTGGGCTTGCTGGTAGCTGGAGGAGCTGGATGGTGATTGGTTAAAGCCTGATCCCAACCCATGATATGCGGCAAAGCAAACTGCATGAATACAAAGGCCAGGCGGTCAGAAAGTATAAACAGAGCACTATCCAATATATACTCCTGCTAGAAAGTAAGTAATTCAATTAGTGAACAACAGTGGTTATGTGCAAGTGTCAAGACGTCCATGACTCATAGGCACACACAAATCATTTTCAACAAAATAAAGTTCAGTGGCACTGAAAATTCCATATGCCTGAAAACTCTGGCCAGGCATGAACTCCATGGCAATGCTGATATTTTATTATGGTTCTGGTGACATTGATAGACAAAAAATGGAAACATTGAAACTTACACTCAGAGTTGTGCGCATCACAGCAAACTCTGCTTTTGTGATAGGGACTGAAAGACGATCATTAGTCTTCTCCGCACTGTTCACAACAGCTGCAAAAAAAGGTTGCATTTTCGAGAAGAATCAATTAGTAGACAAAGAAAGTTTTAACCAGGTACAAGGGAAAATATCAGATAAAAGAACATTGATGTCACACTATAATAGTAAGTGCTAAGTAGCCACAGCACGAAGCATTTCCTTTTTCAATTCAGGAAGCTGTTTTAACAGTGGCAAAAGCTCCAACCTAATACAAGAGACTATCTGATCAATGGGCAATGCCTCAATAGTATTCACAAGATTCTCATATGTCCTTTCCTGTAAAGCTTTTAGGCTAGTAGCAGTGCTCAATATTTGGTAGATCAGATCTTTAACATCACAAAAACAGGCAATTGAAAAAATGAAATGGAAGAATCACTTACTTATATTAACAAAGTATCCACTGTCATTGCCAAGTGGAGTGACCGACAGCGATTTTTTCACCATTCCTTCATTACTTGATCACAAAAAGAGTCGAGTTAGAATGATAATATGCAAACATAACTTCTGTCTGATCGTTTGTGTTCATGCAGTACCACAACAAACCTTGACTTCATGGATGGGTCATGGAAAAATTCACAGGATTCAGCAGGCCCAAGACTTATCAAGCTTCCAACTTCAGTTGGATTCAGAGCAAAGAGCTACATAACATATATTCCACAATCATAAAATTAAGGCACATGTAGTTGGCAAAAAATACTAATAGGTCTTATTCAGAGTTGTTATCTTCACGAGCAAATAAACTACAAAAGAAATAACGGCTACCTGTTTCTTTGTAAAGTCATACTTCCTTGGTCCAACAGCAGGAAAGAAGGTCAACATTATTGATCCATTTCTGCTCACTCGAGATCCTCCAGACTAATAAAACAGAGAAATTATGATGTGGAGGAAGAACAATGTATGCCCAAAAAACAATTAAATCTAAAAGGAAACATACTTCTAATTTGCTGAAACTTGGCAGTATAGGTTGTACAGAAAGTGCAGCCTTTCCCTTGAACACAGTATAGCTTGCATACTTTTTGGCAGACAAGTTCTCTGCATATAAAGGGATTAAGCAAACATCAATATTAAGGTTAGCACTCAGCACGCAAAAGGCTGGTTAATAACAAGAACAGAGACGAAGGCTTCACCATCAAGATTTGCTGCTGAAGTTGAAACAGCTTGTTGGAATGTCAATGAACCACTCCAAAGAGATTCTTTTAGATCAAAACCTCTCCTGTCAAAGGAAGACAAGCGTTAATAACTTCAAATAGTCATTTAACTCATCGATTTACAGATTTCAGACTACAGTAGTGTCAGATGTAGATCCATCCAGCTGGCAAAAAAAAGCTCCACACTCCAGAAACATACCACAACAAAAAGAATGGCTTGGATATGAAATCTAAAGGTTCAGTGGTATTTTTCAAACACTAAGACCTTTCACCTTTGCATGATGTTAATCATCAAGCAGTCAGCAGTGTACATTAATACTTGGTAAAATCTAAAATAGGAGCTACACAAACATATCAAAGCTGAAAAATAATAGCAATTGTCATCTGTGTACAAAACAGCTAATTTTCAGCATTACTTGTATTCTCGTGATTACATAGCAGCATCATATCCAATCCTAAATAAGTTATTGACAGTGGTAGGTTTGATCTTAACGATTTGCCATTTCGCCTAACGAGATTAACTATTCATTCAATGCATATCAAGCACATCAGCTAGTCGACACATTACACTTGAGGCAAATTGATTTAAACTAGGTACAGGAATTACATCCTGAACACTGGATACTATTTATAGTATTGAATAATAACTCCGCCAACAGAAGGGAGAGATAAGTAATGTTCATTCTCGACAGCCAGCCAAGTCCTGTTATGATTCATAGCTGCAGAATTTCGCACATGAATGTGCAATCCACAAACGCAAGTGAAGCCGGGGAATCCTCTACAGAGAAATCCGCACCTATCAGAAAGCATATCATTTGTGGAAGCGAGGTACACAGGAACAACACACCAGTGCATAAACCCTACCCCTAAAACCCCCGGGCAGGGGCCTCCCTGACTACAGCAGCAGGCACACCACTACAGTACGCGCGCCGGCTCACCCAATCGAAACCCCACCCCAGCGGCTCCGAGAGCGCCGAACATCGCGCCCGGAAATTACGCACACGAATAGACGAATGGCACCGCGGCGGCGGCGGCGGCGACCCGCTCCGGGGAGCGGGGTGTGGGGAGAGATAGAGCTAGGGTTGAGGGCCGCGGCTCACCTGGAAGTGGAGGGGAGGAAGCGGGAGAGCCGGAACATCGTCTCGTCGCCTTGAAGGTCGCCGCGGCGGAGGGGAGGGGAGGGGAGGGAAGCGGAGCGGAGCGAGCGCCGTGGACGGGATGAGGAGCAAAGCGAGTTTCGTCTTCGTCTCGCTGGGGCGGGAGGCCAAAGCGCCGTCTGTCTGGGGGAGCGTGTAGGTGGCAGAGCGCCTTTACGGGCCGAAACCTAAGACATGGGCTGTCCATGCCACTCAGACTAAGGCCCAATAATCAGCCTCTTGGTTCCGAGTTTTGTTTTTAAGAAAAAAATGAATATCTTTGAACCTAAGAGTCTAACACGGATCAATTTACATCCACCTGTCAAGTTGTTATATGTAGGCATAAATTTACTCTATTTCTTAATGTTATTAGGGCACCGTTTGAAAGAGAATGCAAAGAAAGCGTGGAGTTGCCCGTTCAATAGGAATGTTTTCAAAACTCGTAATGGTGCTATGTTCATTTGTTCTCGATGTTCAAGACACCTTCCAAAATAATCTCAGCAGTTTATGAAAACTTTTAAATTGTACAGAATCATTATGCCTTCAAGTTCTCCAAAATTATTCAGCCTACATAAAAAAACACAAGTTTTGTTTCTCATAAAATCTTTCCTTATTTGTGGTTGTAGTTCACCTATTCGAATTTAAATTCAATATAATGGAAGACTTTAAGATAGCATGTCATAGCATGCAAAAAGAAATCATAGTTTGTATTACCCAAAAAAAACAGTGTGTGTGCAGGCGTGCAGCTATTTGAATGGTGTTTTAAAGGTTTAAAAGAGAAGTAACACAAAGTTTTGTTTTCCTTTTGATTAAGGAAAAAAGGACCAAACAAAGGGTAAATATCCACTAACCACATGAGACATTCGCCCTTCGCCCTTGTTTGGGCTTTTCTTTGTTTTAAAAAAAATCCTCTTGAGATGACTTTGTTGATGGAAGCATGATTTTCTAGTGTCAATAAAATATGATTAATTCAAAAAATCCTTGTTGTAGCTCAATAGATTTTTTTATGGAGGTAAACTCTGCTTTCAAAGAGAAAATCACGAGTCTCACATTAAAATGTTCACCTGAAAAGCACTGGGGACACAAGCTAACTACACAAAGCTAAAAAAAATACCGCTCAATAGATCAATAACAGTAATAATGATTTTGCCATTTGTGCAATGCATCATGTTTATTATTGCCGATTTACTTGCGATCTAGATGTAGTACCTTTTCAAATACTTGGATATATAAGAATTGTAGGTGCAGAATTTCTCTTAAATGTGTGAAAAAATGTGTTGGCACGTCAAGCATTGCAATTATGTTTGAAGGGAGAAATCATTGGACCACCACAACCCACAAGATTTGTTCGAAAAGAATACAAGGAACCACCGATCTCTATGCCTCATTGACACAATTCTGCGAGTTCATTACTTTCTCCTGTCAATTTATCCTCTGCCTGGACGAGGAAGATCATCGCTCGAAGAACTCAATTTTACAGATCGTCACAAGCACTAAAATTTCTTTACGCATCATACATGCATCACAAAACTGGAGCATGTTGGGGCTAAACGGGGGAAGGAGAAGTAACTACTAGCTTAGGTGGATTTCGATTTCGATTTCTGAGCAGCAGGCGGCCCGCAGAAGGCTTCCCGGTTGACGGCTGCGCCGCCGCGCACGAGGAAGTGGCCGAGCGACGGCGTGCTGGTCGCCGTGACCCGGTTCTCGTCGCACAGGAACTCCCGCCCGCACGCGCGCTCCACCTCCCGCTCGTAGTCGTGCACCATCACCTCCGTCTCCGTGCCCTTGGTCCGCGCCATCACCGCCGCCGAGTAGATCGCCGACATCCGCCCCGGCGACCCCTCCGTGAACCTTCACACCGTACCATGGCAAAATCATCAGCTAATGAATTGGCTTCTTTCCTTATTCATCAATCCAAGAAACCATGGAGGGCGCGGCATATGCATTGGCACGTACCCGCGCGGGCCGTCGACGAGGATGACGTCCCAGGCGACGTCGTAGAGCTGGTTGGGGAGGTCGTTGAGGGCGAGTCGGCACTCAGAGAAGAGCAGGTTCTGGAAGGGGCGGCACTCGGCGGCGCGCGCGGCGCGGGCGGCGTCGAGGAGGTCGGGAAACTCGCGCACCGCCGTGGCGTAGGCCACGTCGTAGGCCTCCAGCCCCGGGTGCTTCCCCTCCAGGTGAGCCACGTAGTAGGGGTTCTCGTCCAGGAACACCGTGCGCCCGCCGTGGTTCAGCGCGCGCCACAGCGGGGTCTCCGCGCCCAGCCCGAACACCAGCAGGTTGCACGGCGCGCGCCGCCGGAGCACCGACGCGATCGCGCGCACGTCGGGCTCCGGCATGCTCATCGACGAGTTCCCCGCCGCCGCCGCGTAGTGCACCAGCGCGTCGAACACGTACCGCGGCAGGCCGCCGCCAGCCTCCTCGGCGCCGGCACCGACAGTGAAGGGCGCCGCGCCCTGGTATGCCGCCCCGGCCGAGGCGCGCGCCGTGGAGAACACGGTGAGGAGGGACACGCAGGTGAACAAGGCCAGGAAGACCACCAGCCACATGCACCGGGAACAGCCATGGAACGGAGTGGGCGACGCCGGCGACATCCCGTTCAGGGCCTTGTTCGACGACGTGTGGACGACGAGCAGCTTCGGCCCGGCCATTGCCTTCATCATCTTGTCCTCTGGTTTTGTGTGCTCGTGTGTGTCTAGAGTGAAGGCTGACAAAGGTTTAGTATATGAGGATGTTGTGCAGATGGAATGGCCACTCACACTGACATTCTTAGGTGAGAGATCAGAGTTGGCAAGGGAGGAAGGAATGGAGGTTGGGATGGGGATGGGGGTTGAGAGGGGCTGACAGCATGCCAAAGCTAGCTGAATTAAGCAAAGTTAAATAAGCTCATGTTGGATTAGTAGTTGGCATGTTTGGCAGGAAAGCAAACCAAGGTTTAAAATTGCTTGAGGGTTGCAACCTGCAAGAGGCTTTGCTTCAGTGGCTCAAATTTGGGTAGGTTTTGATGGCACTCTTTGATTTTGACATCAAATCTTTCTCCTAACATTAACAATAACATTTCCCTTCTAACCAGTTTTTTTTAAAAAAAATGAAAATGAGAGCACAACAAAATATTGTTTGGAATGCGGTAATTTTTCTCAATTCTTGTGTTTCCTAATAAATGAAGGTGCTTCAAAGTTGAAATTTGTTAGTACCAAATAGGCCCAAAAAATTTGGAATGAGCTGAATGTGAATATTCCCTGGACAACCTAGTCATGACACTTTTTTCAGGCAAGTGAGGACCCCATGGTTTTTGGCATTGTACAGTACCAATCTGCCACTGCCTGATGAGTGATGAGGCAAGAGCATCATCGAAACGCAACAGAAGATGGCACCAGGTTTTGGAAGGGCAGCCGGCAGCTTTCTGACCACCACCAGACGTATATGAAACAAAAGCAGCCAGGAGAGCATATCAGGTTTGGTGAGAAAAATTGCGCTAACAAATGAAGACTGGAATTCCTTGACTGTTCGCAAGATGCTACCAGCAGCAAACACTTAGAACGTAAGCTACAGGCGTGTCAGGAGCTAAAGTTGTGCTTCTGCAGATAGGAAGTGCCTCTCAGCTTCTCTCTCCGTTGCTTTCAAGTGAAGCCTCGGCAAAACCGGGCATGAAACACGCATCGCCTGCCCATTCCTTGTGCATTCCAAAAGGGCCAGAACCATTACACATTTACATTGACAGGAAGTAATTCGAAGACGCGACATACCAACGCCAATAACAATACCATAAAAGCATGGGTTGGGCATCCAAACGGAAAGACAAAGGATGTGTAAACGAACCTTTTATTGTAGCAGGTAGTGATGGCAATGCTCTATCTTCTTTGCAGATTTTCTCATGAATATCACTGCTAAAACCAGTTTTCAACTCGATGAATCAAAAGCGAAGGGGACCAAGGGGCATACTATCAGTTCCTTCAAACTTTCTACCCAGTTTCAGTATGTGCGGGGTCGAAGCTAACCGCAAAAAGATTCTTTTGACATTCAACTATTGGAATTTGATGACCATGCATCCATGCCAAACATCTTGACACGTTCCATCAGCCGAAAGCACAAGTACAATACAAGGGATAGAGATGGAAACTTTCGTTCATAAAGTTTGGCATCGGCAATGTATTTACTATTACTTAACAGATGCATCTCTGCCATCCCTGCAGTAAAGAAGCAGTAATAGGAACAGAACAAAGGCTTTACAAAATCTCACGGGTATCATGATCATTGGTTCATTGCCAGGTGTGACCTAGATAACCACAGCAAGATGTAACCAGGATCATGCAGTCCCGCACCAGTAGGCCAAGTGCTCATCCTTGCGAGATGTGCTAAAGAGCCCACCACATTTCAAGCAAATGAAGCTGCTCCCATCGGCAAACGCATCCAGGATGATCTGCTTCCTTCCGCTCTCAGCAAGAATGCAGGCCTCATCAGAATTCAGCATATCAACAGGGTCTGACCCAGGTCCTTGTGCAGGGTTAGTATTTGATGACTGGGCCTCTGCTATGGCACATTGGGCAAGCAAAGAGGCAAGCTCATCAACACTAGGAGTGGCCTGCAACCTCTGTGCATAGAGTTCGCGCGCACGGTTCATTGTCTGTATGAGAGCTTGTTCACCACCTTTAGATCTTATGGCCAAGAGAACCTGCATAGTTTCATAAGTTCAGAATCAATATAACACATACAGATGAATAGTTGTGAAATGAGATAAATAATCGAGACTCAACACTGCAAGATAAGTTTAAAAGGCTAAAATTTTTAAAATTGCCACAAAACTCGTCACGTAATCATCATCATAAAAAGCAACAGTATCAGTCAGGATTATTGGGATATGGACAAATTGAAACAGAAGTCTTCCAGTAGGAATCAAAATAAAAACTATGCATTTGAATAGACCAGAATACTTGACTCGTCACACTGCCCATGTTTGATTCATTACTAAGAAATCCTACAACATTATTATGAGGTACACATCACCACAATCATAGGATCTCACAGGCAACAGCAAAGGTAGTCTTATATTGCGTAAATGTCGATCTGAAAAAATCAGTTCCACTAACATAGGTACATAGCTTGGGGTCCAGGCAGGAAACGCTAATGACATAGTATGGTGTTGCAGTTGAGAAGCAATTAGTCTACTACTGCGATCCACACAAAAGACCTTCTCATGTAATGCATCAGGTAATATGCTATAAATGTCTAATCCAGACAAGATATGGAAATTCCAACAACATCACACACCAAGACAGGCCCTGACCAGTTTGCTAAGAAGTTCTCATGCAAGTCGAGAAACCCCCGAACCCTGCCCCATCCATACACAGCAACACCACCTTAGACCTGTGTTTTGGCATGGGACAGACAGCGGATTTTTTTTAACCCCAGCCTGAAATTCACTCCCATGGGGAGTCGAACCCAGGACCTGAGTATTGCTACTCGAGCCACCTAACGAACTCAGATATGAGGCCGTTTCGCATTGCACACTAATACATATATAGTAAGATTCCTTAGGCCTATATTGCCCTGTACTCCTGTGTAAGATTAGTACTGTAGACTCAACTAATTTTATAAGGGTACCAAACACTAATTGTGGGCTGTGGCTTTCATCAACTTTTCCCACCCTACCTTCTACTTTTACCCTTACTCACCTATAAAAAGTTTTGATAATCATTTTTAACAGGCCAAATCCAAAATGGTTAATATGGAACAGAAGATCAAACATTATCAAATGTGCCCTGCACATATGGGATAGGACACCACCAGTTTTACACAAAGATCACACAGCACATTAAGGTGTACCCAAGCTGTCGTTGAAGTTAGATGAGATTCCGTTGTGTTAAGCATTTTATCCAAATAATATAAATTTGCTAACTAGTAAGGTTCATCACAAGAGGAAAATAAGACATACTCTTAAAGCACAACTTGGCTTCTTGAGCTTAAGTCACAGGCCCTTACTTGGGTGCCATCAATGATCAGATCAGATAACACATTGCAGCCTTGAACAATCCATCATAAACAAAAATTTAGCCTACAAACTTCTACAGATAAAACACACACCATACCCAAACAGTTACGAGAACATTTAAAATCGCACACCCACAGTAAGATAAAAAGAGAAGTTACTACATTTCCATGTTATAGAGGGGAAGGAAAAGTGCATTTTTCACAATATGCCACCACCCCGAAAAGTTTGAGGATATGCTACTCGCCTACTCCATGCCTCATTGTTGTTCCAAACTGGGCCAATTCAGTGAGATATCGAAGTGGAAATGCCTTTCTAAGTTTTAGAGGAGTGTCATGTATCCTCATAAGAACCAAAGACATAAAGTACACACAGAGACAGATAGAATTAACATAGAGACCTTAAAAAAATTAACCTTATGGCAGTGCGAGAAGAAGTCAGGCAACCAAACATCGCCTATATTTAATTAAAGCCATATGACGATAGGGTTACAGATGGTAGTCATTGAATTTTGCTGACCGTTAATGTTCAGAATTGGAAAAAAATGGATAAAACTCAAACGGAAAGGGCTTGGACTGTATTGGGAACCGGCCATATGTCCCAAATCAGCAGTGCATGCAATGCCAACAGAGCTAGCTGCAATTGCGCGGTCCAATTAGCTAGAGCACATAGATCAACAGTATAGCGAGGCGATACCATAGATGAGTTGACAATGATCAACATGACAGCTTTTCATTACTGGGTAACTACATGTGTCTATCAGCATTCAGCAATGTCTTTGGTTCTTATTCACTGTGCCACTGGAACTTTGATGGTGAATCACACACTGAAATGGTGAGGTACATGAACATGATGCGCTTAAAAGACCACAAGCAAACAGTGCACTGCGAGGATTCTGGAAATACACATTTTTGGAAGGATAAGTTACAAGAGTTCCAGACAAAGGAGAAAGGCAGTAGTGGTTAAGATGCGTGTGCATAAAGCCACAATTTCCTTTCTTCCCTTCTTGAGGGGAAGAACCTGGAGAATACTCCTTTCGCTTGCCCAAGAAACAGGTATAGAAGAGATTCGAAAGGGATAGCTGCAAAAGTAGCAAGGCACCTAAGCACCTACCCGTAGCATCATCCTCTAGAACGAATCGTACCTAACCAATCCCAAACCCTAAGACCTAGAACGGATCACACCTAAACCTCCCTTTGGCCTCTCCGCGCCAAACCTCAAGCCGGATGGATAACGCCATTGGGAGCCCGGCCCCAAAAGAGATCGAACCAGGGGAACCTCACCGCGAATCCGCGATCGTCTAGCCACGCGATTGATCAGCTTCCAATGCGTACGATACGTGACGGAAAAAGAAAACACGGATTCCCCATATCATCGCGGACGCCGGGCGACGGTGGAGACGAACGCGAGACGACAGCACGCGAAATGGAGACCGAACGGAGAAGGGGACAGGGGGAGGGTTCTCACCGCCTGCAGGGCGAGGGACGGCTTGCCCTCCTCGAGCAGCCCGCGGGCGCGGGACAGCATGCTCCACCCGTCCCCAGCCGCTGCCGGCGCCGGAGCCGGAGCCGGAGGCTGAGGCGCGGGGTCCATCTCCATCTCGACGTCGGGCGGGTCCATCGGCGGCGCCGTCGATCTCGCTCGCTGCCTCTCTCCTGTACTTCGCCGACGGGGAGGGAGCAATTCGCTGCTGGCGGGCGAGACGGCGGCTGCGGTGCCAGTGCCACGCCTCCAGATGCTTCCAGGTATGCGTGGCGGCTTTTATGGTTTGTCAAGTCTCTGGTCTAGTTCTAGAGAAACGAAGGAAAGCACCTCCCGTTTTCCTTAACTAAAACGGTCTACGTGACAGTACTTACTTTGATGACATTGACATGTTTCGGGCTTAATGGCACGACGTAAATAAAATCAGATTAGCTAAACTACACTGGAACAGGATTAGTTTCTTTTCCTTGTAATTTTGGAAGCTAGGAAATTAGGGTTTAATCTTTTAGATTTGAAGAAGGTGTGTAACTACATATGGTGTATTTGAACCGAGTTTCAGGGCTAGAGTGACAGGTAACAATGGTAATGGAAACAAAGAAGGTGGCGGAAGGGTTGCCCGCCACAACTTTTTAATATGTGGGGTTGGTAACAAGGCAGTAAGGTGGCAGGAACCTTTACCCGTCACTCGTAATGATGGATATTCGATTGGGTGATGAAAGGGTAACGATGACTATAAATGGCAAACATGGACGCGCTTAGATCCTTCGCCCAGCACTATGGCACCTTGTTGAGCGAGGATAGTGAGCAAGGATGTGTGTTTGCTTCCCCCACCCAAGCTCCTCGGTGAACGGGTAAGACATGGCGTCGGTAAATGAGACATCAAGATGGCGGGAATGTCCCCCGCCACATACGGTTAACACGTGCGACGGTAATGAGACAACAAGATGGCAACAACATTTCATACAATCACGCCACATGCAATGATGGAGATCCGGCTGGACGGTGAAACAGTAGCGGCAACTACTATAGTGACAAATTATAGTATAATTAGTTAGGACAATTTGATACCACTCTTTGATCTTTTATTTTTCCCACCTCTTCATATTCTTGTTTTTTTCCTCTTCACCCTCTTTTATCGATACATAGAAGCTGCTTCACACTCTTATCTTGATCACATGGTTGATGCTCCAACGGTTGAAGTAATGGCAGTGAGAGATGGCCTGCTGCTAGCACAACACATTGGCACAACACATTTAGATTGTTTAGAGGTTGTTGAAACATTGTAATAAGGAGGTTTTTTAACGGTAGTTGGTGCACCGACCTATGACAAATGTAATCATTTGTGTGGTTGGACTTCCCATCTATTTCTATGAGCACTTTGATCGGAAGGCAAATCAGGTGGCATATGTTTTATCTAGGGAGGCTATGTCTTCAAAACTTTCATGTATTTGGGTCGATGAACCCCTAACTTCATTCTAGAGAGTTTGATAAATGATGTAACATTGTTTACAAATCGTGCCACATGGCATTCCCCCAAAAAAAGAAGTTGTATTGTGCATACTTGTGTCTCGAGAGGGAAGCTGGCTTTGAAAGAAGTTCATTGTTTCACGCAGTGGAAGGAGGCCTTGAATCCTCCTCTACCATCCATCAAAAAGCCTGCCTTCAAGATTCTCATTTGTCCATCGATTGGATGTATTGACCACCAACCATGTCACACCCCAAAATTTCTATTTTGGGATGTGAACCAAAAACACTAAATAAACTAAAGGATTTATTAATTTCTTTAAAATTAGCCAAGCTTTTATTCTTTTGTTGTCATTATAAAATGATAAAAAGTGTGATTTTATAAAACTTTTATAATAAAAATGGGTTTGTGCTTGGTGCCTTGTTTTGTTTTGCTGGTGTTTGAAAAAGAATTTCTAAAACCCGAGCAAGACACGGCTAAGTTCTCTTCGTGTTTGAAAATAAAGCTTCGAAAACCCAAGTTTGCCTCAAGAAAGTTTTGGAAAACGTTTTCAGAAAAACCCTTTCCCTTGCATAGATAGATAGAGAGAGCCTTTCCTTTCCCTCTTTAGGGTGGCCATTGCTCTAACTAGACACCATCCTCTACCTAGCCCTACCAGATCTAGTTCAGTCTTTAGACATCCCTGGCTTGCGCTAGTCTATCCTGGCCGACCTAGCTTGCTCTGGCCTCTCCTAGCCTCATCTGGCCAGCTTTGGCCAACCAGGGCTAGCCATAGCCACTTGTGGCCACTCACAGTCGGCCATGGCCAACTTCGACCGGCCACAAGCCAGCCATAGTCTTCTTTGAGCCTTTCTGGCCTCAACTGGCCAACCATGTCCCATGTAGCAATAGCCCAGCCTAGCAACCTCAGACCAGCTCCTACTTAGTTCGGCCACTCCTGGCATTACCTAGCCTTCCCTGGCCCCATCTAGCCTCCAATAGCCAGCTATGGCCAGTTCCAGAAGCCATGACCAAACCTGACCGGCCACGACCAGTAGCAGTCGGCCATCAGCGGTCGCGGCCAGCCAGGCCACCATGCCAGCAGCCAGGCCGCGAGGCAGCCCAGCCATGGCAGGCCGTGAGCAGCCTCGCCACCAGCCCGCCAAGCGTGCGCCTGCCTTCTTCTTGGGCTGAGAGGCCGAGGCCCATCAAGCCCGCTGTAGCACCGCCGCGCTTCTCTCCTTCTCCCGTGTCACTGACCAGCGAGGCCCGCCACCGTGGGGCCCATGCTACAGGGTCATCCCCTCCGGGGAGACGGTGCCGAGTCAAGCTCGGTTTGGCCCCGCGTGCCTCGCGCGTGACCCGAGGTCTGCCGCCGCCTATAAAGGGGTTGCCCTAGTGGCCTGCGTCCTTAGAAACCCTAATGCGAGCCGCCGTCACCCGGTGCCCTAATTCTCTCGCGCGCCGCAACCCTAGCCGCCATAGCCGCCATGCTCGAGCTCACGAGCGCCGTCGTCGATCTCCGCGGTCAGTGCATCCCCATCGAAGAGAGCACCACCACGAGCATCGCAGGAAGGTGAGCATCACGCCAGTGCCTTCCTCTTCCTCCCTCTCTGTCCCGCGTGCCCGCGCGCCGTCATCGCCGTAGTCCGCCGCCGTCGTGACGCCCTCCGTTTTCGGCCGTTGCCCGTTGCAATCGACCCGCGCCTCGCGCTCGTGTGGACGTGTGTGTCTCGCCCGTGCGATTGGATTGCACCCTACAGCCCCGCAGCGCCCTTCCGCCGAGAATCCGCCGTCAGTCAATGGCGCCGCCGCGAGCCGACCCGCCACCGGCCGTCTTCCGCCGTCATTAACCCCGCGGTCAAGTCCGCAGAGCCGCGCTCGTTCCTCCAGTGTCCTTCGCCAAGCCAGCCGAGCACCGGAGCGTCGTTCCGGCAAGCTCCTCTGCCGCACCGCCGTCCCGGGCGTCGTCTCCGGCGACCCAACCCCGCCGGCCGACCCTGGCCACCCGATCCAATCTGGACGACCTAGATTAGATCGGGCGTACCGGTCAAGCGAGGGTCAACAGACCCAGTCGGTCGCTGACGTGGCAGCCATGTGTATGCCACGCCAGCGCCACGCAAGCGCTGACAGTCAAACTGGTCAACCGGCCGGTCAGCCTTAGCACTTTTGTAGAAAAGTCCTTGGACTTTTTAGTATTTACGATTTAGTCCACCGCAGTTCAAATCAGACTGCTGTTTTTGTAGTTTTAACCCTGAAGTCATCGGTATTTATGTTTTAGGTCCAAACCGAGTTTTATTTTAGTTTTTAAATTATTTTTGAGTACAAAATTAGTTCTATTTATTTACGGTTATGCCTCTGACCTTGTTTTAGCCGTAACTTTCATGTTTTAACTCTGTTTTTAGCAAACTTATATTTTTTGGAATCGTATCGTCATAAGCTACACGATCGTAGTGACATTTACCATGTTCTAGGCTTTTTAAAATGTGACTTATTACGGGTTAGAATAATGATCTATCAACACCTTTTCAACATGCGAATAGCCTAGGTCAACCTTGTTAGTTGTGCCACCACAACGATAGCTCCTCTGTTGGTCACTCTTACGCTCTCATGATCGTAGTAATGAGCTCTACCGTGTAGACCGCTCTTTCTTCAATGTTCTTTTGATTGATGTTTGTTCTTAGTTTTGTCTGTTTGTGTTGTTTGTTTGCTACGAATAGACGAAGAGCAGTTCATGAGTGCTAAAGATCGGGAGCTGAGGACCGACAAGTACAATTAGAATAGGAGATCAAGAGTTCTTTGATAACCAGAATCAACAGGTTCATTGGGAAAGCTTTGAACGAAGCAAGTATAGCTTGGGGTTTTATTTATGTGACCATGGTCTTGTGACTTAATTAATGTTTAAGCAATAAAACGATAAAAATGACTTTTTAGCAATTTGAGGATTTATCTGTAACAGAACCTCCAGGATTTACAGTACAGCTGTGAGGGCTATATGGCTCTGGTTTTAGCTCAGTATGAGAACCTTTTCTAGCTTGTTAGTGGTTTCCTTAATGGCGCAAGAGAGGTGCGTTCCGGGTTGGGTGTAGTTGGACCCCTGTCTGCATGTGTATAGGCTACGATTGTGTGCCATCAGAAGGGGGGATACTACATTCTTAGGGCGCAGAAACCTAGCGGCCCTAACATGTTAGACGAACCTTTGAAAGGCTCATAGTGAACCCTGCCGGCTTTCCTTGGTAGTGAGCTAAGAGGTCGACGGGCCTCAGGCGAAAGGGCAATTCATGGCTCACAGTAAAAGTGTACACCTCTGCGCAGAGTTTAATAAACTGGTATACTAGCCTTGCTCAAGGACACGAGCGGCCTTGGAATCCTTACATTAAGATGATGACTTTTGATTGTTAACATGTTCATGGTTACCGTTTTATGCTTTATATATTATTTATGTTACATTGATCATGAGTTGAAGGATACTGCCTTATGTTATACTTGTTGAGTTCGACATGGACTCACTCTTGCTATTCCCTCATCTCAGGGGAAGTTCTAGGCTTGTGATCAACCAGTCAGTTGGATCCAGTGGAGTGAAGTCTACACCCGGAGTTTGAAGTCGTCTTTCCGCTGATTGTTTATTAGGTGAACTTTTATATATTGTGTACGTTATATTTAAAGTATTATAATTGATACTATTTGTAGCTATATGTGAGATTTGTCTTTTAAGACTCACATATAGTGTATATCTGGTTTTGTCCTTAGAACCGGGTGTGACAAACCAGTCTGACTGCGAGTAATTATCCTAAATTATATTTGGGTTGGCTAATAATTGGTTAAAGATTTGGCTAAAAAATTATCTCATTTTTAGGGGAATTAGCTCATGTGTTAGGTTCCTGTTTATATATTTTTTGATGGGATCCTGTTTATATGAGCTAGTGCTTTTTAGGAGGTTTTACAAAAGTAAGCCCATCACTTAAAAAAAGTAAGCCCAAAGAAAACAGGCCTTTACTCGGCCCATCTCCGCCGCCATGCCATGCTGCTCACTCACTGACAGCCTGCCGTTGGCCCTGGTCTGCCACGGCTCGCCACGGTCGCGAGCGGCGAGATTGACAGTGCGAACAGGCTCGTCAGCCAACAGGAAGCAAGTGCATACTCCCACTCCCGCGCGCCGCGGCCGGTGGCGGCGACTGCGGCCGGCGGCGGCCATAGCGGAGCTGCGGCACTCGACGGCGGCGCGCGCGTCCAACTCCCCCGCCAAGCGCGACTCCGACGCCTCCGCCGCGTCGTCCCCCTTCATCGCCTCCCCCTCCACCCGCGGCAGCCGCGGCGGCGGCGCCGACGACGACGACGGCAAGGACGCCCACCGCTCGTCCCCTCTCCTCCTGCACCACCATCACCACAAGCGCGCCCACCTGCTGGCGTCCCCGTTCCGCTCCCTCCTCGCACTCGAGGACCCCCGGTCCGCCGCCGCCTCGTCCTCGTACCGGATCCTGCCTGCCCTCCTCGCGCTCCTCCTCGCCGCCGGGATCTTCTGCGCGCCCTTGCTCTGGTCCCGCCTCGTGAGCTCCTGGCCCCTCCCGTATCTTCCCAATGCCATTCGATTTCGTCAGGATTCCGACCTGCCACTGACATTCTGTTCATGTTGGTGTTGTTGTTGCACGACTGATCCTAGAACACGCCGTACTTGTGCCGCAAGGAGGGGATCACGCTCCACTGCCCTGAGGTGAAGTTTGCTTCATGGCTCCAAGGGTTTTGGAAATTGGGACTCGTGCTCGCTTCAGGAACATTTGGTCTGAAGAATTTCTGCTTTGGGTGCAGACGAAGGAACCCCCATCTCTATGGGAGAATCCACGTGCTGCCACTACATCCTGGAAGCCCTGTGCAGAGCGACGCAGCAATGAGCCCTCAGGTGAGTATACCTTTCATGCGTCTTAAAGACAGCAATGTAGCATATACTGCACCCCTACTTTATACATCACCACGATCACTTTGAGTCAATAGCCTATATTGTGCAAATTTCTATCTCCCAGAGGTAGTTTTTATTGATCTGGTGCAAAAACTGAGTTTCCTATGTCTCGGAACTTGTCCAATTGTTATGTGTAGTTCCATGTTAGAATGTTAGATGATAGATTTATGAGGCAGCACATCTAACATCTGTTTCCTTTCATGACTGGATCCTGCTAAGTGATGATATCGTAAATTTCTATATCATGCAGATGTCCCATCAGTGAATGAAACCTCAGGGTATATTTTTATCCATGCCGAGGGAGGACTAAACCAGCAACGCATAGCTGTATGTATGCACTTCTGTCCCACAGCCTTCATCACCTAGTTGTGTGTGAGTGCTAATTGCATATACAAGCCTAGGTTTGCTTCTTTCCCTGATAGTACCCCTTCAATATAAGCTTGTTATTTATTTTGATAATGTGTGTTTTCCGTAACCTGCTAAAGCTGGTTTGAGATAAAAATCTTTGTTTTTAATTGCAGAGTCTGGTTCTCCCTTAGCAGATCATGCCAGTTTCTTGAGCTTGTCCATTAGCTTTCTAAATGAAATAGGATTTTAGTTACTTCTCTCAAAAGAAAAGAGTTCGAGTTTCAGATATCTGTTGTTTTTGCAGATATGTAATGCTGTTGCGATTGCTAAAATAATGAGAGCAACACTTATTTTGCCTTTGCTGAAGCAGGACCAAATTTGGAAAGACCAGTCGTAAGTACCATTTCCTGTTCAAGATTCTAATGTATTTTTCTTGTCTATATCCCTGCCAATGTTTAATAGATGATTGTATCATATAAAACCTTGTTAACTAGAACTTAAGCTTTCCATAAACTGAACATAATGTTTGACTAGAACGTTAAAAATTTAAATATCTATCTTTCATCAAACGTTCAATCCTGTTTGGGTGATCAAAACTAAAATATCTATTTTTAGCTTCAGTGCTTTGTAAACTAGTGGTTACTGGGACCACAAACAAAACATGTATGGGTTAGTCGATCGGACCAAATGCAGATCAATGTAGTTTCACCTGAAAATCCGTTACTGTTCTTATATATTAGTTTAATTTGTACGTAGTTGATAAACAGACAAGAAAAGTAATAAACGATGCTAATTTTGGATGGAAATGCATCCAAACCACTTAATGGATTATTCTGATAAGAATCAATAGATAGTTGAATCTGGCATCTTTGAATTAGTTCGTATAGTCACAAAACTTGCAAGGACAGGAATTTCCAATATCATGCATATTTGGTCTGACTGTTTATTGGTCTCATGCTGACCATCCTGTACTGAAGTAATTCCCTAGAGCACTTTCACATGATATGATCTACTTAAATACACTATTTACTTTCTTCCAGATTGTCTTGGTTCTTAGAACGTATATCTTCTCTGCAGGAAATTTGAAGACATCTTTGATGTTGATCATTTTATAAATTATTTGAAGGATGATGTACGGATTGTCCAAGATATCCCTGACTGGTTCACAGAGAAGGATGAGCTGTTTACCAGTATAAAGTAGGTGTTTTCTTACTCTCTGTTTTAATTACCTGAAGCTTTCAGAAATTTGATATTACAACATGCAAGATAATGTTGGCAACGAAGGATGTCTTGATATTTGGCTAATTTATATTACCAGGAATATTATGATTTGCTGGTATTATCTCGATAGGGTGAGAAAATTAGAAGAACCTTCATGTTAACATATATGACATAAATCTCAATGCATTCTTAGCTGTCTTTTTAAACCAGTCTTTCCTTGTTTTTCTTTTCACCAAATAAAATTTCCATGACACAACTGTTTGGTTATATCATGCCATCTATGCAGTTCAGTTTAAATCTGGCCAATTGAACAATGTTATCAGGTATAAATAGATGAAGTGAAGTATATATATCACTATATGCCATACAGCTTGTCCCACTCTACTATATTAAGACAATATTTGTGAACTTCTGAATGATGATGTGTGACACAACTCTTTGGTTATATAATTTTATCTATGCAGTTCAGTTTATAATCTGGCCAATTGAACAATGTTATCAGGTATAACTAGATGAAGTGAATATAAAAAGGTCCTGTTAGATATCTTTTCTTTCCAATAGCTGCTTTGCTGCCTTGTCTTATCTTATGTTCCCAATTATTGTTCTAAAAATTATGCTCTCTGTACCCATCCTTATATCACTGGAATTTTCTTTGTGTTCAACTGAATATTCATATTTCCATGATATGATATGCATTGAATTATGGGTCTGTAACAGGCGTACTGTGAAGAACATCCCAAAGTATGCTTCAGCACAGTTTTACATTGATAATGTACTTCCAAGGATCAAAGAGAAAAAGATAATGTCTATCAAGCCATTTGTTGACAGGTTGGGGTAAGTAAACTTTTGAGTACAACATTTTGGTGTTTTTTCCATTCATTTTAATTTTGTGATTCAGAACATCTGGTCAGCTTGAATGCCATGGTAAAGGAAGCATTATTCTTTGTTCTTTGTTCTGTGCAATGGTCATATCTTTTCGCATTGATATGCTCTCAATGGAACAATCTGAAGCTAATGTGTAACTTCAATGTTCAGGTATGATAATGTTCCAATGGAGATTAACAGGCTAAGATGCAGAGTTAACTATCATGCATTAAAGTTCCTACCTGATATTGGGGAAATGGCCGATAAGCTTGCAGCAAGAATGAGGAACAGAACTGGCAACATAAATCCGTACATGTATGTTATTATTAACTATCCTTTTTGTTGGATGATATTGTGTGCAGTAGAGCTTGTATCTGTACAAGACATTATCCAACGCATATGGAGTTGATGCTCTCCAAGTTTATTTCACTATCAAACATTGACTTTTTTTTTTCTTAAAGGGCTCTTCACCTGAGATTTGAGAAGGGAATGGTGGGGCTTTCTTTCTGTGATTTTGCTGGCACACGGGAGGAGAAGGCGATGATGGCTGCTTACAGGCAGAAAGAATGGCCAAGGCGCTACAAGGTGACATGAATCTTGACTACATATATCTGTTACATTGGACTGAGAAAGAAGACCTGGGAGAAGTGAAGCACTAACGGGGTTTCTCTTCTTTGTATCTGCATGCAGAATGGATCCCATCTGTGGCCACTGGCACTGCAGAAGAGAAAAGAAGGCCGTTGTCCTCTTGAGCCCGGTGAGATTGCTGTGATCCTGCGAGCACTGGGGTACACGAGCGGAACCCAGATATACGTCGCGTCAGGGCAAGTCTACGGTGGCCAGAACCGGATGGCTCCCCTCAGGAACATGTTCCCCAACTTGGTAGGCACAGGCACAAATACACAGCTCAGTGGCATCATATCGTTTGCTTGAACTGAACCCATGAAACCAAATGGCCACTCTACTGTATCAAGCTGAAACGAGTAACGCCATTGCCGTGCATTTGCAGGTGACGAAGGAGGAGCTGGCGAGCGCGGAGGAGCTGGCGCCGTTCCGGCGTCACGTGACGAGCCTGGCGGCGCTGGACTTCCTGGTGTGCCTGCGGTCGGACGTGTTCGTGATGACGCACGGCGGCAACTTCGCCAAGCTCATCATCGGGGCGCGCCGCTACGCGGGGCACCGCCTCAAGTCGGTGAAGCCCGACAAGGGCCTCATGTCCAAGTCCCTGGGCGACCCCGACATGGGCTGGGCCTCCTTCGCCGAGGACGTCGTCGTCACGCACCGCACGCGGACGGGCCTCCCCGAGCCCACCTTCCCCAGCTACGATCTTTGGGAGAACCCGCTCACGCCCTGCATGTGCAGGGCCTGATTGGGCCTTCTCGAGCCTTCTTCCCCTAGGAGCTACTAGTAGTCCACTAGTCCGTTTAGCCACTCCCATCAGCATTTCAGCAAGTATGCTTCCATTAGTTAAGGACCTATAATTTTCTATGTATTTTGCTTGCCTAATCTGTAGTTTCACATAGATCAGTTCTTGCTGAAAATTTCTTGGACAAAGCAGTCAATGAAGATAGTAACCTGCTTTTCTAAAGAAAAACACCTTGGATTTACCAAACTGAGCATGACTAACCAGAGTTTTGGCTGCCGACATGACGTGGAATACCGTGAACTCGCTAGTCGTGACGTTTCTTTCCACCCGGCAGCTGGGGAGAGCCATGCCGCCTCTCTGCCCGCCACGTTCTCCCGCAACTCGATGCACTCAAAAGCTATTAAGAACTGGATTGGTTCTCGAACAAGAAGGGACAAGACAAGAGTGTAGCAGAGCAGCTAGAAAGGTGAAGGACTAAAGGAGTGATCAGCAATGGCGCAGCTTAGAGCACCCGCCGACGAGCAGCGGCTGCAGGAGGAGGCGCTGCGCGGCGACGTCGCTGCCGGCCGGAACGACGAGAGCAGCAACAAGAAGGCGCGCGCGGGGCTCTGCGGCGTGCTCCGCGAGCGCAAGGTGGTGGACCTGACGCGCGCGAAGCGGCGGCTGGTAGAGGTCCCCTACACGGCGACGCTGGCGCACACGGCTAACGCGCTCCTGGCCGCGCGCGTCTCCGGCGTGGCCGTGGCCGCGCCGCCGGGCCACTGGATCGGCGCCGGCGGGTCCATGATCCTAGAGTCGGACCCGGCCACCGGCGCCGTCCGCAAGCACTACATCGGCATGGTCAACATGCTCGACATCCTCGCCCACATCGCCGAGGCCAGCGCCGAGGCCGAGGCCGACGGCGACGGCGACGGCGAGGCGGTCGTCGACCTCGACCGCCGGATGGCCGTGCCAGTGTCCTCCGTCATCGGCCACTCCCTCGAGGGCCTCACTCTCTGGACGCTCCACCCGACCACCAGCGTGCTGGACTGCATGGAAACGTTCAGCAAGGGGGTGCACCGCGCGCTGGTGCCGCTGGAGAGCTCGGCAGAGAGCGTGGTGGCGGTGGAGCTGGTGGAGTCGGCGCCGGGGTACCGGATGCTCACCCAGATGGACGTGGTGAGGTTCCTCAGGGCGCACGGCGCTGAGCTCAGGGACGTGCTGTCGCGCACCGTGCGTGAGCTCGGCGCCGTCAACGACACCGTGTTCGCGGTCGCCGGCGACACCAAGGTGATCGACGCCATCAGGGCCATGCGGGCGGCGTCGCTGACAGCCGTGCCCGTCGTGGACACCGCCGACACCGTGGGAACAGAGACACTTCTATACGTGAGTACCACATGATCCGAACGCACCGGCGACCGTCGTGAATCGACATCTGTTGCTGATCTCCTCTCTGAAATTCTTGTGTCTCGCCTAGTCGCCTGTTGTGCTGCTGCAGGGGAACGGGCAAAGGGCGATCGAGACGTTCTCGGCGACGGACCTTCGTGACTGCCCAGTGGCGCGGCTGCAGCCGTGGCTGGGGATCAGCGTGACGGAGTTCAAGAGAAAGGTGGCGGAGTACCGGGCGAGCAACAAGCCCGTGGTCCCCGGCGCCGACTCCACGGACGCCGGCACCCCGGTCGCCGCGTACGCCGACACCCCCGCGGCTGCCGCCGTCACAGCTGACGACGACGACGAGCCGAGCGGCGAGCAGCAGCAGGAGTCGGCGGCGCTGGTGACGTGCTCCCCGGACAGCACCCTCGGCGAGGCGATCGAGGCGGCGGCGTCGAGGCACGTGCACCGCCTGTGGGTGGTCGACGAGGAAGGGCTCCTCTGCGGCGTCGTGTCGCTCACCGACATCCTCCGGGCCGTGCGGGACGCCGCGCTCGGCGAGGACCGGGAGCTGCACAGCATCGTGGATGATCGTGACATTTTGAAGTTGGTAGTAGCTGTGTCCCCGTAGTGGCCACCTGCCGTGCTGCCGCAGGGTACGCGGCAGCAAAGAGCGGTCGAGACGTGTACGTTCTCGACGGCCGATCGGCCGGCCGCCGGCGAGCTTGTTGCTTTGTCCAGGCGTTGTGTTTCGTCAGCACGCCTTCATCGACACGTCTGTTTTCGCATCGTTTTACTGATCATCAAGCATAAATACTTTTTTTTTTGCGAAACATGAGCCATAAATACGTGATGCACCAATGGTAGACGGCAGAATCGATCAGTGTCAGACTGTCAGCGATGCTGATGCCCCCAATGCCTCACGAGCCACGCGCTCGAGCACGGGAGCGTAATAAGAGAGAAGAAAAACAAGTCAAACAACCTCACCCGATGCAAACCTTCGTCGGTAGTTCCACATTTTTTTTTTAAAGAAACCGGGCTTATATCTAAAGTCTACATTCCAAGTCTTGCAAGGACACCCTTGAAGAAAGTAAAAATTACAACACAATTCTAGCAAGATCATCCTCCCGTCGTCCCCGTCGCCGATGGTCGGAGCAGCCGCACGGCTTGTATTGGGCTTGCTGATTTGGGCTTTTCGCTTTTGCAGCCCAACCTCATCAATGACCAGGAATAATCGATGGGTGATGCACTGATGCCTGTTCATGTGCCGATGCGGTCGTCACGAGGATGCGCACTGGGCTCTGGAGCGTGGTCGCGTGGAGAGTTGGAGAATTTTTTTATTTTTAATTTTTTTTAAAAAAAATTATAATTTTAATTTTTTGTTTCGAAATATGACAGAACTAGTCACCCATAGTGGGCGTTTTTTAAAAAACGCTCACTGTTTGGGCGTTATATGTGACGTGGCACAGGACCGGCCGCCGCCGGTGTCGGCTTTTATGGGCGGCCTCTGGCGCCGAAAAAACACGCACTGCGTAGGCTTTTTTGGTGGCGAGGAGGCCGCCTGCAAAAGTACACGCTGTTTTACGAACGGGCCACGGAGCAGACAAAAAAACGCCCACTGTCAACGTTTTTTTGCCTCCGCCTATGTATACGCAGCCCCGGCCCGAGGAGTGAGGAGGATATGGTCAGCTTTGCATCGGCCTCGTATCGTACCGTGTCGTGCGCGGCCCCGGGAGCATCGAGTCACCGCGAGCGTGGTTCACGCGTGCCACGCATGAGAGGCCCTCGTGCCGTTACGTTGGCCTCTGCATCGGCCACCGGCAGAGCCCCGTGGGCCGTGGCCATGCGCCCTGTTTGTTGTGGCGGCCGTATAGGGACGGACGGACGGGAAGACAGACAGACAGACACACGTGTTGTGTTAGGTCCAACGTACGGACAATGCAGAGCTGCCGCGTGCAGCAAGCAAGCCGCCCGATTTTAAACGTGTGGCGCGCGGGCGTTACCGGCACGTGCATGCACACAGGCTGTGTCGTGTGCGAGCGGACTGCAGGCATTGGTTTGTGCATGCGGAATGGATCCGCTGCCTCACACGTGTACGCATGCTGCGTGCGTGCGTCAACCCGGGCCGCACCCATCAGGCCATCACGCATCGCGCATGCTGTTGCTGTGTTTCTCTTCCTACCGTTGTGTGCATGTGCCCATGTGTGGCTGTGCGGCCACTGAATCGATCTGACCTGACCGTTTCTTATTTTCTCCTTCCTCTGGATCTGGAACCTCCTCTGCATATATTGCAGTCGTCACGTTACAGACTACTGCAACAGCAACTGACTGCAGGACATAAACAGGGGCCGGGTATATATAGGCGGAGGCCAAAAAAGCCCACTGTGTGGGCGTTTTTTGCGCGCCAGGGGGCCGCCTGCAAAAGTACGCGGCCGGCCTCGCCTTTTGCAGGCGGCCCCTGGCGCGCAAAAAACACACACACGTGGCCCGCCCGCAAAACAGCGCGTACTTTTGTAGGCGGCCCCCTCGCCACCAAAAAACGGCCACGCAGTGGGCGTTTTTTGGACGCCAAGGGCCGCCCGCAAAAGCCGGCACCGGCGGCGGCCGACCCTGTGCCACGTCACATAAACGTCTACACAGTGGGCGTTTTTTAAAAAAGGCCCACCGTGGACGACTAGTCATATTTCGAAAAAAAATTAAAATTATAAATTTTTTTAAAAAAATTAAAAATAAAAAAAATTCGAGAGTTGGAGACGCACGGGGATGCCCCGGCCCGGCTGTCGCGAGCAAGG
Organism: Bothriochloa decipiens; assembly: GCA_023333625.1. Taxonomy (NCBI): domain Eukaryota; kingdom Viridiplantae; phylum Streptophyta; class Magnoliopsida; order Poales; family Poaceae; genus Bothriochloa; species Bothriochloa decipiens. The sequence goes on from CM041637.1 coordinate 44,607,653, forward strand.
GAGACGTGCACGCGAGTTCACGCTGGCGGCTGGCCTGATACGGCGTGCACGGTTCGCTCGCTCACGTCGATGCATAGATCACCGGCGGCGACTCGTCGCCTCGTGCTCTGCTCGTGGTGGCGCACCGCCGAGTCTCCGAATCCCAAACCCAACTGGGAGCGTGACGCAGACGGCACGGACGGCGGCGGGGCGAGTGCTGCCTCCGCACGCCAAGCCAGCCTGGACCGAGGTTGAGTGGTGGGCTGGTGCCTGGTGGCGGCCGTCGGGCGGACCGGACAACTCCCGAGTCCCGCTCCACTCGTCTGTCAGTGTGGGGCCACCAGAGACCGGCCCGTCCGCGACGTGTAAGCACTGGAGGCCCCTGGTCTCGGATAAAGTTGTAAAAAAACAAAACACCCCCCGGGACGAGAGGCGCGCGCATGGACGTCATTTCCCTGGCTGGGCCCCGGTCCGGTCGACCGTTGCGCGCTGCCGTGCGCCGTCGCTCTCTCTCTCTCTCTGTGTCTGGTAACTTAGTTTTCTAATTTTCCTCAAAAAAAAACTTAGTTTTCTAATTAATCTTATTTATTTACTGTATTTAATATTGGTAAGGCAAAGTGATAGTGAGGATCAAAAGGTGTAAAAAGTCTTACTATTTGTAACCGCATGGAGTGTTTTTGGTTCACCAGACATTTCACAGATTTTACTGATATGATAATGTGCGCTTCCTGCCGTCCTTCTATTCTCAAATTCAGTGAAAAAAAAACACAAACATGCATGCCGCCCCGTTGATGTGGCAGATTTGATTCCAATCCAAATTTTATTATATCTATCTAGACAAAATCCCCATATCATCCGGGGGGCATACACGCTCTCGTTCTTGCACACAGCCAGCCACAGACTATTGGCGCTGCGGCAGCCAATATATATACACCTCGAGCTTGTGGGGTTGCCACCAGGAGGAGGAGGAGGATGGCGGCCACGAGGGAGGCCATCTTGAGGTTAGGCGCCATGGCTGATCTCGATCTGTTGGGACGCTCCCTCGATGTCCCTTTGTGATTTGGTATACTGGTTCTTTTTTGTGTATAAATAGAAGGTTTCATTGCTTACTTTATTTCTAACCGGGTATCTGGACAAGTGGTCGTCTAGATACATAGCCACAAATACAATCTTTTGATGAGGGAGGAATTAATGTTTCATTAAATTTGCCAACCTATACATTATATTATTATTACTATTAAAACTGGACTAGTACGGCTTGTGCCTAGGTGTGTTTTTAACGTCACGTCTTTTCAATGTTGGGCTCCCTTACATCTGTCCCGTCTCTTTGAGGCTAAGTCCGCTTACATGCTCTGGTGCTGATCATGTGCCGATGCCTGCATGTCGATGTCCGTTTAAAAAAAAAAAGTTCATGTCGATGTGCTGGAGCCTGGAAAGGTGGAGACGTGAGTGCCCCGGTTGTCACCCGCAAGGGAGACGTGTACACCCAATAACCAACTAAAACACATCAAGCTCAAGAATCAGAGAGTGGTGGTCTGCCACGATTGGAAAGGGAGATTATAGAAGACACACACTGACTTGCCATTTATGCAGTATGGAACATATGGAAAGAGCGTTGTACGTAGAAGAGTTTTCGATGACAAATCGCTGACGTCGGGACAGATAGCAAGCATAGTCTGACAAAACATCTTGCTATATGATATGGCACAAGGAAATGTTCCTATAAATATCTAAAAACCGCAAAGTGCATGATGTTGTTTCTTTTCTTTTCCCCATGTAAATACTGGGACCCCTTGGTCTACTTAATGCAAAGCCAGAGCACCTGGTACTTTCATGCTAAAAGAAAATATAAAGAGTTCGTATTATTGTCCAAACAAAAAAAAATTCTCACCAACAAGAAAGTGGTTACATTGAGTAAAATGTGTTCATGCCAAACATGCAATAAAATAGTAGTAGGATGAATGAATATGCCACTTCCATTTGGCGAATTGGCTTCCATGAACAATAGTAATAACAGCAAACGAGGAGGAGGATACCGATGTTGCGAATCACTAATCCACCTATGATCGCAACTAGTACTATCGTGTCAACTTTATGGTGCTGGTGTGCCCTCCATCGAAGGCGATGTAGCCTTCGTTAAAGGCAGACATAGAGCCATCGGTGGGGCAAGGGGAGCTTGAGCCCCCCTCTACCGCGACCTTACCAGTGGAGCAACTTAAAGCCTGCCTTAAACTTTTAGCCGTAGATGTATAAGGTAGGAGGGGTTGAGATTTACTCAAAGCAAAATACATCCTCGTCTGCTAATTGGGCTAATAATTCTGAGCCTTAGATCGAGGTCTAGACAAGACCTAAGCAGAATCAGTGAAAGAAACTCTATCCAATTCCACCGTTCCCATTTCCAATCCATAGGCTTCCAGCGGTGGTTTCACGCTTAACGCCGTGGGCAAGCGGTTCTTAGCCTCCTATAACTCGGCGACTTGCTACGTTGGCGGCCCTGCGGGCAAGTGGGAGCGGCCGAGCGAGCAGCCAGGCGCAATGGGCGAGCAGTGAGCAGGCGCAACCACGGCCACACGGGCAACCAGGCACGGCGAGCGGGCATAGGCCACAAGCCGTAGGCACAGTGCTAGGCCCAGGGCAGGGGCAAGGCTGCTTTGCGTTTTTTTTGTTGCCCTGCCTTAGGTAGCTTTTGTTTTTTTTTTTGACGCCTCTTGTCTGGGTACAACTAGTATCTCATGTATAACTCACACCAACCTAACCCACGCACGTCACACACACACCACGAGTACACAAGCAAACCTACAACTACACTCAGATCACTAGACCGCGTTCTTCATGAGATCACCGGATCCATCCATGGCTCTGTAGGCGACGGACGCGTCGCAGTCCCTTCGTGGCTTCACGCGTGTTTCCGGTGGGAAATCACGCATCCGACCGGAGTCGAACTCGTGACCGGTGGCCTCCCAACCGGAAGCGCTCACCAACTGGGCTATGCCCAGTTCCTAGGTAGCTTCTGTTGCCCAAATAGGATGGCCTTGAATCCTGATGATGTGGTGCCTTTTGGCCCAAAATCGTGCAGTCAGTTTCATCTCAGTCAGTCTCACCTCTCAACCTGCCCCTTGTTCTACGACGACGAGTACGGGACGCGGCTGTTCCAGCTCCAGCCAGGTTTTGTTGCCGCCCTAGCCAAGCCAACTTTCGTTGGACACGGCCCATGCGTGGTGGTGCACTGACTGGTGCCCGGCCAGGATCCGCTGGCTGGTCCCGCGTCCCGCACCGCCGCGCGCCAAACTGCCATGCGAAAGAGATAGCCGACGGGTGGTCCTTTTCCGGCTTTTTTCCGGGTTTCCACGTCGTATTCTGGCGGTCTGGCCGTTTGGACTTTGGATTGCAGGGAGGCGCTGGACCGGATGGATAGACGACCCAGATCCACCCACCAAAAGCCGAGCACGAGAGCGCGAGGCCGCGACAGAGCGCCCGCGCCCACGTCCTTTTTTCCTCGATTTTCCCCGTCCGTGCCGTGGCGGCCCCGCTGCCCATCGTTTCCGGCGCGGGTCGACCGTTGCACCGGGCAGCCGGCTTTTTGCTTCCAGCTTCCTCTATCCTGTCCTCCTTCCAAATCTGGCTACACCAGCAGCCAGCAGGTGTGCTTTGCTACGGGCTAGAGTACGTTGTTCCTACAGCCTGCAAGAGTTGCGATTTGCTTTGCTAGATCGAGCAAAACAGAAACGTTAAAATCCATGCTTTCGGATACAAGTATTTGTATTTCATCTTTTATATATATAGCATCGTGCCCGTACGTTGCTACGGATGAACAAACTTTTATATAAAAATATATGAATCGCATAATAAGAAAACAATACTGTAAATTAAATAATGATATTAAAGTGATATTTAATATCAACACATGTTATAGGTCATAACTTCGCAGAATAAACATATTATAGATCATAAAGATCAGTAATGTGTGGCACAAGCGGCACTATGATTTTGCCATCCTACAACCACGAAATTATACACATGTGTCAGGCTGGTAGTTACCCATCAAGCGTTCATGCACAAGTGGCCGTATATCCAAACTTAAATATGGTGAATTTTTCTAATCTAATTATGGTGATTAACTTATGTGAGTTACTACCAGCCGAACACGTGCTCACTAAAGCTACACACATGCATGGTGCAACTAATAAGATACTTCAAGGATGAACAATACATGTAGATGTCTTCTTGATACACTCTGTGCTAAAAAACTAAGAGAAGATTCAGATCAGGTTTCTCTGAGGAAAACTGAATATAAACACTAAAACCTTGGACTCTAAATGTCACCTGGTGTTTCTAATGTGTCATACTGTCCCTTCTCCACCTGACTAAGCTAACTTGTCTTTCCCCCAAACCTTTTATGTTGCACAACAAATAAGTTGAGGAAATGGAAATAAACAGTTATCCTCAGAGTGATGCAAAACCCACACAGCTTCATATATACGGAAGGCTTCACTATAGGTGCATTAACACATTCATACCACATGTAGATGAACCTCTTCTTCAAGCTGCCTCAGAAATTTCTTCACCTGCACAATTTTCACAGTAGTGTAACCACTAAATAAGGATGCAACAGCCAGAGACGGCCATGTAGTAGCAGTAGCACAGTGCCATGCACCAAAGTACCATGCAGACAGCGATGAGCCAGAGCAAGAAAACAAGTACTCCTACACAGAACACATGTACACAGAACAAGCATCTCAATAAAACCAAATAGCACCAGTCATAATGTTGAAGAACTGAGAAGTTTGACTGAATTGCAAGATAAAAATTCTTAATAATATGCTGAACTGAGGGTTGAGTGAACTGAATTGTAATATACATGAGATGCAGGTAGCAGAAGCAGCCCGCCATCAGAATGCTAGTATTTTATTATCAGATCAATAAACATGGATGACTGAAACAACAATGAACCAAACCTGGCCGGCAGCTCATAAACAACGATGACTGAAACATGCACACTTACTGTAATTCACAATTTTCACAGGGCTAGTAATTCACACAGTGAGCACGCATAGCGGCAGCCGGCGGCCAGTGGTAGCGTCCACACAGGCTCAGCAACAGCCAGAGACAGCCAAGGCACTCGTAAGAAGGAGCCAAGGCACTCGTAAGGGTACACGCAGCGAATAGCCGGACGGCCCGTCGGCTTCCAAATTCCAATACGAATCAATGCAAAAGCCTCTCTAGTCGCCCCAGCCCAAGCGTATTGACGATGCGGTCGGCCATGCCGTCGGCCAGCATGAACAGGTGCCCGGCATTCGGCACCTCATGGTCGCGGATCCATGGCAGCTGCCGGGCGATGTGGCGCGACATGGCCAGCGTCACAACGCGGCCCTTAGCGCGTGCCACAGGTGCACGGCCACACCGGGTCCAGTTACCCAGCTCCAGCGGGTTGCAGTCCCACACTCCAGTTGCCGAACGCTACGATCATGTCCCGGTGCAGCGCCTTGAACACCCCCTGCTGGCTGCTGCTTGACCTCCGCCCAGTGAGGGCGGCGCCACGGCCCTACGGCGGCGTCGACATGACGTCGAGGTCCGGCAGCAAGTAGACGCGGCGCGATGACCGCCCCACCGGTCCTGTGGCAGTTGCATCTTGCATGGCGTACGCGCGGCTGGACACGCCGCCGCGGCCAGGGAAGCCGCGCGACCAGAAGTTGGTGACGGGCTACACGAACGCGGCGCCGGCCGGCCGGCGAGCCTGTGCGAGATGTGGGCATGGCAGCTCCACACGACTTGGCCTGGCCACCTCTGGAGAAGCCCACAACGTGGAAGTTGGAACTTGTCGCCGAGGCCGAGCTGGTCGGCGAGGTCCTGCACGTCCAGCGCGCTGCTCCACTCCATCTGCGACGATTCCGCGTCGCTCCCGCCGTACCTGGGCCGATCGTAAGAGACATTGAGACAACACAGGCGCCGAGGCGCCGGACCTGCAGGAGTCGAAACCGTGGACAAAGATGATATTGCGCGTGGCGGCGGCCCGGGCATGCCGGTCTCTAGGTACGCCAGGTGCCTACCGTCCCTGAGCCTCACCCTGGTCAGTGCGCTGGACGTGCAGCACGGCCATGGGAAACCAGCCTTAAAGCAGCACTGCCATGGGAAACCGTGGCAACGGTTTCGCACACTCTGCCTTGGGTTCGGTGATCCGTTTCGAACACACCTTACGGCGGCGTACGACGGCGGCGGCGGCGGATTAGGGTTCGGTGATCGGTTCCATACTTCCACCCAGCAGGAAGGGACGAGAAGGGATTGGCACACCTGGCGATGTTGCTGCGTGGCATTGGGGCAGCGGCAGGCCGCGGGCGATCGTCGAGGCGGCGGCGTCCGGTGGTGCAACTCCGGCGAGTGCTGGCTGCTGTGAGGCCGCTCGACTGTTCGAAGAGATGGATCGATGGTTCCTGGAGTGAAGACAACTATCTTCCGTCTCGCGGTCAGGACGATGGAGGCGCACGACCGCAGGACGTTTCCAAATTTGTCATATAGGGATATGAAGCGTGATGCACGGGGAAGGTGAAGACCGGTCCAGGACGACTGTAAACGCCGCTGCATACAGGATGTCGTCCGATGGAGGCCACGTGTGGGCTCGGGCAGATCGACGATGGCCTCACCTTGGCTCGTTCACGCGGGAGAGGCTGGGAAGAAACGAAGTTGATCGGCTCGTGAACTCCTGGCTCGCTCGTACGTGCGTGGCTCACATGCCGTGAAGATATTCCTCGGAGAGTCTGGAGCCCTAGCCGCCGCAGCGAAGATCTTCCGCCGCCGTGGAGACGTTCCGCCGCGCTGCCATATTCATCGCGCTCGCCTACGACGTCATCGGCGATCGTCGCACACACCTGGAACACCTTCACCAGCCATCATCTGCACGTATTCGACGGCCATCATCATTCACGTATATTCGCTTGCCTCCTTGATCTGAATTGCTATCTTTCTATCTTTTTTCCAGTGCCGTGAGACTGGCGGGCAATTGCCATGGAGCTCCTCTCAACCACGACTGATGCAGTAGATGATGATCTTGCAACCAAAACATATTCTCGTAGCATGGGTAATCATCCAGTAGATGTAGTTCCTGAAGCATCCAAGGTAACTTCGTTCACCTAATGTTATGAAACCATTAAGCATAACACTGTAGTTTGTGGTGTATTTAATTCTTATCCTGTTTTGTAGAAAGTTGTTGACGAAGTTGAACAAAACGTGATTGTTCCTGAAGTTGGCATGAGCGTTTGAGTCAGAAAATAAAGCATACGAGATGTACAACGCCTATGCCCGTCATACTGGGTTCAGTATTACAAAGAGTGATGTAAAGCGCAGAGCCGATGGTACTGTATATCTGAAATATATAGTTTTGCAATAACCAAGGTTTTCGGAAAAGTGCGTCATCAAAGGACACCACAAGGACCGGCTGTGATGCTCGTGTACAATTTAGTGTTAGTAGAGATGGGCTCTGGACAGTGCAGAAGGTTATACTCGATCATAACCATTATCTTACTAGTCCAAACAAAAGGCATAAGCTGAGGTCCCAAAGACATGTGGAAGAAGCAGATAAGCAGCTAATTGGTCAGATAAGGGACGCGGGAGTGAAGCCAGCTCAAGTGTGGGAGTTCATGATGGAGTTTTATGGAGGAGCTGACAAAGTGCCATTCTCACGGATGGACTGTAACAACGAGATTTGTCGTGAGCGAAGGAAGTACCTAGAAACAAATGACGCCCAAACACTCCTGGAGTACTTGAAAAATAAGCGAAAAGAGGACCCAAGATTCTTTTTTTTACTGTTCAGCTAGACGAGGAAGATAGCCGAATAACAAACTTTTTTTAGACAGATAGTCAATCTATCATGGATTATGCATGCTTTGGTCCACCTGGCGCCGTAATTTTTGCACCGTGGGCGCGATCGCAGCGATCGGCAGAGCGACGGAGCGGTTTTTTACCGCACGGTGACGGTGTCCCTTTTTCACTCTTTTTATTCGCCGGAGATTCGCGAGAAGAAGGAAGAATAGAAGATTCACGGGGCGCATGCGCAGGCGCAGGCGCAGGCAGCAGGCTCGCCGATTGTGCGGGTCCGAGCATGTGGCAGCAGCGGCGGCGCTCCTGCCGACTGATCGTCACGCCCTGTCTGTGTGTGTCCTGGCACTGTGGCAGGGGGTCATTAACGTCACACGGACTAGTAAGCATGGTCGGTTACAGGTTAATAGTTTTAGGTTTAGGCAATCGAGTGCGTGGTACAGGTAGCACACTACTCCACCTTGGATCGCGCCGTTACTCCCTCTACAAAAAATCATCTTGCAGTGGCGTTTAAAGAGCGGTTGACATGCCAGCGACTCCTCTACTCTACAGTCCGGTGCTTGTCCTGCAAAGGATATGAATTCCTGAGCACGAGTACACCGTACCCTTATGCATTTCATTGCAGTGCAGCCTCCCTCTTCATGGTCGTTGCCATCAAAAAGGCCTAATGGAGTGGGGATGTAGGACCGCTGCGCCGCCTCCTAGCCGCCCCGTGGTGTGTAGCGTCAGGCCACCCTAGCTACGACGCCGAGGGGGCCAATTTGAGTGTCGCCGAAGCCATCCACTCCATCTCGTCCCACACACGTCGGATTAACAACAGCTTAACAATCGCCTCACATGGGCTCGTCTGTGCATCTGCCACGTGTGCAGGTGAAACGCTCGTTCTAATCCAGATCAGTACAAACAACAAACTCACAGTTGCAGCCGTGCAGGACGCCGATGGCTTCTACTGGATTGGATTACGACGATGTCGTGTATGACTGGAGCTGCACTCGTTGCTGTCGCTGTCAGTTAACTATTCCATCTGATCTGATGAAATAGTTAACCGTGGAGCAGATTTTAGTCAGCAATTGTGTCGGGTGGAGGCGACATAAGGGTGTGGGTGCCATTCCTATTCTACGGTAATCTAATTGTGCCATAGTATATTATTAGTGCCTGTCACAGCTAGCCTTATCATCATTAAGAGCTCTACACTACTACAGCTGCAGGACATGAGTGTGATTAAGATTCGCCACCTGCTACCATTGCATGTGAAGTTGGAGTGGGTATTTGGGGGCGATGCACCGCACGTAGCACGGCCACGCTGCACCCTCTCTTTTCCCCCCCCTTTTTTTGGCCCGTGGGGCCCACGTTCCGGTGGTGAGTGCACCACTAATTGTGTGTTCGTGTCATTGTGCGTGCCCAAGGTAGCGCACAAGCGTACGAGGGGCATATTCAATGCAGTTTTTTTCCGTTTCCTTTTAGCGCTTTTAATTTGCTTCGTGAGAAAGGCAAGGGAAAAGCGTGGCTCCAAATTAATTTGCCGCAAAAGGGAGACAGATCACGCGAAACAGATGGTGCGCCATGGTTCGGTTCCTTAACTCCTCCAATTAGAGAAGAGTACTATAGCTTCATATCGCTCTATATAATTATGGTTTGCTATATAATCATACTCATATATCCTTGGATTCTGTTCCCCGGTTTTTATGCTCTTTCTACAGCCACCAGAAAGAGTTATATATACAGATTTAGTACACCACACCACACCCCTCACTCACGTGGTAATTGCACCACAAACTGCAATTAGTTAAAGAACTTAAATTTCCGGAAACAGTTACTAACCGCTGTTGCTTCTTGACCCTGTATAAAATCTGGAATCTGACCATTACATACCGTATATTAAAAAAAGTTTATTATTTTTATCCAATTTGGTTTGGCTGCCAAAATTTCTTCACCATTTCTGGTGCATGCAGCAGCATGATACCTCCTGGTCATGGCCACCTGGGCTTCTCCTCAGCAACAGCTCACATTTTTCTTTCTTCTCCACCCACAGCCCAGCAGCCATCTTCCCCACCCCACCAGGCCTGGCCACCACCACCACCTCCTCCTCTCTCTTCTTCCTTTTCCTCCTCTCTTTCTGATGCTTTGACGCCACAGCTCGCAGCTTTGGCCGCCTCTGTCTTCCTGCCTCCTACCACCACCTCCTCCTCCTCGGCCACTGGTTAAAGCAGGCAGAGGGAGGAGCTGCAGCAGGAGAAGAACCGAAGAAGGGAACACAGACAAGAGCAGGAGAAGGGGACCGAGGAGGCGGGCAAGATGTTCGACAGTTTGCTCAACTCCAAGTTCTACAACAAATGGTACACGAATCTCCCCTATTTGGTTCGCTTTGATGCGTGATTGGGAGCTTCAGACCCGGCTGTTCTCGAAGTTCGTTACCTGCTGATTTTGTGGACTGCCGAGTTCGAAATCCGTTATTTTGAGCTTTATTTCGTCGACGATTTGTTCAGCCTTCCGATTAGCCCGGATAAAACGAGGCTGAATGTTTAGCCGCATTCGGTGGCTTAGTCGGGTAGCTGCGTCCCTCGGTTCTTCGGTTCCTCGGATTCCGAATTTTTTAGCTCCACTTCTCATCTTCACCTGCGAATTCAAGGAGCTGCTTCCCCGATTTGCTAGTGCTTTTCCCCTTTCCTTTTCGTAGCAGGGAATCTGCCTGTTCTTGATCTGTCTTCTGCTTTCCTGCTGTTTGTCCAGATTCCTGCATTCACGATTTGGCCTGTGTTTGTTTGGTTTCTGCTGTTCCCCCCGCCTAACCGCTGAATTCGCTGTTGTTTGGTGCAGCAAGAACGCAATCAAGTGCACCCGGACTCGGCTGGATCTGCTGCGGCGGAAGAAGCAGGCCATGGTCAAGTTCCTCAAGAAGGACGTCGCCGACCTCCTCACCAACGGCCTTGAATCGCACGCCTTCGCACGGGTACTGTCTTCACTTCTCAAGTCTTCAATCTGAACTGTTTAATGGTGTCGGGTGGATTTGCCTTGGTGCGAGTTTGACGGAATGGAATCATTCTTCGAAGTTTGTTGAATTGCATCTTTATGACGAAATGCAGGGTCACGTGGTGGTGTTTGCGGTGATCGGTTCCTGATTGCTGTTACTTATTTGTTCCCCTCTGAACTGCAGATGGAAGGGCTGATCGTTGAGATGAACCAAGCATCGTGCTATGATATGATTGAGCAGTACTGCGAATATATTGGCAAGCAGCTCAACCACATGCAGAAAGAGAGGTAATTGTCAGTTGTCACTCTTCTTCAAGTGATGCACTGTTTTCATCGTGTGAATATCTGTTTTAGTGTTGCATACACATGAACTCATGTGTTTGTGTTCTTGCTAGGAAGAAAAAGGGAAACATCATAATGCATCCAATTTTAGTTGTAGTAGCACTGATTTCTAGTAGAATATTCAGTTTGATCAGCGTTCTAAGGATTCCTAGCCTAAGTGGCTTGTTTGGAGATAATTGCTTCAGTGCATAGCTTGATATATATAGCTTGACTTTCTTAAATTCCTGCATACACCAGATCTCTTTTTGCATTTTGCTTACTACAATCATGTGTACTGGCATTGTTCTCTCACCCCCCCAAAAATACCAGTCTTCACATTTAGGGATATGCCGATGATAGAATTTTTTACTTAGGTTGTTTCTTGTTGTGTCACTATCAAAGTATCTAGTTATTTTGTTTATCAATTTGATTAATATTACAATAAGACTTTCTTCCAAATTGATCTCTGATTCTCTGATGTTACTTAACAGTGAATGCCCTCAGGAAGCCATGGAAGCTGTGTCTACTCTAATATTTGCTGCCGCTAGATTTCCTGATTTGCCTGAACTGTGTGACCTCAGACATATATTTACAGAGAAATATGGGAGTTCTGTCGAGCCTTTTGTTAATTCTGAGGTGCTGAAATGCTTTGACTTTTCTTATATTTGAGCTGATCTCCGTCATTTGGAACATATGGATTAACTAAACTTTTCTGTGCAACAGTTTGTTCAGAACCTCCAGAATAAATCATTTACTAATGAAGAGAAGTTGCGAGTAATGAAACGTGTTGCTGAAGAATTCTCAGTTCCATTTGATAGCAGGGCATTGGAATGGAAGATAACTTGTGGCTCTCAAAATAAGCATGTAAGGTTTTAGTAAACTTTCTGCATTTCAAATATATTCAATGCCTTATCAAATAATCATTAGGTAAGCATATATGGGTCACTCTATCCTAATCTTCACATTCTTTTGCCATCAGGATCTTCCAAAGAAGAGTTCACTTAGACAGGACATGGAAGCATCAGCACGAGATGGGCACAAGGTTGATAGGCATGCTGTTCGTGAAAGAAAATCTAAAACTATGCCTGAAGGCTATGAACAGAAGCATGAAATGAATGCAAAACCCAAAGATATCCATGTTGTTCCTGATGGCATTGGTCAGTTAGGCGAAAAAAGCAGAAAGAAGTACTCAGATAAACCTAGTGAGAAAAAGCACATGGATAATCCTTTGCCTCCTTTGGGCATGAAAGAAAAGAATGGTCAGAAAGAAATGAAGAAATATGACAAAAAAGATAGTCACCATCGGAGAGAAGTGGTGGATGTGGAGGTGTTGGACCTCAATGGCTTAAAAAAACAGGATGTTGGTGTGGTGAAACTTTCTGGTGTACCTGATCGTAGTTGGGCACATGCTGACTTGGGGCTTAAAACTCTGGGCCTAGAAAAGCAAGAAATTGATTCAACTTGCACCTTGAATGGTAAAACAGTGAACAAGGCTCCTCCTTATTCTAAGCCCTACAGAGCATCTACGGGTGAGAAGGTGTCTGAAGATAGGCAAGCTAGGCAGCCTGTGCCAGAGAAGGCAGCCAATATGCGTCCTCCTTATGTTAAGCCAAATTTTGAAAAGCATGCAGATCAAGGCGGACATGGCTACAAGCATAGCGGCGCTGAAGAAATAGGCCACCAGAAACGTGAACCAATTTATGACCCTGTTTCGGTCAGAAGTAGGATTCCAAAACCACCTGCACATGTTGATGATTATGCTGGAATGGCTAATGAGGAAAAGATGGCAAACCAAGCACCTGATGGCCGAAGAAGACATTCAAGCAAGAGGAATGGTGCCTATGACAGTTATGACCGTAAAGGTGGTCATGCGGTACCCTTAGAAGGCATGGGGGTTGATGATGATATCAACAACGCAAGGCCTTTTCACCGGATTCCTAGTGAGCAAAGAAAGCACAGAAGCAGGAGGAACGGATCGACAAGTGGCAGTGACTACAATTGGGCCAGTGAAGACCACGAGTCAGATGGTGATGATGTGAATACAGCAATTGATTTCGGCAATCTTCTGCCCCGAGCCCCTAGTTCACATAGGAAACACAGGAGTCGGAGTGCTGATCCTCGCAAGGGAGGCCGTGATGACGAGGAGAAGATGATGGATAAGCTTCTGATGCACTACAGCAAGAAAGGGCTGGACAGGGAGGAGCACAAAGAAAGAGTCAAATCTCGGATCCCACGGCCTCGAGCTGATCAACGTGCTGATGATGGAGCTGGAGATCTGTCTAACAAAGAAGGGGCGTCTGCACATCGTCCTGAAAGAGCTGTATCTCTACCTTCAGAATCCGCAAGCCCAAAGGCGAAGCCAAAGTCCAAGGCCCCTGTTCGGTCCTTGTCCATGCAGCCAGAAATGTCAAGAGGGAATGTGCATCCAAGCATGCCAGATTTCGACGAACTAGCCGCGCGGATCAGTGCTCTGAGGAACGCATGAGCTGCCACATAACTGTCTTCTGCAATGCTTCTGTTCTTTCAGGAACTTGTACCATGGAATCTGACATCTGAAGGTTCCTGCGACTGCTGAGTCAAGGGAAAAAGAGGACGCGATATGTAATAGGCCTGCTCTAGCAGCATTTTATCTTGGTGGTATACTTGTTTGTGTTGCTCTGAGTGTGTCTTGGTAGGGTATTATCATCAGGAAGAGTTAAATGTGGCAATTCATAGGGATAACATACTATACCAATAGTCAGCTACAATGGTTTGGATGTGGTGGTTGTTGTACTCATAGAACAAATATTGTTGGTGTATAGATGCCCATTGGTGAGGCTATGATGATAAATGATTTTTTTTTCTTTTATATATACTTTCCCTCCATCTGTTGATGAGGCTGGAGCTGGAGCAGATGCCGTTTTCTTCGGCAACATTTAGGCTGCCTGGCGGCATTGTCTGGTTTCTTATTTTAATTTCTCCTAGGAGAGGATCAGATGAAGAGCATGTGACGGTTGCCGCATCTTGCGGTGCCGACGCCGACAGCTTCTGCAGAGCAGAGCTGCAAAATCATTCTGGGCACGTTCTTCTGTTGCTGAGTACCCGATCAATAATCACTGCTAGCAGTAATCCTCTTTCTTTGATTGTCCAATCAATCTTTGTTTATAGGAAAATAAAAATGGGATCTTCGAATCAGTCTTAGTCCTGCTGTACTAGGTCATAGTTTCAACCGACGCAACCGCTAGTCTTGTTTCAATACAGTATAGTTTATGGAAAGATGAAAAAAATCGTGGAGTACTTTTTTTTTTTCCTCATCTGTGATTTTGATTCAGACAATCAGACCATTCACACTGAGGCCAAACTGCTAGCTAGATCATACTAGTTTGTCAATCAATAATAGGGAAAGGAAAAAAAGAAGGGAAAGTCAGCAGCGCATGTCTTGAAGAACTCCGTCCGTGCAGTGCAGCGCAGTGCAGGCGCAGGTTCAGGCGTGGCTAGCCCAAGGACCTCATGACGCCGACGACGAAATGCAGGATGCAGTCGTCGTCGTCGTCGCTGAGCATGTCGTCGCAGACAAGGCGCTCCAGGGCGGGGTCCCTCGGCAGCGCCCCGGCGTGGAACAGCACGGTCGCCGCCGTCTCGGACACCGGCCGGGTCGCCAGGCACGCCGCCAGCCGCGCGACCGCCCGGAGGAACAGCGGCAGGAGGCCCTGCTTTGTGCCGTGCACAGCAACAACGCCGACGCGTTAGCAAACTGCTAGCTAGCACAAAATGCAGCGAGAAGAGAACGAAAACACGTGATGCTTACCATGCGAGATCGTGGCCGCCGGTCGGCTGTGCTCGACGACGACGATGCATGTGAGACCTGAAGCCTTGAGCTCGTCGCTGGTATTTATACAAGTTGATGGCAAGCATCGGAACCATCTACTGGGAGGCGGAGGCTGCAAACGGGCGGCGGTGGCAACGACGGGCGCCCATTGTCGCGTTGGCAGTTGCTTGTTTTGTTTGTCTCGTCGTCGTCGGTCGTCGCTGTGCTTCTCCAGCTCTCGGTTTTGGACTCTGCCGCATGCGCTTCCTCTTGCTCTACGCCGGAGGCTGCGTTTTTCCTCGTCGGGGTCGCAATCACAAAGCCTCCGACGCTGGCAGTTGACAGCGACCGGCTTGGCAATTGGCATGCTCAAGTCAGGCAACAAGAAAGGCCTGTACCACGAAGCTAGTGAACAAATGGCAGTAAGCTGTGGGAGGACTTCTGGAACGATTCTATCTATTCCAAAATGGCAATATCCACACCTTTGCTCCTTCGCCAAAAAGAAGTAGTTCGTCACCATCTTTTTTTCTTTTTTTGGCAACTAGTTCGTCACCATCTTTGAAGCAAAGAATACAGAGCATTTTTCACAATCTGTTCCATTTTACCTCTGTCAGAAGAAGCTTAAACACAATTCACCGCATTAAAGGACACCCTGAATATCCTAGAACTGCAGGGCAGTCGTCATGATTCATGGACTTCTACATTTGGGGGTTCGAGCAACTTCTCAAAAAGAGCCTACGATCATTTAAGTGGAAACTACTGTGGAAGCATGCCGGCCCATCCAGCATTTCAGTGGCTCTGGAAAAGTTCTGTCAAAACAAACACAGGATCTTCTTTTAGCTACTTCTGAAGGTTGGGCCTCTCAGGTAGATGAGGTACTCCTGTTCAGTAAGGTGATTTCCATTGTGGTGGACCTGCCGAGATGTTCTTCGTCTTTGGCTCTGTTTTAGCCTTATCAGCGTTGGCACGACATTCATAAGTAAAAAGTTCATTGTACCTATTATCATAGTCTCAAACTGCAAAACCAGATATCTTACCCCGGGAACTTTAAAAACCATTCAAAAATACCTCTCTGCCCTAGTTTGGAGTGGTTTTGTCCTTTTTATTTTTTTTGATAAATAGTTGATAAGATATGTAAACAATAGAAAATGTCTCTAAGCTTTTAATTCTAAAGATAGATTGGGATATGACAAAACCAAATAAAACATTTAGAGCTCATGAAACCATCTTCATCAACTTAAAAAATAGGTTTAAGTCAAAAAAAATGGGAAATATCTAGAAAATTACCAAAAATTTCTAATTGTGTATAAAACAATTTTAAAAACTTTGCACAATTAAATATGAGATGCAATGAGCATAAATGCAACATACATTAATGGTTAATGCACTCACATTTGAAGGGTTAGTGGGCTATTTTGTCACTTTTAGCTTGTAGTTGTCCCACCCTCTCCGCGTATTATATCCTCTATACTATCCTTTGGTTAACCACACTTCATACCACATTGACCAAAGCCAGTTGGTTAAATATGTTGTTGACTTAATTTTGACTCTAGTTGACCATGACTCATGTGAGCCTGAAGCCATGAACCCTTGCATGCCGGAATCAATGTTGAGAAACCTAAAACCCAAATTGTTAGGGACATTTTTTTTGCCCTTAAGGGCATGTGCCCCCGTGCACAGCATAGGTGGATTTGCATGGAATGTGTGCACAATAGGAGAGAGACATGGGTTCACCTTCCCATTATTTCCATGTCAAGCCTTGTGGGTGCTCTATCACAGGAGCTTGGCAAGCTTAGGTAGCTCAGGCTCCTGGATATTTCTAGGAACAACCTTGCTGGGACATTATCATCATTGCTTGTAGGGATGAAAAGGATTCGAGAGTTTAGCATTTTATCGAACAAGCTCATTGATGATAGCCTGAGGTATCTCTTTGTGAGATGATCGAACTTATTCTCATTCCAAGTCCAAGATAATATGTTCACCGTGAACATCCACCCAAGGTCAGAAAGGCAAGAGCTAGAGATTGTGTACCTCTTTAGCAACAATTTTACCAGATTTATCTCACAGAATTTGGTGAGTTGGAGAAGCTGCAACAATTGGATTTGTTGGTGAAGTCGCTCACAGGTCGGGGTTGTTCATTTGGCCACCTTAAGAAACTAACAAGCCTTACACTCCTAGTGATAGAACTAGTAGTTTTGATATATTCCACCTGTTTTCTTTAGAGGCGGGTCAAATTTTTAGTTGCTTCTAAAAATTTTTAGAGAAGAGTAGAATTTCCAGCCATCTTCATAGTGAGGTAATGTATCTTGAAGTCATAAAAGAGGCTCAAGGGCAGCTCGCCAGAAAAATTGTTGTTGGAGAAGCTGAATCCAGCCCTTCGCGAATGTCTGACGAGATAATGCATTTCAACTCCCCTTACATCTAGTTTGCCAATCTCTGGCGATATCGTGTTGGTCAATGGTGAGTGTGTTGGAGGGGAGTGTCCACTGGCGGAATTAGGGGGCAGTGTCCCCCCCCTCCCAATACATGAAAATTTTGTAGTACCCCTACATATATTTAAATCTACATACGTCACATAAAGACATCAATTCAATCATTTTTACCATAATATTATGTTTCCCGTTATGAATGTAATTGCATATGTAAAAATATTAGAATGTTGTTGAGATGTATACTTATATATGTCACACTTAAAGGTGTCATCATATTTGGCCGACCCTGCCTCTAGATCAATTTTCATGAAGGCAAACTTTATATCAAACATGTAGATCTCAGAGGCATCTACAACTTTATAGTTGACATATTTTTCATTTGAGATCATTAAGTGTTCAAAAATTCTATTTAAAATTTTTAAATTTTATTGAATTTTCAAATGGCTTCAACAGAGAAATAACATAAACCAAAGTTGTAGTGCTCTTTGCAGTTCATTTTTATTTAATTTCATTTAGTATATCAAATATTCATTACACTATTTGCGTAAGTGAATAGAAAAGATTTTGTCATCTTGTTTGGTTATAAGTGGTTTTGGAGTAGACCTATTCATGGCCACCTGGCCTAACCAATCTGACTCAACCCGCTACGAAAAAAAGTCCGACTCGCCACCAGTGTGTCGAGTCAGTTTTGGTCTATGATTGACCCATGATCTGACCTACCCAAAAACCTGACCCAAAGTGCGAAAACTCAGGATAAAATTAAAGAATAGCCCGGCCGGACTCGCCAATATGCATGTGTCAATTCAGGCTTGAGCCAAAGATTTCGACACGACCATTTTTTCCATCCTTTCCATCCTGACCCGACGTTTTATAAGTTTGCTTTCTTGTGGAGTGGCAAGAAAGGAACATTTTTTTTTTTGAGCAAAGCAAGAAAGGAACATATGAGGTCTAAGGTTCTGAATTCAATCAAAATCACCCCCATGGTAAGGGAAGATCCAGGACCCAGGTTAGAATGGTTGTCCGTCCCAGATAATCTTTTGTGTATATATACATATGTAGCTGGACACAAGAAAACATGATTCTAATCAAAAGGAAGAAGGACCCAGCAGACAAATATCAGCCTGAACGCTCGCACTTGCGACACTGTAAACACATGTCAAGCTGGGAGATGGCTCGTGGGCTTCATGTACTAACGAGCGAGAGCAAAGTGGTCACTTATTCAGCCCAGGCCTAGCCAATTTCTAGGTCATCCCTGCCGTGGTTGGCACATAAGTGAAAATCACCTAACTCGTGTTTTTTTTGCTATTTTTAGCTCAATTTATAAATAAATTCTATATAAATGATTTCTAGAGACGGGTCCATCGCCGACCTCTAGAAATCGTCTCTGGATAGCCATCTCTAGAAATCATTTTCTAGACACAGATGAGCGGAGCAGCCACACCTTTGAAAAACCTGTTTCTAGCCACGGGCAGAACAGTTTTATTTGAAAACCATTATAACTATTTCTAAAACTAGTTTTACAGTGCGTCATCACGAGTCATGCGTCTCTGGATAGCTACCTCTAGAAATCATTTAAGAATAAGTAACTGAAGAACATTGGCACTTGATTCACAATGGTCAGGCAAACACGTCACACTATGACTCCAATTTTCATGCAGAGGAATCTATCAGCCATAGTAAAGCTGCCAAATTAAACCTTAATTATGTTTTTCCGCCATGATTGCTAGCTCCATCCTTGTGAAACCGAGACGTGATATAGAATAATGACATTGGTCGGCCTATCAAAAAATGAAGCAGTACCAGCTACCAGTTGCCGCGGAGGCCACCAAGCAGGGCGTCATGCCCGCCAGCATAGCCTTTGCTCGTGCACGACTTGAGGCAGGAGAGGGCATTGCCATCATTGCCATTGTTGGGGAAGCATGGACCAGTCTTGACCGTCCGTTGACCTTTGGGGTAAACGACGATTTCAGTTTGAAAGGAGCCAACTACTTGCATTACATATTTAGATGCATATATGTGCAACGACTTTATATAAAAAAAAAGGGGTGCAATATGACCATGTTCTTATTACCGCCGGTTGCTGCCCTCGGGGGTTCGTTACCCTTCGGCGGTGGCGGCCCTGGAACAGCATGGCGCGGTGTTGATGGCTCATCGGCGGCAGCAGCTTGACCACCTACATACATGCAGGATATATAAAAATATCTGTATATAGTGCAGTCCAGTAATTAGATTTGTTACTAGTTAAATTGTCGAATCGAACACTTAATTCGTAGGCTTACCAGTGGCCATGTGTAGCACTGAGTAAGAGTGGGACGAACAGAGGCACACGGCTGCAGACCGATTCATCATCATTATGAGGAGGAAGAGAGAGCTGAACGATCCATCATCATTCGGTTGCTTAGTAAAGTGCCAAAATAAACACTAGTTATTATTTCTGCTATGATAGCATTTCGCAACCGAGACGGTGATATAGAATTACATTGGGCTGCCTATGCACAACTGTCAAAAGACTTGCGGCAGAAGCAGTCGCCGGGGAGGCCGTCGGGCAAGACGTCACAGTGCCCGCCAGCATAGCCTTTGTTTGTGCATTGCTTGAAGCAGGACAGGGCGGTGCTTTTGTTGGGGAAGCATGCGCCAATCTTGATCATCCGGTGACCTTTGAGGTTGGCATTTATTCAAAGAATTTCAGTTAACAAGGAATTGACCAAGAACCAGCTACATGCATTACTTAGTTGCATGCTCAACGACTTTATCTAAGACAATATGTCCATCTTCTTACAGCGAGTTGATGCAGGTGGCTCCTCGGGGGATTCGTTAGGCTTCGGCGGCGATGGCCCCGGATGAACACGACACGATGTTGATAGCTCATCAGTGTTGGCTTGACCACCTACATATTTGTAGCGTAACCGAGCAAGTGAAATATATGTCTATAGTATGGTCTAGTAATAGATCTTTTAGTGAGGTAGTAGTTGAATTGACGAATGCTGTCTAAAACAATGCAACCATGTTCTTACCACCAGTTGATGCAGGTGGCCCCTCAAGGGGTTCGTAACCCTCCATTGGCGATGTCCTCATAATAGCACGCCGCGATGTTGATAGCTCATCAAGGTTGTCTTGACCACCTACATTTATACATGCAACATAACCGAACAAGTGAAATTAGAGTGTCTGTTGTATGATTCAGTAATTAGATATGTTATTGAGGTACTAGTTGAATTGTCAACTGCTGCTATATAAAAGAATCTGACCATGTTCTTACCGCCATTTGATGCAGGTGGATCATCGGGGTATTCGTTATGCTTTGGCGGAGATGGCCCCGGATGAACACGGCACGATGTTGATAGCTCATCAGTGTTGGATTGACCACCTACACATTTGCAGCATAATCGAGCAAGTGAAATACACTGTCTGTAGTATGGTCTAGGAATAGATCTGTTAGTGAGGTAGTAGTTGAATTGACAAATGCTGTCTAAAACAATGCAACCATGTTCTTACCGCCAATTGATGCAGGTGGCCCCTCAGGGTTTTGTAACCTTCCATTGGCGATGTCCTCGGAACAACACGACGCGATGTTGGTAGCTCATCAGGTTTGTCTTGACCACCTACATATATACATGCAACATAACCGAGCAAGTGAAATTAGAGGGTCTGTAGTATGGTTCAGTAATTAGATATGTTAGTGAGGTACTAGTTGAATTTTCAACTAATATCTAAAACAATATGACCATGTTCTTACCGCTAAATGGTGTAGGTGGGTCCTCGGGGTGTCGTTACTCTTCGGCGGCGATGGCCCTGGATGAACACGACGCGATGTTGATAGCTCATCAGTGTTGGATTGACCACCTACATATTTGCAGCATTACCGAGCAAGTGAAATTTAGTGTCTGTAGTACGCTCTAGGAATAGATCTGTTAGTGAGGTACTAGTTCACTTGTCAAATGTTGTCTAAAACATTGCAACCATGTTCTTACCGCCAGTTGACACGGGTGGCCCCTCGGGGGCTTCATAACCCTTCGGCGGCGATGGCCTTGGAACAGGATGACGCGATGTTGGTAGCTCATCAGGGTTGTCTTGACCACCTACATATATATATGCAACATAACCGAACAAGTAAAATTAGAGTGTATGTAGTATGGTTCAGTAATTAGATACTAGTTGAATTGTCGATTGCTATATAAAACAATCTGACCATGTTCTTACTGCCATTTGATGCAGGTGGGTCATCGGGGGATTCGTTATGCTTTGGCGGCGATGGCCCCGGATGAACACGATGCGATGTTAATAGCTCATCAGTGTTGGCTTGACCACCTATGTATTTGCAGCATAACCGAGCAAGTGAAATATAATGTCTATAATATGGTCTAGTAATAGATCTGTTAGTGAGGTACTAGTTGAATTGTCGAATGCTATCTAAAACATTATGATATGTTCTTACCGCCAGTTGACGCAGGTGGCCCCTCAGGGGGTTTGTAATCCTCCGGTGGCGATAGCCCTAGAATAGCACGTCGCGATGTTGATAGCTCATTAGTACTGTTGGCTTGACCCTACGTGTTTGCAGCATAATCGAGCAGGTGAAATAGATTGTCTGTAGTAATATGTTAGTAAGGTACTAGTTAAATTGTTGATTGTACGCTTACCGGTGGCCAAGAGTAGCACGAGTAAGAGAGGAACGAACAGAGCCATGACTGCAGACCGGTTGATCATGAGGAGGAAGAGAGCGATGTCTATTGGTGCCGGTATGTGCGTCCATTTATAGGGAGGCCTTGACAGGTTGCATTGTTTATTGAGTAAGAAAACATTAGTACTACACTAGGGTGCATCATTGGCAAGAAATTAATATGTGCCATATGTACAACAATAGTTTCTTGTGCATTGCTAT
Organism: Bothriochloa decipiens; assembly: GCA_023333625.1. Taxonomy (NCBI): domain Eukaryota; kingdom Viridiplantae; phylum Streptophyta; class Magnoliopsida; order Poales; family Poaceae; genus Bothriochloa; species Bothriochloa decipiens. Next base: position 44,629,830 of record CM041637.1, read on the forward strand.
ATTGTTGGCAGGAAACTAATGTCTGCCATACCACACCCTATATATGGATACATAGTTGGCATGGCAATAAGTCTCTTGCCACCCAAAATGCACCTGGTATTTTGCATCTTTAGTAGGAAATTAATGTCTAACCCTCCACATGCTAATATATCTAGTATGTGCCACATGATTTTGCACATTTCATTCATACCAAATATTGATGTTAGTGAATAGTTTCTAATTTCATATTTTTTTTCTAATTCTATATAATTTTCTTTGAAGAGCATTTTTTTGGTAGACTTAGCTGCTAATAGTTATCTAGCTAATAAACACAACTAACATAGCTGTCCATTAGTTGCTAATAGTTAGCTAGCCAATAGACTACAACTAACATTAGTTGTTATTAGCATGTTCAACTAGTGAAATAATTGTTAGTTTAGTGTTGAGCTAACTATTATCTAATTATTAGCTAAACTCTTAGAAGACCGGCCCTGGTGCAAGCGGTAGAGCTTTACCGCCTGTAACCAAGAGGTCCAGGGTTCAAGCTCCAGCCAAATATACAGGTATGGCTGTTGGCTATTTTTTTTCCTCAGACCCCGCAGTGTGGGAGCCTACGGCACTAGGTACGTCCTTTTATTAGCTAAACTCTTAGATACAAGAAGCTAATTATTAGCAGCTATATATATATTGACAACATACAAAACCTTATTACTCTGGCAGCTCTGGGCTGCTCTGGGCTAACAAGCCCAAAAGGAATGGCACGGGCCTCCCAAACTAGTGATCCACGCAGCGCAACGATGTTTTATGTTTTATGTTTTCTCCCATGCCCTAGATTAATTGCTCACGCTTGTTCAGCATCACAGACAATCCAACTGGCAACAGCAGCAGAAGCTTCTCCCGTAGCCGTACGTAGAGCTCGGCATGAATTTTCCTGTCTCCTCTGTCGTCTGCATAGTCGTGTCTTATTTAAGCGTCATTCGCATGCTTCATTGCTTCGAAAGTTCACTGCCTTTCGACCAAGGAAATATAGAAGCATCAGCAAACGACCTGAATGGTCGTCCACGAAAAACGTGCAGGACGGTTCCTGTTCATCTGGAGTATTAGGACTTTCCTTCATCACTAATATAATTAGAATGTTTGTTGTAGCAAGTTCCAATATACTCTGACTCCGTAAATTTTTTAGCATTCTCCAATCTTTTCATAGAATAATATAATCTTGCACAATGTTTTTTGTTTGTTAATGTTCTGAAAATATATGGTTCAGACAACTGCAAATCTGAATTCTAATTACTTAATGTTCTTTATAAATTAGCTGGGCTGTTAACAAGTACACTTCGGACAAACCGCGTCACAGGAAAAGAAATTTGAAAGAGCACTCTCTTTGTACACTCTTGCATGAATACTTTTATGTAACTTTTTTTTGACCGAAAACTTTTATATAACTCGCTATGGCTCAAGCACTACGGGAAACAGCGGCTTTTCCGACTGCCTGCAGCTTTGCCGACTGCCAAAGCTCGGGCAGTCGGCAAAGAAGCCCTTTGCCGACTGCCAGACAGAGCAGTCGATAGAGCCGCAGGCCGGCAGTCGGCGAAGCACGGCAGTCGGTAAATCCTTCTCTGCCGACCGCCCGGGAAGGGCCTAACCGTCGGCAAAGATGGGCAGTCGGCAAAATTTGGCGGGGTCAAACGGCGTCCGTCGCCGTGCTCTTTGCCGACTGCCATGACGTCCGGCAGTCGGCAAAGATATCCTCTTTGCCGATTGCCACGCCGAGCAGTCGGCAAACCGCCACTTGGCCCTGGCTGGGCCCGGGGCCGGCCTTCTTTGCCGACTGCCAGGCTGGGCACTCGGCAAAGGCAGCTTCTTTGCCGACTGCCCCTGATTTTTTTTAAATTTTGAATCCAAACTTTTTCTGTGGCTCCAACATATTGTTTACAAGCACATGTTCGAATTTGGGACCTTTTTACAATATTTTGCTATATTTCGTTCATTTATTTTATTTACTTGAATTTTTTCGCATAATCCAAATTTGAACTGTAGGTGTATAAAATAGTAAAATATAGCCATTTAAAAAATTATATTCATGTTGAAGAGTGAATTTTGAGGTCGTTTCCATAAACTCACCTAAAAGTTCGAATGCCTTGTACACGAAACATGACCATCTAGGTGCGGTAGAAGTGTTTTTTAATTACATAAAATCCAAATAAAGTCCGAAAATCACGAAACTTATCGAGGTGTCATGTTATAGCAAGTGGAGGTTACGATAAAAATTTAAGAATGTTTGGAGCAAGTTGCAACGTCAGATGTCCAAAACCCGGACATCACATGTGGAGACCCTCTGCCCCGCGCCGCCGCCGCGGTCCCTCTGCGCCGCCGTGGACCCGGTCCACCGCCGTGACCCGATCCGCGCACCGCCGCCACCGCGCCACCGGCCCACTGCATCGTGGGCTGCCCCACCGTGCCGTGCCACCACCCCACCGTCCCATCGCCCCACCGCGGCCGCCCGCGCCGCCAGCCTCCATAGCGGCAGGCCGCCCCACCGAGCCGCTCGCCCGACCCGCGGCAGGGCCGTGCTTGCCTCCACTGCGCCGCCCCTAGCAGGAGGTAGAGGAGGAAGGAAGAAGGAAGAAGAAGGATAGGAGGAAGAAGAAGAAGAAGAGGGAAGAAGATGAAGAAGGAGAAGGGAGAAAGGAGGAGGAAGAAAAAGAAGGGGAGGAAGAAGAAGGAGAAGGAGAAGGGAGAAGGAAGAAGAAGGAGAACGAGAAGGAGAAGGAGGGGGAAGAAGAATAAGGAGAAAGAGGAGGAGAAAGAAGAAGAAGAAGGAGAAGGAGAAGGAGAAGGTGGAAGAAGAGAAGAGGAGGGAGAAGGGAGGATGAGAAGGACCTTGGTCCGACGACCGCCGACGCCGTTCGTTGACGACGTTCGTCCACGCCGTCGTTCCCGCCCGTCGCCGGAGAAGAAGGTAAAGCCCCAGGTTGTCGGCCATCGTGCCGTATGTGTTGTTGATGGCCTTCGTGCCGGGTTTGTGGATTTGTGGCCTTCGTGCCATATATGTGTTGTTGGCCATCGAGCCGACTTCTTTCTTCCAGGTTTTGGAAACCTCCCCGTGCAGAGGAGGTTCTGCCGAAATTTTGTACTTATAGTGTTGTGTTTCTTATTTTGCAGAGCAGGTCTCGTCGGAGGGGACCGCTTTGCCTCGCCACTGCCCCGCTAGCCTGTCTCCACCATCACCCTAGGTATAAATCACCTCTCTTCGTTACCCTACGTCGCGTAACCTAGTTAGGCATCTCCCGTCCGAAAGAGATACGATCGGAGGTATGCAGGTCTCTGCATATCTGCGACCGTATCTGTTTTGGATTGTTCATATTTTTTGGATAGTTCGCGGATGCGTAGATGGGTTAGCTTCCATGTTCTGCTCCCATCCGAGTCAGAGTTTCGGCAGCACCTCCGTTGTTCTCTGGATACACACTCTCCCCGCGGGGACGTGTATCGGGAGAACAACGGGGAGGTGCTGCCAAAATTCTGACTCGGACGGGGACAGAACATGGAAGCTAACCCATCTACGCATCCACGGGTGGAATTAGGACCTATCCTTCACCTATTAGATGGTAGGAAAGCCGTGTAGATGTAATTACTGGTTTTATTACTCGCTTACGCATGTGTTTGACAGAGGATGGATAACCGTGAGTCGATGTACATGGGATTCACACCTATGACGAAGAGCGATGAATGGGTTAGGGGCACACTTAAATTCCTAGAGCAAGCATTTGGCCCTGCTGCTCATAGGTCGATTCGGATGCCGTGTCCCTGCAGCCAGTGTAAGAACTCAAAAAGGAAAATATAGAAAGCAGTCTGGACGATCTTTACAAGCATGGATTTGTGGAAAACTATAAGAGGTGGGTCTTCCATGGTGAAGGCAACCATGGTGGTATTAGAGAGGAGGAGGTGAGAGAACGCCTTGAGGAGTTTGATGGAGATGCCGGGATGGTCGACATGGTGGTAGACTATAACGAGGCATGTGACAATGAAGGATTGGTGGAGAAGGATCCAGAGGAAACCGCAAAGGCGTTCTATGAAATGATGTCTGTAACAACCCTAGAAATCCGGTTACTGAAAATACGGGCTTTCAAAAATTTTTCTAAAGTTTACCAGTGAATGGTGGATGTCATGTAGGGAACCCGCCAATAGTTGCACAAATAGCACTCAACGTTAGCCCAAGCATTGCATTTAATTACCAGAGAATGTTTTGCCTCTTATTCGGTTTTATGTGATGTTAATAAAAATCGAATAACCTTTTAATGCATGTATATATAGAGGCCTGCTATCGACCCCCGCGCTGGCCCAGCCCCGCAGCGCGCTCGACCGCCGACGCACGCGCGTGTGCGCACCAGCCTGCTGCGAGCTCGAGGCCCAGCTCGACCGCCTGCCCAAGCTCGAGGCCCAGCTCGGGCTGCTGCGCTGCCGCCTGCCCGCTCGCTCGCGCGCTCGCCCGACCGGCCTGCCTCGAGCGTCGGCCCAGTCGCGCTCGACGCGCTGCCGCGTCCCGACGCCCGCTCGCGCGCGCGCTCGCTCGCGCGCTGCCGCGGCCCAGTTAACCGAGACGGCCCAACATGGGCCTGTCTCCGCCGCTCGCCGCCCCGTCCCGCTGACGTGTGGGACCGAGCTGTCAGCTCCTTCCTTTTACCACTTCTGTCGACCGCGCGTCGCGTCCGACGCACCATTTTTGTGCACCGCGCGCCTCAGCCGTCCGCCCGAGTACGGCCGCGTCCCGCGCCGTCCATCTAACCGCCTTCTTGCGCCGCGCTTCACCGAACCCTAACCCTAATCATGGCCCCGCACAGCCGCCCGATGGGCATCTTCTGCCTCCGCCGTCCATGGCCGGCCGCCGTGCCTATTTAAAGAGGAGCACCCTGGCCTCTAGGGTTTCCCCATCGCCCCTGTTGATGCAAAATTATATCTGCAAACACACCGGGCTAATACCCACAATCGATATCCGGAGCATGCCAGTCGATTTGACCTGTTAATCGACAAGGATGATAGATTTGAATAAAACCTGAACGAGACGACAGCGATACGCCCAGACGTCAAAGCTCAGATGTTACTCGATAACTGTTGAACAGATCAGACGAGACGACAGCGGTACGCCCGGACGTCAAAGCCTGAATCTTGCTCGGTGAAAGCGGAACCTGCAAGGCCGCCGGAGATCAAGTTGATGCAGCCCGTCGACT